>CM038706.1:19061365-19661365 GCA_021613375.1 Megaleporinus macrocephalus
GTGTCACATTTAAAAAGCATTCCAAGCTGAAACACTCAGTATATACACCACTGTGAAAAGTCTCAAGTTCACTATTGAAATTCTTCATCTTACCAATGAGTGTATTTGTAAGTGTAACAGTAAGAACACCAGATATCATTAGAACAAAAATAAATAAGCACAAATACAATACAAAGTAACATGAATATAGTATTGTTAAAGAAGTAGATCATATCTTGAACTCCAGTTCAAGAACAAAGTTGAATTCCAGATTTCTCCTGGACACCCCAGACATTGTATGAATGTATTCAGTTGCGAGTATTTATTTGATCCAAAACAACACAATTTTTATTATAGGAGGCTGAAACTGCTTCTTTTTCACCAGCAACTGTTTCAACTGAAATGCTACAGCATGTACAGGCACCACAATGTACCAGCAGCACAATTTAAGGTGGAACGGAAAATGAGCAAAACAAGCTTGTAACTAAAAAGCCAACTACTGATGTTAAACAAGATCCTGGACAGCTAAATTTAGTTCAGTTAAGTTGTTTGTTTCTTGATCACTCTGGACAGTTTCCTAAACCCTGGACAATACTGAGCAGCTTTGCACACTAATGAGACTGAAGAGAGAAGTAGTTTCATCTTTATAGGCATCACAATGCCAACAACAACCTGCAAGTAGCAGCCATGCTGCATGCTTTTATCCATCTTAAATGAAAAGTTAATGAGTAACAGCTTTATTTAACTTTGTGTTGTTGTTGTGATTGAAAGCAAGTATAGGAAATGTTAAGCAAGGCTAGAGTAACGTGCATAGCTAACGAAATATTCTGCCAACTATTTATATTTTTATTATTTTATGTGTTATGTTGACCATCTTATGCTGTGTCTGTGTAAATGGTGTCTCCCTATAAACCAGCAAATTAGAGCAGAACTGATCAAATTCTTAGTGACCTCACAAAAAAAGGAGAAAATAGCTCATTTCATTCTAGGACTAAATCAAGGGATGTAAGTTGGTCTGTAAAACCATATCTAGGCATTTTTCACTCTGACCAAAGTCTCATTCTTTCTTAGTGGACATCAGGAGACCATTTGAAATGCAGTCCATGGCAACTTTATTACAACTGTAATTGTATAATAATGTAATCATTTTGTAGTTGTCACGAGGAGGCAGGCAAGGAGACGAGACAGAGGAAACGACAGGACAAAACGGAGGAGCGGATGCAAACGCAAGTCTAAGATAAAAATTTGATAAACAAAATGAAATTAAACACAAAACAGAACCAAAACACGAAGTACATAAACCAA
This sequence comes from Megaleporinus macrocephalus, assembly GCA_021613375.1. Taxonomy (NCBI): domain Eukaryota; kingdom Metazoa; phylum Chordata; class Actinopteri; order Characiformes; family Anostomidae; genus Megaleporinus; species Megaleporinus macrocephalus. The sequence continues at coordinate 19,062,650 of CM038706.1, forward strand.
AACTGGGAAACACAGGGAGACATCAAACAGAGTAACCATAGAAATCACAGAAACCACGGAAAACGAACCTCAAAACAGGGAGCAAAACAGAGGCAATATATACACAGGATAACAAGAGGGAACAAGAAACACCTGAGAATAATAGGAGGAGACACAGATCACATGACAAAACATAAGCACATGACTGGGAATGTAAACAAACGCACATGGGAAGGTCGAGGGAACGTAAACATGAACATAGACAGACGAGACCAGACAGGGGAAACAGGCAGGGCGTGACAGTAGCTTAGTTTCTATATATGAAAAGTATTTCAAACATAAACAATGTTTACATAGTAGATCAAACAAATAACAAAAAAACATCAGTTTTTTTCATCACATTATTCTTTATATATATTTGTAATATCTGCAATGTTAAAATTAATATATTCATTTGTATTATTTTATCAGTCGCTGTCTATTACACCACTGCATGGTGTCCGAAACAAATTGGATTTACGAAGTAATCAGCTCAGGCTTTGTGTCATCTAAAAAAATACATCAATAAAAACTGTAGCAGACAGAATCAACTCATGAAATAAGTCAGAAAAACATGTTTTTGTGTGTACGTCCCCTTTCAACATAGCTGCACATTTGCAAATGAGTGGAAATGAATTCAAGCCAGCATGAGGAGTAATTTTAGCAGCTTTCTCTGAGGAATTCTTTCATATGAAATCCAGTGAAATCACTCTCGCTTCTTACGTTTGTTACAAGTTCTTTATGAGGCTGGATTGCGCTCTTACGTTTCACTTACTCGGTTCTCGTTTCTCAGGTTTGCAGGAAACCTGTTTTATGATAACAGCGTCCTGATAAACTGTTTGTAGATCCGAGGTAATAAAGTGAGGAGCCATATGTCGGCTTATTCGCCGATGTATGAACTAATGCTATTGTTTTGCCAGAAATTTGTGCTTCCCGCAAAATAGAGCGCTTGGAACCATTACAAATAATTTGCTTGAATGAATTATTCGGAAATGCTGCGGAGATAAAATGGCATGTCTTCTGACAGGCTACATAAAAGCCTTTTAAATCAAGTGTGGCCGACGGTCTGCCATTTACTGAAATTGAAAGTGACATCCATGGTGCTGGTGGTGCTTCTGAGAAATAAAGACGAACACAGTGTGTGAACACCAAGGGTTTATACAACAATCATTGGGTAAAGTTGTGATGCTCCAACTAACTGACGAGTTTAGATTATGATGACACATCCTCTTTGATCCACGAGCTGACTGACATCACAAGCTGAACTGGAGAACCAAAGCTCTTCAGCATAAGAGAAGCGTGGCTATGAGGGGGCCTGGGGGGCCAAGGCATTCTCACTTGGATCCTCAAGTGTTTTTTTCCCACCTTAAACAAATTAAAGTGACACAAAACTTTTTCTTTGATTGTCTTTTTGCGGCCATTTTCATCAATAAAAGCAGGTAAGAAGTAAAAGTAGCAAAGAAAACTAAGTTCACCAAATATGTCTTCCCCGGCACTGTCCAGGGTAGGAGTGGTTAACTAGACCTCACCAGCTGTGGTATGCTACTAGTTCATATAATAACCAATTCAACTACCAATAACATTCCAGCAATCTTATGTCTATTGTGTCTGTTTTATTTTCTTTGGTTATGGAAGCTACAACGATGTAGGCTTATTCATGGACCAGCATCACTACAGCACTTTGTATACATTTGGAATACACATAGAGTATGTTTTCCTTTTTCCACCCTTTTTTAAATGTTGTGTATGTATAAAGCTTATGTGTGTTTGTTAGTTGTTGTGATTTCTGTCTGATGGACCTTCAAGAAGAATAGCTGCTATCATTATAGAAGCTAACGGGGCTCCAAATAAAATAAACAAATAAACAGCAACTTCTCTGAGACATAACACTTGCTAGCCCCATAAACCTGTAACCAGAGCCCCTGTCTACAATCAAATTCTGTTCCATGCATCCCTCTTTACCTCCAAGAAATGTGGGTGGGACTATACCTTCATTCATCATTCCCATAACTGCAACGCTTACTTACTAGCATTGAATTAGTTTGAATAATTTAGATGAGCTACTGAATAATAAGCCTTAAGATTAATCACATCATATCAAGCCTGAAGTTTAAGGGGTAAAGTATTGATTTTGGCGTGAACCTTTGTATTAATGTATTGTAATGTATTCTAATGTTGTGTGTCTTTGCTGAACTATCTGTTGCCGTGCGGTTACAGCAGAAACTGAATGCATTCAGTCATAGTATGTAGAAAGCAGCACAGAAATAAAGACCCCATATAAAGCAACTATCGGCAAAAAGTGCAATGCAAGGTATCGTGTGCCATGAAGTGCCCTTTTCAAATCAGAGCGGTGAACCATTTGTCCTTTTTTGTTTTTATGAAGCTATTTTACAAGAATGTCATTACGCGATTAAAAATCTCATTTATAGGTGCGACCTTGCAGAGATAGGCGAGGAGCTTGAGCGCAGAGCGAAGAATACCCATGTGAGCAGCTTTAGACTGCCTGTTATGAGGGGAAGAACCAAGTGACAAAAGGCCAGGAGTAATCACAGACTCCAGAAGTAATGAATACAAATAATTTAGACAGTATCCAGCTGGAGACAGGAGACCCGCCGGAGCGCACGTTTCTATTCGAATGGGGATGAATGAGCGGCTCACATATTATTAACCCAGCCACGTCCCACAGATACACATACAAAACAAAAAGCCTCAGATACCATTTACGCTGCCTGTGTGTATTAAAGCTGTGCAATCACTCCACAATATGAGCAGGCAGAGATAGTGATGCAGAAATAGCAGGGAGCTGGAAAAGAAAGAGAATGAGAAGAAGGAAGGCATGATGGGATGAGAACGAGCTGGAATCCAGACAAACTTTTCTTATGAGAAGCAAAAGTAAATTATAGAAAAGCAGAGCAAGGAAGGGAAAAGACAAACGCTGTGTCTCACTTTGAACTAGTGGAAAGGAAGAGAGGACAACTAAGACAAGGAAAGGAAGTGAGATGAGAAGCAAGTGAACTAGGAGACAAGGAAAATGAGAGAGCTGAGATAAAAGAGGATCAGAGGAGCGGAGAGTCAGAAAAAAAGTGAGAGAGGGGGAGAATAGAAGAGGAAGTGTGGAAAAGGCATCACTCATACATCAATGATCACCTGTCAGGTGATTTTGGCTCTTGAAGGTTGGGCTTATACTTGGTAAAGTCTAACATCTGTGGTGGAAGGGAACGAGTACACTCTTGAATATCCAAATGAAACTTTTACGTCATTCTAAAAATAACAAAAAACTCATTCAGCTTGTAAAGTACAATCAAGAAAAGTCATCAGCCAAACTCATCAGCCAAAAAAATCTATAGTGCATGCAGTGGAAACTTAAAGCAGTACTATGGGATGTGAGAACTGTTTCTTAATTTTTACACCACTTTCATAAATACAAATCACGCCGTGAGACCCCCTCACTGATAGCTCTGCACACAGAATCCAGCTCCACCTACTCGTATTAGAATCAATGTGCTAGTAAAGCATAATCAATTATATAAATAACAATAACAATGTCATTTATTTGGATTTATTTTGGTCAATTCAGGAATTCTTTCATGCTTGAAATTCAATTTTAGAGAGAGAGAGAGAGAGAGAGAGAGAGAGAGAGAGAGAGAGAGAGAGAGAGAGAGAGAGAGAGAGAGAGAGAGAGAGAGAAAGTGTGTCTGTATGTATGTGTTTTGGCTCCTCACTATATACAGCTGGGACAAACATGTTTCTGGTTGTGTTCACAGGTATATTGCATTTCCTACACCTATTGCTGACATTGCAATCTCTGGAACTTGGGCAGATCTGATACCTCTTTCATTTTGGTTTGCCCTGTCTGCTTCTTTCCTGTCTGCTTCTTTCCTGTCTGCTTCTTTCCTGTCTGCTTCTTCCCAGTGGCTGGGTTGTGGCTTTTGTCACTCCACACCTCCCACTTCAATGTTCAGGGTTTTCTGTTGTGGGCAGCCTCATCTAGTTGCCTCATCTTGTGTGGGGTGACAAGCTCCTTTGAGAGCTCACTGAGGAAAAGCTATTGTACATTTGTGGTGCCACTGTAGAATTCAGGGTGCTGAGATGTTTTGTAGAAATCCATAGGTTTCTATTAACTTTTGTGCAACTGTAGCTAAGAAATGCTACTCCTTGACCTAAACCTAACCCTAAACATAATGCCTTCCTTAACCTTCATATCCAAAAAGGCTCTGCTCTAATGGATTTTCCAAAGAAGAGTGTTCAGCAAAATGTCTTCTCTTTACCAAATAATTTATATTGTTATGTACTAGTGAGAACATGTGGTCGTCACAAGTATACCATCACAAGAACACAGAGGTGGTTGTCCTATTGCTGTTCTGTGCAGTTCAATTTAAGGTTTTAAATGTAAAAAAAAAAAAACACAGCACAAAATGGTTTTTAGGGGAATGCCTAAACTATGAAATTGTATATTTTTACTTACTTTATATATTTATATGCTTTTATAATATACTTTTCTTCAAGGATTCAAGGATTCAAGGAGACTTTATTGTCATTCGCATCACATGTGGTACATGGGGTGGAACGAAATTGTGGTACCCAAGGACCCAGTTTTACCCAGACAGAGATACAGGTGTTTGTGTTGATGTCGAAGTTTATTTAAATTTTTTGCCTGTGTCCATTTTGACATGTTGCTTCTAAACTAACCAATCAGAACAGAGCTTATAGGAATATGCATGAGCGCACCCTGAAGGGCAAATCAGTTGCTTTCATTCCAGGCTGAATTTAAAGTTGAAATGTTTAACCATGTCCAGTCATTCTTCACCTCGACCCAAGTCATCAGAGAATAACATAAAATGCTGAAAAAAACACATTCTATGACACCTTAAGCTCGTATTAGTAACACTTATAACTTCCAGGGAGACATAATCTCAGAAAACTTATCACTTTACTTCTTTCCAAACTCTTCTCAACTCCAAACAAATCCACAGCAGTCTCTATAGCCAATCTCACATTCACAAGCTAAATCCACTGGGTGAGTAAAACAGGCAACCCAAGTGAGTACAGTATTAAATAGCATTCATTAAAAGTTCACTTAAGTGCAAGTAATTTGACTTCTCTCCCTGTTCTGCATTGCTTAGTTTAATTAACTCTTCACATGCTGTTTCATGCAGCTCACTCTTGGCTAAAGCAAAAGAAAAAGCTGACAAGGAGCCCCTAGCCACAGCCTTAACCTTATCTTACCTAACACTGTAGCATGAGAAGCTGGAGCCTGAGGCTTCTTCTACTTAATGAATGTTGGCTCCCATGCCAGCTCAAACTATTCTTAAGCTCAGTTCCAGTTTGGGACACTTAGGCTACATTCACACAGCAGGTAAAAGTGGCCCAAATATGATGTTCTGACCAAACCTTGTTAAGCTGTTTACACTGTCTTTTAAATGTGAACTATATCAGACACTAATCTAATCAGATCACACTCCTGAACTGACCCACATATGCTAAATAATACATGGTTCATGTAACTAACTCATCCATCTTCTCCAACATCACAGGAGCAATCCCAAAGTTTCAATGACTGACTAGGCTTACCAGCAAGAACACATTTGAGCTCACTGTAAAATGGGGACTTTACTGGCCATTATTTGGGTTGAGTCCCTGGTTTCTTTAAACTTTGCTTTCAGACTTTGTTTTTTTCGACACCACAACCTTGTTTGCGCTGCATTCAAGATTTCTTTCAAAATCTCTTTTGAACACAGAGCTGTTGAGAAGTATTTTCATATTTATGAACAGCCCACATGTGTGTATAAGGTCTCGGCTGTGTAGAATTCTGACAAATAACAGCTGGATTTACGTTAAAGTCAGTCATGAGTCAACATGAATTCAGATCTGGCTGTTCAGACTGAGTTTTATCAGTGTATCCATCTGATTCAGTGTGGTTTTTGCTGTTTACACTCCCACACAGATATAAATCTGTGATACAATTGAGGAAAACAATCAGATTTGGGCAATTTTTACCTGCTGTATATAGGTAGCCTTTCATATATGTATCATTTACATATTCAATATGTGGCAATGCAAATGTGTGAACAGCCAGATCGGAGTTCAAACAACGTTTACATCAAAATACCTTCCATGCTACCAAGACCTCAAATATTTGCGCTGATGTTTGCATCCCAAACCCTTATCATAATTGCTTTGTGTTCAAAGAGGTTTCAAAAGAAAAGACCTAAAACACACACATAAGAGAAAGTAGCTGTGATGTCAAAGAAAAGTTAAAAGTCTCAAAGTGTAAAGAAACTAAGAACATGAGCCAAAGAAGTGGCCATGGCTGTACAACGTACCTTTCTAATAGAGAACTGGAGCACATTCTGGGAAAAAATTCAGTGGAACTTCATGATCACTCTTTGGTGGTAAAGATGAAACTAAAACCCACATTTACGTGCAGTCATGACTGTTTAGCTCTGGTTAAGCGTGCCACAAGAAGCATTGTTCTTCTATGCATGAACAGCTTAATAAGAAAATCAAATGTGGTGAGGAAATTGGATTTGGGCCACTTTCACCTGTTACCACCACCTACTGAGGACTAATTACATTTAACAAACATGTGCGTTTTAGGTTAGTCAGTCTCCCAATAAAGGTTTTAAAAGAGTTCTTTGGAGCGATTCTTTCAATGAATAGCTCTTCAAGTAACAATTTAAAAAATCCCATTGTAAACATATCGTGTTAAGCACGTTTTATTGTTGAAAAAAACTCCCATAATATTAATGCTCTAAACCAATTAAACCTTTTACCTGTAATTGTAAATATGCACCAGTTAGAATTCTATATTCTTAAAAGTCTATTGTTGTCTGCTTAACATTGCCATGCTGTGTCACTGTCTAGTTCATGTTTTTGATGATCTATGTTTATTGTTGTACTGAAACCTAAAATATTAAACTCTGATCTGTTTTGCATTACATTGTACAGTCGTGGCCAAAGGTTTTAAAAATGGCACAAATTTTGGTTTTTACAAAGTTTGCTGCCTCAGTTCTTATGATGGTAATTTGTACGAACTTTAGATAGTGAAGAGTGATCAGATGAATTTGCAATGAATTGAAAGTCATGCTCAGCCATAAAAAATGACCGTATCACAAAAATACTGCATTCCAGCACTACCGAATGACCTGCAAACATCATTTCAGTGATGATCTTGTTAGCTCAGGAGAAAAGGTTAATGAGGACAAGACAGCTGATTTAATTCTGTCATGCTGATTAGAAGAGCAGACTGGTTGCTTTAAAATGGTAGCCTTCAAAGAAACACTTGCAGTCATCTTTGCATTGCTTCGAAAGGGTTTCAAAGGCCAGGACTATGCTGCTTGTAAGATAGCCCCCCCCCAATTAACCATTAATCAAATCAACAAGAACTTCAAGGAGAGTGGTTCAATTGCAGTGAAGAAGGCTTCAGGGCACCCAAGAAAGTCAAGCAAGTGTCAGGACCGTGTCCTAAAGACGATGCAATTACGAGACCGGGTCACCACCAGTGCAGAGCTCGCTCAGGAATGGTAGAGGGCAGGTGTGAGTGCATCTGAACGCATAGTGAGACGACGGCTTTTGGAGGAAGGCTTGGTGCCAAGAAATGCAGCTATAACATTACTTCTCTTCAAAAAAACACCAAAGACTGACATTTAGCAGGAAGTATAGGGACTAGACTGCAGAGGACTGCGGTAAAGTAATTTCTTCTGATGAAGTCCCCTTCCGACGGTTTGGGACATCTGGAAAAAATATTGTCTGGAGAAGAAAAGTGCTACAGTTAATCCTGTGTCATGCCAACAGTGAAGCATCCTGAGAACATGAGTGGGTTCGCTCAAAAATTTGCCTAAGAACACTGCCATAAGAGTAACTTCTCCCAACAATCCAGGAGCAAATTGGAGAGCATGATGGAGCACCATGTAACAAGGCAAAAGTGATAACTAAGTGGCTCAATGAACAAAACATTGATTTTTTGGGTCCATGGCCAGGAAACTTCCCAGATCTCAATCCCATTAATAACCAACTGTCAATCCTCCAAAAGAGGAAAACAAAAACCCAGAAACTGTGATCAACTCCAAGCGCTGATTAGGCAACAATGGGTGGCTATCATTCAAGAATTTGCCCAGAAGCTGATATCCAGCATGCCGAGATGAATTGCAGAAGTCTTAAAGAAGAAAGGTCAACGCTGTAAATATTAAGTCTTTGCTTAAAGATGTATTTGTCAATAAGTTAACACAAGACAGAATGCTTATAATTGTACTTAATTATACCATATAAACATCTGAAAACAAGTTCTAAAAAAATTGAGGCAGCAAACTTTGTGAAAAACAAAATTTGTGCCATTCTCAAAACTTTTGGCCACAACTATATGTCTGAATTGTATTGCACTGCACTATACTGTGCTGTTGTAATAAAGTTAAATGCTGGAACCGTGCTTGATAAGTGAATTCCTCCAACTTGGCTGTGTGGTCAATAAAATATATAAATGAGAAACGCTGGCTTGTTATAATAAAGTATTACTCATCTTTGCAAAGAGGATTCATCTCTAGCAAAGTTCCTGAAGGAGTGTGGAGAGATGTTGGCACCGAGAAAGAAATACGGGGGCAGGGTGAGGTACAGAAGAAGGGAGTAGCTAGGAAAGCTAGAGGAGAAGTTACATGCATTTCATCATTGTTACCTCACTCTCCTCTGCGCGTAATTGAGAGGCCTCAGTGATTATTGACTACCTGACCTATTTCTAGTGCCTCACAAACACTACGTACAACCCCGCTGGAACTTCACTCCAGCCTTATTCATCCACTTCAATTCTTAAAACCCCCTGCACTACATCCACTCAAATCAAAGAAACCACAGCATGACCGTGTAGTGCCAGGACTTTGCCTGGACTCTACGCCAAAACAGTGAGCATGCTGTTGTGCTATTCTGGGTTTAGTTAGACAACACGTTCATCGATCCGCCTTATGTTTTCTAAGATGTACCTGTGGCGTATACATAACTTTTTACAAGCTTTTCGTGCTCTGAAACATGACAAGGGAAGAGTGTTTGTTTACGCCAGCTGTATGAGCTGTTTAAACTTTTAAGTGTCATTACATAAAACTACTCTCATTTTCATTATTCACATTGAAATTGACTTCATAAACTGTTTGAGTCACACCGATGAATTTGATGCACTGCTTTGGACGAGTGTTTCAGTATCTCTTTCATGAAATATTAAAGGACAAGTCTTCAGTGCTGGAGGCATGTAAACAGGATATGATGAAAACGTGAGTATGTATCTGAGCATTTACTATCTATTTCTTCAGTGCGTTCCTTCACTGACTGGCCTGGCACAGAGGTGAAGAGTCATATAGGAATATCAATGTCTAAATAGTGTCTGACTATTAAAACACACTAAGTAATATAAACATAATAAGAACATATATTTAGTATATTACATATTGTTGCTGTCACTTTAACTCTTATAATAAGAACTTTCAACCTCTTTAAGAAATTAAGGGAACGTCTTCAAAATGTCTGCATAATTAAAGAAAGACACTCAGAAGTTTTATGTGAAATGCTTGATTCTACAAAAACACACTAGCTTGAAATGCTTTACAGAGGTGGTGATAGAAACCAGAACTCATAATGTCTGAAACACAAATATAACCTGTACTAACTTTGTTTTTGCCATCAGAATGAAGAGGGAGACCAGTTCAGAGTTTAAGCTTTTTATTCTTGGGATTGAGGTACCAACGTTTCTCTGAGCTTTCACACCCTGGTCTCAATGATGCCTGCTGCATAGTCCCGCCTTCCTACGCCTTTGGGTCATTTTGGGCTACACCTGGCCACCTAATTCTTTTGGGTGGAGTGGTTCTTAAATAGACGTTCCCAAGAAAACATTGCATCCTTATATGGCGGGGGTCCCAAAAAGCCCTGACGTTCCCTCAAGCTTCCTTGGTCTCTCATATGCTGCTATAGTTTTAAAATCCAACAGTACTATCCAAAGTGGCCACATGTGTCTTCTGAGTTTTTTATATGCAATGAGAAAATATGTTTTCTTTACGAACTAACTGCCGTGCAGCATCCCACGTGTACATATTTACTAGGAATTTGTTTAACTTAACCCCCCCCCCCCCCAACCTTATCTTAACACTACTGTAGAAAATGTCTCAGGTGAGAAACAATGTGTTTGCTGCTATTTCATGAATCGACTTTCCATGAGAGAGCTTTTAGAGGATCTGAAAACGTCTGGTTCCTATCACCACCACTGTGAACAGTTCTGCCCATTAAAAATCACAGAATGTCTTTGTTTACATCTCAGTGATTGAATAATGCTGTGATTTCTGTGGAATTTCTATTCAGCTGTTTAAGGTAGTGAAACAGGCATCAACACTGGCAACAACAATACATGATCAAACCTGCTATACGTCATTCAGTATTACATTTCACAAGATTTCTATGGCACATATATGTTATTGCTGTGCTTAGGCTGCATATTCATTGGGTAATCATGAACTATGTCTCTATGTACTCTGTGCTTTTCCATAACCTCTGGCATGATTTTAGCTAGCTATAATGTATGCAGCATCATTAAACACAGAATCTACTAATTCTGATGACAACGTGTAACACTGGACTTACTTTTATCATAACAATCTCTGGTAAATTATTATGAACTATTTGATGTTGAAGTGATTCGCTGACTGACAAATAGTAAAATCTGACCACTTGTCTGTGTAAACATGTCCATCAATACAAGCACAACTGCTAGGTCTAAAAATATTCAATATCTAATATTTGATTATGTTATATTATATACAGCCTATTGCTGTATGTAATTGCATTCCTTACTAACAGATCAAAGTAAATGGCCTAAAATCACTTAACCCATAATGTAAGTTACACTGACTTGCATTAAGGGTGTGTTGTTTTTTTTCATCTTCTCTCATGTCACCTTTTTGGAGACACAAGCTTTTGTTCTGAAAGTAGTGTTACATAAAAAGTTATGCAGATTCTTTGTGTTTATTTTTTCCATTTTGTTATTCCTGTAAGTACAGTTTTAGTTTTTGTATTTTTACACCATTTGTAAATGCCTGGTGCTCTTTACGTCATAAGAATATTTCAGGACAAATAGACAAATTGAAATAGTCTAAAATGACTTGGAAAACCATAAGAAAACCTTAGTTAGCTAGCTTAGAATCAATAATCTTGTTTCTCCATCTTATGTAAGGCCTAATACCATTTTATTACTTTGGATCTGTAAAAATGTGTGATTTTCTCAAAATGTGGCCATTAAACTTGATGTGGAACGTTTTCCATAGCCCGTTTCATGGCGATATAAATTCAAATTTAAAATGAAGACGTGACCTTTTTCTGGTGTTTTCATTATTTCATCTCCCTGCTGTTTTTCAGTCGGGTATTGTCCCTCGAGATGCCAATCATCCAAGACTCTCAGAACAATGCTTTGTGGTATTGACTGTGACTGAATGTCCTCCACGTCCTTTCTGTATTTGTTCATGTGTTTAATATTCTATTGTCGGGGGTTGCTGTGTAATCATCTCTGCTGCTTTAATAAAAGCAGCTATCCCAAGCTTCATCAATAAACTGCATTGGGGCTTGTCTCGGCGAGCGTTTATAAGAGGACAGAAGTGATTTACACCCTCTGCAGTTGGGCGAGCCCACTGGGAAGGACGCGTGTATGACAGAAAGCTTTTATAGACCAACCAGAGACCTCCAGGTGACTCAGTGATCTTCAGGGGCATATAAAGATCAGACAGTAATTATAAAAGGACTTATACAAGGAGAGGTTAATATCACTGCCACATTCACAGCGCTCCCACACTCCCTCTTGTGCTGAAACTTTAATGCAGATTCTAAAGAGGGCTCTGAATCTCTCTAAGCATCTTTGCAGGGCTGGGGGCTAACACCAAAGGCATTCTATTCAGCATGTATGAGCCCACCACTGTTACAGCAATTCATCATGAAGCGATGTGGGTGAGACTACACAAAGCTAGAATAAAGCAGGACACTGAGAACAGCCACATATGCCGCACATTGCAAGTGAAAACCACTGCCTAAAGCATGCCAAACATGCCTCCTCTGATGTCCCCCTCCTAAGACTACCAGCAGTGTTGACCCTCCAGCATGGTGAGTAGTCATGCTGCTCCTTTGAGTTCTGAGTAGTGCTCTCTGAAGACAAGATTAAGGTGAATAAAGCTCAGAAACACTATCAGCACCTTCACAGATAGTACTAAACACTCGCTGTATCATAGCCTGGCCATTAACTCACCCTACACACACCAAAGCTATGGACACATGGAACGATAGCAAGCTTAGCTATTGATATTCCAAGTGGTTGCTAAATTTGGCTAGATCATTCCTACAGTTTCCTATGTGGTTGCTAAGGTAGTATATATATATATATATATATATATATATATATATATATATATATATATATATATATATATATATATATATATATATATATACTACACACACAACGGCACATGTGAAGAACAACATGAAGAACAGTTGGTTTTGTCAAATGATGATTTAGGAGTAGGGCTCAAAACTATTATTATTTATATTATCAGCATTACCTATTGACTATTTTTTAAAGAATTAGCTAATCAACCAATTCTGAACGACTGCCAAATCTGACAAATTTGTCAAAACTGACAAATTATTTAAGTAATGGCAAACTGGATTTGAAAATACACTATTGAAATGACATGACTTTTGTTTACATGCTGTTTCATTTATTTCTCAGATTAAATTGTTGCTGAATCAAAATCACCCTAACCCTAGAGTTAAAAGAACTTTTAGAGTCAAATTTCTTTTTTGACACAGTTTTATTCATACAATTATTTACACAAATAGATAAAATACATAAAACATATCTTAACACTACTTTTACTATAATTGTTTTAATGTTTCTAATAAATGTTTAATCATTTATCAATTTCCAAATTCTATTGATTCTGAGGGTGTCAATATCAGGGCTGTATTTGATATATGACTGGCTAAAGGTTACAGATTTGGCTACAGATTTTAAGTTTTAAAATGTGCAACTTCATTGTCCTGAGGGCTCAAAAGGCTTAACATTATCCAGTGCACTATTTCGTTTCCCACAGCGCCTGGACAGTGTTGGTCTGCAGATCTACCACTTCACTATTAAACTACTATCTCAGTGTGGCATTCATTTGACTGCAGTGTACTGTACTTAAGTTGACTGAAATGTTTCTTTATTCCACAAGACATCCTGTTTTCCAACATGTAGCCTAAGGTTACCATTACTGAGCTGACATCAGACACTTAGGCTCCTTAGTTAAAGCACTTAACCACTACCAGCAGGATCTGAACACACGCTGGAACTTGAGTGTTTGCAAATATCATACATTGTAATGCTCTGTGACTTTTTGCCACCATCGTTTAACGTTCTTCTCCGTGTCACACATAGAGTCTTCGCATTACAAACTTAAATGAAGTCATATCACCCTTGGCAAGCGATTTGAAAACCATGGATCACAGTGGTACTGCTAGAGGACGTAGTTCTTTTTTCCTTTATTTACAATATGTAGGTATATAACTAAATGCTACTTCAAATAAAACAATTTTTTTTGCAATCATATTTATTTAGACCTTCATACTATGTTTACTTTTTCATGCAAGTCAAAGTTCATATGAAATTCATTTATCTGGGATTAATGGTTACAAAGAAATCGCTGGACTGTCTAAATAACCTCCTTATCTCAGACTGTGATACCAAGAAAACCAAGCATAAACCAACATGATTCTCGACAAACCAGAGAACAAACACATCCTGTTACTGGTGAAAGTTTCAGATATCTTAAAAAAAACAGAGCATGGTGTCTGCTATAGGGTGTATATAATGTAGTAAAATAATAACATTACAGTTAGTGAAAATTGCTTAACATAGTCATTATATTTATAGTATATTGTATATTTATGTGTGTTTAGTTGTTTGTGGCAAGAATCCCAGGATGATAAAAAACACTAACATTTGGGCATTTGAGTGGTACTTATAATATAAAGCATAAATTTAAATAATACATTTAAAAAGGGTAACATTTAAACATTAAAAAAATGGTTTGGTGTAGGTTTACTCAATAGAAATACTCCACAATGACAAACAGTATTGTATAAACAGAAATGCTAAAATAAATGTATACACCTGTTCATCCAGCATTTCATCCCAAAACAGTTATTTTTAAGGACTTATTATTAAATAATATTATTATTAATAAGGTCTCTTCTAAAGTAACAGTCTTTTCTCTTCTGGAAGGATTCACATTAGTTGTTAAGACCTTGCTGTGTGGATTTGGACTTATTGGACTATACTCTATTCCACTTCTCCACAGCCATGTTGACCTTAGATTCATGTGTGGCTGCTCCAGAACGGTGACCATAGCTGCACCACAAACTAACTAAATTAATCACTCAATAAAGGAGGTGTCTAGATACTTTTGTAAGTGTATAACTAAAAGACTAATGAAGCTCTCTCTACGCCTGCCCTTCATTAAATTACAGCGGCTTTAAAAAAAAAAAAAGAATTTACATTTAAACACAGGGCTAGAGGATCAGGCACTGCACCAATACTAACAGCGTCCAATGTTTAGCAACCTTGGCCAATCACCCCTTCTGTTTACACACAAATATGACTGACCAGTGGCCTGGAAAGGCTAGGTGACAAAATAAATACCTACATGCGTTTATAAATGATACAGAGCAGAAAAGTGCTGGCCCCAATACACTTTCTTATCTGCCCAGAGACTAATGGAGCACAAAATTGTTCAAAGTAAAGAAACAAACACTTGGCTTTTAATCAAACCACTTCTGCTGCCACTGTACCCTGCAGGACCCCTGAGAGAGAATCAACATAATAATAAACATCGGGTCAAAAATACTTTCATAAAGTTTATGCTACCAGCTAGAAAACATTTTTGGAAATGTTTTTTTTTTACTTTTTAAAATGATTAATGTTTATTTAATATACTATCAGCGCCTATCGCCACTTCAAACAAACAACGTCATTTAACTTCCCAATATGAACCAAAAAGATCTTGAGCATAAACAAAAAACAAGCTTGAAAAATGATACTGGCAGAGAAACAACATTAGCGATGTTTAGATTTGTAACAAGGAGACACCAAGCTTGGGATGCAAACGGCAGAGATTTTAATAAATTACAAAAACAATGTCAAATAACAAGCAATGGTTCAAAAACAGACCAAGATAGGATAAGTATTAAACGGCTCAGTAAACACACACAAAGATAGTGGCAATACCTCGCAAAGAGGCATCGGCATGGACCAGGTATAAGTAGTCTTGTTAATGAGGAGACGCACAACAGGTATGTGAGAAGGGGCGGAGACAGCTCGTATTCTGGAGAGGCAGAACGGGTGGGTGTATGTGTGACAGTGTGTATTGTTGCAAAGCCATTAACTTTGAGTTCAGAGCTAATAATCAGACATTTACAGCTAAAAACAACTGATTACCATTAAACCAGTCTTACTGTGGTTTAGAGAAGGGAGGGGCGGAATAATGCTCCAGAGGGCGCTGTTCAAATCCACAACAATCTAGTGCATTTCAGTCTTTCACTCTAAAAGCCTAACATGGTCCTAAACCATAAATCAATAAATATGAGAAAGATTTGTTTTTCAATTTACAATTTCAATTTGAATTATCATCAAAATGTATCGCATAGAGAACTGACTAGGCCTCATCATACCCCAAACCCCTTTGGTTTCTTTAGGAAATGCTCTCATAACATTTTTCATTTTGTCACGCCAGCAGTACAATGAATGAATGAATGGCATCCAAATATCAGAACTCTTTTTTTTCTTCCTGGCCAGAATATACTGTTCCATAAAAGGATTGATTTGTCTAAATGCTAGTGTCAAGTTTTAGACATGCATCTCTGCCTCTATTTTAGAGGGTGAGTTTTGCAAAACGTTTAGAAACAGAGGTGACTGCGGTTTAGTCGACCTGCTTTCAGGCCATCCTGCAATTCTTTTGAGAAACTGCTGGCTTCTCTCTTCTATTCCTTATCATTAGCCTAAAAAACATCTGGCATTGCGCACCTGTCCTTAGTTATGGTTCATTTCCACTTACATTTTATCAAACCATTAGTATGGAAACTATTATAGTTTAATAGTTTTTCCTTTTCTTTTAGAGGGTTATGTAGCGTTCCGTGCAATGTAAACGATCTGCAAAGGTTCAAGGCCCAATGACAGAGGAAGAAATTCTCGAACTTTTCTCAACTACCTGAAACGGCTGGTAAGAATTTAGTTCTTTTGCCTGTTACAAAGTGATGTCATCTCATAACACAATCCATACTGGCTGCAGTAGAGGTGAAACTTTAGATCTGGTGAGTAATCGATCAGAACAGAGTGGGTGAACAAATCAATCAGAGCACACTCGGCTCATTAGGAGGCACAGGAGCTCAAACTGAGAGTTATAGATGGAGAGTTTCAGACAGAAGGTGAACACAGATGTACAGTATGGGGTAAAATATTGTGTTTTGGTAAATCTGTTCCAGCAGAACTGTGATAAAGAGCACAATAGGTCCTTGTTAACAATGTTGTTGGAACGTTTTAAGAAGCCTCTTCACCTTCATCCTGATTCCTGCTTAAACGCAAAGAAATTTTGCAGCCAATGACACAAGGTCGTTTTAATGACACCAAGTACATTATTTGATCAGCACTGACCTTCATACGATTTCTAATGCTATAGCATGAAAACGGTCAATTGCATGAAGCTGTCACAATGTGACAGTGAGAATTCAGAGGAGCTCTGAGAAGAGCTAAAGTAAAACTTTGGTGCAGAAAAGAATCTCTAAAATGCTTGGGGAATGGTGAAATACAAATCTATTAAAATAGAGGAAGGAGGTTTTTGAGGTTAAGCTCTTTTCTTCTTTGTTTACATTCACTTATTCAAAGCTGGAGGCTAAACTCTAGTTTTTTTTCTGCTATGCTGATAAGTGTTTGGAGGTGTTTGGCAGTCAAATGTGTCACACAGTTTAGAGAGAAAAGCACACAGTTTACGTCTCTTTCATATTCAAATGTTTGTACAGAACAGCAGTTGTGTTAATTGGTCATAGCTGTGAGAATGCCTCAGAGACAAAACCAGGGACAGAAAAAGGGAGCGACAGAGAGAGGAAGGGAGGGAGTGGGAAGAGAGAGAAAGGAAGAGATGTTTTTCCCTCCAACTCTATCCCAACTGAGGGTAGCTGGCTGTTAGGAGGGTTTCTATTACTGGTGTATGATTAACACTTTCACGGTCTGGTTGTTTTTTAAGTAGGTTAGAGGTTTAACAATCATGCAAGGCTAATAACATTTTCCAAACATTTGTAATTTCATATCTCTGGTGAGGTGGGCTACTGGCAGCTGAACACCATGTTTATAGAGAAGGGGGGTCATTATGGCTGCTAAAAGCTGGGAGAGCTTCCGTTATTCTGTAGGCGATCAAACATTTAAGGTTCCCATGCCACAGAAAATCTAACTTTCTTCTTTCTCTTGTTCATTTTCACACTATAGTTTGTACATTCCATGCATAGACAAAAAAATAACTTCTAATTTACATATATCCATTTATTCAGTCTACAGCAGTTTACCATCACCTGTTCACAATAAGTGTTTCAGCCTCAACTGTTTTGAATGAGACCTAATGCCAGGCAGTCACTCAGAACCAAGGTTACATAATGTTTAATTCTGATTATGTTTTATTCTGTAAAAACCAAATAAACCTAGAGTATTTATTGAAATGAATTTTATTGCATGTATGCTATCATTTACTCTTTTTCTTCTAGGTATGAATGCTGGCTGGTATTTCTTATGCTGTGTTTAACCCTGTATTTTATTCTCTCTAGGTTTCAGCACTTGCCCCTGTTTTAGTTTAAGCTCAAGGCTAGTTTGGACCTGTTTGTACTAGTTAGAAATACATTCATCAACTGAACACAAAGCACTTTTGTAAATCACTCCAGATAAGAGTGTCTACTACAAGAGTGTAGATTTGCTCTTGACATTGGTGGGGAACCCATTACTTTTTTTTTCTCTTTGCTCTGTGATAAAACAATAAAGGACTGATATATTACTTACGCTATTCTACATGCTTTTAACAATTCATAATTTAATTCATAAAATATATATTGTTACATTAATGTTAAACTAATGACTGACAAAGAAGTAGTTTCGACTACAGTTTACTTCAGCTATAGGTGCAAATTAAACAAGTCTCATACATCAGCAGTAATAAAAGTAGATGTAGCTGCATAATCTACACAAAACCCACAAAGTAACAATCACAGAACAAAAATCTCTCTCAATGTGTCAGTGAGCGCACAAGATATATGTTCATCCAGATAGCGTTGCCACTTTCAAACCAATAAGCAGCAAGTTTACTTCTAAATACTTAGTAAAGTTTACTTCAGCTATAGTGCTCATAATACATGAGCATTATTAAAATTAGAGAACACTGCTTGTTATTCATAGCTACAGACAATGTTAGCCTGCTGTATGCTGTGGGCCAAAGCCTTGCATCACTATTAACGTCTTTATGAAGGACTCATTTCATTAGTGAATTGACTTTAAGTGACAGCTTTTTTTGCTTTTAACATGTGTCAGCCACGTTGCACCTGAGTCTTGCACAGTAAGTCTTGCATATGACTAAAATGTTTTCTGTCCAACAACCAAATGTAGCTACAGTGTGTCACGTAACAGCAGGACAAGGCACAGCCAATCACACTGACCACATGACTTGAGTAGAGAACATGATTTAACCCTTTCTGCACCTCTAGGTTAATGAGACGTTGACAGATCTGTTTTTTTTTGGAGGGGATCAGATTATTGGTGAGGACAATTCAATAATCGCTGGATATTGGTGGGGACAAGTCACTTCAGTCCATGCTAGTTTTATGCCATTAAATGTAAATGTAAATGTGAACCTCAAGTGGACCCCAAGAAAGAAACCTGACAAAACAATGTAGAATATGAGCCCTTTTACAAACACAAATCACAAACAAGTTGGGTCAGTATTGAAACTGCAAATAAAAATCCTCACAGTGCTTCTTGCACTTACTTCGACTTTGGTGTTGACCAGAAGAGGATGGGTTCTCATTTTTGAGTCTTGTTCCTCTCAGTGTTTCTTCCGTTTGCTCTGAAGGAGTTTTTCTTTGTCACTGTTGCACCTGGCTTGCTTATTGGTGGCTTGGCTTAAATCCGAGATATTTCATGTTTTGTCTGGTCAACTTTATTGTACTTGTTGTAAGCGTTTACCACTTTGTAATGTTGCCATTCTTTTTCAAAACACTTAAAAGACATTTCAGCACCCAAGACACCAAGTGATGAAATATTTCAGGTGTTATTTTGTCCCATTATTTCTGCACGTCTTTAGCAGTGCAACGATACATTGACATTGTTATGACATCTTTCAAAATCTTCCACATATTTTCTACTGGGGATGGGTCAGGACTGCAGGCAGGCCAGTCCAGTACTCATAACCTCTTCTTCCATTGATATGGAATGATTTCTATGGACAGGGTTAAAATAAAGCTGATTTGACTTTTGGGAATGAAACTTTATATAGTTCTGCTTGCCAAATCCTTCCCTATGTGGTTATATCAGCTATTGTTGAATAATGGCTCCTGATTAAGTGCTGTCTGAGGGATTCATCTCTTAGCATCACCTTAATTTCCCCCTGACAACTTTTTTGGAATGCGCTGCAGGCCTAATGAACAAGTTGACTAGACAAAACGTGAAACATACTGTCTGCAATGAAATCAAAGTAAATGTAAAAAACACTGCATTTTTTTATTTATACTTTATTTTCCAACTTTTTCTAATTTGGGGTTGCAAAAGATTTCACAAAGTAAACTCATACTCAGTGCTTACAGCTGGATAACACTGCTGCTTAGCAGAAGCATTAAAGAGATTTGAATGCATAAATCTCTCCTGCTAGTACATGATCCCCCTACAACAGATCCAACACAGTGCCTACATATTCCAGCAGATATCACACTGGATACCACAGGCCTTACTAAATGTGTAAAAAGGGTTGGGTAGCTTTGGCTGAAAACCAAATCTGAGACCTAGTTTGATGGTCTTTTCATGAACCAAGATAAAGCAGTCTGGCCCTGCAGGAGTAGAGCAGATCAGACTGGTCATACTGACCTTTGTCTGGTCTAGATTGACCACTTTGATACCTTTATTCCAGTAGCATCTGCATATTCATAGTATTTGTAAAAGCATTCTGTATCACAGCAATTGTATCAAATCTTTTCTGAAACATACATGATCGAACTAAATCGTTATGATGTTAGAAATATTCACCTCTGGTCTTAAACCGACTACACATCAGAGAAGAGACAAAGACAAAAGAACAAAAGATCATTTTTTGAAGTTTATATCCAGTACATATTTACTGTTTGCCTGCAAGAACAAGGTTAACATAAATTGCAGTATGAAAGTTGACTGTAAATTATTATGTTATTGCAGGTGATTTGGGGCCACTTCTAGTGGTTCATTCATCAAGAAAATTTCATATAAAATAAACAGCAAATATGTAAAAGGTGTAAAAGTAACTAAATAAGTAGAACCACTTAATGCTTCATTCGTAATAGCTGCAGATCTCCATAGCTCCCACTTAGCTCCCTTGTTTTCTCAAATGGGGTTATCAAGTATGTAGTTTCTTGTTTAGCCCTGACACTACACAGTCAATGGGAGCAAGAAAAACTCCAGCTGGCAAACGATTAAAATCCATCAAACATGGCAGTCACCATCTCCCTTATGTTGATGAAAGTACAAGGCCAGCTAAAGACTATTGCTAGAAATGCAGTACAGGTGGCAATGGCAGATATTTCCCAAACACTGCACTCACTTATGTCTGAGTTCAAGGTGCAGATGACAAATGTGCAAAGCTCCAATGAGAAGCAGATTTCATTCAATCGAAAACAAGATGCAGTTGGATCTACAGCAGGCTTGCTTAAACTTCAAACCAGTATCTCGAAACTACAGGGCAGAGAGACACAACATCATGAGAAATGTTGGTCTCTCACCAAACCGTAAAGGTGATGCAGTTGGATTTCTGTAAAAATAGGGGGATATCAGAATATCAGAAACAGGTAGAATTGTCCCACCCAAAAATTAAACTACAGAAAAGGCAGAAACTGTTTCGAAATTCACACGCTGTGCTTGTTTTTATCAACTGGCTCTGGTTGTTAGGTGGTCTTTCACTTTGTTAAGGCTTGTGTTGAGATGCCTGTTCAGAAATATCCTGAAGTCAGCAGCTTCACTGACCGGAGGTCTCGCCTTGTTGGAGCGTCGGGTAGTTTGCGCCAGTGAGGTCAGTGATGAGAATAACAACGATAATAAAAGGGCTTTAGTATAATGTGTTGCTATGGTAACAGATTAGGAGGGTTTGGGTTAGTTAACGTTTATATTAACGTTATATTACATTACTCCCTAGCCACGTCCCAAACTGCAGACTGCTACTACACTAAACACTTAAAAAACAAAATATAATAAATAAAATAAATAAATGAACAAATAAATAAAAGGACACCATCATTAGAAGTGCTTTCAGTAGTGCCGTATGTAATGTTCCAGCAATGTTAGCAAATGTGTCCCCCCAATGTCAAATCCGCTCCTATGCCCTTGGTGCTCACTCAGAGAAACTCTAAATCTTCAAGTCTTTTACGTCGCAGACTGTGTGTGTGTGTGTGTGTATGTGTGTTGATAATGGGTAATGTATTGCATGGTTTTTCCCATTAGCAGCTTTAAAGAATCTTACTGTAAAACTTTTAGATAGTCTATATAGCTGGAATATGAACATTGGTATGATACAGGAATCACATTTACATTTAGCTGACAATTATCTGTCTTCAAAACAAACCATATAAAACTGTGGCTGCCTCTAAAAAAGCTGAATGGCTGAAAAAGCAAATCTCTTATTCTACTTTTTTGCACAAATATGCGCCAGCATATGTCCACTTTTCCCCCAGCGGCTTAGAAAGACATGATTACCACCGAACAAATATTCTTTAATTATTAGGGGTGACATGAAAGCAGTCATTTATGTAGTTGCAACATTATCTGATCACAATCTGCAGCAGACCTAATTTATTTATTGTCCCAAAAACAATAGAAGTCCACAATGACAGTTCAATACATCTTATCATATGTATTCTGAATACCAAACAAAATTTAGAGACAAATAAACTAAAAAACTGTCCATTAAAGTCAGCGGTGTACATAATGCTGATATGCTATGGTTGGCTACAAAAGGTTTCAGCAGAGACTTTGCCTTCTCATTCACCTCCCATATGCATGAAATAGGAAAGGTTCAGATTAAGGAACTTGAACATCTGCGTCAATCATGAGAATAAACCCTGAAAAATAAATATTCATCATCTGTTGAAAATGCACTTAAAATTGGCAGAGCTGAATTAAATGAGCTGCTACTCAGAAAAGTAAGGTTTATTATTTTAATAGGTCTATTATTTTGATGGATCCAGGCCTAGTGAAATACTTGCATTCAAACTGAAGCACAATGAACACGAGGCTACTATTGACAACATTTACTTACCATGTAAATGACTGCTATCTAAAGAGATAAAGACTACTTTTAAAATATACTTTTCTGATCTTTTCCTGTTTCCAATGTAGATACAGGCAATGATTTACAGTCGGGTATTTCCTTATAACATAGATCTTCCACATCTAACAATTAGTAAAAGTTAAAAATTCCAGGAATTGATGGCGTTTCACCAGTTTCTTTTCTATTTTGGGGATCATTGCTGTATAATGCTATAAGCTCAGTAACTGATATATAACTGATATAACTGATATATAACTCAGTAACTGATATACTGACATACCCTAATCTCCCTAATCTCAAAAAGGACCACCTTCCTTGATTAGTTCAGATATGAAACTGCATTGAGAGAGTCTTAGCCAATTTGCAGCCAACACCATTTAAACAGCAGTTCATAGTGAATCAATCATAAAACTAGGGCTTGCAGCATTGGTTAAACTATAGCAGGTTTTACACGCTCTTTAGCCAATAAGCTGTGGAGGTCTGGGCTTTCTAAATGAGGAGACCCTAAAACATACATTTTGGTTTATTTGTTGTTTGTTTATTTTTTAAAAGGTTTGTAGTGTATTTGTTTAGGTACTAGGTACTGTCAGATGAGCACCAGATACTATGTGGTAAGAATCAGATACCGTTAGGTGCACACCAAATACTATCTATCATGTGCACATGATATACTATACTAGATACTATGTGGTGAGCACCAGATACTATATGATGAGCAACAGATACTTTGTGGTGTACTATGAGGTGATCATCTGTTACTATCAGGTGCACATCAGACACAATGTGGTGATTACCCTATACCATGTGGTGAGCATCCAGTACTATTAGGTGCACACCAGATACTATCAGGTGAGCACCAGATACTATGTGCTGAGCACTAGATACTATATAATGAGCACCAGATACTAAATGGTGAGCACCCGATACTACATGGTGAACATTCTATACTATGTGGTGATCATCTGTTACAATCAGGTGCACATCAGACACTATGTGGTAAGCACCTTATACCATGTGGTGAGCATCCAGTACTATTAGGTGCACACCAGATACTATCAGGTGAGCACCAGATACTATGTGCTAAGCACTAGATACTATGTGGTGAGCACCAGACACTATATAATGAGCACCAGATACTATCATGTGAGGAACAGATACTTTGTGGTGAGCACTAGATAATATGTGGTGAGCACCAGATACTACATGGTAAACACTCTATACTATGTGGTGATCATCTGTTACTATCAGGTGCACATCAGATACAATGTGGCGAGCACCCGATACCATGTGGTGAGCATCCAGTACTATAGATACTATCACACTAGATACTATAAGGTGAGTACCAGACACTCTGTGCTCAGCACTAGATACTATGTGGTGAGCACCAGATACTACATGGTAAACACTCTACCACTACTATACCATTATATACTATAAACACTACTATGTGGTGATCATCTGTTACTATTAGGTGCCCATCAGGTACTATGTGGCGAGCACCCTATATCATGTAGTGAGCATCCAATACTATTATGTGCACAGCAGATACTATGAGCACCAGATGCTACATGGTAAACAGAAGATAGTACTTACTCATTACTCTATACTATGTGATGAAATAAATACACCATATCTGTATCTGCTGCCCACCACATACTATTGCACGCCTACCACATGATAGCCTATGACAGCTCATATCTGATACTCAACTTTTTTTAACCAAAATACATAACAACATTCCTTGTACCCTGGACAGGATCTCTGCTCATATGTGTCTGACTTGATTTATATGATTAGATAAGCGCTGGTAAAAGCAGGGAAAATTTCAAATTCGTAGCACACGGAGCACAAGTGAAATATTTTTGTAGAGTAGTGCGAGCCTTAATTGAACCAGACTCTGACATGTGAGTCAATACTGCTACAGCAGATTTGAGTCCACTGGATAATCACTGTCTGAAATGTGCAAGAGTAAATCATGAACAGCACTTTGGCATTTATGAGTCAGTGTCATTTCAATAAGCATATGCACTTTTAATTAGAAACTATTTGGCAAGTCCTTAAGCAGTCGTCTGCATTTGGAATCGTTTTAGATTCGGCCTCATCTACAGTTAATCATTAAAACAGGACACTGTGAAAGTTTCACAGACTAACTTGCTGAAGTTACAGACAGACTGATTAGCATTTACAAGTCAACAAAGGTCAAGAATACATGACCATTACTTCATCTGCTGTTTGTTTTTTTGGCAAATTGTAAATGGAATTATTGTGTTCTTTTCAATGCTGAGAGCAGCAGGTGGTTTATAAAACTGTAAATTCTGTCAGGGCTGGAGTGGGTCCCCGTTTAAGCCCGGGAGTTTCATGCCCAAATCCGACACACTTTTTCCATGTATTTGAATAAATGAAACAGCAGCTAGCTCGTAAAATGTCTTTTTTATTGGGTACAAGTTCAAGTATATGTTGGTAAATTAACAAAAACCACTTCACTTAAACATGTTTAATTCAAATTTAAGGTTAAAAAGTGTGATGAAGATAAAAACGTATTTACATTTGTACATAAGCAATACATTGAAATTAAAATAATTAAATAATTAAATTAATTAATAATTAAAATTAAAATTAAAAATTAAAATTACATTTTTATTCCCAACAGAAAGGTGCTCTATTATTATTTACACTAAACTCTTAAGTAGGTTCACTACATGCATGTTTAGTAGCTACCTACAGCATCAAAAGCCTCCTAAGCAGTGCACCGGTTTCTCATTTAACGTATATCACGTATATCATATATGTTTTATTTTACATTACAAATAACAATGTTAGTTATTATACAGAGTGCAAATATCCTTTACCTGTCCTTTCAGTAAACATGGCCTCCTCGGGATCATCAGTAGCATTGGAAGGGGTTTGCTGCTCCGATGCTACAAAAACATTCCATTAATGAGTTCGGCTATTAATATATTACATTAATATAAATGATGTTCATTACTTACAGTTTGAAACTGGATATTTGTGATGAATGGTGTGTACTGGTCTCTACAAAATAAACTACGCTTAGCTGTCGTTGCAATAGCCTTACACTGACAATACAGACTTATCTCCGGATCTCTGTTTACCGGCTGTAACTGGGGGTCTGTTCTCCGGGAAACAGATCTGTTAATTTCTCACATTTAGCAGCATCTACTTCCAACGACTTTCTCTTTTTTAACCTGTCCGTTTCAGCTTCACCTGTCCTCTTTCTACCCTCCATCACCACCGACTGACTCTTCGCGCTGTTCTGTATTTAATTTTACCGCTCCAGAAAAGACGACTCGTGGGCGAAACCAACTTAAACATTTAGTAGGGGGAATTTTCTCAGATTGTAGAACCCACCTAATCTGCTGCGATGTAGGGACTGTGTTGTCAGATGAATAGAGAATGGGTACATAGTTGAATAAAGAATGAATGCAAGAAGAAGATAAGATAAGTGACTGATATGTGTCTAAATTACTCCGGGCCTGGTTCCTGGGAACACAGTGTTGAAACGTCTTATCACGAAACAGACTTTTACCAAAAGCACGAATAGTCCCACAACTTATAGGAACAGCAGGTGGCTGGCATTTATTTCAGGATGGGTGTGTATTGAACATCACATTTATCCCAACCTTTAAGGCTGGAGCTTAGTGCCAATATGATGAAATGAACACACACGTGATCTAAGCCATAAATTCTAGGTGACTAAGTCAGACCTGCTGTTATGATTAAAGAGGAGGATGGACATATATTTACACTGGAGTGTCTGACTATACACAATCCTACAATCACTCAGTAATTTCTGTTTTTCTTTAACTTTTGATATCAGTTTTGACAATGTTGCAAGCCTTTCTTGGGAGCTCTTTAAAATACCTATGTTTCATGCTGTATCCTTATTATTACTATTATTGTTGTTGTCGTTGTTGTTAATGATTATGATGACATCCGTAGTATCAATTGAATCCTATCCCAACAATAAAGTTCATTTAAAACATCCATCCTGCTGAACGCTGTCGGAAGACTGACCATCAGGGCCTCCTCCTCACCTATCACCAATCAGCTCTCCTGTCCATTTGTGCCAACTGCAACACCCTCAATTACATCAGTGTGCCATCCAGATGTACCAGCATTGAGATAGGATGGGACTATTTCAGTTCAATTCTACTTTTCATAAAGACTCAGTCAGAGACTGTTTCAGTCAGAGACTGCCTCTACCTGTGCAGTTTCTAAAGCTTTACCATCCAGAATTCAAACAGATATTCTCTTAGCCTTTCTTCGGTATTTAGTTTATTAAACTGTAAATACTGTTTGACCAGAAGAGGATGGGGCTCCTATTGTGAGTCTTGGTTTGCTCACAGAGGGATATTTGTTGTAACTGTCTGTTTTCAAACTTCTGTAAAGCTGCTTTGGGACAACAAAGTTGAAAAAGCGCCAAAGAAAAATCTACTTTTTTGTTGATGTTCACTTTTCTATAAGATTTGAACTTGGCAGCTGCTTGTTATATCTTTTTGAAATGCCATGATGATTGAACCAATAGAAATGCTTCAAAATCTATTGTAATGAAACCCTCTAACATTAACTTGTATTCAAAGTCATAAAGGCTTTTGGGATTTTTGGAAACACATGTTTTTCTTTGGACAGAGATGAAATACTAACAAAAGGTTTATTTTTTTCTAGCGCATTTCACACACACTCACCCACACATACATATATGTATGTAGGAAATGTGTATTTCTTTTCACCGCTGCGCAGCTGCCTGTGGGTCAACATTGCTCACTATTATTGGTCATCTAGAAGAAGTATTGTGCATTTGTCTGCCGAGTTGTCTCCCAGCCAACCTCTGGGCTCCATGAACAATCAGCTGTGTTGCTCCTGTGAGCTGTAGATAGCAGTGTTGGCTCGGAGACATCACAATCTTGCTGTTCAGTAGAATACCTGTGCATTGCTCACTGTACACTTGTTGAAAGCCATAATGAGAGTCTTCTGCCCACCCTCCAAGCCGCAGCCCGTTACTTCCGATGGCATTGTGCGTTGAGAATAGCTGCGAGCCATCTTTGTCATAAACACAATCCTTTGTGCTCTGAGATAATGACAGATGAGTCAGAGGGCCGGTCTGTGGCTCAAAACCAAAAGAAAGCTATTAGTGTGGAATTGTCCCCCTGATGGAGAGAGATAATAGCACCTGTGATGTGCTTAAGAAGGGGGAAATCATCTCTAGTGTTTGGTAATGTTCGATAGTCATTTAGTGCATTTAATGTGTGAATTAACCAGTTTTCAGAGCTTTCAATATCCTGCACAGGTGTCAAATGTTAATGAATTTTTATAGTGACCCTGTGTTTACTGAATAAAATCATTCTGAGAGTTGAGCTGCTGAAAACTGCAATTATCATGTTTTATGGATAATTGTTTTGGCAGCTGGGGTTGAAAATAACATTAAAAATAATAAAATCATCAGCAAGAGGACATGCATAAAGAAGCCATGAATCACATGTTTATGTTCTATTTAAATATCGTTGGGCCATTGTGCCTTTACAGAATATAATTTATTTGTGTCATATGAAGAATTTTTTAAACAGTAATACATAGAAAATTAAAGTCCATGTGAAGCCGTGTTCTGAGTTTGTCACATCACAGATGTCATTAACCGTCCAGCCAAATCTGAATGATTAAAAAATCACTAAGTATATAAAGTTAGGTTTCGAAATCATGAAAAAATAAACAAGTATTCTCTGCTGAAGCACTGAAACCACACTCATTTGCAGGAAAGTTGCAGCTTCTCTTAAATGGCAAATCCCACTATGACCTGAAACATGGATGCTCTATCCAACACCTTGATTGGACTTGTACAGTCCTACCTGAATTGAATTGAATTCAGAACTATTTGGCACTTGTGTTTGCACATAGTGGATTTTGACTGCATTTAACCCGTCTGTGCAGTGAAACACCCCCATATACACACTCTATTGAACATATACACTAGGGGGCAGTAAGCGCACTTGCCAGAGTGTTGGGCAGCCCTATCCACAACACCCGGGAAGCAGTTGGGGGTTAGGTACCTTGTTCTGTTTGCCCAGGGGATAGAACCAGTGACCTGAACCACCAGAACCTGAATCAAATTTGGATGCTGAGGACGCTGACCTTCCCAAGACTCTGTCTGGCAATTCTTTTCTCTCATTTCTGCAAGGCGTAGCTAGAGTAAGCTAACATTGTAGTAGCCTGTAGCTTGACCATACTATTTAAACAGCTATTTTGCCCAAAGAACCAGGGCTTGCAGTGTGAAATGTGTGTGTTAATGTGTGTGTAAGTATGACTCCAGTGCATCATATATGTCATGATTTCAGACACACCTAAAAATCTATAATAGTAAACAGTTTAACAGTCTAACTCTGTACTACTGTTCTTCACAATCTCTTCATATTGTCAGTTCCACGTGCCTCTGTTTATGATTCCCGTGTTGTCATGTGCTCTATTGCCTCCGCCCTTCCCCCGCCTCTCTCACCTGTGCTTTGTTTGTAATCAGTCCCGTCAGCTGTTTTCCTCTTCTTAGCCTGTGTATATATTCCCATTGTTTCCTACCCTGGTTGTCAGTCATTGTTGTTGTTGTTAGCTCTGTTGTTGTAGCAATGACTCTGTTCCTGTACCTGCCCGTCTGTTTGTTTATTAAAAAGCTTGCGTGTGTGTCCGCCCCGTATTTCGTCTGCTCCGGCTGCAGCTCCAGCCTGACACAGCAGTAAATTTCTAAAATGCATGTGTTATAATGTGTTATAACGTGTATAATAAATGCTTTAAAATAGGGCAGAATAAAATCTCCTTCATTTTACATTACCATACAATGAACATACAACAGACACCACACCACATACCTCTAGCATGAGGTGTATTTTGATGTCTTTGTTAAGACTGAAGGCCTACTGTGGCGAAGCACAGGCACGGGCTAAGAGTGACTGATGTTCGGAGCAGATTCCATTCATTTCTGGACATCCCATCACTCTCCTCCCTCATTCTTTCACAGTGACAACCAACGCGCTTTGGTAAACAACCAAAAAATACGCAGGCCTAAACTCCATTCATATGTGTTTGCAGGTGACAGATTCCAGCACTTCTTTGATGTAACTTGAGAAAAAGAGCGGGTCTTCAGATTCAGAATAGAAGCGTGGAAATGGACGAGAAGGAAGAAAAGCGTGATGGAGTGACAGAAAGTAATTACCTAAGAGAAAATGGGGTAAAAGAAAGAGGGTCCGCCTTAGACTAGGTGGTGCAGATTTAATGTCTGAGTGATCATGAAAAATCATTCATCCCAAAAATACGCAAGAAAAAAAAGGAATGGAGGAGATAAAAAAGAGAGGGAGAGGGAGACAAACGGGGGGGATTTCGCAGCAACCAGCCATCCATATCTATGGTGTTTAAGAGCACTGTCAAGTGTTAAAACCTGTTAAAACTACTGTAATTCTAATCTCCACAGATTATAAAGGCTTCCACTGTCTGGAAGTACTCTTTGAGTTTAGAGTCTTTTTGTTGCTTTACGTGTCATAAGATGTCTTTGCATGAATTGCAGTCAGTTTCATACTTGCCAGGTCTGTGTTGCTTAAACTAAGCCATAGATATTCCATAGAACAAATTCATGTGTTTGTAAATGAAGGGGGTGGATCACTCGTACCCAGTAAGAATGGAAGTATCTCAATTTATTCCACATTTTACAAAATAATTAAATCATGCCAGATACAAACTGGTCCATACCAGTAAAAATGTGTTGTGTTTGAAGCTGTAATGTCAAATATTATGTACTATATAGTATGTACTATATGTATTTATGTATTTATATAAATTTTTTTTGTCAGGTAGAGCTGATGTATACATGCCATTGAGGATCTTCTGTGTTTGTTAACACTAGAAGGTGAAGCTACAACCACAGTTTAGGGAAACTCCATCACACGAAGATGAAGTTACACCAGCATTATTATTCGGCCAATAAGAGCTCAATAATGAGCTCAAGGCTGGTTGTGTTAATTACTATTTGTAGTATTATTACTCTGTAGAGAGCATTACTACATAAGGCAACCAGCTATGAGAAACAACCACAGAATGAGTTTTTCTCATATTTACACTTAACAGTGTAAAATAAAACCTGTGTTTGATCCTCCACACGATTCTGTGGAGATATTTGTGCGAGTGTGTGTGCAGACTATTTCCAACTACAGTTTCATGACCAGAAAAGTCATTTATCACAGTAATTATAACCACCAATGTTGTCTTTCCAGCAGGTGGAAAATGTCATTGGCATCACAGACCAGCTGCTGATTCATATTCAAAATTAGCTTCAAATCTTAATAAAGAGCACTAAACATTGCAACTCATTCCTTTATACACTATAACATTAAACACAAGCTAGTGTAATCAGTTTTAAAGCCATAAACAAACCGTCTGAAGGTTTGCCTTGAGTTTGAATTCCATTGATGTCACAGCCATCTGTGGTCCAAGTGTGAGTCCAAGAGGGATTCTGGTCTCCCTGAGTGTGAAGGATGGCCTTACTTTCCCTTTCCCTTCATCACCCAGTGGGATGGTAGCTAGCACGGGTGCCTATTAGCTCATCTATACAGAGATGGGCAGGTAAGGTTGTCCTCCAAGTTTGTTCAGCTGTCCAATGGTGTTGCAGGAACAGCAACTCTAATCTCCATAGTGGTTGACTTCAAGTGTCAACCGTCCCTGAGATATACAGTATAAATTAATATCAACTAAAACTGGATATAAACTACAACAAATTGCATCCTTAAAGATTATATAAAATTATTTATTGTGTAATGTCTGTAACTGTATGTATAATCTCCAGTACCTAGTTCCGCTAGCCCAAAAAAAGTAGAAAATATTATAATGTACTGTAATATATTACTTACTTTCTTTGTTTGTACTTGCTTAGTAATAGATGCCTATATATTATGCTTATATATGCTTGGTAAATATAGTACATCTTTCATTCCTGCTTGGATAGACATTTATTAACAACATTACTTTGTTCTCCAGTGCAGCTTAGTTTAGCCTCAGCTTAACCTTTCTCGAACGGTACCAAATGGTTATTTTTAACTAGTTATTAATGGATAGTCTGGATTTAATGGTGTCAACCATTGCCAGGCCTTGGTGAACCCACTAAGGCACCAGCTGACATTATGCATCATGTGCTCTCGTTGCCCCAGGAGCAGAGATTAGCCTAATGTTCTCCTCTCGCCTGGAGAAAAATAACTGGAACAGTAATTACTCCAACACTTAAGGCACATTAATTACCATACTCACCAAGGAGTGGGCTCTGTGTCTCCCACATCATCGGAAAGAGCTCCAAGAGGTGATACCCAGGGCCCACTTTAATGTCATGAGTTCATTAAGTGGTCAGAGCTTGAGTCTTGAAGGCTCACTTTGAGTATCTGTATTGTCAGTGGTCCCTGTGGCTTGACAGCTGGTAGAACAATAATTTCCTGATCCCTTGTAGGATTAAGGACATTGTTCCTTAGATTCTTTATACAGTTCTCGTATCGAGGGCTTGTGGTGATAATGTTCCATAACAAAATGTTCTTGCGTGGTAATTACTATAGACCCTCTTTCATTGTAGTGACTGAAGAGCCTGCGTCTGTCCAGTTGCGTAATGTCTGCTAACATGAGTCTCAGATGCAGCCCACTGGCAATATTCTAAAATGATGAACCCTCTTCTATGGGGTTTCTGCTTTGATGATGAGCATGTGGCTGATGTATGCAAGTGCAACACCCTAAAACGTTTAAAGGGCCATATCATTTATTAGGCTCTATAATTGTCTACACCAGAATTAAGACCTAATAAAAAAAATATTATACAAATATTTCACTTTTTTCAGTGTAGTAACAACAGATAAATGTAGAATGTGTCATATTTAAGTTTATTCCATCACTTCAACAAAACAGAATTTATCATCCTGATTAACCTAAAATCGGGTTAGATTTGACAGAGCCACCAATATAAATACTGCAGTACCAAGCTGGACTATGTACAAAGCTTGAAAACAATAGCAAATTTGCCACCATGCAAGCATTACACAACAAGAACTACGGCAATCTACACTAACATTCAAAATAAATCAAATGAAAACCTAAAAGGTTAAAAAAAAAGCATAAAAGTCATCCAGTTCTCACATCAAGGCCTTGTGGTGATAATGTTGCATAACAAAGTGTTCTTGCATGGTAATTACTATTGACCTTTCACTTTATAACACACACTTCAACTGAAACTGACCAAACAGAAATTCTGAACATAGACAGGCCAGAAATGAGCTGGCCACCAATAGCCAATCATAAGACTTTTCCTTTCCTGTGCCTTTCTTTACATAATATATAACTATATGGCTATATTATACGAATACGAATAACTATATGAGTATAATTCTAAAGTTGTCGCATTTCAGGGCTCTATCAGCTTTACCAGCTCACCAAGTTTCAACCCCTGCTTTTCATCATTATGCTGCGTGTCAACATTTGGACATAATAGGATTGATACGTGCCCTGGTCTTCCACATTACTTTGTATAGTCTCTTGAATGCCTCCTGAGTAGCCTGGATCTGCTGTTTAATGTGATTTTCCTGTACACCCTTTGGTTGTCTGCTTACCTGCAGTATTATTTTATGAATTTTGCCTAGCCTGAAGGAAGCTGTTAGCCTGTTACCTGGCCTGGAGCCATTCCCATGTTTTGTGTTTATTGGATGCCGATTTCAGTAAAGACTGTCTTGTGCATGTATCCTGTTTCCCTCCAGTAGTCCGTTCTGGGTCTAAATGTATGCACAAGTTAAAAATTCGCCCTAATTGCCCACGGTTTCTTGGCCAAGATTCTTTGGTTTTCAAATGTATATTTGAGGAGGACTCAAGGGTCATACAATACAGTTGGATGCAAAATGTGGGAACCCTGGTCAAATTACACATATTGTTGACCTCTTATGCAAGGTACAAACTTAAATATGACATATTTCTGCAATAAATACTGCAGGTACAATAAATATTCATGTGCAGAGATATATTAAAAAAGACAAACATGAAAGGTGCCATGTGCATAAGTTTGGGCCCCTGGGCTACCCTTTTGGCTGAGGGTGTTCCAAACGTTTATCCCCCACTCCACACCTACCCTCACGTTATCCTTCCAGAATGCTTCTGGCTCAGAAATACTCATAGTCTGTCTTGCATACACAGAATGATAAAGGTCTAATAGTAGGCTTTAAGTTATTTGCAAGACTGGACAGTGAAGGCCATTCTAAAACCTTAATCTTTTATTTCCTGAAGGCTGATTTTGATGTAGGTGTTGGATCACTTCTTGTAATACCCTCTCTTCTACCTCTTCTTCTTCTGGTTCTTTGCTGTCTACGGGACATTAGCTTCCTGGATTTGTTTATAATTAGTAGAAACCTTTCTTAACAACATTTCTTGTGTTATTGGCTGCCAAAAAACCCCAGAGCATAAAATATCCACTTCCATGCTTGGTGGTTGGAAAGGGCCTTTTACTGAAGTGCTTATCTTTTGTTCTTTAAGTGTACATTGCGTGTCATCAGATCACAGTACTTAATACCAAAATGTAGGTCCATGTAAGTCCTGTGTTGCATACTGCAGACTTTTGTGCTGAGATGAAAGTTAAGGTTACTTTTTAAAGACTCTATCATCAAGAAAATGTTCAGTGATATTTCTTGGTCTCCCAGATCTTGTCTTGACTTCTTAGGTTCTCCTTAACGTTAACAATTTTAATGGCATTTCAAACAGCTGAAATTACTAGCTGGTAGTGTTCAGATATCTTCAATAGTCTTCTCTAGCTTTGTAGGAGTAAGACATGAAGGGTTTCAGATTCTCAGTCAGCTGCTTTGATGATGAGCACGTGGCTGATGTATGTAAGCGCAACACCCTGAGATGTTTAAAGGGCCATATCATTTATTAGGCTCTACACCAGAATTAAGGCCTAATGAAAAAAAAATATATTTTTTAAAAATTTCAATTTTTTTTCAATATAGTTACAACAAATAAATGTGGAATGTGTTATATTTAAGTTTATTCCATTACTTCAACAAAACATTATTTATCACCCTGGTGATAAATAGGGTTAGATTTGACAGAGCCACCAATATAAATTCTGCAGTACCAAGCTGGACTATGTCACTGTGGCAAATTAGAACTACAAAGCATGGAAACAATAGCAAATCTGCCACCATGCAAGCATTACACATCAAAAACTACAGCAATCTATACTACTATTCAAAATAAATGTCAATGAAAAATCCAATGAAAACCTACAAGGTTAAAAAAAAAATACAAAAAATTGGCAGCACAAAAGTCGTCCATGCTCGTAACAGTTGCTGAGAAAAAGTACATTTGTGGGTGGATCATACATTGGTTCTGAACTTGAAAACACTAGTGTTGAGTAAATAATGCTTTAGATGTACATTTTATTATATCACTGTGGTCAGAGTTCTGGACGCATCTCTGTATTTGTCTCCTAAAGTGTCTAATTGAGAAACAGTGACAAACATTGAGAGGAAGGCAAAAACGGGGGATTAAATCAGAGAAGTATGAGGCAGTTTCTAGCTACATCTGTGCTTAGAAGCGTGAAGCATCCTTTCATCTCTGAACTCTGTATTGCACAATCTTGCTCTCTTGCATTATGAAGTCTTGTCTGTACTTCTGACTTTGCCACTGCATCTGCTCCCCAGAATTTTTAGCTTCTCTTTTCATTCATGCTTCAATTGTTCTTATTTTCCCTGGTGTTGGAACTAATACTCTGTCTAACCTTTGTGACCTAAATCGTACCACAAAAGAGCCTCTCTACATGTGATCCATATTGCAGTGTGATATTAGTCATAGTCTGAAACACAAACAAGAATAAGAAGCTGAAGTGACGGGTTTATATCGCTCTCTATTCTGGTGCTCTTACCCTGCTGTGAAAGCAAAAAACATGCATAGCACACTGCAGCACATATGAGCAAACCTGTACATGAACAGTGGTGTCACTTTTAACTTTCTTTTTTTTTTAAGGTTTGTGTTTTGTTCAGTTTTTTTAAGACTGGCTATTTGTTTTTATACAGGTAAATAGAAGTTTTATAAAAGTATTCTATGGATTAATTTCTGTTACAATTACATTTTGTCACACATTCATAGAGAGATATCAACTGAATGCAGCTAAAGATGTAAACTTACATTTCTTGGCATGTTAAACTGTATCTACCAGCTAGTAAAACTTTGTACATGCAAATGAATCTGCGTATACACACCTCAAATATAGGATTCTATGCAGAACCAAAAAGGATTCTTCTATTGTTATTATGTCAGTCTGTATAGCAGAACCCATTTTGGTGCTATATAGAATGCTTTAAAGGGAACCCTGGCTGGTAACACCTGTAAGCCTTAATATGGTGTGGTGACTCTAAATTCTTAAGACACGTTGACAAAAATCACAAAAAGTAGCAGATTTATTAGATTTTCTGTAAAATTTCGCTGCACGTAGGTCGCCATTGTTGTAACTACTGACGTGCGCAGCAGGTGGTGGCATCAAATGGTTGCAAATGGTAACCGGTGGTCACGCATGAGCATAGCTAGCTAGCTAAACATGGCTACTGTTCAGTCTTTGCAGTTTGAGCCAGAACACAACATTTCTGACATCAGCGGCGACAACACACACCAAGTGAGTCAAAATGATGAACAGAGAGGCGTGGAGGCGAGAGTGGGACACAGTACTGGAGTTGTTGTTGAAACTGTGCATTGATGACGTAGAAGGAGCCCCGCTTTCTAGCAGGAAACATTCACGGTTAGATAAATAAACTGCTAGATAAGCTGAACGGGAGTTTCTCTTAGCCTCTAAAGTTGTTTATTAGTGAAGTACTAATACTAAGGCTGTAATTATATGTTCAGGACCCACAAACGAGGGAGAAGCAGCTGCCGCTAACGGTAAACGTTGTTGGCCGGATGCCAGGAGAGAATCCAGCGCATGTTCACGTTCCTTCATGGTTCTCGCTCCATATTCTGTGGCTTTTGGACTTCCTGTGTGGGGAAACTGTGGCACTGCATTGTGTTTTAGTCTACGCTTAAAACCAACAGCACCCGTCAAGTCTCTCTCCAGCTGTGGTCTACTGAATGACTCAAACGCATCGAGACTGAAGTGGCAAGAGCAGAGCCGCGGGTCTGTAGGTAGCTGTGTTCGTCCACACGCTGCCCCACATAGTTTTTCGTTTTTATCTTTGGAAAGCGGTGAAGACTAATATCAGTCTTCCCACTGCATTTTTACTGGAAACAACATCCAACAGCAACACAATGTGGCACGGTTTTCTTTAAGCTAGGTTAGCTAACTATCATTCACTCCTTCTGACCACAGTCAAGTTTAGCACACTGCAACCATTTGACGTCATCTACCCAACAGGCATTGCGTGTTAGAAATAATGGTTGCATCCATATGTTAAATATTTAGAATAAAAGTGTTAATTTATAAATAAATGCTGCTTTTGTGCTTTTTTTGCAACCTGTCTTAACAATTTAGAGTCATTACATCACATTAAGGCTTACAAGTGTTACCAGCCGGGGATCCCTTATAAAATCCATTTAGAGCACATTCTCCATGAATAAGGAAGAATGCTTTCATCCTGCAAAGAACCTTTAATCATGCAAAGGGTTCTTTAAATGTTCATGGTTCTACTTAAAACCATTTTCATTACTAAAGAACCCATGAAGACCTGTCTTTTTAAGTGCATGAGAGAGAGAGTGAGAGAGTAATAAGACAGATATAGCCAGTGCTTTGGAGCATAAGATAACACTGGTTCCACTACTACCCCTGGTGGCTAGTATTACATAAGCCTATGAGCTGCTGGATCAACATCAGTTTACTTTTGAAGTCATCATCAAATGTTGGCAATATACTCCAAGCTGTTATATTCCGCCATGGAAAGTCATGATGCAGTACTCACACACGCATGAGTGGGAGTGCAAGTTGACACTCTCAAAACAAGATGATGCCAACATGATGATGCCATACAGAAAAAGTTATTTTTAAAAATGTCCCTATGGTCCAGAGATCATGGATTAGATCCCCAACAGTGGAACACCCACATACTCACACACTAGTGAACACACACACTAGGAGGCAATGTGGGAATTGGCATGAGGAGTAAAAAATTCCAAATTGAGTAAAAATGTGAGGGGAAAAACTTTTTGGGTGGGGGTGCCAATGGTCCCCCCAATGAGTGACCATTGTTGCCTTTACTCTTCCTTTCACTAGCCACCAGTCCTTAAAAGCAGGACGTTCAACATGATTGACAAAAGGTTAGAACCCACCATCAGTGTCTTCACACTCTTATGTTAGAGGAGTTTGAATCACTATTGCTGCTTGTGTTGCAAAGTGGTATTAGAAGCTGGGAATAGCTGGTTAGCCAACTTTAGTAGAAATATCTGCAACACTATATATATAAACGTACATTTGAAGTCAGTTGAAAAAGTGAACTGGAAATTGGGCTGGTTTGCAGGTTAGTTTCCATACATGGACCGCATGGACTGGGAAGTCAATGGTATGTTTTGTTGGGACTTGTACAATTGTACATAAACTGGATTTTTTTTTCTTTCCGTCTGTAACTTCTTGTATTTCCAAATAAAACTCTATATCACAAAGGGTCTCTGTGCTAGCTAAACATTTAGGTCAGTGCTACAGTCAGAAGTTTGGTTGTTGATTCATAAAACATTGTCTAGAGAACACAATTGTGTACATTTTAATGCAAAATTATTGTTTATTTGCTGGCTTTGACATGTTGTTGAAGGACAAATAATGAAAAAATAAAAATATAGAATGTGCAAAGGTTGGTGACAGATTTAAAGTCTTATGTTTTTCCAATGTGGGGAATAAATAAATAGAAAACATGCTCTAATAAAATGTGTTTGCTCCCGGTAGAGGATCTCATTTGACTGAGGTTTCCAAACATTTAAACACAACTGTAGGCGGGGATTGGTTGAGTGCGAGATGAAAAACGATATGTGATAATATTGTTTTCTCCCTAGAAACTGCTGCATGATGACAGACAAAAAGCAGAAGACATTCTGGAAGTAGACAAAAGTCACAACATTGTGATGGAAGATTGTGGGGAAAAATGTTGTTTTTTTAAATAATGTGCTATGATGAGCTAAAAAAATGGTCAGTAGACTTTAAATGTAACTGACATATGAAAAGATTCCACTTCAAGTCAAGTTACATTTGCATTGCAGTGAATTTTGCCAAAACAATCTAAGTAAGGGGTTCTCAACTAGTCTCATCCCGGGACCCACATTTTCTCATGGCCATTAAGTTGTGACCCACTTTTATAGAATACAAACCAAACAAATATATATATATATATATATATATATATATATATATATATATATATATATATATATATATATATATATATATATATATAAAAACAGCCTTCAAAAACACATTTAAACATTTTAAGAAACTGACAACCATGACAACCACATGTATAAAAGTTACTATAATAGAATTGAATATCAAAACTCCAAAAAAATAAATAAGGCTACAAAACAAGTTGCTTTCACCTAACCTGTCTTTTGTGGAAGTTGGGCATGTATTTTACTTTTGATCAGAGTTTCAAAGTCATCTTGCAGCTGAAAATCATTACAATGGTAGTTACCATGGTAACGAGAAAGCTACCCACATCTGACGCGTGCCTCTCTGTCTCTTTTTAAAGATAAAAGATAAAATCAGACGATCATTAATTATTTTTTATTTTTGTCCACGTCCCACCCAGACCAACCTGTTGAGAATCGCTGATCTAAGTGATTCTTGATATGAACCTCACCTGAACTATAGCATTTAAATATTTGGCCTAATCCATGATTGATTCATGTCATATAGAATTTGATTTAGTCCTAAGCAATGAGATCAGAGCTTTTTTGGGCAAGATAACCAAACACACGACTGATAAATATTACAGCTAAATTTAATACTAAACAGAAAAGCCTGTCTCATCTTTTTCAACAGTACTTTTTACAACAGTAGACGTTCTCTTCCTTTCAGCCTTCTCAACCCTGTAGGAGAATTTACCTTCTATAGCACCTTAAGATTTATCAATTTATTTCTCCCTCATGCTCACAGCTTCAACAGTAAACTGCTTTCCCACCACAGCCTTCCATTACTGCAAATAGAGCAAAATCGTGGGTGATTTTAGGGAGCTGAAAAAGTGAGAGCCATTTTCTCACCAATTACTTATTTCTGAAGAGTTTTCAACACAAAGTGGCCAGCAGCTGACACTATTGCTTTCCAAACATGTTCCAGTAAGACTGAGACAGAACGCCTGTCTGCTTTTCTTGTTGCCAATTACCTTGATTAGAACAAACGTGGTGCTGGAACCTGATTAAGTGGAGCGCCTCGACCTTGCAAGGACTCCCTAAAAGGCAGGAGTGGTGTCTCTAAACAAGGGCTCACCAGGCTAAGGCCTTCCATCCTAAATCACTGTCAACACACTAGCAGTTCTCGTACTAGAAGGAGCTATTTATCTGGAATATGAAGTCTCATGATACGAGACATTATAAATAACCTTCCGTGATAATGAAGCGCTCTTGTATCTCGCCTTTGTTTACACCAGACTGTATGCATAATTTCAGTCTGTCTTCATGCATTTAACCTCTAGAAGTCATGATTATCACTGGTGATCAGAGGAATAAATCAAATCAATTTGTTCTCTAAACCAATTAGAACATCTTATGTTGTTTATGTAAGACTGTTGATGTTTCAGTGAATGTGTTTTGCTGTTTTCTTTCTTTTCTATCAGATGCAGGCACCCACTTTTGGCCTTGGGCGATGCTTGCACATGCACATTTCCACAAAGGGTATCAGTCAGTCATTTAATCAGTTGGTGAGTGTGTTTACGTTCACTTAATAATCTGATGATAATCCGATTTTAGCAGTTATTTGATGTCGTGGTCATAACATCATACTCTGATTTGAGCTCAGTAATCAGATTTCTCACTGCATGTATACCTTTACTTAAATATGCAAGTTGTGTTTACCACTGAAACCATGAGATGGCAACAAAACACTTTTGGAGTGACGATGAAACCAATTGTATGATTGATATAACGAAAAATGTCATTTTTTTATCATCAAGAAAAGGTGACTATGTTAAAAAAATGTGTCATGAGGTTTTAATTTAACATTACGTTTCCTCTGGGATTTTATTGGCTGGTTGCAAAAGGCAGAAATTTGAATAATGCCTAGTTTTAATGTTATCTGTTTACCCACAGTGAACATAATATGACAAAATTTGATTTACTGCAGTTATTGGATTATTGAGTGCATGTCAATGTTATTCAGCATTAGAGTGACAGCCGCTGATAGGTTGACCTGTTGGGCAGTCGAGCAGAAAATAACTGTATTAACTAGTAACAGATTTTATAAATAACACTTCTGTTTCAGGACAGTTAAGGCTGACTACATTTTTGTTTGTGGAAGTGATAAAAGAAAGATTAAAATAGAAATGATTTTGTTTGTGGCTCATAAAAAGGGGTTAAAGTTGTGGATTCTAATCTTTTAATCAATACATTTGTGTTTGTAAGTAGAAGAGCAGATATTATTATTTGAATTTAATGAAAAATTAAGGCTTGTTTTGTGGAAAGAAGAAAACTGCATTCATATTTTTTGCACACTGAAATACAGACTTGGACTTGTTAAAGCAAAATGCTAATTTAATTTAAATGAATTTAATTGCATATATGATGTAATTATGTTATTTGTGAGTAAAATGCAGTTATTATAAATGATGGTACTAATTTTAGCTTAGACCACTACTACCAATATTGTGATATCAATGAATTCTTAAACATGAATGCTTGAGCCAGAACATAAGGTTATACTGCTCCAGCGAAAAGACAAGTGAAGGACTTGGAATAGTTAGAGGTGCTTGTGTCTGGTTGTGGAGGTTTTAGTTGAGTTTTGACAATGCAACCATTGTCAGAGCACCATCTGCTTCAAAGAGACAGTCATGGCTCTCTCTTCCCTACAAAGCAGAATGATGAATGAACAGGTAACTTGGCCAAGGAGAACACAAAGAGCACACACCTCAAACTTTCCATCATTTTGTACTCTGGGACTGAAAGCCGCTGCATTCATGCCAGCACTGGATAATCAATCCCAACTACATAATCAGAGAATGCATCCCCATGCAGGGGCAACATGTTTTCCCACAGTCTGACACGTCTTTCTGGGTCTCTGTGTGCATGGAATCATTATGCATGGAATAAAAGCTCTTTGCTGGTATAATCATGGTTGGATCAGGGGAAAGAAGATGTAGCGAATATTACAGAGCCATAAGTTGGCTTTACCCAT
This sequence comes from Megaleporinus macrocephalus, assembly GCA_021613375.1. Classification (NCBI taxonomy): domain Eukaryota; kingdom Metazoa; phylum Chordata; class Actinopteri; order Characiformes; family Anostomidae; genus Megaleporinus; species Megaleporinus macrocephalus. Next base: position 19,104,608 of record CM038706.1, read on the forward strand.
GACAAGCCAAGGCCATGATCATTTCCAAGCAATAGATTCAGGCTCCGAACGATGACTTATTGCTTAAAAAGCAGCCAGAGCTAATTGGCATAATTTGATTTATTTACTGCCCCTGAAAACTAAGCAGTCGTGATCAAATGAGACATGTCTGCATTAGCTCAAGTCAAGTTCAGGAAGGGCAAATTAGTCTGATGATATGTTTCAAAAGGAGGAGGAATGGCTTCTTGCCACACAGAGATAGCAAAACGCAATCACAGTGTGGAAATTATAATCTGTAGCTAAGGTTTGGCTTTAATGGGGAAATGCAGGTAATTACTTTTAGGCTTATTTAAATCAGGAGTATTAGCAACTGCACTGACTTAACACTTCGACTTGAGTTTTAATCAGTGAAGAAATTAACTTCACTCTATATCTCCACCTATGTATTAGAGTTAAGAAGTTAGGGATGAATGTCAAGAGCATTAAAGTTCACAATCGTACGCCTAAAAGACGCCTAGGAACAGAATGCTGGCCAACTAAGCTTAGAAAGCGAAAGCACATATTTAAAGCAACACAAGAATATTTCAGATTTAAATAAGAGCCGAGAAGCTTTGCACTACACATATACATCTTTCCATCCGAAGACATGACTCAGGACGACTCAGGATTCTTCCACTACAAGTTTATGATGTTTATACCTTTAATTACTATTAAATATTCTGGAAACCTGGAACAGAAATTGATACAGTAGCCTAAGATCTTACTTAACACTACTTGTGTACTAAGCAATTTACAGAACTGCAGTGAAACTTCTCAGTGCATCAAACATTAATCAGCACAGGAGCCGAAGTGTGTTAGGCTCTGTTCTTCTTTTTTTTGGGACTGCAACCCACCACAAAGCAATATAGATGCTGCCTCCAGTGTAACATTAGGAAAATACTGTGTAAATTGTGTGGCTGAGTAAAAAGCAGGTGCCCTTACTTATAAATATGCTCGAGTAGAAGGAAAAGTACTGGTTGAAAATGCTCAGGAGAGTACAAGACATACAAGACATGCAAATACACTATATTGTCAAAAGTATTTACTCCCCCATCCAAATCACTGAATTCAGGTGTTCCAGTCAATTCCATGACCTCAGCTGGCGGACAGCCACCCTGACATTCTTCTGTAGGATATTATTCATTTTCTCCTTGATGATGGCAAGCGATTCAGGACCTGAAGTAACAAAGCTTCGCTGAAAAAATGACTCAAGTAAAAATACCTTCTTACAAAAAGAACTGCTGAAGTACTGAGCACTTCGCAGAATATATGTCGAAGTTTTTAGTACATTCAGCATCTATCAACAGGGGAACTGAAGTTGGTCAGACTCTATTCTTTTCTTTTCATTTAGTGTGAACTGTGTAAATGACTAAAAAGTAGATCATTCCTTTCACAAATGTACTTAAAATAAAATATGATGAGTACAACACCACCAAAATTTACTTGACAGCATGTAACTAAGTAAATGTAACTAGTTACACTTACTACACTCCTCTGATCCTGATAAGATTAACTTCTCATATAAACTAAACTGGAGTTAAACTGGTAACACTTTATTCTGATTGGCCCTGTATATATAAAAAAATAATTAACACCTCAGTGAAGTAGCTTTAGTGAAGCATCTGAACTCTTTACCCTAAATTACCCTAAATTATGCCCCTAATCCTAAACCCCAAATCCGCTATTGCACATTTATGTAACCAACTTTCAGAAAGTCAACCTATAGTTGAGATATCAGTAGCTTCATTACTTTATTATGCAAATGTTGTCCCTCTTGCTTAAATTGTGCATGGAACAACTTAACGTTTAGCATATGTTTGCAGCCCGACGACATCAATCTGAGACTTCGGCTTGACTTCCTTTTATAACATTACCACAAAAGTACTTGACATTCTGAAAGACAACATAATTAACTTCTAATAGATACCACCTGTCTCTCATGCATATTCAAAAAATTCTTATTAGAAATTAATGACTTGTACAATGCAGATGGTGTGTTTAAGCTGGTGCCGTACTTCATCTGTTTAAACACCCTAAATATGCCATTTCGCAAAATCCCCCCACACGCCGCAGGGCTTTTAAACTCACTGACACCTTTTGGTCTTATTTAATTGACAGAAGAAAGAAGAACAAGATGTTACATCTGCCTGCACACTTTCACCCCCTCTCTCTCTCTCTCTCTCTCTTTCTTTCCCTCTTGCTCTCTCTCTCTTTCTCTAACAAGGTCATTTCAGTCCTGCTTTGTAAAGTTGTCCATAGTAAATTCTCAGTCATGTGCTGTTCACCAAAAGCATTTCCTGATAAAAAAGCACATGCAGAAGGACTATTTCTTGGGGTTACAAAATTATTCATGGGCAACAACATTGCACCAGGAAAGCGTACTGATGTTTACACCACCACAATCTTACACAGGTTCAACGAGATATTGCATATTGGTCTGCGTGTCCTGTCAGAGAGTTATGAGTCACATGAATACACAATCATGACTGATGCATATGCCCGTAAAATTTAACCAACCCAGACTCAGTCAAACATTCACCCAGGTAGGAAGTCTGTGATAACTGTAAACCTAATTTACTCATCAAGGTTATATGCAATACAAAAGAATGTTAGTGCCTTGTATCTAACATTTAGCACAAAGTAAATCTGTGTACTTGTTGCCTCACAGCAAGACGATCCAGCTTCCATTCCCGTTCTGTGTGGAGTTTGCATGTTCTCCCTGGTTCACTCTGGTTTCCTTCCACACGTCCGAAGACATGCATGTTAGGTTGATCAGTCACTCTAAAAATTGCTCGTAGGTGTGAGTGTGTGTGTGTGAGTGTGTGTTGGCCATACGATGAACTGGTGAACTGTCCATGGTGTACCCTGCCTTTGTCCGATGACACTGGGATTGGCTCCAGCCCCCTTCCCACCGTGACCCCGATTAGCGGGATAAAGCGGCAGATAATGGATGGAAAGTCAAGCATGAGGCCTAGATAGCCATGACTACAACTAGCAGGCAGCTCTTCTAATGACAGACTGTTTAGGTTCAATACAATAGTGGTCTAGATCTAGCTTGCTCAGTGTGGAAGTGACATCACCAATTATGAAAATATGTTGTTGGCAGTAGCACCTAGTCTAGTACAAAAACGTTTTTACCTGATGCTCATCTGCAAGTCAGATTAAAGGGGGCATAATATAAAAAACTCATACATTTGGGCACTAGAGGTGCACGCCAACCCACAAACTGTGAAATAAGAGAAGCCAATCAGTTTTTTGTGGACTGCCTAGATAAAAAAAAAACATGGCATTCAACAGGCCATTTAGATCTGGCTCTCCTTCCTACATCACGTGGGGACTATTAGATTAACACCACACCCATCTGAGTGTGTCCGCTCACGGCTGCAACACCAGACCCACTAGCTGATGTGGAAGCTTAGAGCTTATAACAGTAGCAGCTCTGTTGTCAGCTGCACATTAGTGCATAGAGTTTGTTAGTTATTTTCGATGACAACATCCAGCTAGAGTCAGAAAAACCCAGTACGTGTGTGCTAAGCACTTTTTGCCTGACACGAAGCTGAAGTTTTTTTATCCTGATTTTCCACCGCAAATAGTGTTCCTTTCTGGCACCTCAGGCAACTGCTGTAAACAGCTGGTGAAACACAAAAAAAGAACAAGAAGTTCACAAATAAGACATAAACTCCAGCTGTCAGCTTTTCCTCCCAACCAGTACAACACAGCACTGGCAAAGAGACTTGAGGGTTCAATACCAATAGTCTGTATGCAAATAATAGTATTTATTAGTACAGAAATAGCATTTAAAAATAATTCTGCTCTGTACGTCTTGGGCTGATTAACACTAGCTAATGCTTAAAGCTGAGGAAATATATTAGTAAAGAAAAATTACGTTTTTTCTAGAAAGTTTTCAGCACGGCTCATTGCAGGATCCACAGTAATGTTAACGCTATTAGTTTCTTAGTGTAATGTCTCCAAGATGAACCTTGTCTGATCATGAACATGTGAATAATATGAGACTAAAATGAGAGGATGTGTACTGGAACAGAAAGGAAAGGTAAACAATGGGTCCTTTACATTTAGAGCAGGGGTGCACAACGCAATTTATTTGTATAACGCTTTTTACAATGATGTTGTCACAAAGCAGCTTTACAGAAGTTTGAAAACAGACAGTTACAACATATATACCCCTGTGAGTAAGTCAGAGGCGATGGTGGCAGGGAAAACTCCCTCAGACTGGAGAAAGAAACCTTGGGAGGAACCAAGACTCTCAATGGGAGACCCAGCCCCCTCTGGTCAAACAGTATTTACAGTTTAAGAAACTAAATACCAAAGAAAAGCTAAGAGAATCTTAGTCTTAATGCTGGTACATCTGGATGGCACTGTGATGTAGTTGAGGGTGTTGCAGTTGCACAACTCTGTTTCTGGAGGGTCCAGCACTGTTTAGTCATTTACCTACTCAAACACACCTGTTTAACTAGTTTAGTGTGTGTGTTTGAGAGAGGAAACCTCTAAACTGTTCTAGACAGCGGCTCTCCAGGACCAGAGTTCTGCACCCCTGGTTTAGAGGAAGAGACACTCAAACCAGCCATTCTAAACAGGTCTGTTTAGACAGGGTGACAAGGAAGACGGGATCCGTCACACTTTGGTTGATTGACCAAAGTTTGTCCCAGACATTTCATTAAGATCCAAGAAGATGTGTTAACTTGTAGAAATGGGGTATATTGTATACCTTTAAAGCAGATCTGAGCCGGGGTGCATTCTGAACTAGAAGGTAAAGAAATTGTTCTTATTATTCCACCACTTTGTTTATAACTGGTATTATATATACGGTCATTTGTTAAAGTCCCCTGGTCAAATGATACGTTTAGTTGATTTTCTAAGTGGAAGTTAAGAGAGGGCACCCTTCTGTAAAATTTAATACACAGCAGCTGTTTAAAATAAACAGTTCTTGTGAATATGCAGAAGTGTTTTCTCTGGTAAGAATGTGTACATACTTTTTACTTAGAAACTCTATCAGGTCATTGGTATTCCTGTATTCCTAAATACAAATGATTTTTGTTTTTACATTACAAAAAATAGAGGTGTTAACTTAAATTTACAGACACTTTAATTACGCATTCCTTCATTAGCTGGTCTCGCACTCAGCGCTCCACTTGTGATTTTTTTAAAGGATAAAATGCTCCAGTTTCATTCTTCAGGGTTTTAGTCGTGAGAGCTGGAGCTATCTTTTCTTTCTTTGATATCCCAGTTTGTGACTTTAAAGATTCTGAAATGAAGTCCCAAAAATAGGACTTCCTGCTTTATTTCCTTGTTTCTTTCTTGCTTTTTATTGGATTTTGCAGTGCCCCCGCTGTGTTTTACACAGGCTTTTTGTGTCTGAGTGTGTGTGTGTGTGTGTGTGTGTGTGTGTGTGTGTGTGTGTGTGTGTGTGTGTGTGTGTATGATCTCCTTTGTTGGTCTGGTTCCAAATCACCTGATTGATTTTGTGTCTGAGCTATAATGCTCTGTGTTTTCTCCTCTAATCTGTGTTTTGATTAGACTAAGTCTATCACTGCTCCTGCCAGTCTCTCCCTCTCTTTCTCTGTGTAGACACTGTCTGTTTAACCTGAATTAAACAACCAGGCTAAAGATGACAAATGTTCTAAGGTCATGTGTTTTTATATATTGTCACTGTGGTAATAAAACTGTGTATGTTAATGTAACAATACTATTCCAAGTGGTTTTGGACCATTTCTGTTCTGGTCCTTCATCATGAAATGGATAAAAAGCAGCTGTCACTTTCAAATTATGTATAAAAACAACATTGAACAACATTAAAAACGAGTAACATTTACTGTACGGTACCTATGACTACATGACACCTGCGTAAGCTTGTCATGACAACAGACATATGCCTACATGAATGTTCATGAATGCTTATTCCAACAGGCATCATTTGCTTTTTATATTTGTTTGGCTTTCACTAAGTTAATAAAGTAGCCTGTATGACAGATGCAGCCTCTGCGAATAAGCTTTTAGAAACATTTATGTGCGGTTATGTAAACTGTCATGATCAGCTTATGCGGGATCTGTCCAAAGCGTTTCCTCCCTTCTGCCCAAAGAGCGCTGGGACAGGTTCCAGCGCCCCCCACGACCCAGGAGGATAAGCAATGTAGATGATGAGCGAGTGAATAAGTGATGTAGGTGTCATGGAGCCTTATAAACAATAAGGACACAGACTGTCCTAAATACAGTCTCTGCAAAAGTCAGTGATCACCCCTACATTTGTTTCATTTTCAGCCAAAAGTGTAAGTCACTGATTTCACAGCATCAGGAAACATAAAAATCATATTTTGAACCAAAAATTAAAACAGAAGCCTGAAAAACTTTATATAATATCCGACTTCTCGATATTTCATGTGTCCACACTTTATTACATTTACATTTAGTTTGTTTTTACATTACATTGCAGGGATATTTCTACCCTCCCAATCAATCCAGTCAATACTCTACATCTCAAACATCCAGTTTGGTGTTCTAGGACCACTTTTTCTCCTTTATGACTATTTCCTTTTCTAAATATCATATAATCCATTCATTTCAGGACACGCACATTTAGTTTTTTAAAGACAGTCTGCAGTGAGATGTTTCTATAGCTCAGATGTTCTTAGAAATGGGATTTTCTGCTTCTCATAGCCCAGAAAATCCCAAACACCATTAATGATGATGTTGAGGTTTGGACTGTGGGCTGGCCGGTCCGCCGTTCTGGAAATGCCAGCAGCTTCTTTGTTTTATTGGGAATTTTTGTTGTAAAGGAAATTGATAGGACGGACAGAAACACCTGTGGCCCAAAAGCAAGAGTGGAGCTTGACTTGCTTATCTCTTACAAAACTTTTGAGTAAGGGTCTATGATGTCTTGTGCAGTGGTCAGGGGTCCCATTCACAATTTTTCAGTTTTTGCACCATGTGAGATGTAACCTTCCACAGCAGTGAATATAAAATGTTTCATCATTCAATATTTTCTACTTTAACTTCAGCATGCAATCTGAGCATGTCTACGGCCGCTCCCTTTACTCCTCAAGCGCTACAGGCAGCCTATGCAGGTCAGCTTTAATCTGGATTACAGCCTATGCATATTTACCAGCAAATATTCTGCGTTTTTGGCAGCTTAAATTGTGCGAGAGATCAATTCAAATTCAGAGGCAAGTTCTTTGAGCCTGACAGGCTGTTTGTGCCTTTACCTCACCCACTCTCTGCACACAAGTGCAAAGCTTTCCGCCCTCGCCATACCAACAAAGCCCCCTCTGTTTAAAGGAGCTTTACTTTTTATAACCTAAAATCATGTTTACACCCACTCATTACCAGAACATGAGAGCGGCGCTTTCACCTTCCACGTATTGTTGTCCGTTATTCACCACCTGGTGAACTGGACACGACAGTCTGAGAATGAAAATGACAGTAAAAAACAAAACACCTGCAACTCAGAGCCCCGTGGCCATCAGGCAACCTTGACCCCCCCACTTCCCCCTCCCCTGTTTGGTCAGTGTTGTGTACTCTGACAGGACAGTGGAATCTGCTAGAGGACATTCTGCCTGCACAATGATAACAGCCACACAGTGTACAGCTGCCTCGTTCTGAAGGAAGAGACTTAGATAAATGGAACAGTTTGAGGTGGTTGCACAGGACTGAACACAATAATCATTCCCAAACCACTCGCGCTCTACAGTGCCGTCCAGGATTACTGGTAGATGAGCAAAAACAGCTCATAACATCTTTGTTGTTTTTTTGCTTTTTACATTGAAAATATATATATTATAGAAGATACATATTGTCACTGTCCAATGAAAAACAAGCATCTATAAAATTGCAACTTTACAGGAGAGACCAAAAACATACTTTACTTTTAATGTAAGTCAATGGAACCAGAATTTTTTCTAAGCACTCCACTCATCATGAAATTGTCACACTATGTGAATGGCCACTGGCGTGTTCAAATGATGTGGAAAACTTAAAATCGACAAAAATCAAGATACATGTTTTTCATTGGACAGCGCCGATATAGGCTTCCAAGTGAGGTAAAGTCATTTATAGAAAAAAAGATTATAAAACAATCAATTTAGTTATATTTTTTATAGTTATTTATAACTTCATGAGGATTTTTATGCGAAATGTCATCACCACATATTGCCATTCATCCCAAACTTTATGGGATGATATCTAAGCCAAACATCCTGAGCCATCCAATAACAACATGAGCAAAGCCAAAGAAATCACAAACCTACGCACTAAATAATCAAAGAATGACGATGAACATGGATTTAAATCTCAAAATGTCTATATACTCTGACAGTAATTAACTTATAAACAAAAGGAGCTGCTATGGGTTTTTTTCTTTGATGGCAGAAAACCCGTTGGGATGTTAATAAACAGATAACAAATCTGAAATCCTTGAATTATATGAGAGGTCGTATGAGAGGAGAATTCTGTTGACCAACGCAACATGCCAGCTAACGTAAAAACCAACAAACAGCACCATTTCATTTCACTTTTTTTATCTGTTTCCAATTGCTGTCATGTGAATTGCTGCTTACTTGAGTGCGACCAAGTACAGCACGCTGCAGCTTGAATCAGAATAAGTCCCGAGTGAGTCATGAACTGAGAGCTTATTGCTCAAATTGGTGCACATCTCGAGTAAACAGAGTGCTGTTGGTTTTATTTAATCAGTTTTAGTCCATTACACAGTCTCTGACAGACATTCAACCAGCAACATGTTCATTAAACCCACATCACCTCATCATGACTGAGATATCGCTCTCTCTCTCTCTCGATACATAAATTGTCACTTATATTTGATTGCTCTGATACTCTGATATGTAATATGTGTGTATTTGTTGCTGAGATATCATAGTCCGGCTCAGGAGGTCTGCTCACTGTAGAATTCTAATTGGCCTGCTTAGTGTTCAGAATCACATGCGTATCGTTTATTAGTGAGAGTCAGAACCTTCTGACGATTTACTAAATTAGGAGTGGACAATATGTCAGCACTTCATTGTTATTGTGAAACACTATGTCACAATACGCTTTTCTGAGGATATCGTCAGCGTTAAAGAGCTCTGAGCAGCCTCATGTTTTATTACAAAGAGCACATAGTTAGTTCTTTAATTCATAAACACTGAATACAGATCAGGTTCATAGTATTTTTGGCAAAACTGTTCCAACTTATTAAACCTTGAAAATGTTTCCAAGTATCACAATACTGGATTTTTGTCATAGTGCCCACAGCTTCTCTTGAGTTCCTTCACTCTTTTTTGCTGAACAAAAGCTCACATTTCCAAAATTGAGAGGGAAAAACATACATTCAAGGTAAGACACTGGAAACAGTGGGGTCATTGAGGTTATTTTTTCTGGTCCATCCATGATGAACTTTTCCAATTACGTACAAAAGCCAGAAACATGGAGATTTTTATTTTTTTGGTTTTGTTCTGACAGTAACTATTGGTTAGCATGTACAGGTGTGTGTGTATGTGCATTTCAAAAGCCAAATTTGATTATCAATTCATAAATTTTATTACATTAACTGCATAATGAGTATATTAGGCATATTCATACAACCGAATTATTATTATTATTATTATTATTATTATTATTTAGAATTGGATTTTAGAATGGTAGTAGTCAGCAACTTTGTGATTTTCTGAAAAAAATATATATATTTGGGGCTGTTTTGTAAAATAGACCTAGGTCTACAGTAATAGTAGTTACTGTGTAGTAATCAGCAACATTGTGATTTTCTTAAGAAAATCAAACTAAATTATATTTTTGTTTTGTAAAATGGATCTGTGTTTAAGGTATCATTATTACTATTTGTGATAAAGCGTGTTCCCCCAACCACTAAATGTGGCCAAGAAGACACCCTTTATGGGTAGAGTCGGGCGAATGGTCTGGAGCACCGGATAAAAACGGCAGAGAGGCAAAATTAGTCCATCACCTTTTATAGCCAGGCACCTCCAAATACACACAACGCCAAAAAAGCGATAAAGATAAAGAAAAAAAAAAGAAATAAACACACAAACAGAAAGCAAACGGCCTCTCAGAGGTATAAGGCAACGACTATAACATCATAAGTTACATAATTTTTCTACTAGCTTACACAGCATTATCTCTCACAGGCAGCTTAGCGAAGAGTCCCTTTTCCTCCATCATTGGGGGTATAAATACAGGTAGCCCCTCCCTGGCATATACCACCATCAATTACAGGTTAAAACCCCACACCCCAATCACTCACACAAAGCCCCAAAACCTCAACATGGCAATGTCACAGCACATGGTCCCATCACAAACAACGGCTGTCTCTGGAACGGACAGTCAACCTGCATACAATTATCAATACACATATTCTCCTTCAACGACACTCTTCCTCCCCTCCCTGTCTACACAGGTTGGACTCACCCACGTAAGTTAAATTCAGGAGCTACCCCACTGGTACTCTTTTGGAACCCTGAAGGTAAGTATCAACAGTGCCAATTTGAAAAAGTTAAGGACCTATGCCTGAGTAACCTGGTAATGGGTAGGGGTAACCTACATCTTTACACTATTATTATTATTATTATTATTACTATTAGTAGTAGTAGTAGTAGTAATAGTAGTAGTAATAATAGTAGTAGTAGTAGTGTTATTATTATTATAATTCTAATTATTATTATTATGATGAGTAGTAGTTGGCAAGTAGTAGTCAGCAACATTTTGATTTTCTTAATAAAATTAAACAAAATTATATTTTTGTTTTGTAAAATGGATCTGGGTCTTTTCAATTCAAAAGATAAGCATCTTATTGTTCTTCTAAAAGAAAAGGTGTTGAGATTAGATTTGGCCCCATCATTTGATCAGGAGAAAAAAATAAGGTGGCAGTACATCTTACCTCAAGGAGCTTCTTCCAACAAGTTACATTGTATAGAACCATCAAAGATAATTCAAATGCACACATGGCTGTTTGTGTGGTTAAATTGTTGATCTCTATGATAAAAAAACTGTTCTTTAGTGAATCATTTTCAAACAGTACCAAACAGTTTTCCACAGTCAGTGATCTCTCTTTGGTCCTGTATAAGAGCCAAAGCTAAAATGTTCATAACCGTACATACTTTTTAAACAGTCAATGACATCCATATCTCCCACAATGCCAGTCTCCTAGCTGTCTTTGAAAAATAAAATAAAAAATCATTGGTTGATTATGTATTCCAAGTCTTCATCGCTCCATATTATGAAACCCTCAGGCCCGACAACTTTATGTTAAAGTTTATGAGTGGCAGTAAAAGAAGAGAGAAAGTCTCAATGCCCTTGTCATTTTTAAGAGAAGCCCATATGGTCTCTGTAAATGTCTACTTAACTTACAGCCCTTCGTCGACTTCCTGCCACCACCCACATCTGCTTATGCCAAAATGTAGAGAGCCTACGGCACTCATCAGCCAGAACCTACGAGCAGAGCCAGCACACACACACACAGCCGCACACACTTCATCGACTACCTCACCGTGAAGAGAGAAAGAGGTGAAAAATGTCCTCTTGTCATTCTGGTCAGCATAATGAAGTGAGCATGACTAAGGTTATTTTACTCCCAGCTGCTTCCATAAACAAGCCTACAAGCAAATCACACACACTCACTCACTCACACGCTCGCGGCCTGAGCACAGCTAGCCAACCTATGGAGATTTCTCATGCTTGTCTGAGAGGATTCTGGAGGTTAAAATAAAACCTCTATATGGAAAGGGAAATTCCACCCAAATATTCGAAATAAATGATACAAATGTAAACAGAAGCCAGAATCATAAACTGTAGTGGTGATAGGAACCTGACATCAAGCGCATTTAACGCATCTGAAAGCACTTATTGATTGATCATGCTTTTGGAGATGCAAAAATAAATAAATAAATTATATATATATATATATATATATATATATATATATATATATATATATATATATATATATAAAGAAAAACAAGTATCTCCAAAATGCCTATGTAACTATACAGGAGAGGACAAAGTCTTTACTTTCAATGTAAGTCAATGGAACCAGATTTTTTTGCAAGTGATGTTGGTGCGTCTTCATTGGTCCATAAATCATGACATTTTCACAACTTGTAGAAGTTGTCTTCAAATGATGACATGATATACTACAGTATATGCTATACTATACTATACTATACTATATTTGTGCTATAGGTAAAGAAATCAGAAATCACATTTCACAACAAAACACTTTGAACTCAACTTGACGAAACTCCCACCTACCATGAAGCATTACTGCACTAGTGTTTACAAAACTGTAAATAGAGAGTCTCATGTATTGGAAAACATAAAAAACAGGTATTTCCAGTTTTTGTGATTTAAAGTGTCCTGCATAATTTAAGCTCAACAGCTGTTCCAAAATCACTTTGAATAAAATCTCTTGCCGATAACTTACTGTAGGTAGAGAATGTTTTAGCCGTCTCCTGCTTGTTACCATTCTGAAAAGACTTTTTCTTTTTTCTTCAGCAATGACACAGATACATTTTTTTGAAAATTTGTGTCATGAAATGCATTTTTTTTAGCTAATGTCTACGTAGATGGTATGCTGGTAAAAATCCCCATTTACAAAGCACTTCATGGATTCCAGAGTCTAAGTGTATGTGTGTGTCCACAAATAAAATTGAAAACGGCAAGCACTCAAAAATAAAATTCAGATTTACAAAAACCTTGAGTACCTGAACAATATAGTGGCATCACCAACTATTTTTGATTGGCCATATAAAATCGGGCTAATTAACAGGTATACTCAAATAATTCCAACAAAAACAATGCTCAGGCATGAATGCTTTTTATGACTGTGTTACCTATTACGGGGTTCAATTTGGAATGAACCGGTACGTATGAGGATTAGCTGTAATTAGCCATTATACCATCCCAATTCCCTCCCCCTCGGAAATGTTTTTATGGTTGTATACATGGATCAAAGCTTTTATATATGTACTGTATTTCTTTATAAATCCCAGTTTGTGCACAAGATGTTGCATACGCTCAATACAGACCTGGTTTTGTACATGCACATTATTTATAAATAGGGCCTGGGACACCTGTTTACACCCTATGATTTGCTCCTAGAATAAAACAAGCTGTTTCCACCTGTTCTGATGCTCTGATGAATAATATGATGAGCTGTGCTCTGATTTGCTGGTTTACAGTGAGACACAACAATGATCACAAAGAAGCAACATGTCATAAACAGACACAGAAAATATAATGAACCTCCATGTAAATAAGATGGGGGTTCAAATCTATTCAAACTTCAGTTGCTCGGAGCTTGCTAATAGTTAATGTTAGTAGATAGATAGATAGATAGATAGATAGATAGATAGATAGATAGATAGATAGATAGATAGATAGATAGATAGATAGATAGATAGATAGATAGATAGATAGATAGATAGATAGATAGATAGATAGATAGATAGATAGATAGATCTTTATTGATCCCTTTGGGAGGGTTCCCTCAGGGAAATTAACATTCCAGTAGCATCACAATAAATTACAATAAACACACAAGAAACAAATGAAAGGAATATAAATAAAAAAAAATCCAATGTACAAAATAAAGAAAAAGAAAAGAAAAAGAACTGGGGAGGTATTGCACTAACTGGGGAGGTATTGCACACTATTATTGCACTTGTTTAATGTTTAATGTTACCGATGTTATTGCACTTGTTTATGTTAACTAGTGTTATTGCACTTAGTCTGGTTGTTTATGTTAACTAGTGTTATTGCACTTAGTCCGGTTGTTTATGTTAACTAGTGTTATTGCACTTAGTCCGGTTGTGTTAGTTAGTTGACATCAACAAAAAGTAAATTAAAGGTGTAAGGCTCACCATTACGCTTCCAGTTGAAGATGATCTGCATGAGCAGACAAAAAGTGGATAAAATTACTTTGTACGGCTGCGGCTGCTGTTGGTGTTGTGATGCTAATAAAGGTGGGACTGCTCCTCTCTTCAGTCAAACACAGAACAAAGTCACTCAATATTGTCCAAGGTTTAAGAAACTGCCTGGAGTGAAATGTGGCAGAGCAAACTAACAACCTTGAAATAAATTTGTTGAGGATCTTGTTAGACATGTGGGACCTCCTATTCACCAGCTTGTTTTGTAAATTTTCTGCTTCACATTAGCACGTGTATCACAGTATGTGTTAAACAGCACATTTGATTAAAAAGCTGGTGAACAGGAAGCAACCTTTAGCCTTCATTAAAAGATGAATATCAGTTCTTGGAAAGTGTATCCCCTTCGCAGTCTGGAATCTTAGACTTAATCATTTTTGTTGCTGTTTGTCTATTGTACGTACAAGTTGGTGGTAAAGAGTGTCGCGTAACAGTTTTAGATTTTGGAATTCCATTGTTTTTCTGCCTACTATTGCAAAATCAAGATTTGTATTTGTGTTTGAAGTTCACAGTATGTCAGTCCTATGTACCAAACTCTCTTTATTCAACTATGCTAATTTACATACAGTTTTTCTTCTATGGCCCCTTTGAATTCAGTTGGGTTCCAAGAAGGTGCTAGAAGTCTATTTCTGTTGTTAAGATTTTTATTTACAATTTCTTTCAGTTTCAAAAATTCAGAAGTTCCAAGTTGCAGGGTTAAGTGTTATTTATTCTAAAAACAGAATTGGATGACACTCTGTAGTGTCGGGGAACTTATTTTGTCAATGTATGAACAACAACAGGAGTGTTAAATGCCCCAAAGTGTTAATTATTAACAACACATTGCAAGCGTTATTTTTAACACCATTAAGTGTCATAATCACTGAGAGTTTATTGCTGTCAATAGTGTGATTTTACTGGCTTTAGAAAGAAACCATACATTCTCCAAAGCAGAGTTAAATAAACTATTTATTTGAACACTGCTGGGGGAATCAGACAATGGGGAGCAGTATGATGCTCGTTTTTGCATTTGGGTTTGTAATTCTAAACTGTGAAGTGTAGAGGCACTTCATAGAATTCTAATTGATTTAAACTGGTCAAGCGCCTCATGCCGCATGTCTGGCATAAACACATAGCTGTTTCATGAAAGCACAAGAAGTATTTGAATCTGGATTAGTGAGACATGACTAGTTCTTGCAGTTCACTCCGCTGAGGGCAGATTAAACCCCAAAGCTGGCTCTTGTATTGGGTCCCATGTGGATTTTGTCCAATCCAGAAGCCAAAACTCAAGCAGGTACTGCAGAAGTAAACGGCGTCAGAGTGATAAATAAGTATTGTTTTGAATGTGAAAAATATCCAAGAATCAGCAGGGCCCCTTATTTCTGGCAGCGTCTTAGCTCAAGGGTGTCACAAGCCTGTGACTTGTTAATGTATCTTGTTACTACTCGCTTGCACCCAATGGAACCGTGAGCCACTCTACATCCATCTCTCTTTGGCCCATTCTTGTAAAGCAGTCCCGAAAGATATGGACACTGATTAACCTCACTGCACCTCAAGTGACACACTGCCCCACCAAATTAATCAACCACAGGCATGCTATTGGCTCCACAGCAGGGTGGAGTGGGGGTCCTTTAAAGTGTTTGAACCTATTTGTAAACCTTCAGGGGGCCTACAGACACATTGATGCAAGTGCTGGCCCCCTCAACGGCCCCCTCTGGTGAGTGCCATGTACATAATATGCTTCTATCTGATATATTACTTTAGGTACTACGGCTGTCATCGAATATTCTAAATTCAATTATAGCAGCATTACCGCGACTGTCTGCCTCAAGAGTTCTCGTGTGGGCCCGAGCCGCTGCACTGAATGCAGTGAGTTTAAAATGAAATGTGGGTCCAGCTGAAACGGGTGAATAATTTAACAACAACCATGTAGTAATGATGGCAGAGAGTTCACAAGACAACTCAAGCGCAGAGAAAGGGATTTGCGCTCAGAGTACTCTGAAAAGCCCCGTTTGGAAATACTTCAGCGCAGTATCTAAAGAACAGTAGACAACAAAACTGGGGTACCCTGATATGTTCACCGTTTCTTCCAGCACTAGCATCCGAAGGCACATCTTAAAAACTGTACCTGATTCAGTTCCTCCTCAAATTCACATGCTTCCCAATAAATCATGGTCATACACATTTGCAAAGCACTTAAATGAAAAGCAACATGAAAAAGTGTGAAAAAGTCAATTTAGTAACCCAATCAGTGGCTAAATGCAGATTTACATGTTTCCTGAAACTTTTTTACTTTCCTTAGTTGCTGTGTTAGTGTTAGTGCCAGTTTCTTCTTGAAGGGGAATGTGAATTTAAGAGGGAAGTGAATCCGATGTAACACTCTTGTTGTGTTCATTCGCCCTCTTATGGATATAATGCACAAAAAGAGATAATCAAAGGAAATAAATGAACATCCAATTTTTACAGTCCTAATGCAGATAATTAGATAATTAGATAATGAGTACAATTAACAGTAAAATGGGGAATATTTAAGAATTCCTTAAATCTAACCTTCACATAGTTTTCAAATAGTATATACTAAAACAGCATAATAGAATACCTGAAATTCAGCAACAGTTTTGGGGATTTTCTGTGGCTCCAACTGGCCACGCCTATGAAGAATTCCTGCTGTCGGTAGGTAAATTGAATGGGAATGTAATGTAGCCTCGTAATCAATTGAGTAATTATGTAACTGAACATATAAATGCATTATCATAGCAGCATAACAGCAATAAGTAAAAACCTATTGGCTTAAAAATAGAACTGCTCAAACAGAGTCCAATTACAGCCCGAACAGAGACTCCTTTCTGAAGTGGATGTATTTTTATGGTTTGTTTGTTTGATTTATTAATTTATTTATTTTTTGGTCAGGTTCTGTCCATAATGCATACACTCCTGGCCGTCTCTCCTTCAGCTACACAACTACACAAAGGTCGACATGCATCGATCTGTCACACACTACAGCAGCAGTGCTTCTTCTCTGTTTGTCTGAATGACTTCACTGCTTCTGCTCAGCTGGTCACCTGAGGACACTCAATATTTTACTGCAAATTATGGCACCTCCTCATTCCTCAAACGTCCCATTCTCAACCACTAGATGGAATTATGATTGCTGGCTCAGTGTGTGGGGAATAGAGAGATAGAGAGAGAGAGAGAGAAAGAGAGAGTTAGAGAGAGAGAGAGAGAGAGAGAGAGAAAGAGAGAGAGAGAGAGAGAGAGAGAGAACTAAGGAAGAGAGAGAGTTAGAATTGGAGTTGTCAGTGAGGAGAATGGCTCATTGATTTTTGGTAATACTCAGGATACCATTCACCCACGAAGAGTCACCAGCACCTCAGAAAAGGTCAACATGATTAATAAAGATGTGGATTCTCACTGATTGAACTGGCATAATCTCCCAGGTGCTCAGCCTGCTGCCCCAATGTTTGTTTTTTTCCCCCCCCACTCTAATCTATGAACTGTGAATCTACACTTCTTTATCTCTCTAAATCACACATGCACATTCCTGAGCCTGAGCACGGTATGCCACATGTAAGCTCTTATGACTTTATTAATTCGCATTTACTCAACAATGTGATCCGTCAGCGCATGTTGGCACATTTATTTTAATATGTAAAAACATGAACTAAGAAAGGATTTCTATCTTACCAAAAAGTATATATTTACCAAGCAAACATTTGACAAAAAACACCACTCACACTTTTTCCTTGAATAAAATAGATCAATAAGAAAAAAGCAACACTTAAAGCAACACTATGTAGAACACTATGTGGGGATTTGGAGACCTCTCTGGTGGTAATATGGAATTGCATGCAACATGCAGAAGAACATTTTGTACCTTAATATATGGGTAAATCAGAATTTTCAAGCACATTGAAAGAGAATTTAAAGAGAACTCACAACTTGGTAAAGGACATGTCTTCTGAGAATGTGAGTGAATTATCCACTGCTTAATTCTTGAACAGCATAATGTTGATTTTGCATTTGAGGCCAAAACATCAGACTTTCATTGTAAGCTTGTACATGAATATGCAAGGACATATGACGTGGTCTGGAAAACACCTGCCAAACCTGTTTCAGTAGCTCTGACTGTTAAATGATTATTTCAGGTTTTACAGGGCGACTTGTAGCAGCGCATGCACACACAATATTTTAGTGTGTTACTCTTTCTCCATACTCAGGGATGCTACTTCTTCCACTTTTAACAGAAACATTACAGAGTTCTGCTCTGTATGCTCTAAACTCCAATCTGAAAATGTGTGCATGCTTATGAACAAACTTGTACAGTGTTTAAAAGTCATGGCAGCAGATTTTTAATATAGTGATAGCAAACATGGTCTGTTGTTCAGTTAGTCACAAATCACAATATATAATTTTCAGAGATATGCTTAATTCCTTAATTCCCATATCCCCCTCACCCCACCCTCCAAAACATACTAATATATATTACACATAAACCCTTCACTCCTAAGCTTTGTGTAATGTTTGGATCAGTCAATCGGTTAATTATATATCGTACCAACATACCAGCACTTCCCCTCAGCAAAGTCTTTATAACATCTATGTCTCTGACTTGCAAAAAAGGGCAGCATTAATGTTAATATGTGTGCTTGTAACTACTGTGTGCCTGACCTGTAATTGTGCAAATTAATAATATTTTATTTAAAATGTTACACTTTATGATATGTAAGTGGAAACAAACATTTGCAAGTGCTAATCCATCATTTGTTGCTTATATTAGCTATAATAACTACATCTGTGAAGTTAAATAGCCACACAATCACACAGTGACCAACAATCATACAACTGTGAAGTATCATTGTAGTGAATTATAAGGAGAAGCAATATCAGAGCCCCCCGCTCTCCCTGGCATTTGATCCCCCATAATGTTCAATTCATGGCTCTGGCCTTGTCACACAGAAAGCTCCAGTTGCACATGTTGATATATGTTTTATGGCGATGTGGACAGGAACCTATTCCAACAGTTTTGGCAGCAGATTTCAATTTCAAAGAGGATACTGACAAAGTCCTTGTTCTATGTATGTCTTACAAGCTACAGATGACAGCATTTAAGGCAGCAGTAAGTAGCATTAAAGCTGGCATGGTACAGTGAATATACACCAGTATTAGCTTGTCACAGCATAAAATTGATTCTCTATGTAAAGTTTATATATCAAAAAAATATTCAAACAGCACAATACCTTATATGCCCACCTCAAGGAACTGAGTGACTATTTACAGTAAAGACAAAGCACAGATAGGATGGAGTTAAGCAAATTCACAAGCAATTTCATGGTCAAGACTAGATACCAATTTGCAATCAGTCAACAAGCAAACAATTACTCCTGGTCCCCCACTGTCAGACACTCAGACAAACAGGTGTTAATATTTCAATGCAGATAGCTGCTTCAGTGGCATGCCATTCCTCTCAGTCTGTCTCTGAAATCTTTTCAGGAGGAAAAGGCTGTTATTACTCCCGAAGGACTGCAGGTCAGAGATGTCAGAGCTTCACATCCTTATTAAACCCTACAGGCCCAATTCTTTATGACATATCACCTCATCTGCCAGGTACAAGCCCCCGCCCCCTCTGTCTTCCCATTTTCCTCCAGAGCCTTTTCCATTTAATGTCAGAATTCCTCTACATGCCGATTCTATGGCCCATATGAGGCTGATTCCTGCTGTATGTTTAATGCGGTTCACTTTTCCTCAGGACTATGTCACAACACACTAAATCAGCCCTGTGCTTCCACTGATGTGTTTGCCGGTGGCCACACTAAGCACAAATGAAAAGACACATATATCTGTTGCTGAGAACAAGAGAGAGGTTTTCCAATTTGCTAGCCCGGACTACATAAATTGCTCCTGTAATAAAGAAGACCACAGAACAAAGGGCATGCCAGTAAGATGCATGCTGGCCTCTGCGCTCATGCACAGCATATACACGGCAGCTTAAATGTCTTGCTAGAGTCTTAGACCTGCTTCATGAAATCTCTGAGCTGCGCTGCATTCTAATTCCACAACACTTCACGCTCCTAGGCTGCCCACTGATAAGAGCTGCTTTACAAGCCCGTCACATACCACTGAAATACGGCTTCTTGCGCACATAAAACACATCCGCACACACAGGCACACGCGCACATGCACACACAACTGTCTAATTAGTAAAATAAATGATGTCTGACAGACCGCTTAGGTGCAGCGTGGTCTCTTTACTGCAGGTAGTGCTGGTGAAATATTGTCGCTTAATGTCGCACAACAATACTGACTTATTTTACACTGCAGCTCACTGATAGGCTTAAACTTCAGGTATTTTACTGTAGAATACAAAGTAACACCAACAAAACACATAGCATCTCACAGGCTTCCATGATTTCAGTAGGTCTGCCGTAGTATGAAACCCAGCGTAAGAAAAGGAATGTGTGGTGTAATCAGTCTGATGTTAAAGCAGCACTACGCTGTAAACCCATAATTTGTTTCTGTGCAAAGAGTTTGTGTAATGATTGCTTAAAAACTAAAGTTTTATTGCATTACTTAAAATGTTTTAGTGTGTTCTACTATTTTGAAAGAATAACTGAGTACACTTATATTTTTAAGTTGAACAAACTTAAAACATCAATGTTTTAGCTTGGACCACGCCCCTGGAGCACCTTGCCAGGTTCTCATTGGTCAGTTCAATCAAGACTAGTTTGAGCTTGTTTAGTAGAGCTTGTAAAGGTTTCAAAGCCTTTTTCTATTTTTCACACTGTGAGATTTGGTGTTTTCTGCGTTTAACTTCTTTTCCTTGGACAGAAACACTGTAGAGCCCTCTACAGTGGACATTTTCCCCATTGTTTTCTTCTCTTGAAGGGCTACAGAGGACTACAATTAACCACCGCCTCCATTTTCCCTCTCTTTTTCACATTCTGGAAGTTGGTAAGATGTTTTTCATATTAAAGTCATGTAAACCTGTTGTAGTTGATGCTTATCTAAAATTAGAAAATGTAATTTACTGTGTTTTGGTCATTTCAATGTGTAAACTGCATTTAAGAGTTATTGTAAGCTAAACAGTATTCTAACTAGACCAAAATCAGTCATCGTCACTACTGAATCCTTCAAGGGTCAGGATCATTCTAGATGATTCCAGTGATGTAATTTTAAATAAAATCAAACTAAATTTAACTGCTGTTTGTGGTTTTTTTTTGATGTAGGAAAACATCAGCTTTTTATGGAGACTATTTTTAAGTTTTTCACAACTTAATTTTGATTACAGGAAACCCAGTATTGAGTTGAATTCAATAGTCAGTGGGGTTGATTTTACAAAATATTTTAAGGCTAAACAATTTAGATTTCATTATATTCAACTCAAATGATTACTTCCAGTCTATCTGACATTTAAGTTGACTCACACACACACACCTACGGGCAATTTAGAGTGACCAATCAACCTAACATGCATGTGTTTGGACTGTGGGAGGAAACTGGAGTACCCGGAGGAAACCCACTGAAGCACGGGGAAACATTCACACTCCACACAGAACGGCCCGGAGTGGGAATCCAACCCAGGTGGTCTTGCTGTGAGGCAACAGTACTAATCACTACACCACCGTACCGCCCTACACCATTGTCATAATAACAAATCATGCTTTCAGTCCCATCATTTGTTGATGGCCTGAAGGAAACAGAATCCGACCCCTGTTCATGTACACCATGCAGGCATATGGATGTTACAGATTACAGTTGTGATTTCGGTTGTTTCTATATGTAAATAACTAAAATCATGAGTGTAGTCAGGAGCGTTCTTATGCTTACATAATGTGTCCTTCTGTTAACTGGAAAATAAAATGAACCTCTGTATAATAAGCTAGGCTGTTATACTGTTCAGTTAGATTTAATAACATTGGGTACTTGGAGTTTAACATTACCTATATACTTGCTTTCCAAATACTTGCTTTCGATCTCAACATCAACACAAAGTAAATTACTCATTTGGATGATTTGCTTCAGCCAGCAAACAGTGTTAACATCACACAGCATGGCTGCTACTTACAGGTTACTGTTGGAGATGGGATGCTAATAAGGGTGAAACTGCTCCTCTCTTCATCCTCCTCAGTGTCCAGCGCTGAGCAAAGCCTGTTCGATGTTGTCCCAGTTTTGAGAACCTTATGGACTGAAATGTGCAGAACTAACAACTCTGAATTCAAGTTCTTGTGAGAGTTGTAGTTGGCTTTCTATTTGTCAGCTTGATTTCTTCTGTTCCATCTTAATTGGGGCGGAACATTTAAGGTGGAATGAAAATTTCATTTCAGCCTTGTTTAAAGATGAACATAAACTATACCTACTGACAGTTTGGCTCCTTGGAACAGGAGTTGTTCATACCGGTTCCAAGGAGCCAAACTGTCAGTAGGTATAGCCTACAGCCTGTTACAATAGATTTCTCTACATAGTTTAGTATTCTCATTGCTGTTGCCCCTTCGTCATTGAATATACATTTTGGGGGTCTAGGATTTTGGAATCGGCCCGTATTAGCACCCTCTTTTGTATTTTAAACAGTAGGAAGCCTTATCATGACCACATGTGCATCATGCTGCTCTTACATCCATATCTGCAAATCAATGTGAACACGTCAACATCGTAGGAACCCACTCGTGTTGTCTCCTGACATACTTATAACATGATGCAGCTCAGAGAAACATGTGCACTGTAAATCTCTGCTCATACATACATACATACATACATACGTACGTACTTTGCAATTTCAAAGAGGCTGACCTTGAGCACCGATGGACCAATTCATCAGACCTGCAGGGAGTTTCATTCCGAGTGTATTCTCCACAGAGAAATGCAGTGGGACCACATGAAGAGTCTTTCTACCATTCTGACAGAACAGACTGCTGTGATATACTGACCATCAACATGTGTAGATACACAGAGATGTTAAGAGTTCACTTAAATGAATCCGGAGCCTAATGGCCTGTCATACTCTCCCGTTTATAGCCAAGAGTCATGACAGTAATAAGGACTGGAATGTTTTCTTGTATGATGGGTACAGCGCTGGTCTTACAATCTAGTGCTCACATTCCAAGTCGTAGTGATTTCACTGCACTGAAGAGCTGAGCTCTGAGCCCACACAGTTCAGATTTGCCTTGCTTATCAACTGTAAACACAATGTTTTTTTGTTATTTATTTCAATGGCCCAAATGCCCCGGTACAAACTAACTTCTGGAATTTTACATTTAGAATTGTATGTACTTATGATAAAAAAAAAACTTATAGAAAAAGTAAGGGTGGAATTAATATTAGAGGCTTTGTTATTAAATGACTTGTTATTAAGACACTTTCTAATAACAACAACAGTTTTTTATGGCATCTATTATCTCATAATTAACTGATTATGATGCAATCAGACATTTAGCATTAAGACACATGGTTTTGTTTGGACAGCAACAATATGTGCCCTCATATAGACATCTGTGCCCTTGTGAATAACATTTACTATTAATTATTGTTATTTTTTTCTTATTATTCAGTATATCTGTCAACCTGTCCAGGGTGTTTCCTGCCTTTTGCTCTATGAGCGCTGGAACAGGCTTCAATACCCACGTCTGCCTGAGAGGATTAGTGGCTTAGATGATGAATGTATGGACAAATGAATAGCGTGAAGTGTCATTGCATCATAATTTTCTTTTCAAGAAAGGGGCATAATTATTTTAGATACACATCTTACATATGTATTATAGGAAATTATGAGGGGGAACGCAGAAGGCTATCAAATGCCTGACGGTGTACAAGACTGTATCAGTGACTGTAAAAGTGAATCTTATGCACTGTTTCCTTCTGGCTCTGTTTTGTGCCTCACTGTTAATTAGTAACTGTTGAGGAGAGCATTGTGTAAACTTTATATTAGGATAACATGTAAATCCATTAAATCTGCTGATGTAATGTTCTATCTCTATATAATGTAGTTTTTAATTAACACCACATATTAAAATGCCCATAAATGTGTTTATTTGTAATTTGTATTTGTAGTCTTAGACAATCTTACCCAGTCGCAAGAAAAACAATCACAACACACAAACAACAAATACAACAACACATTCAGGCACATCCACAAACATTAGATAAGCCACTTTCCAATTGTTCCCTTCAGAATGGAAAGATGGCTGACAGAAGGAAACGGGATTTCTATGTTTGGCTGATTAGGTCATGCACGGTTTGTGCACTGTCAGATAAGGCTTACCATTTAAATAGAAAAATTAGTTTGTCTCAGTCTCGTTCCCTCGCCTCCTGATCAATCGTTCAAGCTCTAAATTTATTGCAGGGAAGAAAAAAAAACCTGAAATCTAAAAATATCTGTTTTTCATCGTGAATTTAATGTGTTCAGAAATGAACTGCTTGCCAGCCATTTAAAGTGAGTGCATGACAAATTTGGGTATTTTCATATGCTACGTTTTTACCTCTGCCCTCTTTGTCAGCCCTTTACCTCCAGCACTTTAACACTTCACAGATCCTGTCATAAACTAACACTCACACCCACACACACTTCCATCAGAGAGCTCTGTACCAAATGTGCTGTCAGATCAATGGCAGACGTATTAGTGAGCTGTCACTGTGGAATGAATAGAGAATGATAGCATTTAGTTATTAAAAGCAGAATGTTACACACATACAAATTCATCACCGCTTTCAAAAAACATACAAAAATCACTGCATTTCCACCGGGACCATCTATTCTACACAAGCCTGAGCTCTAGTGAAACATATACTTATGCTTACAGGCAGCCATCATGACGCAAATATGAAATTATGACTTTTAAAATATGTTTAGGAGTTTATCATGGACATTTGTATTCTGTACTTTTAATCTGAAACATTTCCGTGCTCCTGGATCAGAGATCTTAAGAGATCTTTGCATTTTCAATTTTACCAAGGCTTTCACATCATCATTAGACCACAAGGTCTGAGGCGTCTCTCTGGAGAATCCACATGTAAAAATCCAAAATCAATACACAGCCCTTAAACCAAAAACATGTCAAACAGTGTGTGTGTGTATATATATATATATATACTACTGCTCAAAAGTTTGGGATCACAGTGAAATGTTCTTGTTTTCAATGGAGTATCTTCCTTCCTTAACACAACAATGGACTGACGGGTCTCTAAAAAAAGTTCTTTCTTTCTGGTCATTTTGAGTCTGTCAGCAAGCCACCAACTGCTGATGCTTCAGATACTAAACTTACCAAGAATGTTGTTCTCCCTTTTATACTCACTTATTAGTAGAATGTTTTTCAGCTGTACATCACAATTGAGCAAGTCTGTCCTTAACTTGGATTGGTGGCCGTACCAGGAGATTTAGGCAGAGGACTGAGAATTGCTGATAATAGGACTATATGCAAAATAAGCCTCTATACAAAAATAGGCTTTGATACAAACATTTTATTCTTTAAAAATCATCTGATACACTTACATTAATTGTGAAATGGACAATGTTGGTTGTGAATTGCACACACACACTGATTAGCTATTAGCCACTGATCAAACCACCTCCTTGCATCTACACCTCATTGTCTAACTTATCAGCTCCATTTACAATACAGGTACACTTTGTAGTTTTACACTGTAGTCCATCTGTTTCTCTGTATACTTTGTTAGCCCCCTTTCACCCTATTCTTCAATGATAAGGACCCCCAAAAGACCACCACAGAGTAGATATCATTTGGGTGGTGGATCATTCTCAGCACCCGTGGTGGTGTGTTAGTGTGTGTTATACTGGTTCGAGTGGGTCAGACACAGCAGTGCTGCTGGAGTTTTTCCAGCACTGTGTCCACTCACCATTCACTCTATTACACGCCTCCCTTGCTGGTCCACCTTGTAGCTGTAAAGTCAGAGACAGCAGCTCATCTGGTGCTGCACAGCTTGTGTTGGTCATCCTCTAGCCCTTCATCAGTGGTCACAGAACACTGCCCACAGGACGCTGCTGGCTGGATATTACTGGTTGGTGAACGATTCCCAGGCCAGCAGTGTCACTGAGGTGTTTAAAAACTCCAGCAGTGCTGTATCTGATCCACTCAGTGCAATTAGTGCAACACACACTGCTCTGTGGTGGTCCTGTGGGGGGTTATTACCGTTAAAGAGAGGGTTAAGGGGATAAACAATTCAGCAAATCAGATGAACTACAGTCTGTTATTGGTGAACAACAAAGTGTTCCTATATGGTAAGTGGAGCTAATAAGATGGATATAAATATATATATATATAAGATATAAGAACTAGCCACATATGTTTTGCACACAGCAAAATTTGACCTTTGCATTTAACCCATCCGTGCAGTGAAACACCCACATATACACACACTAGTGAACATACACACTAGGGGGCAGTGAGCACACGTGCCCGGAGCGGTAGGCAGCCTTATCCACGGCACCCGGGGAGCAGTTGGGGGCACTGCAGTCGTGTCCTGCTGGTCCTGGTGATCGAACCAGCAACCTTCCGACAAGACCGGATCCCTTACCTTCAGGCCACGTATGTATATATATACTAAGTGTATTTACACTTCAGCCTGAGGCTGAGGACAACTATTCATTTTAATTTATTACATACACACACACACACACACACAATCTATATATATATATATATGTATATATGTGTGTTCAGGTGATCATGTTTTGGGATGCAGGACAGAATCAATAAGGGATCCCAAGTATTAGGAGAGCAGTACTTAAAAAGAAAGAAACACAGAAGGAAAATGAGATACGAAGAGCAGCCTTCAAAAGATATCTGGCCACAGGGACCTCAGGAGATCATGAGCCACCCCTGATTATATACTTTCCAGCAAGTGATTGAGCTTGTTTACACCTTGCAGCAACATGCATTTTTGGTGACTTTCGGCAGTGTAGCTAGTCAGTTTTACTTGAGGTACTGCAATTTGATTGATTACTGAAGAGATTTATGATGTTAATCCAATATGAAGTTTCCAGTTTTTACTAGCTTGCTAAATAATAATTCTGGACAGAACTGCATTCAATAGCCCTACTCGAGCTGGATACATTTTAAAAATAGGAGGTCTGGCAGTGTAGTTTCTATGTGATTTGACTGGCTGCTTCGTGCAGGATGAAGGATCTGTGTCCTCAAGTTGCAATAATGATAAAAAAAAAAGAAACTGCACCATTTCTATTACTGGTTTTGTTATTGAATTACTGTGATGTTGAGCAGGACTACTAGTACTCAGGGAGCTCCAGTGAATTACTGAAGGTCATTCTGTCACTTTGCAGACCTCTAAAAGCTTTGGACATTGCAGATTCTTAGTAGATTAATGGATTCAAATCATTGACAATCCCCCAGTAAAACCAATCCAGCTGGAACGGGGCTTATAATTAGTCAAAGCACCTTCAGTAATAGTAATCCTGTTTGAATAATGGTATTGCAATAAATCCTGGCAATAGACATTAGTACCTTTGTGCTTTGGCAGCCACGAGATAAGGCTAACTGCTAAAATGAAGTTCCTAGCACATGTTGTGTGTTTGTTTCCTACTATCCTCCAATTTAAACCATAACTACTGCAATCTAAACATCTTAATGCGTCTTAAAAACCCAGGTCATCTGAGGTAATGTGCGGAAATTACAAAGATACCCATAGCGATCGGTCAGTCTTCCATAGCCGCAATCAACACAGGTGTGTAGTATTTGGTAAATGGTTTCTTTTGATATTTGACAGCATATATATATATATATATATATATATATATATATATATATATATATATATATATATATATATATATATATATGCATGATTAGCTTTATCTGAGATATAGCAACCTAATTAATTACTGATGAGGTCTGTGATGTGAATCCATTATGAATCGGCCATGTCTGTAGTTTTTACAGCTCTTCTAAGTTACAATTCCAGAGGAAATTGTGTCCTATCATTTGTTAGCCTCACAGAACCTTCAGTAATAGTAGCAGTGTTTGAATCAACATCATGGTAATGTAATAAATCCTCGTAATAAACACCTGCATATCTGTTTCTTGGCAACCAGGAGACGAGGCTTACCTCTACAATGGCCCAGTTTGTGTCCGTAAATTTGAAAACAGACCTAATGCAATCTGATGCAGACCATATGAAGTCATTTGAGGAAATTACATGGACGCTCATACCAATTGGCCAGTGAAATCCCATACAAATAACTTTATCTGACCTCAGGTAAAACAAATCCATTTTAATTAGATCTTAATGCAGCGGGAGCAACAAGCAAAAAGGCGGTAGTAGACATAAAACAGAAATCTGTGTCGATGTGCTTTTCGCATGAGAAAGTAAAGCCTGATTTCATCTGGTTACACTGCGGGCGCATTTTGGTAAATGGTAATGCAGTCAAAGTTTATACAGATACAATCCAGATATGAAACTCGTATTAATGCAAGATGCAAGTCTTATAAAGGCAGTTAATGATATTTGAATTATGATAAAATTCAATTAATATGTATGAACTGAGGAAAAAGGGGTGCAAACATGACCAATTTCAAAACACTCTTTTCCTAGTTTACACATGCAGTGGTCAAGTAAACAATATGCAACAAAAGTCAGTGTTTTGAAACAGGAAGGATAAGTAAAAGTAAATGTTGAACGGTTCGAAAAATAAAATTCTTCCATATAGTAAAGCTGTACAGTACACACATCACAGATAAGCGCTATAGGAGGCCTTGGTTTTGAGGCTCCAATTTTATTTCAAATCACATTCAAATTAAGAATAATGGAATGCCCCCCCCTCGCCCCATCCCAGTTTAAAGACTATAGAGGGCCTGGGGGGTGGGGGATTAAATAAACTTAGCTGTGGGACAACTCTAAATGAAGTAATGAAGAATCCCCAAAAGGTGTGCGCTATGTCTATATGCATACAAATCCATGTGCCTGTTCCCTCTCAGTTTCCAAATGATCCTTTTATTAGTGCACACACAGGGGACTTAAATAGTTACGCTATTAATTCCTCTGTACTCCTAATTAGCACACAACATGTTTAACTCCATATTTTACAGAAGTGAGAGCAAAGAAATTAATCAAAACACCAGGAAATCATGTAGAGTGAAGATATGAATCAGTTGTTCTCATCTTATTCTCTCTCTCCAGCCTCCATTACTCACATACCACATACCCACTTCATCTTGGGTACAAAAGCATCTAAATCACACTGCAATATCACAGAACAGTGAGCTGCTCGCCCGATTCTCATAGATGCATAAATTGTATGTGTGACTCAAGTGTATGAAAGCAAAGGACAAAAAAATGTAAATGGATTTTTTTTTTAATCACACGTTTGCCACACGTAACAGTCAGTGTTACATGATGTTAATGTGAGTGCCACATGGGAAATGCGTGCATAAGCAGCACAAGTTCTGACTAGCTTTCGCTCGGCGTAGGGCACCTCCAGATAACTGGATATCTTCAATAGAGCAGTTGTCTGTAATACACAAATGGACAGACTGTTGCTCAGATTAAAAAGCAGCCTGCTTCATTCAGGATGCACACTTTCAGAAATGTTTTCCAGAGTAAAAGCTTCACCAGATTACAATCTGCTAACACTAGCATTTGGAATAAGGGCAACATGTGTCATTTTGAATCAAAAAGAAACGGTTTTATTTAAAAGATTTCCAAATATATGCAACATATTTCATATGCATACATTTTCTGCAATATTTGACACAGACATCACAACGAGGTTGTATCACAATAGGAGTTTGTCGAACATTCCAGGTTTACACGTGTGCTTCGTACCATGTATTTAAGAGACAAACATAATAATTATTCCAGTTGTGTCCCCAGCAAAGCATTGAATATGTCCTGTAGATGCAAATCCTGTTTATCAAATAAAGCACTGCCTAAACACTGTTTTATAGATGTCACAGATGTTAAAGAGATCAATTATTCATGCTTTTGTCATAGCACATCACTAAGGCTTGAGTATCCTCAGAGAGAGAGAGACTTGAGAAGAGTCCCCAGTCCATTACTAATGAAGTCCAGTTCTACTTAAGGGCCTGAGGTTTGAGGTACTTCGGGTTTTAGAGCAGTGGTTTCCAAACTGTAGATCTGGCAGTGTAGAGAAGAGTGATGCACATTTCAGATAACCACTCTGCAACACTTCTTATGAACCTTGTTTTCTTAAAGCACTTAATCCAAATGCATTGATGATCCATTATATAGCATACATAATAGCAGCCATAAGCTTTCATTATATCTCTTAAGTAGTTAACATCTCTTAAGCAGTTATGATGGCACACGCAATGCAAATTAAGAATATGTGATTTCATAAAACTAGGCCATAGCACCTTTATAAAACCTGCCCATAGACACTAATGTTGCAATGCACTATAGCAAGGCTCATGCCAGGCCACTACAGCCTTTAAGTGAAGTATTCTTTTTATAAACATTGTTAAGATGCTGCTATGCCTTTTTCAGACATTTCTGAATACTTGAGTTTGCTATGCCTGTTTAATTTTAAACACATTGCAACATTGATGTTTACAATGTTCTTATGATAAATTCTTTAGTATACTGAAAAACTTGATATTGTGAAGTTGCATACTCATCTTGAAAAGTTTATGACAATATTAACTTTGCATTGTTTTATAAACAGGAGAGATTTTTACCTGATGTTCTGAGCTGATAAAATAACGTTTTGGCTGCTCATCATAAATATTTAAGAATATATATATAGAAATATTTAATACTAGTTGTTAGTAACTACATAACACCATATAAATGCATGTAGACAGCATTATGAATACAGGTTTCATAGAAAGTGTTACCAATAAGTTCACAGAAAACATTGGATATCTGCGTACAATCGCCCATTTTTCTTTTCTGCCCTCACAATCTCACTGTAGTACTACACCCTACACCCACAGTGCAGGTCTAAGCTCTAAGCCATTGTTTGTTTAATAGAGTATATTAAAGTATATTTAATAAAAGTGGACTGAAAGCTTTAACTATTTGTTAACAGATTGTCTTATTTCACTACCCAGGACATTTGCTTGGTCTCAAGACAAATAGCCTGAAAACGTATGGGAACGTTTGTTTTAAAGCAATAAGAAAATAATTTGCTGATACAGAAGATAGTTACCACACTTAACTGCAGGTGCCCACAGAACAGAGCACTTGACAGCACAGAGTACAGCAGCCTGCTTTTCTCTTTCTGTTGCCTGTGAGGATGTGCTTTAAACAGAACACGCACATTATGTAAACATCAGAACAGGGGTTCAACGCGGTAGCGAGCAAAGGACACTAGCCGTAGGCTGCTTCAGACGGAATATAAAGATGCGTATATGATTAAAGTTAAACGTCCTCATGTTCAAGGCTGCTCTCGCTAAACTCTTGCACTCAAAATAGACAACCAGCTCTCCTCTCAGAAACACAGAAACAGCACTGCCTGCGTTTTTCTGTCCAGTGCGATGAACAAAAAACACTGTGAAAGCTTTGAATGGATTATATATAAAACATCAATCAAGGAATGCATCTCTGCATATGCACGGAGCTTTGCACTGTTGCCTCAAGAGATGAATATTTCTCAGCGAGTTTTCTTTCTAATTGAAATTCAGGTCAGTTACAGTTTTGAGATCTTTGAATACGTACAACAAAAAAGCTGCAGTTAGTTGTTTATAATTAATTGGGTTTTATCAACAAAGAACAGTGTGGATTTAAACAGCCACGTCTGAAAGTCCTGATAAGAGTGAAAAAAGTCTGCCAGGAGAATAAAATCTATGTACATGGCTGTTATTATTTCATTACAATTGTGGTAATTCAATGTATTCTGCTGCATATTAAATGGAACTAATGTCCCTTGAAATCACATCTCAGGAAAATGATTTTCAGAAGTAGGTTGCTATCTATTACTCAAAGCAGATCAGCTTTTCTTATATCGTTTTTATTCAGATACATTCTGCTCTTGAGAGAAACACGACCACGATGACTACAGCCTCTTCACCAGCTGTATATTTTGCTATGCATTGATATGTCTTTAGTTTACAAACCCTGCTGATGTATTTTTAAAAAGTTTCAACTCTTAAAAACCGACCGATGTAAGATTATAGCATTTTAAAGCACCAAACAGAGCAGAGTGTGTCTTCCCCCATAATAAAACCATCAAATCAACCACTTCTTTTATTAAAAAGCTATTGTTAGAGCACTACATTTAAAACATTGCTGATATCCTACACCCTGAATCATGTCAACCATCTTCACTGTTTACAAAGCAGCAACATTAGTTACAAATTTAAATACAATTAAAATAAATAATCCAAATGCAATAACAAAAATCATAACACACTGGAATATCATTCTGATTTGAAGGAATATCTGATATGTGTCATTCTGGCAGTGAGAGATAAATAAGTATTTACACTAAATATAAGCATTTAAGAATCACATCTGCATCAGACAATTCGCAGTTATAATAGATGCTGCCAGTATTTGCAGATCCAAGATCTGCATGAGATTTCAATGTTTCAACCCAGAGCTCCACAGTGACTCAGCTGCTGTGTGTCCATGTGTTCTGGATCTGTAACTGTGAGTCATTACGGGATCTTGGGTCTTTTTTATATCCCTTTGGTAATTTTCGAAAATGAGTAAAGGCTAATTTAGTGGTTCACAAAGAACTCATTTCGTGGTTAACAGCTTCTTGCTCATGATATTATTAGGAAAGACCACTGGGCATCTCTTTACTTGTCCCACAGAAATAATACCAACAGAAAAGATGGTTTGTAAGACATTGTCATAAGAAGCTGTGCATAAAACCCTCACTTGGAATTAACCAATGAACAAGAACTAAGCAACTACATTTCAATGTAGTCAATGATATGTTGCATTGTCCACCACCAGAACACATAAACACCAGAAAGCACTAAGCATCCATCAACAGGTGGATCCACAGTAGAGGTTTATACTGAAACACAGTACAGCACTTGTAATGTAGGAGAACCATGAATACACCCACGTATCTCTGTTCAAACGAAAGCCATCATAAATGTTCAAAGCTAACAACAGCCTGACCACATGCACACAATGTTCTATGAGGGGTTGTGAGGCTGAAGGTTCAGAAAATGCCTTCAGGCATAGCTTTGAGATGATTTCACACTGATTAGAATCAAGAACGAGTTAAGATGCGTTAGACATTATGCATTACGTTATTATTCGAATGATGGTTGCCCACACCAAGTTACCAGTTAATTAGATATCTAAGTAGTATCTACTTGGCCATTTTATCAGAAACACTTACCACATAGGTGCACATATGTGCCACGTAGATGCCTAAAGTTATTGGTTTTTAGCTTTAGCTTAATTATAGTTCACAGCTACATCTTTTTCAATGCACAATTTAAGTTAGGCATCTCCTTCATCAGCGCTTAGGCTCGCACCTTAAGACCAGCGTTGCCTGGATATTTTTGGTAGGCAGATCTTTTTTAACCCAGCAACAATGAGGTGCTTAGAAAGCCTAGCAACATTGCTGCCAGTGCAACACGTATTATTACGTACCCCTGCTTCTATGAAACTGTGGTGGTCATACAGAGGTCCATTTCCATTAATAAGTGGCACAGCAAGCAACAGATTTGCTACAATCGGTGACTGACTACAACAAAGTCTAACTACATGGAAGGTGTTTCAGATAAAACTGCCACTCAGTGTACAGGTTTGGCACAGATGGCCATCTCCCCCACACTATTCCAAAATTGTATTCCGAGAAGTTTAAAGTTAGGATAAAAAAAAAAAAACAGAGTTTCAAGAGGTGATGGTCAGTTTTCAAGGATCTGCTGAAGAACAGAGAGAAGGTTCCTCAAGCCATATATATAACCCTCGTCTGGGTCATTACTGGGAAAGACATGTGCAAAATCAATCATCCTCACCTCCACGTCTTCCTCCTTTTCTCCAATTCCATCTCTCCACCTCCCGCTTCCCAACCCTGTGCTGTCGTCCTCAACCACACTCATCTTTTTCATGTCTTCCTCACTACTCACCCCGTTGCCATTAGCATGCTCCAGGTGGTAATGTAGAGAGGGAGGCCAAATTCCATTCTTTTGCCTCACACGGTGAATGTTCTGGGGAAGGTCACTGCAGTTGAGCCGGCCACAGGCACTCCTCTGAGAGGCTAAACTGCAGGGGTGACCCTGAAGCTTGCAGTTGGCAAAGTGAATGTTGTTATTGCACTCTGGCTCACCTTGCCCATGTTCCTGTCCTGTCTGGGCGTCTTCACTCCACTTGGTTCCGTTAGCTAAGTGAGGTAAGCCCTCGTACACAAACAGCAGTGAGCTGGCATAGAAGTGCAGCTGCCGCTGACCCTCGAACCAGCGCAGAATGTCCCGGATTTTACAGATGCTGAGAGAAACGGCATCTTTCCTGAGCTCCACTCCGTTATGAAAGAATTGAGTCAGTCCTGCATAAACAGAGTGCAAGAGCATCATTTTAATCTTTTCATCTGAAAGTGCTTTATATTTACCAGTACTATAATTATGACTGTTTTTTTTCCAACTGAGTGCAATACATGTATCTCTTTTCCTTTTAGAACTGCAGCTAAGTAAGGAACTCAGAGGTTGAATCATACCAGTTTTGAGCGTCTCTTTCTTCAGACTGCGTCCATAAAACTGGTCATGACTGATAAAACTCTCTGAATTTACCTGGTACACCTAAGAATGAGACAGGAGGCATGGAGACAGTTAAAGAAAAGGGTGGCACAGTAGGAAATATGGTTGTATGCAAAGTTTTGCCCACCTCTGGGCTAATTACAGGTTTTGTTTAAAACAAGTTAACACATCCTCAACAGAGAATACACATTTGGGCCACTCAGAATTTTTAAAACCATCAATTATTTAAGCTAACTTCTGATTTTTTCATATTAGATTTCAGAATGATATTAAGCTGCAACAAAAAGTGAACTGTGATGGGTGGACATAAAATAAATGTAAATAAATAAAAGTATTAGATTAAACACATTAATTGCATCATTTTAAGAGAAACAGACATTTACAACTCGCAACTAACTTTGCAACTTTACAACTGTTCCTTCATCTGTTAGCTGTGCAGTCGGCGTTAATGTTAATGCTGATGTTAAATGCAGCACTGGGGCACTACATGGCTCCTTTCTAGAAATGGCTCAGTCTAGGTAACAAAAAGACAACGATTTGTAATTACAAGCAATTAATACATACAAATGGAAACTGTGTTGTATACTATATTCCAATTCTGCTAATAGAGCCCTCTAAATCTTACACACTGCTCCTTTAACAGATGCAATTGTTAATCTCCGTACATAAAGAGGAATTGTGCACTGAAGTCGTCAGAAACATTTATAAGTTTATCCTCTGTAGAAGATGTTTTGGCTTATCGGCACTAAGAAAATCAATGTAGCCCATTATTTGACCAGAGATGTTCAAACCTCTAGATATGACTGTATATGTACACAGATATACAATAACACATGATCTCACCACTTAGGGGTAAAAAAAAAATGGAAGTAGATGAAATCAATAAAAAAGCTAATAGGGAGTGAGCCTACTGGGAAGTGGGAGAGAGAGAATGAGAGAGAGAGTCAGGAAAGAGCCTGAGAGCATCTGATCCATTGAGAAAAACTAATTAGATGCTAAAGGAAAGTCTAAAAAAGAGCGCAGGAACAGAGATGGAATGACGGACTGTGTGTGTGTTTGTCTGGTTGTTTGGGGATTTGAGTGAATGGTGGAGGAATCGGGCGCACAGCCAGGAAGGACAGTGAGGGTAAGCCACATAAAAAGATCATTAAATATTTATGATGAGCAGCCAAAAAATCATTTTATCAGCTCAGAACGTCAGATCAAAACTCTGCTGTTTTATAAAACTGAGTTAATAATGTCATAAACTATTCAAGATGATAAACAGACATCTTTATATGATCACAGGCCTTTAAAGACCACGCAACACTTTTTTTAAACTATGGGAGAGACTGCCCTCTGGAGGCCCAATACCAGAATGCACTTGTGCCCTGCAATACATGAGATTTCCAATTTCACAGATTTTTAAAAAATTCTCAATAATGCAGCTATTACGATACAAAGTCATATGAGAGATTTGGTTCCATTTAAAAAAATCAAAGTCACAAAAACAGTGATAGGAACCATGGATGTCTCTAAAAGATACCCCACCTTGAAAGCTACTACTCACAACGGTTCCACATACCGGAAACAATGTTAAACCATAATATTAAGATAAAATTTTGGGCTACTTTTTTGGGTGGAAGACAAATACTTGAGAAATTCTTAAAGTAGACTACTCTCAACACTACATCTAAAAATTCAGTAAGAGTTTTGCATAATAAATAAATGGCTATTTGGGTTGTGGACACATCTGTTCTACAGGCAGTCGCCGTGGTCAGCCTGGGTTACTGACTGAAGAAATGGGAACACTCCTCTGTACTCGTTCAGAAAAGGCAAAAAGTCCATACTTTATCTTATCTTTCTCTGAGTGACTAAGATCCTGTCAACACTCCCGCTGCACAAGCGTAGCGAGGACGGAGAGGCAAACTTCAGTAGTGCGCTGTGGCATTAGCTGCAGTGTTTATTGATCGTTTACTCGCCACATCTATCACTTCGTGGAGGTTTCCTCCAACATCTCTTATCAAAACAACTCCAGTAATTAACGCTGTTGCTAGAAAAGGGCTTGGCGTATTGATCAGGCTTCTCCATTAAAGTTGGAAGAAGGACAAGCGAGTGTGAGCGTACTTTTACAGCTCTTACATGTCAGGAAAGAAGTTGCTATTTAGAGAAAGAGCTATTCAGACAGAGCTTTTTTATTAATATTTTTTGCGTTCTCAGTGGTATTTGCCATCAGGAACACAGAAATTCTGAGGACAAAAACATAGGGAGGAATAGCACCCATGGACTATAGGATAAATAGTGCAGACGGATGGATAGCTAGGCCTCATGAGTAAGAGATAGCTGAACATGTTAAAGAAATAAATAGTAAATACTTAGCTAAATGGTTCATAAATACATCTAATTTATCCCTAATGTAGTCAACCAGCCGAGACATGTTTGATGTCTAAGGGAATCATTTAATATTGTTGTTCAAAGAATACAAGTGTCTACAAAATGCCAACATTACTTACTTTCCTTTTAATGTAAGTCAATGGAACCAGAATTTCTTCCATTAATTTTTGGAGCATTTATATTCTATCAAATGATATGGAAAAATAAACATTATCAAAAATGGACAGCGCAGCTATGTTTTACATTTAACTGGCCGAGTAAAACTGACCAAGACCACAAAAGTAATGCAAGGGCAGATTTTATGATGTACATACCTCACACCTATAACTTTCAACAAACCTTCTAAACACAATGAACTCTGGCCTACCTGAGATCTCAGGCTTCATTAAGGTCTTCTTTTGTCATTCTAAGGTGAAAACTCAAGAGAGGCTGTAGCTGTGTCTGAAGCTACTCAAGGCACTCTTTTGGGGTTCTGCCATTATGTAGTCATGTCCGAAAACATAGTGCACTCTGAATAAATCTGCATATTAATACATACCATACTAATGTGTGTATAATGAGTATTTTACAACACCTTTAAAAGTGCTGCATTTGAATACTGAAACTATCCGCTGTAGAAGAGATGATCAAAACACATGCATTAATAATTAATCTGTTACAGGTCGCAGTGAAGACAGTTGGAGAGGAGACAACAGAGCATGCTGTGCTTGGTCTGTATAGCAGAAATATATCAGGCAGACAACACCAGTTTAGAAGCTAACTGAAACTGATATCCTCTCAACGGTCTGGTTTTGGTCTTGGTCGAGGTAAGTCGCGGTAAGTCACGGTAAGTCACTTACAGCTTCATAAAAATGAGCTGTGGTGAGTTCTTTCTGGAAACTACTTAACAGAGAAACATTCATCAGTCAGGATGATGTCATTTGTCAGTCACAGTCGTAAAAACACAGCTAAGGTTAACACTTTTCTCAACTACAGTATACGTTCGCTCGTATCAGTACCACTGAACTTGCATTGCTTTAACCCTATGGATAAAACAAGAAAGCGGTAGTCTGGTGTGAGTCAGGGCCGATAGCAGCATTCACACTGGTTATAACGAACCGCACTAACAGAGCAACCGCAGCAGGGTCTGTTTTAATGGAACCAAACCTGCCAAAATCTGGAAACCCACCATGCATCTTTTCTGGCACTGGAGTTTTGAGGTTAACGCAACATTTTTGCTAAAAACGTACAAATAAATTGCTTTGGCTGTTTGAACTATGTGATGTACTTTTGTCTGTTTAATTAGCTTCAGCAGCCTCATGGCTCC
The DNA here is from genome assembly GCA_021613375.1 of Megaleporinus macrocephalus. Lineage (NCBI taxonomy): Eukaryota > Metazoa > Chordata > Actinopteri > Characiformes > Anostomidae > Megaleporinus > Megaleporinus macrocephalus. The sequence continues at coordinate 19,142,860 of CM038706.1, forward strand.
AGTGCAAAACTAAAAAAAAACGGAAACTTGGGATGCCAAACACGTCTCGGCTGATCAAGTACATTAGGGCAGGCGGAACATTGTGTCAAATAGATTTTTTGTTGAACTATTGATTTTTTGATTGACCAGTGAGTGGATATGGAAACAATCCCACACACACGCACCACAACACACTATCTCACCCTCATTCCCAGAAGCAGGAATCCAACCTCCTCCATTGGAGGATACTTTCTAATCTGCTCTTCACGTTTCTCCCGCGAGGCAAATGGGTCATAGCTCTTTCTCCCAATCTTCACATCCATGATACATGGACATGCAAACCTCCGTGTCACATCCTCCAGCTTTAGGTACACCTCTGAAACAGAGAGCACATACAGAGAGGGAGAGAGTCATGTAGAAGGTTTGTTCCCCCACATTCAGTACAGATGAGGTTGAATTGGATTTTTGTGCTTAGCTATAGAGAAAGTAATGTATCTTCTACACCCACCCATGCGCCACCCACAAAGTCGTAATGAGCTTAAAGTTTCCAGTTGAAAATGCTTTACTTTTAAGTAAGACTAAGTGGTTGCAGCTAATGCAAATTAGTCAGTTGGAAACATCAGATTTGCCACCACGCAAAAATTACCCATAAATAAATGAAGAAAGAAAGAAAGAAAGAAAGAAAGAAAGAAAGAAAGAAAGAAAGAAAGAAAGAAAGAAAGAAAGCAGAGCTTGTGTATTTTGAGAAGTCCATTGAAGATGATTAATAAACTCAGCAACACATCAACAAAATATTAGTGACGTTGCAGAAGGGAAGAATGTGAAAACACTAAAGCTGAACTATTGACACATTTTATGCAGGACTTAAGTTCTATGTTAAGTTTTATGTAGATGTCCTGTTGGTATGTCACATGAAGCAGACTTAACCCTAACCTCAGCCCAAAAACTAACCCTGTCCATACTCTTAACCCTAACCTCAGCCCAAAACCTAATCCCAACCCTGTCCATACTCTTAACCCTAACCTTAACCCAAAACCTTATCCCAACCCTGTCCTACTCTTAACCCTAACCTCATCCCAAAAACTAACCCTAACCTTGTTCCTAATCCCAACCCTAACCTTAACCCAAAACCTAACCCTAATCTTGTTCCTAATCCTAACCCTAACTTTAACCCCAAACCTAACCCTAATCTTGTTCCTAATCCCAACCCTAACATTAACCTCAACCAAAGTCTAACCCCAACTTTACCAAAACCCTAATCCTAACCCTGCTCCTAATCTTCACCCTAAATTAAACCAAAACACAGCAACATGTCTATTACAGAACGGTGTCAACAGCATATCTATATCATATCTATAACCGCTTGTTAAAATGTTAAAATCTGGATTAGGTCTGGATTATTCTTTACACGTTTAGTGACATTTCAGGTTAATATGTATAGATATGTACTTAGACTCTTCAAATAAAGTGAAAAACAACTGACTTCAGCAGATCATTAATAGATTTTATTTATACAGTTAATTAAAGTCTCTTGATAATCTACTGAATGTATTCAGATGCTTCACTGCTGCTACATTATTGATATTGATGTTTATGTTATTGTCTGTTGAGTGTTTATTTCATATAATAAAAGAACCTTATATAATATTTGAAATATATAAAGAAAAATTGTAACTGTCTGAAATTCTACATTTTGTTCCATGCTATGATTTCTCAGTAGGTTGGAAGGGACTTTTGCAAATGTTCCATAAAGCCCCCCTGCAACCTCGCAACAGCGGCTGTAAAAAAAACATTTGTGGGTGGAGCATAGATTGGTCTACTGATTAGAGGCTCTCATATGAGAAACCTAAACCAGTAAAAGAACCAAAAAAATAAATGCTACACTGTACTTCCTTTGTCAGTGGTTTTCTTTTAACGTTGAACGTGAGCAGTAAACTTGGGACATGGTCCATCAGCTGTTAAGATAATAAGGGCAGGGCCGCAGTCGCTCTGCAGAGAGGTTCTGATAAGACTCTATAACCAGCCCATTCTTTTCAGTCATATCTGCAGTCACTGACAGGCCGGTTCTCAACAGTCAGCTGACTCGGGTACCCAGGACAGCGTTTTATTATGTTTGCCGTATCTAGGATGGTCACAGTTGGTTTAAAGTCTAAAGCTGTCAAACAGTCCTTTAACATAAATACACACAGAAGAGCTGAAGCTCAAACACATCTACTGTAAAATCACATTCCTGCTACACTCGTAAATGATTAACACAGAGACTACTTGGCTACAGTCAAACAACTGATGTGGCTGGGAAGATTGTAAATTGCCTACATTTCCGATCTTCAGACATTTCTCACATAAAACAGGGCCATCACCACAGCTTCCTGTCTGTCAGAGAAGATGCACTATGCAGTCATTCCACACTGATGAATTACCTTCCACTGATAAGAGCCACCACTATCAAACAATCATTAACAAGTTTACTGGTCATTTATTGAGGAATAACTTCCTCAAATCAACCAGTCATTAATCACATTTTAAGCTGAGCTTGCAGGCTTACAGCATAGTCTCAGGGAGAAAACAAACAGGTATACTGTGGGGTGTAAAAGTCTAAAAGCACATTAAATCTGGGGTTACTTCAACTGAGAACTATCTGATGTGTAATTCACAACAATAACACAACTAGCACCTGAAAGATCTGACTAAAAACTGTTAGATTGTCTCAGATTTTATTTTCAAATGTGATTTTTACCTGTACCTGCCTTTTTTGTTCTGATAACCAGCTGATGGAGTTTTATTTGTGATTCTTGTCTCTCAATATTTATCAAGTGAAGTGTATTTATTAACGTCTGACTTATTTGATGGTTCTAAATATCAAACATTATGCATCTTTTGCTAATTAGTCAATTAGAAGCAAGACCAAAACTTTAATGAACATGTGATAGTGTTGTTAACTTGTGGCTAATTTTGGGAGGAGGCAGGGCTGAGAATTCTGCTGGGAGCACCTCTTATTTGATGCAAATGCATATATTATTTTGTATCCCTTCTAGGTCTCCTTTCAAAAGTAAGCAAAACTGAGCGGATCATATTTGATCCCCTCACCAGTAGACAAAGCATGTAAATGCCAGCTCGAGTACATGCTGTCATTAAAGCATATCAAATACTAAGACATTTTGAAAATCATGCAAATATTTCAAAGTATCTTCTTTTTTTTCCTGATAATAGAATATAATAGAATGATATAGATATAATAGAATGATAATAGAATATAATAGAATGATATAGATATAATAGAATGATATAGATATAATAGAATGCTGATAAAATATAATTGAATGATAATATAATATAATAGAATGATATAGATATAATAGAATGATAATAGAATATAATAGAATGATATAGATATAATAGAATGATGATAGAATATAATTGAATGATAATAGAATATAATAGAATGATATAGATATAATAGAATGATAATAGAATATAATAGAATGATATAGATATAATAGAATGATGATAGAATTTAACTGAATGATAATAGAATATAATAGAATGATATAGATATAATAGAATGATAATAGAGTATAATAGAATGATATAGATATGATAGAATGATAATAGAGTATAATAGAATGATATAGATATAATAGAATGATAATAGAATATAATAGAAGCGACAGAGAAAATTAACTTTGCAGAGAAAAGTCAATGTAAATAATTACGGGCACAAAGCTTTTTTAAATACTAACATAAACTGAAAAACCTAGAGCAGTCATAGAGCAGTGGTATGTAAACAGGCAGGTGTGATATTGGATCGATATTTAGATAGACAGAAACTGTATTAATCCCAGAGGGAAACACTCACATACACACTAGTGAACAGACACACTAGGGGCAGTGAGCACACTTGCCCGGAGCGGTGGGCAACCCTACCACAGCGCCCGGGGAGCAGTCAAGGGTTGGATGCCTTGCTCAAGTGCACTTCAGTCATGTCCTGTCGGTTCATGGGATCGAACCAGCAACCTTCCAGTCACAAGGCCAGTTCCCTAACCTCCAGCCCACACTCCCCCTTTATATTTACTCTGATCTCAATGGCAGACATAAAAATATATAATGGAGTTACTATATATTAATAAGCAGGTAAGTGCTGGGCAAATGTGTTTTCTCACCATTTGGTGATTCTGATGATGCCCATGTGCCGTAGTATTTGGGCAGGTGTTGTTGGAGGGCCAGCAGCTGTGGGTCAGTGCAGTCTTGAGCATATACCTAAAAAAAACACACACAACACATGAAGTGAAGCAGTTGATTTAGTTGTTTTATATCTGTCTGCCTGCTGTTATTCAAAGTCATCAGCGGGATGTGATACCTGTGTGTAGAAGTGCATCTCACAGGGGCCTCTGGGAGGTGGCTGTAGCTGCTTCAGGATCGTGCCATCTGGGTGCTGCAGGATTCCTGAGTAATCACACACAAACATGCGATCAAAACTCAGCCACTGTATTGATGCTACCATAAACTGATGAGAAAGGACCTAAAGGGACTCACGTTGGGATTAAATGGCTTTAGCATATAATAAAATATAGAGTAACCAATAACCAATTCAAAAAATAACCAATTCAATCAGGTCCTAATGCTGATTACATTTTCAAGTTATTACCAAACAATTCCATCATTTCGTAAAAGCTGATTAGATTTTCTAATCATGATCAAGGATCCTCTGCCTCAGCATAATCCTAACTGAATACACCCTAAACATCATTAGTGAGGCATCGTTCCCAGAGCAATAAGAAAACCATATCACATCCTTATGCCCCACCAAATTTCTCCTGTACTGCTTAAAGGTACAATCATTAACACTTTGATGCACAAGCTAAGCAAACCACTACTAATGCACAACATAGGTCAAACTTGACCTGTATTCATTTCCTATGTAATTGTATCTATTGCTAGACAGCTCTTAGGTAAGTCTATTGAAATCAGTTTATTTTATTATTTGATGTTCCAAAAAAAAATCTTGTCTTTGTACTAGCTTAAATTAATATTTAATTCTTAATTGAATTCTTATTTATTTACTTTATGGAGAAAAATAGTTTTTGTAAATAAGTTCCTGTAAATGTTTATAAATGTCAATAGTTCCTATTAAATTCCATAGTAAATACATAAGGATTCATGTTAACCCATGTTGTATTTTGACCCAGGTTGTACATCAAAGGGTTAATGAGTGACGGTCACAATTTAACCTACATCAGAGGTTTTTCTGTTCAGTCCTCTGTGACTCGAGCCCATGTTTTAGCCGCATCCTCATTTTCCAATACTTAAAACAAGTCATTTTCACTCTTGCCACCTTTGACTATCTGGCTTAAGTGTGTCTTCAGCTGGAACGAGAACAAAACATTGTCTAGCTGGTATTTCTTGAAAAACTGGACTATAAACCTCTGGCCTATATAAAAAAAGAGACACTTCTTTTAAACGTGCACTTGCTGTCTGTAGTGACCGGAGAACTTAATTAAATGAGTACATGTACCATGCAAATGAATCCCGGCTTTAAAGCTGATATTTGCGCAGTTAGCAGCATCAGCCACAGCCTAGCCCTTTCTGTCGTTTACCACTCATACAAGCTAAAGGGAAACACAGCTGCTTTGTTCAAACATCCCGTAAATGCTGAGCAACTAGAACTGGAGAGCCACACAAAAAAGGAGATCTGATTGCATTCTCATTTACAAGCCCTCCTGGCCCTGAGCACCAGGAGATGCAGTACTACCACCCCCACACTTCTTTTTCAAGTCTTTTCACATCACTGCAGTATCTAGGCCTGTAGGTGTAGGAGGCGTTAAGTTGTTAAGAGCACCCAATCAGCGTTAATCAGCCTACTGTTCAGCCTACTGAGCAACACCGAGGTCTATGCATAAGAAAGAATCACCAGAACCCCACCCATCCTGAGTGGGAACACACACCCACCACTCACTCAAAAATATAAAGAGATAAAATGAATGAAAATAAAATGATGAATTTAGATCAACCATGTATGATCTGATACCTCCACTCAGACAAGGCAGGGATATCTGATCTGATTGAACAGCTTAATCATCTCATTACCACCTGAATTAGAGTTCACTGAGGTTGTACTGACACGCTAGTATTAAACTTTATAACCCTGGAAAGGTCATGAACTGGATTTTGATCATTCCAAGCAAAAGTGTGTAGACTGAATTCCTTATATCAAGTACTCGAGTGCCATTTCAAAAAGTGAATAAGTGACAGTGACTGGAACTAACTTTTACCAGCAAGTGTACTTTCCACTGGAAAACTCTCAGAAAAGTACAAACCCACACGTAACTGAATAAATGTGCTACCCACCAGGACTGAACAACAAAGTCTGCAGGAAAGTAATTACGATGACAATGTGATCATGTGAAAATGTGACAATTTTTAAGTTAATTATTTTTTACTTTACTAATATTAGTTAATTCAACTAAAAAGTTACTGAACACTATAAAAGTTATTCTTAGATTTAAATGCGTTATTGTGCCTCTTATTTAAACAAACCATTCGCTAAAATGCAAATTAGCACTAATGAAAAACCTAATAATTACCTACAGCACATTTGCAAACAAGTGTTGTGTTACAGCTCAATATTTCCTCAACAGTATTTACTCCATAAAGCTACAACAGCGATGCAAATAGGTATTTACATAATCCCTTAAAAGTTTCCAGTAGCAGTACAGGCTCGCTGTTACCACAGCCCCTTATTAATGCATTTACTGCAGCAACTTTATCGCAGTTACAATAAAACTACAAATCATTGTACCTGCCTACTCGCCTAATTCATAACTATTTCATATAATATATACTTTCTGTAAGGTAGCTTTTAGAGGCTTTAGACGCCTGGTTCCTATCTCCACCACTCTATGAACAATCCTGACTCACTAAGTTTCACAACAGAGCATTACACAACATATATATATATATATATATATATATAAACTGAATTAGACACAACTTTGGAGTGGTTTAATGTGAAATACTCCACTTTAGAGAAAGACTTGTTCACAGTGGTGGTGATAGGAACCAGATGTCTTCACAGAAAGTTCATTACACAAAATGGTTAGATATACACTGCCTAATGTTAAACACACTGCTATGATAGTTTTGTAAGTTTCAGTTTAAAATGCATTTTAAGCCACTTATTTTAACACAGGTGTACAGGCAGAGCCTATATAGTCCTAAAACAGAAGTTTATTACAGGTGTATGAGTATTTTACCACTATCGGCATCACCTATAAAACCTATAAAAAAGGCATATGTAGCTTCACTGGTAGTTTGGCTAAAAAATAAAATAAATAAAAGGTTATATTTGTGTTGCAGGCACTGCACCCCCAGGTTCCCATCAGCACCACTGTACAGATGTGAATAATATATAATTAACTACTTCACATCACCTCCTACTGAAAGACTGAACCATACTGACATGCAAATTAATTGATTGGAAAAGAAAACTAAATCTGTTCCTGATAATATTTCCACAGGTTTTCATCCACCTGTTCCTCTACTTAAGCTAACCTGTCCCCTACTCAGCTATACGACCCCCATACAGCATTACGACTAGAGCTAGTTGCAGCAGCGCTCTAGTGAGAATGATCAGAGTCTGAAAGCAGCACGCGAGCACAGTTTACAGTTCACGACTGCGGTTCACGAGCGCAGTTCAGGCTTCACACCTGCGACCATAACCTCGCTAAGCGCGCAGCACGAGCAACACAGCTGCCAAGTTAGACACAACATTAATACAGCGCTGGTGGGAACTGACCCACTTTACTGGTGCCGTATTTGTGTCCAGCCACCTGATGAGGCAGCGGGACGCATCCGCTCGGTCTCCGCTCTGCTCGGGCCGGCACACTGTCCGCCCGACCGTCCACTTCCAGCGCGTCCACCACCACTCGGTCTCCAGTAGCCATTCTGAACTCCCGCTGTCACACCATAGTCTCCCGCGCTGGGCGGTGTAGCCTCTGCTGCTCCCAGCTCGCCTGGACGTGTCCGAGTGTGGAAGAAACGAGCCACTAAAAGCCTGAACACCTATAAAAGTGCGCGGCCAGAAGGTGCACTAGCTCCAACACCGACTGGCCACATCCCACTTCCTCGAAACCACACGCTACAGTCGTCCACACCTTCCATGCTCACTAAAGTTCATTCATAAACTCAGAGGTCGTGTCACTCCGCGCCCCTCGCCTCTCCACCGTTCACAGAATCTGCTAAGGGTCGTGGCTCCTGCAAGTCTTGGGCTCCAGTTGGGGTTAATTTTAAACGATTGATCATCATCATCATCATCATCACGGAGCTCAGCCTGTCCATGTGCTCTGAGCGAACAGACCGAGAGTCACACACACGGGAAGGAAGTCTCAGCCGTCACCATCTGTCAGAGGCGTGAGCGTGGAAACCCAGCAGCTCACACAGTTGACCAAATTCTGACTCAGTCGCGTTTTAACAGCTAGATAAAGATGAACGCTGCTTTTTTTGTAATTCCATCTAGAGACACGGCGACAACAGCGATTTCACAGCCAGAGCTGAGCTTGTGTTGACATTCCGTGCCGATGTGAGCGTCACTGTTGCACGAGTTTGCGCAGAACTGCTGTTAACCGATCTATCACAAACATTTAAAGTTCTGATTAAATCATGACGAACGTTAAAAATACTACTAAAACATGTTTTTTTTTTTTAATTAGTGGAACTTATAATAGACATATGCCGTATATACGCATACTTACACTTTTATTGTGAAATATATAAATTTAAATAATTATAACACTATAAAACACTGAGAACTACAGTCAGTAAACAAACACGCTCTGAACCAAAACAACTCTTTCAGTTAGAGATGTTTGTCTTTAATAAAATCCACCCATCATACAATGGCTTTTATTAACAGTTTCGCTGGTTGAAATTGAAACCTCACAGAAAACGGTTTGTGGAACAACATTAACTCTTCTTTTGGTAAAGGAATGTCAACTTTAAGACTGTAATCAATCTGATTCTCAGGATACTTTTTTAAATTCTCTTTAACCCTGTTTTTTCAACAGGCAGGAACCTCAAAGGACAGAGCAGGTATTGTTGTGTGTTGTGCAGGTATAAGTGGATCAGACACAGCAGTGCCGTTAAACTGAGTATAGGCCATCAACCAAAACTAACAGACGTGTCATTATCACTAAATTCCCCCATCAAGATAGAGTGGACAGTAAGTGGAGACCAGTTTCAAAACCTCCAGCAGCACTGCTGTGTGTGATCCACTCAGACCAGCTCAACACATGTTAACACCCCACCACAACGTCAGTACTGAGAATGATCCGCCTCCCTAATGATACCTGCTTTGTGTTTGAAATTATTAGTATTATGATTATTTTTTTACCCAGGAAAAAAATATTTTTTTTTAAAGTATCAGACAATTTATTGTATGTGTGTTTTAGAAACAAAATACAACAAATTTGTGTTGATTCTTCTAATAAAATATTTTACCTGAACCACAATAAGCAAGTCAGGTTGAACCCTCTAAATACATGATAAAGCAATATATTATACAATAATCATTTCAAGCACATTTATAAAACTACATACACACTTCTCCATTCCTACATTCCTTCTGTAATTGTCATTTTGTTCCAACAGCAGCAGCAGCAATATATATATATATATATATATATAAAATGCTGCTAAAACTACTTACTACTTTATTACTTTTACTACTTACTAATTTATTGAAAGCATTGATGCAATTTTGCTTTATTCTGTTTCTAAAATACACTGTTAATAGAAGTTTGTGTGTGTGTGTGTGTATATATATATATATATATATATATATATATATATATATATATATATATATATATATATATATATAAAAAGATGCTTAAATTCCTATTTGACGCCGCTGGACACAACAGGTCAACTAACCTAATCCTACAGACTTTCTCAATAGTTTCTGAATACAAGTTTAACATCAAGACACGCAATGCTTTGTGACTTGTTTACCACATACAGTGACACAGAATGAAGAGAGTCATGGAAAAAGAAACTAAATGTCCTTAAATTGTAAATATCTTTTTTTGCTGGGATGAAATAAGAAAAAAGCCATATTACTAAATTCACCTACATACATTTAAATATATTTCTGTTTTATAGAAAGTTTGTCTTTTTTATGGATCATAAAATATAGATAATTGTCCAAGACGTTGATTACCCTTAATTATTCATTATTTGTTCATGTATTAATTTTATTATATAATTTTTTGATCTCCTTACATCACCGCTCTCTTACCCGGTGACTAATCTTGCAAGTGACTAATTTATAGCATCACAAGATTAACACTGTTCATCAGTATCAAAAACACTCTGCACCATATGCATAATTAAGACTGTATTCGACAGAAATGATAGATTTATTGTTGACAAAATTATCAGAAACAAAAAAGTCTTGGAGGTATTTTGGATTTCGCTTACCAACTGCAGAAGAAGTGGAAGCATGACTGCAGAAATGACAGGTTGTGTAAATAGTACCTAAGAGAAATACTATGTTTCCGGTAACATGACTAATATCATTCAAATCATAAAAATAATCAGGTTCACTTGTTAATTACAGGCATTTACAGAATCTGTCAAACATCATACAATCACATCTGTCAGAGAAGTCAAGCATCAACCCATGTGTACATCATAGTGATATTGCCCCAAAAGATAAAGTTCATACACATTGCACAGTAATCAACATTTACTTACTCCTAACGAACAAGTAGCACTACTTAAGGTCACATGTGTAGGTGGATTGGCAACATTTGATCTATCAAATTCAATCAGTCAGTATACATATCGTATTACTGGCTAGGATCTTGTAGGCTTAGTTAAAAAGGCAGGAGACATGGTTTCATGGCTACACAGACAAAGACTTTCTGGTCTTTGCCAAACAGGCAACACCAGATACTTGCAGTGCATTTCATTTATGCAGTGCATAAATGAGATGTTGTCTGTAAATCTAAATACCAGTACCAAAATCAAAAATCCCATTTCAGTGGAAAACAGAATACTAATCAGGCAGCAAACTGAAAGAAATATGATTCAGGAATTTCTCTCATAGTATTTGCATCCTCAGTACTCAACTGTGTGAGCTTATTTCATGAAGAGATATCAAATGAGATTTGTACTTTGTGGTAAAACAAATTCAAATGTCAAGTCAGTATTTGGTTGAATTTGTTCATAAAATGAGCTTCTACTGGTATCCCATTCAGGACAGACATAAGCACATTCCATTTCTTTAGTTTAGTAAATAATACATTTAGCAAATAATAATCTACTAAATGTACATCTGAACACACAATTCAGTAATTTGTTATATGTTTCATGTTTCCAAGGCAATAAAATGTAAACCATTTTCTAAAGCTCTCTATTAAGTGCTTTTATCCACAACAGTTAATGTAACAAAACTTAGTAGCTTCAGTCCAGGCAGCAGCTGGGGAGAAACCTAGTATTTACTAAACATGTCAGAATACCAGTTGAAGTGCTAGTGTACTCTTAAACTAGAAAACAAGTGTTCAGCTGTAGAAAGTAGTCAATGTTGTTCAAACTAAACAAAACAAAGCTGACTTATACTTTGATAAATGCATAAAACTACTCCAAACAGCATGATGGAAGACAGGTTACACAACAGGCCCATGAAAAAGATCAACACACCAAGAGGACAAGTTAGCCATTATCAGACAGACACATATACACACACACACAATCAAGACTTATACCAGCTCAGCCGCACGCAAGGCAAATATGTACTAATCTGTCTCACACCTTTAATGAGCAGAGACAGGTGTGCATCCATGAGCAGCGGCAACCCTGAGAACATGAGTGCTCTCACTCAAGCTTCCTTGCGCTTTATGATCAAAGGGCCCACATTGTCCCCTGTCTCCTGATTGTGTTTAGCATGAGCGCCATCACAGTATGGGAACTGCAAAAACAGAAACAAATATTATTTGTAAAGAAAAAGGGAAAAAAAAAAAACCCACAACACACACACAATTGAATGCAGACAATTGCCCACATTTACACCAGATTCTTTCTACTGCTAACAAACCCTAGAAGTCAATAGTCACACAAAACACTTCTGTAAATAATTCCCCAAAACTTCTCTTAAGCTGCTGTAACTGCTCTCCCACTGAAAACGGCATGCTCTGCATTCGCCTCCTTATGCAACAGCAAGCTGACTTTACACCACTCGCAGTATGAGGGCTTTCCAGCTGTGCGTGAAAGTGTAAATCAAACACTAGAACTACCCTTTCGAGTAGCAAGAAGAACTATCAGATAGCCTCTCTGAGACTTGGCTTAAGTACGTCAAGCAAAAACATTTGGAGACTCTGTGACCCTACACGTCTGCCGTGATGGTCTTTATTTTTCACTGTGTTTTACATTGTAGCTCTGCACCACATATACCATCCTATTTTGCTTTACCTTGTGCACTTGTAGAATAGCTACCGGACACCTTGTATTTCTCTCTGGGATCAATAATGTATAAATCCATCTATCTATAATGTGCTTGAAAGCACAAGCGTGAATTATCTGCGTTCAGTGTAAAAACTTATTCTCTGAAGCTGGGCTGAGTCACTCACATAGACTCACTATCAACTCTCGAAATATGAAGTGGTGTTAAAGGACAGGAGATGGACCAGGACTAGATGGTTAGTGTAGATATCTTTCCAAAGGGATTTATAGCAATATTTGAAATATTAATTGTGCTATTTCTTTACATCTTTGTAATAATTGTAGTTTTTTAAAATGCTTTAATCAAATACATTTTATATAACCCTCCTTTAAGGACAAATATATATATAGACAATTGTTCACTGAATCTGATTCATCATGATCGGTGTGGTCAACTTGACTTGAAGATTTTAGCACTACATAGATGTACTTCACCTGATTAAGATGATTCATGATATCTTACCTTTTTTGACCTCCAGCATCTACAGTACACTGCTTTATCACCGAGGTCCTCAATATCAAACGCATGCACCACTTTGGGGTTGTCCTTCTGGAGGTCTAGGTTCACTTTTGGTTTCACACATTTAGATTTAGAGAAGAAGGTTTTGTAGACCAGGACTCCCACCGCTGTAGCTCCAGCAGTGAGCGAGAGAGCCGTTATCAGGTCAGCTGTTATCAAATAGACAGCAATGTTAGTTCAGATTCTCCTGCAGATCCAGAGTACGTGTTTACAGTGTTCTTCATCCGTGTTATTTTGAGCGTAAACCTTCAGTGGCTGAAGTTAGCTTCCTAATCATATTCCTATTCATTGCTGCACCACTTAAAGTGCAACTGGGAATTCGAATAAGAAGCAAACATCAGAAAGCAATTAATTGAGCTTTTCCAGAAAACTGATTAACACAGATATCCACATTTAGCTCTCTGTTATGTGGTTCGGGCGACTGAACTGAAATAGTTCTGATTAGCAGTATTATCGTCTTAACAGCGGTCATATGCTCGGAGTGTTGAAACTCACTTGGCTGCAAGAAGCTAATGAAGGTTAAACACTAGCTGCATTCGTCCTGAGCAATGATGTGATTGAGTTTGGTCATTATTTCCTCAGACTTATCGGCAAAACTTTAATTTAAGAAACTTAGTGTTGAGAAAAGCAGATACGCAGCTTGATAAATAAGATTACTACAGTTATTTAGCGGGCTGGTTAGCATTAGCTGACGTTAGTTAACAGGTTCAAGTTCACACAAACTCCTAGCAAACACGACAAGAGAGCTAAATATATCAACCAAAATGCAGCTATATAAACATTACCTTTAGACAGAGTATGTGAGGAACTCATTGTTGCGTGGTACAGTTAGTTCAGGACGGCAGGAGAGTTTAAAGCTCTGTTCTCTGCTGTAGTGTTTCTGACTGACTGTCGGCCAGTGACGCGTATTTAAAAGTCCTCCGTGCGGCTGAGGGCTGAGGCACTCAAGACAATCAACCTTGCAACGAAGAGCGCATAGTCGCTCTGTGATTTACGCTTACCTGCAATAAACTACAAGTTATAGATATTTTATCTGCAGATATGTGACATCATTTTAGCTCAATTAAACCCCACTGCCATTGTCCTAGAAGAGAAATTATAGTTTTGTTTTCTTTTCATACTTAATTTAAAACTAGAAATAAAGAAAAAAACGTACAAGATTTGAGAGAGATAGAGGAAAATAAACAAGAGTAAACAGAACAATCAAATAAACTAATAGCAATTAAATAAAGGAGACAAAAAATATTATAAAAAGGAGAAGGGTAAGGATTTTATATATTTAATATTTAATTAATATTAAATTAAATTGACAAAATACTACACCACTACCCTTTTTTTAAGTGTATGTCACTATTTTAATAAAATAATTACATTGCATAAATTCATTTTATTAATTTCGATAATTTATAAACTAAAATAGTTAATTCCTATTCCTTTTCATAAATATTCATAATGAAGACTGACCTAAACAAATTTCTTTAAATTGCAAAATTGCCACAACAAGCGAAAAACCGAGAACCGAGAACACTTTTATTTTGACGTTCCATTAGAAACTTGTGAACCGGAATTTACACGAGCCCGTGTGTGTCTCACTCTCCTCCTCTTCTCTCCGGCCGCTGGTCGAGCTGTCACTGATCCGGCTTTACGTTCTGAGTCAAATGATTTGTAAGTGTCTTTTCAAATATTTCTCATTTCTGTATAATTAGCAGCAATGTTTAGTAACATGAGGAATTTGTATTCAGAGCCCCGATCAGCAGTGAATACAGTGGTTGGCTAGCCTCCTGCTAACACCCGGGCTAACCGTTTTGTTGTCTGTAAACGAACTAAATATAAATTTTAAGTACTCAATAATAACCAGTTAGATGTATATCTGAGTGTAAGGCAGGACATACTGACAAAGACTTGCGCATTAAAATACACCAGTTCACTGACACTATAGACATGTGGTCATCCGGCATCTTTAAATGGTAACTAGCTAATCTGATATATAGAAATATATACACATTTAACTGGTTATCATGTAAACAAAGTCACTAATAGAGGGTTAATGTGACTTGTTCCGCTGTACCTCAGCAATCAGACCTCCAGAGCCTTTAATTCCTCTGAAAGCTCTCCATAAACTTATTAAACAACAACAACAACAGTATGGTGATGTAGGACGAAACAGTCTGTAAAGCAGACTTTCTTTTAGATTTCCAGTTATGTTGTCATTATAACTTAGAAGTTCACATAAGTTTCTTAAAAATTTTTGGATAGTAAATAAAACTAGAAAAGTGCAGCATGCTTAAATGACAAATAAAGCAGTGCAGGTCAGTGTGTCTCTGGATTAGAGGTTGGGGATCTGCCCTTATTAAGTACAGACAGTTTGGTGGCTGTAGGTTGAACGAAACCGAAATGTTTGTGTTTGGCTGAAAATGAATGGGATCCTATGGGAGAAACAAGGGATGAATAAACAGCCAATAGATGAGTACGTCAGTATGTCTGTGGATTAGTGTCTGCCCTAAAATAGAACAATCAGTTTGGAGGCTGTAGGTTAAATGAAACCATGTGGTTTGGGTGTATCCAAAAATGAGCAGAACTCTATGGGGGAAAAACAGGGAGGGCAAAAAAACATGACGAACAGACGAGTGTGGGTCGAATCAACACTACATTCGTGGTTGGAAGTTTGATCTGAATCAGTCTCTGCAAAACGATGTCTGTCAGTCAAGCAGAAGTACAGTAGATTGGCAAGCACTTTTCCATCCTATTCATTCTCTATGGGGAAATATAGTTGATGATCGGATTTCAGAATCCATACATCTGATTGAAAAGCAGTAAACAAGCCTGACAGTATCAGACAGTAATCAGACAGACACACACTCAGACAGTACAAGTTGGTTACTATCACCACCGCTCTAAAGAAAACTTCAGTCTGTAAATTCCACTACAGTTCATTTCACACTGGAACACTGTAGATGACTCAGATTATGGGATTGTTTATTACTTCTACCTACATTTATTCTTCTTTTCTTTAGGAAAAACAACAAGTCATGAGTGGGAGGAGGAGAGGAAAACCCAATCGGGGTGGAGGGCGGTTTAATAAGCCCAGAGGAGGAGGAGGAGGAGGAGGAGGAGGGGGCGGTGGAGGGAGGAAAGGAGCCAGTGGCTGGGATGATGGAGATGATTTCAGCCTTGATTTTGGACCCAGTCGCTCTTACAAACCTCCACCCAGCAGAGGCAGAGGAAGGGGATCTTTTCAAGGCCAGAACCGTGGGAGCAGTAGAGGCAGGGGGCGGGGAGGAAGTCAGGGTTTTCCCAAGTTTTCTTACGCCGGTAGAGGTGGCCCCAGACAAGATGAGGAACGACGAGATCGAGGTAGACCGGAGCAAGTTCATCTACCCCTACAGAAGATACACATGACATCAGAAAACCAGCTGCAAGTTAAAGAACTGCTAAGAGAACTTCAGAGTCAGGAATACAATGCTCCAAACAGGTAAAGAGTATATTGAAAGTATATGAAATATATGAAAGAGTAACTTGAACCGTATCGTTTGCTGATAGATGGTAGTTCAGTGGTAAGATGTAAAAATCAAAAGGGACACTAGAAAAATGGGATGGAGATCTTTCAAGTTTAAATATTTGTGAATCCTTATTATAACACCACGTGTGGGTTTTTGTTCTTTGTTAGTGACACTCCCTTAATTTTTTTTTTAACCTAGCGGCTCAGACTATGAGGAAGAGGAAGATGATGAAGAGTATGACGAGCTGGACCATCGCGAGGACGGTCAGTTCTGGAGCACTCATGATGATGGAGTGGAGTGTGCGGAGGACGGCGTGTATGAAGAAGAGTATAAAGAGGAGATCAAAGCGAAACCAGAGCCGGTTGTTTCCCTGTTTGCTTTAGGCACTCTCTGCAGGTACATGCTGTTCCTGTGCATCTGTTACGTCACTAGATTATCACTGATGTTTAACGCTGTAGGACTAGGCCAGCTCCCTCAAGTTCAATTATCCAACATCTCAATGTCCAATTTACCATATAGGCAGCATATTATATGACATGCTTAGAGAGAATCAGACTGTTTCACTCTACTATCACGTTAATATTACTGTTACTGGATTAAGAACATAAAGTAAAGTGCAATGTGCATGATGATAATACATGTTTTATGTTCTATTACTGCTCTCTCCTGTAATAAGAAGTAGAGCCTGGTGACTGTCTGTTTGTATTTGTTATTCTTGCAATAGTGTTCCAAAAAAGTTTGGAGAGTGTGTGAAGTACAATAATAATAAGAGAAAGCAGTGATCATTTTGTAAAAATAGTAGAGATAGAGCAGAGTTGTTGTGAAATTAACGGGTTGACAATGATTCCACTGCCAGATGAAAAGGCGCATACAGAGGAATGAGAACGTGGAGATTAGCAATACACTTAACCCTGACGGTGACTAACACCTCAACACAAAACACCCACTCAGTAACTCCACTTCCCGACACAGATTACATAAACACACAGCAATACTTAACAACATCAACAGGCTCTTTATTGGAGGGAGCATGTCTACCGTAAGTCTTTGCTTGTAGCTATCTGCATAGACACAAAGCCACCGCAAGTCTCTCGGATCCAGTGCCAGCTTGTGGCAGGTCACCACTCTGCTTAATGTTTTGGTTTTTCAACTTGGTTGTTTTCTTGAATATAGCCAGAGCACTTAAAACAAGTTCTGCATGTTACAACAGCATAACTGTGAGGCTGCAGGTGCTGGGCTAGACTGGACTAAAAATGTGTGTTGCGTTTTGAAGAAAAGACCCCATATGGTTGCACAGCTGAGACTTTCATAAGTGGAGAAAGACAAAACATTCCACTTTCAAAACTGGATCAGTTTGTGTCTTCAGTCCACAAATGGTTAAGTGGTGTTAAAAGAAACTGTAATATAGTGAAGTGGTAAATGGGCTCCTTTTAAGTTATCAAACATGGAATCAGTATATTTTAAATAGTACTATTTCAAGTTAAATTAATATACACTACCGCTCAAAAGTTTAGGATCACTTTAGAATTTCATTTCATGCAATTTTCATGCAATTCACAAACAATATTGTCCATTTCACAATTAATGTAAGTGTATCAGATGATTTTTAAGGAATAAAAATGTTTGTATTAAAGTCTATTTTTGTATAGAGGCTTATTTTGCATATAGTCCTATTATCAGCAATTCTCAGTCCTCTGTCTAAATCTCCTGGTACGGCCGCCAATCCAAGTTAAGGATGTTATTGGGCTAATTGGTTGTTAGGACACTCTTGCTCAATTTTGATGTACAGCTGAAAAACATTCTACTAATAAGTGAGCATAAAAGGGAGAACAACATTCTAGGTTAGTTTAGTATCTGAAGCATCAGCAGTTGATGGCTTGCTGACCGACTCAAAATGGCCAGAAAGAAACAACTTTCTTTAGAGACCCGTCAGTCCATTGTTGTGTTAAGGAAGGAAGATACGCCATTGAAAACAAGAACATTTCACTGTGATCCCAAACTTTTAAGCGGTAGTGTACATCCGTTCCTGCATTTCAGGCCTGCAAAAGTTGGGACTTTATAATGTTGTCCTGTACCTGTAGGAAACAAAGAGTCTCTCATGGCCCGTATTTCAGTCAGCAGACAAGACCTTTTAACGCACAAGTGGTTGAAATTTTATGCTGGAATGTAGGAGGAGTATTTTTTATGAGCTCATGTTTTTACAGTAAGAGTAGAACGTTGTTGGATAGAGGGGTAAATAATTGTTTTTACTTTTTCTCGTCATAGGTATGGCTTTGACCGAGACCGGAGTAAACAAGCTTTGGAGGCGGGGCCGAGCAGCTCAGCCTCCAACGGACGAGGCGATGTAGGAGCGACGCTAGAGTTTCTGCTTTCTCAAATGTTTGCTGACAAGTTTGGTTCCACTGCCCTCGGCCCTCAGGTGCCTGAGCCTCCGTCGCAGGAGGAATGTGTGTCCCTTCGCCAGGAGGAGGCCCTCGCTTTAACTTCCATTTTTGGGGAACGCTTCTGTGAGCGAATCAGCGACCGTGTCTGGACTGTGAATCTGGATTTTCTATGGTTGACTGAGGGCCGTAGCAGGTCCTCAGAGTCAAACGCTGATAGACATCAAACTTCATCCACCAAGTTGTGCAAGTTCTACTTGAAAGGATCAGGGTGTAAGTTTGGAAGCCGCTGCAAGTTCAAACACCAAAGCCAATCAGAGTCCAGTGGCCATAAAGACCCATACGGACCCAGCCAACCTGGTTTTAGCAGTATGGAACCCCCTGTTTACCAACTGGAGGTCCGCTTTCCCACAGGAAGTCGCTACCCCTTCCAGCCGCCGTTAGCTGCCTTCAGTACCACAGATGAAGTGATCTCTGGAGCAGGACGCCTTAATGTGACAGAATATCTCTTCAACCAGTCGCTTACAGCTGCACAAGAGGGTGAGCCAGTGGTCTACACCCTTATCTCCTGCCTTGAAGAAGATGGGCCAGTCAGAGAGCTTCTTTCAGCTTCTCATCACAAATACAGTTCCCCGCCCCCAGTGTTAACTCCACCTGCCATCACCACAACAAGGTGCAGGAGCACTAAGAACAACATAGCCAACAACACACTGACCAGGACTTCGACTACATCCAGGTCATCTGACCTCCCAACCACAGAGATAACCAGCCATAGAGTCAGACATGCAGGAGGTAAGGTATTCATGTTTTAACCAAACACTCATCACTGTCATTATAGAACTCCATAACAGTTACAGTAACATTCCTGTTCAAAATTTCTATTGAACAGGATTTGATAAATGTGTACACATTTATCGATGCTGGCCACATATCCACTGTCCACAAATTTACACACATGTCCTACAACTTTGCACTTATAAGCATGTACATAAAAGAACATATTCAGAAGCTTTAACATTAAGAACATTATAATCGTAGCATTAGCAGTGGTAGCATTTTAACTTTGTTACAAAGCCTCTGTTGGCAGTTACAGCTTTGAAAAGTCTGTGGTTAAAAAATAAGTAGCTTTTTGCAACATAGTGTTTCAGTTTTGGCCCATTATTCTTTTCAATCCCCAAGATTATGAGGATCCTTCTGATAGACTTGCAATTTTAGATGTACAAATATAGTAAATGTGTAAGATAACAAATAAATAAATACATAAATAAATATTTAAGTAAAAGTATAACAAAAACAAGTTTTCTTAGTTTTACAGTTAAGAAAAAACATTAGTGCACTCCTTCATACGGAATAAAACTTCTTCGAAACAATGCATAATGAACGTGGTCCCTGTTTCAAAGATAACTAAGGTGGGAGTTCTTTGTGTTTACTATAGCTGAGTGTCTCAACACGGAGGAGGTAGAAGATGAAGATGAGGAATCTGATGAAGATAGTGAAGAATGTGTTCCCGTGGAGAATGAGAGCTATGTGAACTTCAGGAAGAAGATGGGGAAGAAAGCTGAGATTAGAGCTGAAGAAGTTCTACAGGAGAACAAGAAACTTTGCAGAGAGTTCAAGAGAAAACCGGTAACACGTCTCATTTGTCACCTATTTGATATCTATCTAGCTCTACAGTCGGCTGACTGAAACTGAAACATGCACAGAAAGCTTTCGTGCACAGCCTTTATTCATTCATCCTGAAGTCATAGCATCAGAAATGAACAGTTTGTATTAAATCTCATGTTTCTCAGTCTTCCAGGCGATATGGCTCCATGCAGCAGCAGAGGTGCAAGCTGCCTGTGTGGGAGGAGAAGGAGACCATTCTGGACTCTCTGGATACGAATCAGGTTCTCGTGATCAGTGGGATGACGGGGTATGCCTAAACACATCACATAGAGTATTTACAAACTGAGAATCTCGCATAAGTCGTATTGGAAACACCTTCACTGTGAGATCTGTTTATATCTGTGCTTATATCTGTTTTCACTCAGCTGCGGTAAGACCACGCAAATCCCGCAGTTCATC
The DNA here is from genome assembly GCA_021613375.1 of Megaleporinus macrocephalus. Taxonomy (NCBI): domain Eukaryota; kingdom Metazoa; phylum Chordata; class Actinopteri; order Characiformes; family Anostomidae; genus Megaleporinus; species Megaleporinus macrocephalus. The sequence goes on from CM038706.1 coordinate 19,163,799, forward strand.
TTGGATGATTCACTGAGCAGACGACCAGAGGCTGTAGCCAACATCGTTTGCACTCAGCCACGGCGCATCTCTGCCATCGCTGTGGCTACCAGGGTTGCGCAGGAGCGAGCCGAGGCTCTGGGCCACTCCACTGGTTACCAGATACGCTTGGAGACTGTCAGGGTAACTCTGAAGTCTGTCTTTTACACACATACAGTTCTGTGCACACGTTAGAGACCACTGATGTAATTTCCAGTCAAACCAACCATTGAGTATTTTAGGTTGCTCATTTTAAGGAGATATTTCTAAGGACATAAAGAAAAAGATTAAAAAGATGTAGAGAAAATAAGGCTCCTAATATCTGTACCAAACCACCAAAACTGTCACCATTAGATTAGATAGTCAGTACTTAAATCTTTGAGAGAGAGAGGAGAAAATCATGCTCCACTCCTGCTTTAGATCTGAAAAAAATCCACAAGTGATTTCCTCCATCCTTCCATTGTGAGATGATAACTCAGCACTGCGAGGCTAAAAGGATAAGTAGCTGTCAAGAAGTCATTACTGAGAAAAGGAAATGGAAAAATAAATGAGGGTCTTTAAATACTGCACAGTACTGTATACACACATATACCACATTGCTGCTATTATTGAACACTGTTTTAATATTTTAGGGCACTCCATGATCTAAACTAATGGTCAAAAGTAGAAAGAGTCTGTGCAGTTCATGCAGTTTGCACACTGTTAATTGGTAGACTATTAGTTTTCATTGTTGGTTATCTATTGCTTTATGTGATGTGGCATTTATGTTTCTAGTCCTCCAGTACTAGGTTGCTGTTTTGCACCACCGGTGTTCTGTTGCGGAGATTAGAAGGAGATGCTGAACTGAATGGAGTCACCCATGTCATTGTGGATGAGGTCCACGAGCGCACAGAAGAGAGGTAAGAAGGTTTCTCAATATCTGAAAAGCAGTTATATATACACTACTGCTCAAAAGTTGTAAAACATTACCAGTCAAATGTTTTAGAACTGTTCTTGAAAAACTTTTGACTGGTAGTGTGTGTGTATATATACATATATATATATATATATATACATACATACATACATACATACATACATACACACACACTACTGCTAAAAAGTTTGGGATCACAGTGAAATGTTCTTGTTTTCAATGGAGTATCTTCCTTCCTTAACACAACAATGGACCGACGGGTCTCTAAAGAAAGTTGTTTCTTTCTGGCCATTTGAGTCGGTCAGCAAGCCATCAACTGCTGATGCTTCAGATACTAAACTAACCTAGAATGTTGTGCTTCCTTTTATACTCACTTATTAGTAGAATGTTTTTCAGCTGTACATCACAATTGAGCAAGAGTGTCCTAACATCCAATTAGCCCGTACCAGGAGATTTAGGCAGAGGACTGAGAATTGCTGATAATAGGACTATATGCAAAATAAGCCTCTAAACAAAAATAGGCTTTTATACAAACATTTTTATTCTTTAGAAATCATCTGATACACTTATATAAATTGTAGAATGGACAATATTTTTTGTGAATTGCATGAAAATTGCATAAATTGCGTGAAATGAAAAGTGATCCTATATATTATATCAAATTTCAGGACACTTGTTATTGTAAGTCGCTGGCACAGTTCCCTTGCAGAAAAACTGACCTGCAATTAATATATAAATACACAAAGAGTGGCATATAATATTGGCATCGCTTTCTGTTTCCCAGTGACTTCTTGTTGTTGGTGTTGAAGGATCTGATGATGCAGAGGTCTGATCTAAAGATCATCCTGATGAGTGCTACCCTCAATGCCGAATTGTTCTCCCAGTACTTCCACAATTGCCCCACTATACACATACCAGGTGACATCTCAGCAGCTTTTATTAGACACATTTTGTACTGCTATTAGGCCATACTGAAAAAAAAAGAAGATAAATATATATACTCTCTTTGATTAATTGCCATCCCTTGGCAATGGTCCCTACAGGACGTACATTCCCAGTGGAGCAGTTTTTCCTCGAAGATGCCATTGCTAAGACAAGGTAAATAGCAGAGTGCTCTGCAAATCTGTTTGCCCTTCCTCTACAGTCTGAACGTTTGTTTGTCTTCAGGCTAAAAGTCTTTGCACCTTTAGAAATTGTTGTTATGCATGTATTAAACAGGTACGTTATAGAGGATGGCAGTCCATACCGACGCTCAGCAAAACAGAACGGGCCGTCCAGTCAAGGAGGCAGAGCTGCGAAAGGACGGCCTGTTGTTGAGGACGTGGATGATGATGGTGGTTGGTCCTTCACCTCCTTCATGAAGAAAGATGCAGTGAAAGACTCCATCCCCGATCAGCAACTCACTCAGCAGGAGCTCACACTGCGATATCCAAGTAGGTGGATGGAGATTTATGAATCCATGTAATTACATTTGTTTTATCATCAGTTGTTCAGTTAGTTGTGTCTTTTTAATGTCAGTGCCGTGTGCCATGACTCTGAAAGAAATACATCTTTTCACCCTGAGTAATAATACTGACATGGTGACAAAGTTAGAACGTATTGTTTATTTACTTCCACACCTGCTAAAAACTGCCAAAGCACAATGTATGGCTAGTACTGTATGTATGTTTTGTGTTCTAAATGTGAGCTTTCAAAATATCTCTTATCAAGATTACTCAAAGTCTGTGATAAAAACACTGGCTGCAGTAGACCTGGATAAAATCAACATGGATCTCCTGGAAAGTGTCCTGGAGTGGATTGTAGATGGAGACCACGACTACCCTCCAGGTAAATTTTAGTTTACACTCACAAGCAGTTTTACAAGCTTAATTGCATGAGCTTTTACAAGATCAACTTAAAGGATTTGCCTTATTGCCTTCTGTTGGACTGGCCCCAGTGGTTTGGTGATCTAGAATGATCTGAGGGCACGTTACTTGCTTTCTTGCCCCACACATCATTTATATCCTTCCAGCAGTTCATGGCCAACTGCTTATTAGGGCAAGTAAAAATAATTATGTGTAAATAATACATATCATCATTGCCAAAAAGCAAAGAGACTGTATTCTAATTCTATGCTGTGTGCTACTGATGTAGAAAAATAGTAGTAAATGGAAATACATGTTTTTCTTTGGGCAGTGAGAATATAACAGGTGACTAATGGCAGTCAATTACTCTACTAATTTATGGATTGTATTGTGTCTCTGTCAGGTGCTGTTCTGGTCTTCTTGCCTGGGTTAGCTGAGATAAAGCAACTGTATGAGCAGCTGCAGTCCAACAGAATGTTCAACAATAGAACAGCTAAGAGGTACCTGTACATTCATAATGCTGTCTGTACAGACGGCTTCGTTGTTTGGTATCTAAAACATATTGTGTAACTGTTATAGGTGCGTGGTGTATCCACTCCACTCATCCCTGTCCAATGAGGATCAGCAGGCAGTGTTCACACGTCCTCCTGAGGGCGTCACAAAAATCATCATCTCCACTAACATTGCAGAGACATCAGTAACCATTGATGATGTAGTTTATGTCATAGACTCCGGCAGAATGAAAGAAAAGAGGTAAGAGGCTTTCCTCACCCACCACACCTCGTTCAACTTGATTCAGGGGTTCATGAGTTCAAAATGAGTGTTTGAAAAGGATATAATTCAGTTTTTTCAATGGGGAAACGCTAATCTCAGCAGGACTATGGGCTAACTAAAAAATGGCATCTTTCCAAGTAAAGGTGCCTTAAATCTTGTTGACATATTTAATATTTCTTATGCTGAGATTGCTCTATGCTTATTATAAGAGTATGTAAGAGCTTTTATATTTATTTCTAAATTAAGATTATTCTTAGATAATTCTAGATGATGTTTTAAGTAATTCCATTCACACCTTAACACAATAAACATCTTTCATTGGATTACAGTAGAAATGAGTTACAAAGAACTGAATGTAGAATCTATCTTACACCAATACGTCTGCATAAGATTGATCCAGATAGATCTGATTTATGTTTCAAATGCCAAACTCACAAGGGCACCTTTATTTATTTTTTCTGGGAGTATGATAAAGTTCAGATCTTTTGGGGGAAAGTACATACAGTTATTCAAGAGATTCTTAATAAACAGTTTACCATGTGCCCTAAATTATATCTGTTAAATGCCCAATTGGAAGATGTATTTGATTATGTTATGAGACAGATATTTATATTGCTGGTTTTTATTGCCAAAAAATGCATTCTGCTTCTTTGGTCCACTCCTGAGGTACCCTCATTGAATTTGTGGGTCTCCCAGATAGCAGCAATACTCCCCCTAGAGAAACTAACGTATGACTTGCATCAGAAAAACCTTAAGTTTTGGCATATATGGTGTCCAGTTTGGGATTATCTTAAGATACAAAACGTAATCTTGGCGGCGTCATTTCATTTGTGTAAACTTTTTTTTTTTAGTTTCATATATCTACATATCCTTGTGTTGAATAGCCCTTTACTTCTTACTTTATATCGTGTACCTGAATGTATATATCTGTATTCATGTGTACAACTGTTACCAGACAAGTGCAACAATTTAAAAAAAAAAAAAAAAAAAAAAAAAAAGGAACTGATTGAAAACGTGTTCTATGTAGGTATGATGCCAGCCGCAGTATGGAGAGTCTGGAAGATGTGTGGGTGTCACGTGCTAACGCTCTGCAGAGAAAAGGCCGCGCAGGTCGTGTGGCATCTGGAGTCTGTTTCCATCTATTCACCAGCCACCGCTTTATCCACCACCTCAACCAGCAACAACTCCCTGAGATTCAGAGAGTGCCTCTGGAGCAGCTATGCCTCAGGTGGGCAAAGGTCTCAGCCGGGCAGAGGCCTCAGCCAGTGCTATGTAACACGTTTACAGTCACGCACTGAGGTCCTGTTCAGATGTAATGTTAGGTTGTTTTTGATTATTGTGTCTGTATTTTAACCCCTCTGCTCTTCTGCCTCAGGATTAAAGTGTTGGAGATGTTCTCAGAGCGTCTCCTGGACTCTGTGTTCTCTCGCCTCATAGAGCCTCCAGCAGGGGGCAGTCTGGATGCAGCTAAGCAGAGGCTATGTGCTCTCGGGGCTCTGACGGAAGCCGAATGTCTGACTCCACTGGGCTGGCATCTGGCCTGTCTCCCTGTGGACGTCCGCATTGGAAAGCTGATGCTGCTGGGAGCCATTTTCCGCTGCTTGGACCCAGCACTCACCATCGCTGCCAGCCTGGCCTTCAAGAGCCCTTTCGTAAGACAGCATGATGCTAAAACAGTTGCACTTAGTGATTTGAAAAACATGTCTGACTAGACATCAGATTTACTCAGTGTTTCCTCCTTAACCCACGTATACCATATGAGCTGAAACATTGTTTACCTTTCTGGTGACCTTTTTGGTGACACTTTCTAGTATTATAGTTGTCTATTACTCCAAGTTTTATGTCTCAGTCCACCTCTGTCTTTCTCTCAGGTCTCTCCATGGGATAAACGAGAGGAGGCTAATGAGAGGAAATTAAGTTTTTCTCTTGCCAACAGTGACCATCTCGCTCTGCTGCAGGCATACAAGGTTAGTATGTTTTCTAACAAGCATTTAGGTTACAATAAAACTAGAGATAGACCGATCAGTGTTTGCCGATAGCCGATACCAATCGAGGGCGGGGCTATATGCCACAGCAGGGCTACATGTAGTTATTAGCGCAAGCAAGTCATAAAACATGGTGGAAACTGGTTTATTACCATTTTAATCGAGCTCATGTGAAACAACATAATATTTTTAACAAAATTAGAAGCTGGTCTATGTGGGAGTAAACCGCTTGGTACAGCTCCAGAAGCGCGACATCTACATACACAGTAGAAGTATTTCTACTAGGAACGACATAACGTGGATCCAGGTGGAATATTAAGCGACAGAATGAACGTCTTCTACAGCCGAGAAGAGCTGCTTATCTAGAACTATAAACTCAATCACTCTGGCTGTGGTTCCTTTAGCTCTCTGACTGTTACTGCTGTACTGTTCGTACCGGTCAGATCTGGTCTGCATGGTGTTCTGGGTTATCTGTTCTGTGCTAGCTGCGCATGCTAGCTCTGCTGTTTGCTGATACTGTATTCAGCTGTGTGGTGTCTCTGAAGTGCTGTATCAGATTAGTAGTGTTAAATGTCTTTTTCTTGGTTCCCCCACGAGAGACGCTGATTTTACAGATGTTACAGAACGCCCTGGATGAGTCTGAGTCACATACGGTAACAAACTGCCAGACAGACGATGTTTTCTTTCCGCACATGTGGTGAACGCGTTAACTGTTCTCGCGAGGCCGCTGCTCTAGACAGTCTGACGAAAATGAAATGGTATGTATTTCCACCGAACGGTTCAGATAGGAATTGCAGGGACCTGGCCGGAGGGGGTTTCACGCAGGGCTCCTCTTCCTGGATGAAACGCTATCTGGAAATACAGAAATTAGGCTCATTTGTTTAACGGCTCTCGATATCACATATTTTGATTCAAAATCGGCCTATACCGATACATGGCCTATTGAACCTTCCATAAAACAGTTACCCTATATGTAGTAATATGAATATGTGTGTGTGTGTGACAGGGCTGGTGTAGTGCAGAACAGAATGGTGCTAAGGCTGGCTATCAGTACTGCAGAGAGAACTTTCTGTCTATCCGCGGCCTACAGGTGAGCCTGGCCAGCAGAAACTGACACGTTTTATTTAAAGGGCCAGTATGTTACATTTTTGTTGTATTTAATTTTTTAATTTAGCATTGCATGTTATATACTGTACAGCTGTAATTCATGTTTACATGACCCTTTTCCAGCATTTCTTTATCACTAAGATTGAAATGGGATGTTTATATATATATATATATATATATATATATATATATATATATATATATATATATATATATATATATATATATATATATGTGTGTGTCTGTAACTGAGCTTTGTTCTGATTGGTTACCTTGTATGATGAACTATTTAAAAACCATTCTGGACTGAAACACTCCTTATAAGTTTAGTGTGAATGGATGGTGGTTAATGTATTTTGAATATATGTAAACATGTTGGTTTTTGCAGAATCACAAAAGTGATGCGTTCAATACAAACTGTTTTGCAGCCTTTTGTCTTCTATACCTCTTGTAGAAAATAAGGCTTTCTTGAAAATGTTTCGTTATTAGAATTAACTTCCTTTTATACGTCTAAATTCTGTTCTTTTAGGAGATAGCATGTCTCAAAAGACAGTTTGCAGAGCTCCTGTCTGATATTGGCTTTGTAAAGGATGGATTAAAGGCCAGAGACATAGAGAGAAGGAGTTCAAAGGGAACTGACGGAGTGCTGGAGGCCACAGGATATGAGGTAATAGTAATAATGAATAGTGTAAATATTTTATTGAACACTTGTGTTGATTTTTTTTTTTGTTGTTGTTGTTTGTTGTCTGTTTTGTGACTTTAATAGTAGAACATGCTGTATTTGATCAGCACTAATAGTCATATGAAAACATAGAACCAAAACGACTGTTTACTGCATCTTTAACACGTTGCTGGTGTCTGTTTCTCCTTTTAAGGCTAACCTGAATGCTGATAACACAAAGCTGATGTCAGCCATGCTGTGTGCTGCCCTTTATCCCAACGTAGTCCAGGTCAGTGTTTTTATTACCCATCTTTACTATTATTGCTCTTTACTCTGATTACACTGATTTGAGATCATGACCATTTGTTTTGTCTCGGCAGGTGCGAGCTCCTCAGGGTAAATTTAAGCAGACCAGCAAGGGGGCTGTCAAGATGCAGCCTAAAGCTGAGGAGCTTCGCTTTGTGACTAAAAATGATGGAGCAGTTCACATACACCCTTCATCTATCAACTTTACGGTAACAAAGCACACATGGTTTTAAACCAAGATGCTTATTTATACAAGCAGTAAAAATGGACTTGAGGTTGACCACTAGTGGTTTGGCTTCATTTAATTAATTTTGATGTTATTCTGTGCAGGTGCGTCACTATGACAGTCCGTACCTGGTCTATCATGAGAAGGTGAAGACCAGCCGTGTGTTTATCCGCGACTGCACTATGGTATGCGTGTATCCTATGGTGCTGTTCGGTGGGGGGCAGGTGAACGTGGAGCTGCAGCGTGGGGAGTTCATCATCTCTCTGGATGACGGATGGATTCGATTCGCAGCCGCTTCACATCAGGTAATCTTCCCCCCCATGGCCTTTTTAAGTGACAGTACACTAAATTAGTTTCGACTTTAGTGAAATATACAGATAACACCGAAATACACTGCTGTTCCAAAGTTTGGAAAAGAAACCAATATGAATTGACTCAGCAGAACGATTTTAAGATATGCATAGGCTATGAACTGAGCTGTATAGTATCAGGAATGAGGTTATAACAAAATGAATAAATAAAGTGTACAGACAATAGCCCTATTGACTTCAGGCTTAAGACGCCCCAAAAAAAAACCCATACTCACTCATTTCTATCACTGACTCATTCACATTTATTGGCACCAACGTGTGATTAACCTTAATTGGAACATGACTATAGACCATAGTAAAAAAAAAAAAAGCTCATCAAACACTACATTGTCTCAGACAGCGCAAATCTAGAACGGTGTGGAACAGTAGCATGGACAGTCAGTCCTGTTCACGTAAACTTCAACACATTTGTCAACAAATCATCCCAGACCGTAGGTACTGGTGTTCTCTAGGAGGCGCTATAGATCTCTGGCTAAGAAAACAATCCGATTCAAAAACCAGCTTGTGTCCTAATGCGATACAATCATTGCATCCCATCTAATAATTTATATTCATGCCTTGGTCTACAGCTCTATAGCTTACAAGTCATTTGTTTAAGTCATCTATCATGTCAAGGTGTTGGTGTAGTTGTTAGCACTGTCGCCTCACAGCAAGACGATCTGGGTTCGATCCCCGGCCTGGGCCGTTCTGTGTGGAGTTTGCATGTTCTCTCCGTGCTTGAGTGGGTTTCCTCCGGGTACTCCAGTTTCCTCCCACATGTCCAAAGACATGCAGTCAGGTTAATCGGTCACTCTAAATTGCCCGTAGGTGTGAGTGCATAAGTGAGTGCATGAGTGAGTGTTGGTCATGCGATGGACTAGCGGAACTGTGCATGGTATACCGCGCCTTTGCCCAATGACGCTGGAATTGGCTCCAGCCCCCCTGTGACCCCGACTAGCGGGATAAAGCTGGGTGGATCTATCATGCCAGTACTATTAGGTTATGTGAGTAATGCTAAGTTCATCTGTATTGTATTTTACAAATTGCCATAACAACGTTTATTGTATTGAACTGGAAAATAATTGACTTCCACCAGTTGTGAAGGTTGTGTGGTCATTCAAGAATCTGCATCTGTCACCTAGAACGCTGGGTTTTTTAGAAGTGGCGGTCAAGCTTTGAGACACGTAACAATTTTGTTGTAAACAGCTGTTTATTAATAATGTAACTATTTCCCCAAAAATATACACAGGTATATAACACAGGTACGTGCATGATTTATATTATCAAGTTTTTTTGCATTTAAGTATTTTTGGTCCATGCAGGTGGCTGAGCTGGTGAAGGAGCTGCGGTGGGAACTGGATCAGCTCCTTGAGGATAAGATCAAGAACCCCAGCATGGACCTGATCACCTGCCCACGAGGCTCCCGCATTATACAAACCATAGTGTCTCTTATCTCAACCCAGTAACACACGCACACTCACAATGTTCACTGAAATATCAGTTTACTCATTCACACCTACCACATGCATTATCACATATCCTCCACTCTATCAACTTTTCCCCAACAGAATAGTTCTAAGACATGAACATGAGTTTTGTCACTATGCAAACACCGCTGTCACTCTCAGATGTTTGAATGATTTCATAATACTTGAATATGCTCAAACCACAGAACAATTCGAATCAATCTGCTATCATAGTAATCATAGTAATATGATTTATTTGAATTGTTCCTGTGTTGTTGAGTTTGTTTCTTCCAGAGAAGAAAGAATAGAAAATACAGTTTCACCACTTGCGTGACTTTACATATATACTGTAAAATGGGACTGAGTCCATATTGGATTCTGTAAGGGAGAGATCATCTGCCTTAGTTTGTTCTGTAGTGTTTCAATAAGAAACACTCAGAAGTGAAGCATGTGCATGAAATATCTTGAGTATAAGGCATGAGGAATGTTTTTGTTTTTGTTGTTTTCATTTGTTTCTTGAACAACTGACTATTTATGTCAAATGTATGATGGTCATAAACACAAATGATATGTATTCATGAATATTTTGCCAAAGGGCTTTTGGAATGTGTTAGTACAGTGCTTGATGAGAGCTGCATAAGAATAAAACACAAGCCAAAGAGTGGTCTGTTATAAAAGTGATCAATCTTTATTTGATTACTGTGACAGTAAATACAAACAGTGCTCTGAGGTGAATTAGTCAATCAACAGTATTAAGAAATTCATAAATACAGCATCCGACTGGAGTGTCAGTTTTGTGCATACATGAACTGTCAATGCTATATTTTGATTAATGCCGATTTGTATTATTCTATTATTATATATTATATGTCAACTTTTATTCTAATCAAAACTTATAAAACTCAAAGACTTAATCTAAAAGCATTAGAAATGGATGTACAGTATTTTGGAATGAAACATTTTATTTATAATCCTAAGCTTTTATGGCACTCGCTGTGCTATAGATCAAAGAAAAACTGTGGCCTTCTTTGTGGTAAGAGTGACTTACTACTCTGTATTAACAGAACAGCATGTGTTTTAATGCTTCAGGCTACTGAGAAAGTGAAGCGTGTAGTGTGTACATAGTCCTCTCCTGGTCTCAGCAGAGCTTCAGGAAACTGGGGCTGCAGAGAAAACAGTACAGAGACATTCACTGGCATGTATGAAGGTCTCTCTCAGTCTCTGGTTTTCTAAAAATCTTTGAAAGCACACATTTACAGAATGAACCAGATACGTATAGTCATTTTGCCTTTCTTAACATTACCTGATTGACCGCATCTGGCCAGTTCTGGGTTTCCAGACAAAAAGCGCTGTGTTTAGGGTATGACGTGCCTCCTTTTCCTCCAAGTAATCCATCCAGAAAGTTGGAAGTGTAGAACTGAACGCCAGGCTGGGTGGTGCTGACCTCCAGAACACGTCCTGTCCCAGGATGCACCACTCTAGAGCAAGAGTGAAAAACGTGGGTCAGCTAATAAGGGAAATAATAGATTTTTGCTATAGGAACCCTATGGAAGCCGGTTCCTTTGATGGAAAAGCTGTATAACTGGCTCTGAGATCTTACCTGGCACACATTTTCTCCAGTTTCGGTTCTCCAGGAACCCACAGACAGAAGTTATGATCAAATCCAGGTCCAGGAAGTTCTTTTAGTCGAGGCCCCAGAAGGACAGGCTTACGGAGGTCGAAGAGTGAGTTCTGTACAGGTCTAATCTCTCCTAGAAATAGAATTATGTGATTTGAATGTAAGGGTATTCTAAACACAAGACTAAAATTAGGATTAATAATCTAGGGAAAAAATTACACACTTTTCTGCTAACATTAATGAAGGAAGAGGGAGAGCCAAAGAGAGGAAGATCAATTTTGCTCTTCTGGACCATGTGTCAATCAACAAGATACTGTGTTACATTTTTCTTTTGAAATATTATTTCCCAGCAAAACCCATTTCTGCTAAGTAAATAAATTTATTAATATAAATTTATAAATTAAATATATATATATATATATATATATATATATATATAATAATGATAATAATGATAATAATTATGAGCTACCAGTGGGAATCATAGTGTCATCCACAGGCAAGTAGGCCTCGGCTGAGATGGTCACCTCATGGTCATAAATGTCTGGTGTGCCCTACGGAAGAGAGAAGCAATACTGATGGGTTTTCTTTGTGTGTGTGTGTGTGTGTGTCTTAATTATCTAAAGTATTGTGTTGTCCTATTTTATATCAACATATAAGCTTGAATGTTTCTGTATCCCTGAGCGTTTAGTCACACCTTTTACAACACTTCATGGTTCTGTGTAGATGTAAGTGTCCAGACTCACCTGTCCAGCCAGGTTAAAGTACGAGTGGTTGGTCAAGTTCACTGGTGTAGTTTGGTCTGTCTGGGCACAGTACTGCACACTCAGTGTGTTTTCCTCCAGCGTATAGGTAACGGACACCTTTAAGTTGCCAGGGTAGCCTTCATCTCCATCAGGACTAGTGTGACTCAGTCTGACTCCATTATCCACAGCCTCACAGATCCACATAGACTAAATGAATAAGAAGACATTTAATGAAAATATCACATGTACATAGCACACATAGACTGTGAGAAGTAAAGATTAATCCACACACCTCAGATGGTATTATACTGATCACAAACAAAAATATGAGCAAATATATACCCAATCTGTATGGCTAGTTGATTATAAAGCAGCGATTTCCTGCAGAGTTCAGTTCCAGCCTGTACCTAACATGCTGCACCCTGCACCAAGTATGGACTTCTAAAGGATTTATGCAGCTCAAACCACAGTCCACAAGAAGTCAGAGCTCCGGAACCAGGGTTGAGGACCACTGGTTTACAGAGTATTAGTACCCTGTGTGAGCAAAGCTTTAATGCGTTCAAATGTTCAAATGACAGCATCACTTACACAAGCATTAGTTAGGAAACCTATTATTGGTTCCACCAGTAGTAGAGAACTATAACAAGTAGACAGGATTTACATCTTAATGTAACTAAATCCACTGTCAGACAAGAACAATGTTCCAGAAAATATTTTTGAGAATTTTCTATATTGCTGCATAAATACAACCTAAAAGTCATAAAAGTAGATTAAGAGAACCCAATGAAATAAATGAGACAAACTATTATATATTATATTAAATCAATTATTTATTGAGGAAAATAATACAATAGTACATGTCTGTGGGTGGCAAAGGAATGTGGGATGACAATGAGTGGGCACTGTGTTGCAGTTAAAGAACAGAGATCTATCAAAGTCAGAGCTTCATAACACATGTTTGTGGAAATGTATCACAGAACAAATGAACAAATGAGCATGAACAAATGAGAATTCTTGTTGATGTTTATCAGTCTGGAAAGGGTTAAAAAAAACATCTGTATAGAGTTTGGACTCCACCAATCCAGACAGACAGATTGTGTACAAATGGAAAAAATTCAAGATCATTGACCTTCCTCAACAGGCGTTCACCAGCAAAGTTCACTCCAAGGGCAAAGCATGTAACAGTACACAAGGTCACAGAGACACCTGGGATAACTTCTAAGTCACTACAAGCCTACCTCACAATGGCTAATATTATTGTTTATGAGTCCGCAATCAGGAGAACACTGAACAACAATGGTGTGCATGGCATAGCTGCAAGGAGAAACACACTGCGCTCTAAAAGGAATATTACTGTCTGTTTACAGTTAAAGATCATGTGTGCAAGCTAGAAGAAATATTTTGTGTACAGTTGAGACCAAAGTAGAACTTGAATCAGGAATTCCAGTACAAGAAATTTGCCCCATCTCTCAAACATGAAGCTGATAGTATCAGAGTTTGGATCAAGGTTTGCTGCATCTGGCAAGGTAGGCTTGTCATCAACGAGGGCAAATTGAGTTCTAAATTATACCAGCAAATTATAAAGGAATATAATAAAATAAAAGAGGACATTTGCCCATGAACTTAATTCATCAACAGTTACCAGTAACACTTACTGTAGCATGGGGGGGAGGGCAATATTAGCCCATATTAATATCTGCTCACAGACATTAATATTGGCTATTTTTTCTTTAAAACTAAATGATCATTTCTAATGAACTCATTTGTTTATTTAGGTTATCGACTTTATCTACTTTCAGCACTTGTTACAATAAAAAAATGTGTAAAAATATGATTATGGTTTAAGTCATATCTATGCAGAAATATAAAAAAATTTCAAGCACTGCTGTACATATTTACTGACCTTGTCAAAGCCTCTGAGGCCACCGTGCAGGGCATTGGGACCGTTGTTGATGGCCAGTTTGTATACCTTTCCCTCTATAACAAACTGGCCCTTGGAAATACGGTTAGCAACTCGTCCCACCACAGCTCCAAAGTAGCGAGGGTTGGTCAGATAATCTGTGAATTCATATTTTCATGATTTATATTTTTTATTCTGCAGTGACATTTTTATCATTCCAGCATGTTTGCACTTGCACATAATGAGAAGTTTTGAGTATGTATAGATTTTAAAGTGTCCTGTCATTATCAGCATTACAAGGGTGACAGGTTAGGATACATTAGAAGGACAGTGACTGGGGAGAAGGCAGATTATTTTTGTGCTGACGTAGCTAAAAAAAGACAATTAGAATTGAAGGTTTTGCTCTCTTATCTGCACTGGCTTGACTGTCCACAATTCATTTTACATGACTATTTTCTAACCTCTTTTTATCAATTAAAATTAAAACCAGGGCTGTTTCTCAATATCAAGAACACAAATAGGGGATGTGCATTCTTGGGAATAGCTTGCAAGAACACAAGGATGCTTCAGCAGGAGTTTGAGATGTGCTGTGTACTTGCTTTTGTCCATTCCCGAGTCCAGCTTATCTCATCATTGTTGAGATGCCATTTAGCCAAAGTTCAGCAGCTACAACCATGATAGCAGTGATTTATTTATATTCACAAGCTAACAGTGGGTTTAAACTGTAAGTGAAAGCCTAGTTTGAATTAAATTAATGTTTATGTGCTCTGTACGGGGTAATCTGAGTAGGAGTAGGAGAAACGAGCTGAGGCACTGATCCAGACTGCGGAGAAAGATGAAGGAGAGGCTACCTGCACTGTTAAATAAATATCTCAGGACTAACTTTCACATTTAGTGTTATTTGTACTATATGACCAAATATTTAACAACTTTAATGTCAGGGTTTTTTTTTTACCTAGTTTTATTTCTAAAGCGAAGCACTGTTTACTTAAAAAAGACATAGCTATGGGTCTGTGTACTCAGCTGTAGTGAATACTGGGTATGTCCGTTTGCTTTCATCAGCATCTCACCAACCAGTGTATCCTCGGGATGGAATAGGAACACACCCGAGAATTTCAGCACTTCCTGAGCACTAGAATGCAACTGGGGCAGTGGAGGATGATGTCAGGCAAGAACACAAGGACACTATTTTTATTAATGTGCCATTACTAATTTTTAATCATAATAATAATGTTCTGATTGGCTGTACTGTGCTTCTTTCAGATAAGCAGTCAAAGTTGTAATAATCATTAGAACGTCAGTGTGAGTGGGTGGAGCTTCATTGCTGTAGGCTAATGAGGTGGATGTATGTAAATGAGTTGGTTCCTGTGACATCACAGCAATTGTAAAAAAAAGTGTTGTGGTAGCATAGTTTTCATATATAGAGTGTACAAATTGGGGATTGGTGTACGAATAGGCAGAGATAAAACTTTAGCAATGGTTATATATTACTTCCTTTATTAAAAAAACAAAAACATGGGTAATTTGGTTTCCATAATATAGGCCCTTTATGGGTTGCGATTACAGACCACCAGTTTTCAATAGGACATCTTTAGATCTTTTTAAGAAACCCTCAGATTCTGGAATCCTTTACACTGTGATATCAATCAGGAAAACACAAAACAGTATTGGTGACTGCAGGACAGCACCAGCAAACCAAAAAAAAGTGATTCTCTGTGTTTTTATCAGGGATCATTTGCATATGAATATGTTTATTGTCCTGTGATATAACTGCGCATATAATGTCCAAAACGACATTTTTACGAGTGCAGTGGCACAAAAAATGTAAAAGGTTACAGTTGTCCAACATCGAACAGCTTCTACTTCCAGAGACTCACAAACTCACTAACAAAGGCGACAAGCTGAGGAGAACTTACTTTCCAGATCATCGAAGCCTAAAACTATGTCCGCAGTGTGTCCATTCCGGTCAGGTGTTGTGATGGAGGTTATAACAGCTCCCGCAGAGATTATTTCTACACTCACACTCCTGGATCGCAGTGTCCACTTTTCCACACAGCGCTGAGCGGACTCCAGACTGACCGCCTCTTTAGTTACCTCACACATGTCGGACTGAGCTCCGCCGTCAGCGCAAAACAAACTAACTGTTCTCAGTAATCAGTCAGACATTTTCATCCACATCGGAGTTGACAAACAGCAGACTTTGAACATGTGACGAAATAAGCGTCATCAGTGAGCGACTGTTGACAGCAGAGTTTAAAAGTTGTGCGGCGCCTGAGCGACCTTAGTTCAACCAAAGTGGGTAAAGAGAGCTAGCAGTGACAGCAGCCAATCAAATGTAGCGCAACTGTCATGAATAATTCAGCATTTGTTTTCATTGGTGCGGCTACAACATTGTGGGCGTGGCCATCATTTGAATCTCTCCTGTTTGTAGTGTGCATGTACCGTTAGCGCGCATATATATATATATAATGTAAGATAATAACAATAAAATATATAATAATAAAAATATATTTTATTAATAAAAATAAAAAAGTTATCCTACATCTTGCAGCTCTGTTTTTACATGGCCAGCGAATCAGTATTTAAACCTTTGCTGATTCTCTTCTCCAGCCTAGCCTACCTCGGTCCAAGTTCTTATACAGCACACAGCCAATAAAGCTAAGTATAATAAGTATAATGAATATTTTAATTGGATATTTTAAAAAAGCATTACATTTCTTTAAAAACATATAATATGTATATACAATTATACCCACATACAGAGAAATCTTCCTTCTGACATCTCCCAATGCCCCAGACACAGCCAGTTAGTGGTGCAATGCACACTCTGTTCACAAGGGAGTTTCACTGTGTTATTGCACAAAAAAATAAAGAAATAAAGGAGCTGCATGAAAGTAGACCCTTTGCTGAGGTACAGAAAGTTATGTAGGAGGATATGATTACCACATATCTTGGCTCTTTACAGTCTTTACATGACTGCCATTTTACTGTTTTTTACATAACATACAAATTATATTTGAATACACTGTGCTGCAATGTGTTTGGAGATCCAGCCAACTGAGGCATTTGACCTGCTGGAAGGTAAACAGTGTCAGTGTGGATGTAGAAGTAGGTCCATCGAATAGGAGGAGGCCCAGATTGCAGTGTCTCTGAGGATTCTTCTTTTAGCTCCTAACCTATTTTCTTAGTGGGTTCAGTATCTCAATGTACCAGGCAGTTGTACTTAATTCACAGCCTGTTTCCTAAATACATGAGTTAATTGTTATGTACAGTTTAAAACTGTATTCCTTGCCATAAAGGATCTATTGATCAAGTGACCTGGATTTATTTAGAGAGCATTTATGTGTGATTGAACTGTAGACATTGAGAAAGTATGGGTTCACAAATGTGTAGACTTCTGCTCATTCAAACAAATATTCTCTAGAAATCAGGGCGGGTTATATTATTAAGGACATTTTTTTTATTAAGGTTTGCTGCAGTAACAGCCTTCACATTTCTAGAAGGCTTAACACTAGATGTTGGAACATTGGTGTAAGGATTTGACTGCATTCAGATATGAGATCATTGAGATCAGGTATGGATGATTAGTTCTGGATCACAAATGACAATGCAACTCATCCCAGAGGTACTGAATGACACCCCGTCTCTTTAAAGAACATAGCGCTGCTGCTGCTGCTGCTGCTCCACAGCCCGATGCTGGGGGTTTATAGACACTCGGTTGTGGTGAGCTTGGGTTCATGTGTGGCTGCTTTATGGTGTTTTATTCTATTGCCAATGCTTTTCAGTAGAAATTATACAAGCTGCACACCTGCGTTAGCATTGGGTGCACCATAAGTGGGAGTTCTACAAATTCTCATAGAATATAGGATTTGTAGTTTGATGCAAAACACTCTATTAAAATAAATTAAAACTGTCCATGGCAGTGGTAATAGCAGGCAGATGTCTGAGGTCTTTAATACTTGTTACAGTTTCAGCATAGAAAGCAGTTACATTAAACAGTTACAAATATACTCTCAGTAGTTTTGGTGAGGCACATGCAGCGCATTGTAAATTATTATTGTATACAATTGCATCATTTTTATATATGATTATTAACATACATATAAAAACCGCTCTGAATTACATAATTTAGATCTTTCGTCTTTTTGATCCTAGGCTTACCGCAAATACTGCACACTGGCCCCCTCAGTTTGTGCCCCCCTAGATTCTGTTTTCTGAGAAGCGCAGTACACAGGCTGAGTATGAACAGGGCGGGCACTAAGACCCGGCAGCCCGCCTCCTCTCTGCTGCTTTGATAAAGTGAAGACGGAGCGCTGGATACTTTAACCGAACAAGATGGCGGAGCGCGGCGGGCTGAGAAATCGGAATTTCTCGGAGACAAATCATATAAACCACAAAGCTGGCGAAGGTAAGAACGGACGGTGAAAAATAAATACCAGGTTTATTTTTCTCAACGCAGTGTTGTTGCTGTTTCGCTGGCTCTGTGAGAGTTGTGTCAAGTGGAGCGTCAGGAGTGAAAGTTTGTGAATAGTTGTGTGATAAAGTTTTCACCCCGTCTCCTCGTGTCTCTCTGGACGGCTCTAACGTTACCTGACGAGTTTGGGCGTCCGAGTACTTTTCGTGCCCCGCTGTGACAAAGTGAAATAAGCAGCTGTCGCCGCTTCACCTCTAAAGGAAGTCTGCCTGAGGGAAACACAGACGCTGGCTGAAACGGGGTTACCTGTTTTTATTCACCCCGGCTGTCTGGCTAACGTTGTTTGTTTATGGGGTTACTGTTGGTTTGCTCTGCGCTAGTAAACCAGTAATGCTTGCTAGTGTTTATTTTGAGTTTGCTATTCTTGGCCGGCTACTTTGCAGTCTAGGCAAACTTTTGCTGGAGCCGTTATTGCGCGTGAACCTGAAGAAAGACGTGGCTTGTGTTAGCTTCTTATTCAAATTACTGTTCCACCTTAAATAGTGCAGCAGTTACATTCTGGCGCCTGAGTTTGACACTAACACAGCTTTTTAGTGTGTCCAGGCCGTGTCTTATCAATTTTTGTATGTCGCGCACGAAGTTTTTTTTAAGGCAGTGACTCAAAGTAAATCACTTTGTAAGAAGTTTTCCCAGCAGATTTTGTGTTACGACGGTTTCGTAATAGGTTTAAATTGTGTAAATGTGATGTGAGCCCGCTGACTGACTTGCGCACTCGGTAACTGAGCCTTGAGCTCTGAGAGAATTTGGAGCAGCGCATGTGTGTCTAGATGTGGACAAGCTGAACCTGGAGCTCTGCTCTGAATGCGAGACGCGGGGTTGGTTTCGTTCGGTAACGTTAACCTTTGGTTTTACTAACGTTTCGACTGCTACTTGTCTCGCATACACATACAGAATTTTCACCATAAGTCACTCTGTATTGTGCAACAAAGCTGGGATTCTGTTTTCTTTCTTTTTTCCAGACTGTTTAATAAGCAAAAGCGTGTGTGTGTTACTAGTGACAGCTGATGGTGTGATCAGTGGTGATTCTTTATGTTAGGTCAGGTTGTTGAAGTCTGTGTTGATTTGTTAATTGCTTGGTTATTCCATTCCTACCTCATTTTGGGGGTTTTTTTTCAGGGTTTTTATTTACCAAACAGTCTTGATTATTTTTTGTTGAAAACATTCCAAAATGAAAAGATAAGACGAGATTGGATAATCCTTTATTAGTCCCTCAGTGGGGAAACTCCCAAGGAACTTGACAATGGACTGAAATTGTCAACAGAAATGTAGGAGAGCTGTTTTGATGGTATGTCAAGGACAATTATGCAGTGTGGTGCAGAGATCTCTACTGAAATTGGCCCGCTAGCCAGCTAGTCCCAGTACATCCTGTATCTTAATACCTCTGTGTATCTTAAGAGGCGATAGTAAGTCACTGTGGCATTGAGTCGGACCACCATTAAAGGCAGACGCGTAGCTCTGTCCTTATGGCATATTCTGCCCTCTTATCAATCATGTTGATGGTCTTACTCCAAGTTGGATTATTCAGTAGCCAGTGAAGGGTAGAGTAAACACAACGATAGCTGAAGCCCTTGGCAAGTAACCATCGCTGTTTGCTTGTGTCACGAATCCACATTCAGCAACAAACAAAACATATTATATAAATAGCAGTAAAATGAGGTGTTGTCTTCTACCGCTGGAGATGCTCTTGGTTAGTTTTAGACTGGTCAGAATTGAAGGCAGAGGAGGAGAGACATTTTCTGCTGATATGTTGCATCCTGTCATTTGACGGTTTAATTCATATCGTACAAATTGCTCCTTGAATCTGATTTAAAAACACCTTTCAGCTGTGTAGTTTGATTGATTTTAAAACATTTAGATTTGTGCTGGTGCAATCCAAAAGCATGTGGACCAGAGGAAAGAGAAAACTTGCAAATATGAACGTTAAGGGGTTAAGTTAACTGACTAGTGTTTCATGTCCTTGCGCTCTTGAGTCCGCTCCACACAGACTGCGGTCACTTGGCCTTGCGCCCGAAGAGACCAGGGCCGAATGGACGCGCTGTTTGTTTTGTGTGCACTGGGGAAGAGAGGACAGGGAAAAAGCCTAATGTGGCCGCGCGGCTGAATGAATCCGGGCTTATCGCAGCTCGCGGGTAAAGTGCAGGGGTTAACATGAGGATCCGTGCGCCTGGAATAGAAAATGAGCTGCGTGCGGAGGGCTGTAAAGCAAAGGACAAAATCCTGGTCACTCATGACTGTCTGTGAAGTTAGCATAAGTGAATGTATTTCTCATAGTTTATATTATATTGTCAATAATCTTGATATGGCTAACGTTGTGTGGAATCTCTTGGCAACTAATTAAGCATAATGTTTGCATATTGCTGTCGGCTTTGGTTGTTTTATTTGATAATGTATTTTGCCATCATTTTTGACTGAACACTTACTTTAAACAATGGAATACATTTTCCACTGTTCTAGCCTTGTCCAAATGTCCTTCAGGCCTTGACAGGTGCTGTTACCTCTTGAAAGTAGTCTGAAGTCGTCTGTGTGTTTTATAAATAACTTCTGTGCATGTTCTTCTCAAAGCTTTAGAAACGGCCTTGGTGTTATGTTGAGATTCACTTGGCTTATCTTCAATCCTCCCATCTTTCAGTCTTATCGGTTTCGCTCCTGGTTAAGCCATTTCTGTGTTCATTGTTCATGCAGACATGACTGGGGTGGAGGAAGTGCCGCTGTATCATCCAGTTGAAGATTTGAGCCCAGACACAAATGGGGTGGCCCCATGTGCTGTAGAAGAGGAGCTTGAACCCGAGGAGGAAGAGCCAGTCGCACAGGGAGCTCGGCCAGTACAGATTGTGGTGGCCAAACAGGAAGATCACATGTTTGAGTTGGATGCTGCTGCTCTGGAGAAGATTCTGATGCAAGAACATATCAGAGATCTCAACGTAGTGGTTCTTTCTGTTGCTGGAGCTTTTCGCAAGGGCAAATCGTTTTTGCTGGATTTCATGCTACGCTACATGCACAGCCAGGTTTGACATGCATGCTCTCACATGTTCAGCACATGTCCCCAGTGTCACCAGCATGCAAACATTGCGCTTCTCTCTTTCACTGGCATGTTGTGACTGTTTTCCTGCAGTGCAATACCAGCCTGGCCAGTTAATGTTCTCACACAGAAATGCAGTCGTAAGCACGCACCGCATATGTCTCATTCTCATCCTCCTCTGTAGTCCTGTGAGTCATGGATGGGAGGGGATGATGAGCCACTAACAGGTTTCTCCTGGAGGGGTGGTTGTGAGAGAGAGACAACAGGAATCCAGGTCTGGAGTGAAGTCTTTGTGGTGGAAAAGGCAGATGGCAGTAAGGTGAGATGTTTGTCCGTTACTCATCACCTAGCAATGTCTTCACTCAGGTGTCCTTAAATGTACTCAGTCTAATTGCAGTTTTTGTCCTCAGGTGGCCGTCCTTTTGGTTGACACTCAGGGAGCCTTTGACAGTCAGTCCACCATCAAAGACTGTGCTACAGTTTTTGCCCTCAGTACTATGACCAGCTCAGTACAGGTGTGTTTATGATAGGCGTACGTCAGGCCCGTCTGAAAGTACATTAGAGTTGTGTGTGAGTGTGTTCAGACTTACCATATGTTCCTTTTGTTTGCTGTAGGTTTATAATCTTTCTCAGAATATTCAAGAAGACGACCTGCAGCATCTCCAGGTACATGCTGTTCTTTCGTTCCTGTTATTTTCAGTGTTTTTGTTTCCTAATTGGTATTATTGCATTCCAGTATGACCACCTTTCATTTTCGTATAAAGCTTTTTACAGAATATGGTCGTCTAGCTATGGAGGAAATCTACGAAAAACCATTTCAAGTAAGAAACAGATTCATAAAATGTATATTACATTTTGTAGTTTATGTTCTGTAACATGCTTATTTATTTATTTTCTTTTTTTCTTTAGAAACTATTGTTTCTGATCAGAGACTGGTGTTACCCTTATGAGCATGCTTATGGACTTGCTGGTGGGAATCGCTTCTTGGAACGGAGACTTCAGGTGGGATTTAGGGTGGATCTCATTTTCAATTATGTGTTGTCATTTCCTTTCCTTGCGCTCCTCCTTCCTAGGACATGAGGACAGAGGAATCTGTGCCAAATTTGTTTACCAAGTGAGATGTCTTTACTCAGTAGTTACACTCATCACTCGTTACTTAATGGAATATATATGCTTCCTTTAAAGATGGAGGATTTAAATCTATTTCCATTTCACAGGCTGGAAGGTGGAGGATGGGAATAAAGGAGATGTCAATTACAGATTTAGTCACTTACACAAAATGTATAAAATTATTTCCCATGTACAACTTGCATGGCAGATAATGCACCATATAGTGTCACATACTCCTTGTAATTATAAAAAAAGACACACCCATCGCTAATAGATTTATAAAATCAAGCACATTGCCATGCCATCTCAATAGACAAACAGTGGAAGTGTACTGGCAGTAGAATGACTTAAACCGTGGCACTGTCATAGGGTGTTCTCTTCATCACATGTCAGTTTGTGAAACTTCTTCCCTGCTAGATCTGGTCTAGACAACCATAAAAGTACTGTTATTGTCAAACTGAAGCATCCAAGAGCAACATCAGCTCAACAATAAACTCACTTTCAGAGGATGGCTGTCAAGTGCTGTAGCATGTAAAAATTGCCTTTGCTTATCACTTACTACAGAGTTCTAAACTACACCTGGATACAACTTCATAAAGTGATGTTTCAAGGCTGAGCAGCTACACAAAAGAATAAGATCCTGATGCACATTGCCAAGTGCTGGCTGGAGTGGTGAAAAAGTGCACTGCTTCTGGATAATGCTAGCAGTGAAGATGTTCTCGGTTCACCCGGAGTTGGCCCCTTAGTTCCAGTGAAGTGTTTATGCCACAGCATATGAAGATAGGTTTCAAATCAAACATCAGTGCCTGAATGTGCTTTTGACTAAATGGGCACAAATGCCTACAAAGCACACGCCAAGATATTGTGAAAGATCTTCCAAGCAGATTTATGGCTTTCATAGCTTTAAAAGCTCGTGCCAGCTCACATAATGAGATGGTCAGATTGGGCATTTTTGACTCTATAGTCTTATTATACAGTAATATCTTGTTTCATATCCCACTTTTACCATCCCTACCTATCACCAGGCAGAATGGTCAGATTTTAGTCAGACCAGCTTTGAGTATATTTTTGAATGTTGCATTGTACAGAAAGAAAATGCAATATTATTTTCATTAACATCAGTAAATAATTGGACTGACCTGTATATTGTCGCCATCCAATGAAAAACATTTATCTTATTTTTGAATTTTCTACATCATTTGAACACACCAATGGTTATTTGCATTGTGTGAACATTTTCATGATAAATGGGCCAACAGAAGTGCTCCAGAATAGTGTGGAAAAAAATTCTGGTTCCATTGACTTGCATGGAAAGTGAAGTATGTTTTTAGTCTCTCCTGTAAAGTTGCCATTTTGAAGATATTTGTTTTTCATTGGACTGACCTGTATATAAAATAGTGTTAATGTAAATTGTATTTCAGGTGAAACAGAACCAACCTGAGGAGTTGCAGAATGTGAGGAAGCACATTCACGCCTGTTTCTCCAGCATCAGTTGCTTTCTACTGCCTCACCCTGGGCTGAAAGTCGCAACTAACCCCTACTTCGATGGCAGACTTAGAGGTTGGAACGCTCTTGTTCGGTGCTCAATTGCACATGTATGCACAAAATGGTTTTTTAATCTTTAGTCTGCTCTGCAGATATTGATGATGAATTCAAAAAGGAACTACAAAGTCTGGTGCCCCTGCTGCTAGCCCCGGAGAACCTGGTGGAGAAAGAGATCAATGGAGCCAAGGTCACATGCCGGGACTTGCTGGAGTATTTCAAGGTCAGGAATGTTGTTTCTGTATGAGCTGAATTTACTTTTTGTAGAATATTTAGAAACAATGTAATATCCATTTTCTACTGCAGTATTTTTATAGCAGCTGTACATTTGTCACTCATGTTGCATGTGGGTTGAAGCATATGTTTGAATATCTGATGTGCTGTGTGTGCAGGCCTATATTAAAATCTACCAAGGCGAGGAGCTCCCTCATCCTAAGTCCATGTTGCAGGTACGCATTCCTGCTTGTGTATTTCACTGATGTAAACCTACATCATTTTCACTGTACTCACTGTTCCTCTGCCCCATAGGCAACAGCTGAAGCCAACAACCTTACAGCTGTGGCTGGAGCAAAAGACACCTACAGCCGTGGAATGGAGCAGGTAGGATGGTTGTGTTCTAGTGCTTATCTTTTGATCACTCGGCTTAAGAAATCATTTTTAACCTCTCTGAAAGTGGACCAAAGCAGGAGTGGGACTTGCGTGTTCTATAAATATAGCTGAAGTGTGAGATGACGAAGTAACCTAGATAACTGAAAATAACTTGAGGCCGTTGCACTAAAATAGAAAGTTTTAATTTGGCCTGGATAACTCTCCATAATCTCAAATGCAGCTACCTGGTTAGTTTTTTTTTTTCTCACATTATTGTTTTTATTATCTAATCAGTGAAATCTTTTCCCCCTGTATTGCATGTGTGTTGTTTGTGTCCTAGATGTGTGGTGGTGACAAACCATACATTGCACCGATAGACCTCCAGCGCTATCACGAGGAGGTGAAGCAGACCTCTGTCCAGCAGTTCCGTGCTGTTAAGAAGATGGGTGGAATCGAGTTCAGCCAGCGGTACCAGGAGCAGCTGGAGTCCGAGCTCGATGAAGTTTATTCAAATTTCGTTAAACACAATGAAAGCAAGAACATTTTCTATGCAGCAAGAACGCCTGCCACGCTGTTCGCCGTCATGTTTTTTACTTACATAGTCTCAACAATAACAGGCTTCATCAGTTTGTCAGTAATTGCAGCGCTGGCCAACCTTGTGATGGGTGTGTCACTGCTGTCTTTATGCGCTTGGGCGTACGTTAGATATTCTGGAGAATATCGAGAAGTGGGTGTGGCTATAGACCTCACAGCAGAAGCCTTGTGGGAGCAGGTGAGTGGTACCCCCTTATGTCTTTTTTGTTCATTAAATCAGAGACTAAACAAAAATTTAGTATGTGTGTATGTATGTATATATATGTATATATATACACATAGAATGAGACAGCTCTCAAAATATCAAAGCATGTGTCCAAATACAAACAAGTTTATGTATAGATTGTAATGTACACAGCCCAGTCAGTTAGTGGAAGTCACTGTAGGATCCTCGACTGTTTAATCTCATTTGTCATGCTGCTGTTGCACCTTGGTGTAGCTGTGCTTTCATACATCCTCTAATCCTGCACAGTATCCTGTAACACATCTTGTGCCGCACATCCGCTGATCTTTCTCTGTGCTCTATCCATCCTGTGCCACCTCCTTATATTTTTAGCTATACCACTTTCATCAACTCATTTACCTTAGTAATGTCTGTTTTTCCACGATAATGCAATATTTCCCTCCTGCAAACTAGTGTTCTGCATTGCTCGTCATGGGTCTGGGCTCTGGCTGAGATTGTGCTGCGCTGACGGTTTCTAGAGAGAGTAGCATGTCTGGTTTCATGGACTCCACTTAGCTTGACTTCAACATGTACATTCTTGTCCTCAGGGTTACTTGGGTGGTGTTTTTTTTTTTTTTTTTTTTTTGTTTTTTTGTTTTTTCCCCTTCTTTCCTTTTGTTGCTCTATTGCCTCTGTTGCTGATTTTAGCATATTTATACAACTGTCTTTGTTTTTTCCTCCCTCTGTCTCTCAATCTTTTTTATCTCTTTAGGTGCTGAAGCCACTGACCGAACAATATATGGAGGAAAATATTCGCCAAACTGTAGTTAATTCTATAAGAGCCAGTCTGACTGAACAGGTGACACAAACTGCAAAGTTAAAGACCACCTGATTGCCTGGATCATTGTTTTCGATGTGTGCAGAGTGTGTTTGTAGTTTTTTCCTTTCTTTTTTTGTGAATTCTTTTCCCTTAGACTCAAGAATTAAAACCAAAGTTTACAACCCATACCCTGTCCATCAGACGGCTTCAGTGAACGAGCATCGCTCAGTCACTATAATGTAGAAAAGCACTTGCGTATGCACCAACTTTGAGACTTTTAAATTTACTTGTAAGTTCTACATGCATGTTTGATTGTCATTATGCTAAGAAGTTATTTGGGGAAAGGTTGCATCCATTTTAAACATATTTGACACAAATTAATCCCTGAATTTCTAGACCTATTTAGGTTAATTTGTTAATTTTATGATGTCTATTTCTGTTGCAGAGCTTAAGAACAGTGCAACCTTTGCCCATGCTGAACTTGATTGATTGTTTTATCGTTAGTGTTCAAAAACTGACATTTCATGCGATTGTTGTTTTCGTTTGTGTTTTGGTAAAATGCACTACGGTTAGGGTGATTTACACATCCATCCAAAACTCTTCAAACCAGTCTCCCCTTGTACACTTTAGATCGTATTTTAATCTTAAGCATGTACATGAATGTATAAATATAATTTTATATTATATTTCTAAGTCATGGGTGGGGAGGGGCTAGTTCACAGTTAAATAATTGATTGCTTTGTACTGTATGTAAATTGAACTCTGCTGTTCATTTACTGTACTTTGCTAAAGCTTGCCTGAACCTGTTGTGTCATGCGCAGCTCCAATTGGACTGTTCGTGGGACGACGTGCTTCATCTGCCTTTCAAGGACACGTCCTATAATTTATTTTTTAAATTAAAAATATTTAAATGATTTTGTTGTTATTCTCTTTGATTGACTGTCCATGGCTGAAGCCAAGCTATGCAGCTTGGATCAGATTATACTTGTGAGTGAGCTTGACAGTGCCTCTGTAGAGTCAGTCCTCAATATTGCCAGCACAGAGCAAGCAAGCTCAGGGCTGATTTTAGACCAGTTCAGGTTATACAGTACAGTCTCTTAAAGATTTCCTTAAACTTTAGAGTTGGATCAGCTGTCCCGAGTAGGTGGACTTTTGAAGGGAAACAATTTTGTCCTAGATTTGCTTTGATGCTTTGTGTTGACCAGAAAGCAGTTCCTCAATGCAAAATCCTTTCGGCTCCTAAAGTTTCTCAGCTTTGCTCATGTTTCTATGGTGACAGACATTTTAAACACTTTGAACAATGGGGTTTGAGTCGTGCAGTAGTCTGCCGTTACAGTCTTGTTCAAGCAGTGGGGACTAGCGCATGTTAGATAAGGTAAGAGCTGTAAAAGGGATCTAAACTAAAGGTGTATGTGTTACTTGTGGAGAAAGTTCATATTAGAGTTGTTCACTGAGCAGTTTTCCAGCCACAGGTTACTATGGAAGTTTCCATGTAATGATGGACTGCTGGAATTAAAAAAGTAAATATAACTAGTTGGTTATAATATTTATTTTATTTTTATGTATTTATATACACAGTGTGTGTATGTGCTTTATTTGATGCTAAAAAAAAAAATGATGCCATGGCAGCTTAAAGCGTGTATATATCATCCTCCATATCGCAGTTTTGTTGATTTTCATTTTTCTACATACATGACAATTTTTTTTGTCAAAAATGTCATGATGAAGGGACCAATAGGAATGCTCTAAAATAACTTGGTGTTTCTGGCTCCATTGACTTACATTGAAAGTAAAGACAGTTTTTGTCCTCTCCTGTACAGTTGCCATTATAAAGATACTTGTTTTTCATTGGACAGTGATGATATGAGGAATCAAATACAGAGATAAGTAATGAAATGATTTCAGTGATCTTAGTCGCTGTTCTAACTTGCTTTTCTTTGATATTTGAAAGAACTTCAGCTGTTTTAAAGTGATGGAAGGAGGTTGTAACTTGGCAACGGCTTCTTCAGGAAACCATGCTCTCGCTAAAGCGTGTTGCCGACAAACGGACTTGGAAGAAAAACTTACTGAATGTTTAAGGAAGATGCATCAGCAAGGGGTCTTTTCTGGTGGGATTAATTTAATATCAAATGAGATACTCACTGATAGACCAGCCTGTAGTGTTAAGGGTCCCTGCGAGGGTACTCGGGATAAACTGTCTGTTAAATATGCAACGGATTCTCAGACTTTGCCCCAAAATAACAGAAATGTTTATCGCTGTGTAGACGAGCCAGCGACTGAGTTGTTGAAAGGCGTTCCAACCAAAACAGAAACGAAGAAAGACAAGGGTGGAATGTGCACTCTGGGGCCCAAAGCACTGGCAGCGGTGTCTCTACATGCAAGTCCTGAAACAAATCTGGGCCTGGTGGACTTTAATCCCAGCACAACCTTTCACCTACCGCACAGGTGCTGTGTTCATCCAAAAGTCACGAGCGCTGTGGTCAAAGTAGCCCACAAACCTTCGCGTCCTGCTTTTACTAACAAACCAAGGGAAAAGGACAGCGTCCTAGGTGACCTGAGAGGACAGCAACTTGACTTTTTGGAACCCTTGAAAGAGAAGCTTCAACAAAAGGAACTGGAGAATCAACAGATTGCTCAGTTATTGCTGATGAAACATCAAGAGCTAAGAGATGTCAAAGAAATGTTGAAGCTAAAGGAAGTGGAGGCCCAGCTTATGGCTGAAAAGCTGAAATGTGAGGAGCAGAAAAATTTTGAGGTCATGAAGAAATTGAACAGTGTTTGTGAGGAGATGAAAAAGAAGCTGTGCGTGGCTAAAAGCACCAACGAAAACTTTGCCAAGCAACTCAAAGCCCTGCTGGAGAAATACGAGCGACTCAAAAAACGAGCCAATAACATCAAGGGGCAACTTGTTGAGGAACGGACCAAGAAAACGAAATCACAAAAAACTGTGAAGGACTTACAAAAGATGGCAGAAGAAGTATTAATGAGTCAGGCTGTTCTGGAGAAACAGAAGGAGGCTGCAACAAGAGAGCTTGCAGCATGCAAGAAGAACCTGGAAAAGGAACAGAGGAAGCACTTGAGGAATGTACAAAGAGTTGAAGAGGAGAAATCAGTTATTAGGGCTGAATATGAGGATCTTAGAGATGAACTGTGCAAAACCCAGGAGGAGAACAAGAAACTCGCTGAAGCAGTTCAGTCCAAAGAGTTGGAAAAGAGGAGAGCTGAGGAAGATCTACTGGAATCTCAACAAGCGGTACAACAACTATATGCAGAACTAGATGAGAGTAAAACCCAAAGAGAATCCGTCCATCAACAACTACAAGCCATGAAGAAAGAAATGCAACTAATTCACAACAGGCATAAAGTGGAGAGACTTCAGTTGCAGGAGCAGAACCAGACCTGTGTGAAGAAGTCTGAAGATATGAGAATAGAGTACGAAGCATTAAGAGAAGTTGTGTCTAAACTTAAAAAGGACAAGCACTTGCTTAGAGAGGAGCTGGAATGCCATCGGAAGGAAAAGGTGAAGTCAGAGATAGCTAGCAAACGAGAGGGACAGAGACTAAGAGAGACTGTAGGTCTTCTGGAACGGGAGCGAGAGCTTCTCCTGGAAGAAATGAAAGACTTGCGCAAAGATTACTTCAGCCTGAGCGACCGCATCACACAGAGGCTCGGACAACTGGACCAGCCTGATGCTCCTATGCGCATTACAGACATATCATCATTCCATCAGACCAGAGCATCTAAAGTGGACGACACAGATGTCCCAGTCATGCAGAGTATGGACGGTAAGTTCCATAAACCTACACTAAGCTGTTCAAACAGCACAACACAAACTTCTTTCATGTTAAAATAAAAGAACATAAACAGGTTTTCGTTCTTTCAGTGATCCAGCATATAAGGAGGAAACTGGAGGAAGAGGAAAACGTCCAGCAGGAATGAGTCCAGAGAGTCCTGTCAAGTGTTTACTCTCCACTCACTGGGAGTTTTAGAACTTCACAAATGATATTTGGCTAGAAATCTAATTTTTCCATAGTCATGCTCATTCTATGTTACCTAAACAAGAATCTACAAACAGCTGGTAATAACTTCAATCATGTTTTGTTCTGTGAATTACATATCCAACAATTGTTGGCTCCATTGAGGCAGTGAAGGCAGAAGGAACTTCCAAGCAAGACTGATTTCAGCATTACAGTGGTACAGGTCAACTACCTACTGACTATACACCCAAGTACTATGCTATAGGTAGCCTGATGACCACTCATAATTAAGACAGGTACTAGTTGTATCAAAGACTGTTGCTCTTTAAGTCAGGACAAAATCATTGCTTAACCCTGGACATCAATCAAAAACCATTCTTAAGAAGAAACTTCATCTTAAAAGCCACTTAAGCAGTTTTAAAAAATTCACCAGTTTTCTTAATTGGAATTTGTTAGGCATGATTATAATCTGTGTACACTGAATAGCACAAAGTTTTCCTACCATTGTCGCTTGTCCTGTTTTAACTGCACTATCAGATAATTGGAGTAAGGCAGATGCTCAGAGTCAGAAAACTAAAAAGGAAATACAGATTAATTTAAACTACCTTTACTTAAAATAATGTAGGGGTTTGATGTCAAGTGTTTTATTGTAGAAGGTCTCTAGTTCAGACTTCTGTATGACCGTGATGTGACTAAGAGTCAGGATATTTATTCTACATGTAGTGTGGGTAAAGGGAGCGTGGCATCTGAATGTTTACTTTAGTACCATTTTACTTGCATGGTTCTTTCTGTATGCATTTTTTAAAAATATATATTCATGCAAATCTTCTCAAAATACTTCCAACATCTGTACAATTCTGGCTTGCCAAGTTTAAATCTGTTCCATGTTAAACAAACATTACAGCACATAATTCTGAATATAGGATATTTATTTCACTTTGTAAACATAAAACAATACAAAACATCATGGTCCATCTGCAAAGCAGGATTTTCAGGGAATGTTCAAAGTGCCTTGAGGTGACCAATCTCTACATGGAAATGAGCCAATGGGACTACAGCAGACAAGTTACAAAAAGGAGAAATGTGACAGACCAATTTAAGGTGCATTTAGTAGAAATTTCTCTTTGAAAAAGTCCAACATTCTGCTCCTGTGCATGAAGAAACCAAGCACAGCACCAAATGGCTAGCTACACTTCAAGATGAAGCAAAATGCGCATAAAAAGGATACTGCACCAGGTTTCTTAGCAGATTTCAACACTGAGCTGAGCAGGACACTGGAGGTTTCTACTGGAGTAAGGTCCAGTACTCCAATAATGTGATCACTGAACAGTAGCTACTTAAATCAGCAGAACATGCAACTGCGCAACTGCGAATCAAACCAGGTACGAAAAATTTTCCATGATTACAAGTATTCAAAATCAATACTACCCCACAACGTTTAGAAGGAAATGACATAAGAGCACTAGTTAAAAACCAAGATGTAAAGGCAGGGTAATGAAAAAAACCCTACAGTAGAACAACACTTTGTTCTATACACTTTGTCCAAACAGCAGTTTGCAGCCAGTTTCATTTCACCATCTACGTCATCAAACATGAACGAGTGCAGCTTCATGACAAACAGATCTCAGTGTTTTCTTCTTTAGTCTCAACCACCCTGAACACTCCATTCTTCTCTTGTTTAACCCTTTTCTTGGCTTGATCTGAAACAAAAGATTTCACTCATAAATAATCATGTAACTGTGATAATTATAAACTGATTTCTCTGCCTACCGAGTACATATATTAGTCCTTTAGACACCTGTGAGGGTTTAATTTATTTGTTTATTTTTATTAACATGGTGATACCCCACTTTACTTACCCAGCAGATCACTGCGGTCTAGCAACACCTCCAGATCTTGGTCACTGATGACCTTTCCTTTGGTGCTCTTCACCGCCCTGCAACACAATCAGGATTGCCATTTTCAGTAATTATTATCTTACACTGCTACTACTACTCCCACTGAGACAATTTCAATTGTTTTGTTGTTGTATATTAAAGCAATGTGAACCTAAAAGCATTACTTGTCATAATCTCTGGATTTCAGCAGGTCCATCAGTTCATTCACGTTCACGCATTTCTTGGATTGTTTGAGGTCGGCTTGTCCACCTTTGAACTTATCTAACGTAAAAAACAAAGGAAGCAAAAGTACATCAACAACAAACAAACCAAACATGTTATGCAATTACATTATTAACCCATCCAAGAATCTTGGGCAACGATAAGACAACAACCTCACCACGTTTCCTAACACAAACTAAATTAGGAACCATGTCATCAACAATGTTTGAAAATGGGCCTTTCCAAAAGCATGTTGGTGTAACCATTTTCTGTAGTGACAAGCAACTCCAGAAGTCCTTAGTGCGTTTAAACTTAAAAGGCCCACTGCATTTGTGCCCATCTCTGTTTAAGTATAGATGCACAAAGTTTCCAACCTTATGTAAAAACAATTCATAGTGGCAGTGCCAACATGATACACGTATTTCAACATTTCTAGAAATGTTCGTCAATTATAGACTGCCATTTAAATACCAATGCTAAGAACACACTGATATAAAACTAAAATGACATCCTTGTTCCTGTACATTTTCAGCTTTAACGACCATATAGGAACACACAGTAGTTCTACAATTACAGACAATTATTTATTAGCCTCCTTTTATCATGTTCTTAAAAAGTCTGGACGTCCACAAAACATTATTTGAGTGATGGATCATTCTTAGTAGTGACATGGTATTGGCTGGTACGAGTAGATCAGACACAGCAATGCTGCAGTCTAGATACTCATGCCCTGTTGATGTAAAGTCAGTCAGAACATCCTCTAGTCCTCTGTCAGCAGTCAAATTACACTGCCCCAGAATACAGCTGGCTGAATATTTTTGGTTGATGGACTATTCTCAGTCCAGCAGTGACAATGAGGTGTTTAAAAACTCCAGCAGTGTTACTGTGTCTGATCCACTTGTACCAGCGCAGCACACACCAACAATTCAACACCATGTCAGCATCACTGCAGTGCTCAGAATCATCCACCTCCTTAATAGTACCTGCTCTATGAGAGCCAATTGAGTGAAAGAGTGCCAACAGAGTACTCAGAAACAATTTGTATACAGTCTACAAAGTGCTCCAATACAGTAGATGGACCTGATAAAATAAATAATGAGTAGATATAAGAAAGTGGTTTTAATGTTACAGCTGATTGGAGTAGATCTTAAGAACAAATTTAGACTGACATTCAAATACATAAAAAAAAAGCAACCTTAGGTTTTCAGTGTCTAAAAATGTGCCTAAAATTTCACTGACTTTATTCCTTAATCAACATCTAACTCAAAAACTTATTCATCCATTATATCAGTACCCTCAACTTATTTTAGATAACTCACCAGCTCTACCTGCTGGAGAAAAAATATCCATGTTGAACAGCACAGAAGCACACGCAGCATTTTCATTACTCAATAGCTTACTTTTATGAATCACCATCTTTTCTAGTTTCCTCTTGGCAGACGCTCTCTCCAGGATTTTCTCATCAATGGTATTGGCTGTGATGAGGCGGTACACCACCACAGGCTTTGTCTGTCCAATACGATGACACCGATCCTGAGCCTGCAAATCCGCCTGAGGGTTCTACAATAAAGAACAGTATACAATTTTTATATCTTATGGCAACTATATTTTAATCACTCTTTTACGCAAACAAAGTTAACTGAGGCAAGGTTGCAGGCAACCATTTGGAAGCACATACATACCCAGTCACTGTCAAATATAATGACCGTGTCTGCAGACGTGAGATTAATCCCAAGGCCACCAGCTCGTGTGCTTAGAAGGAAGAGGAAAACCTCTGGATCTGTGGAGAATTTTTGCATCTGCAAATACAAAGGTAGACACAGACATGCATGTAAATCTAGTTTACAGTTTTAAAACAATGGCAAATATCTAAATCAATCAATCAGATTTGCGTACATTCTCTTCTCTATCAGAGTATTTCATGCTCCCATCCAGTCGACTATACTGATATCCTCGGAGGTAACAGTAGTCCATCAGAATGTCCAAGATAGAAGTCATCTGGCTGAAAATTAGTACCTGTCAAACCCATCAGAACATATATAACTATGTCAATGTTTCTGCTAAAACAAGTCCAATCTGTGACACATGCAGAAACCACTCTACTCCTTAATTAGCTCACAACACATTCTTTTATATATAGACATATATATCTTATGTAATTGATCAGTAAGACATATTTAATGGTTTCTTGTGCTTTACCTTATGTCCTCTCTTTTTCAGTTCAGGAAGCATTCTATCCAGAATCAAGAATTTTCCTGATGCCTTCACCAGCTGTTCATCAATCTACACAAAATAATACAACTTCACATGAATTAGGAGGACCACAAATAGCTAAGGTCATGTTCACGTTTGGGCTAAAATGGCAAGTGTTATATTTTTTAATCTTACTAAACATTTTCAGAGCTGTGTGTACAAACAAATCTTTCTTTTACATCAGATATGATCCAAATTTTTGAGTGTTTCTGAATAAGACACATGTCTAATTTGTGAGCTCCCACCTACAATGAGAATTGTCAGATCGGTTTCATGTCACTTGCCATGTCTGCCAAAACACAATATACTTAATATCCTATCACGTTACCTTAAATTCCTCGGTTCCAGGAACTAGAGGATACTCTATAAGGTAAGCATGGTTGCAGCATCGCTTCAACAGCATCAGTACATTCTGTAATTTCAGATTGACCTGGGCATCTGAAGGCATCTGAATGTCTACCACAGGAACAAAGCTGAGGAAGATTTAAAAAAAGAAAATTTTGAATAAAAAAGGAAAAATAATAAAGTACAGTTAACTGAACAGAATCAAACAAAACGAGACTCACTTCTGCTGACTCTCCATCTCTTTCTGGATTTTGGCAATGTATTTCTCTAGGTCTTGGGGAGAGTCACCACTCTTTTCAGAGTAGTTCACCACCTTGCGCGATCGCCGTTTTGGGCGCCCAGAGGACGACTCCTCCACTGGCATTTTCTCATCCTTATTCAAAGAGACAAAACATTACAGCCTATTTAACCAGTATGAGATTGGGGGACGCATACATACAAAAATGTTGCCACAATGCATCCAAAATGATCTGATTAAACTAAAAAAAATCTATTCAAATTAAATTACTAGCTACTTTTCTAACTCACCTTCTCTTGGCCCAGCAGCTTTGCAATTGTTCTGTCAGCAATAGCTCTGTAAAAGGCCTCCTGTTTGGCAGTAAGAGGAGCATACACCACAATCTCCTTCTTTGGTGGGACCTCCAAAGTCACATCTGACTTCAACCGTCTCAGCAGAAAGGGTGTGAGAATCTGTTTTAGCGCAAACAAAAAGTTTGACATGTAATTATGCAATGTCTATGACACGCTTGTAATTATACCATTAACCACAGAACCTAGTTATTTTATTTAAGTCTGACTGGTAAATCATCTGACCAACACCAGAATATTAATTTTTGCTGCATTTTCCAAACCTCCCACAAACGAAAAGAGAGAAGCTGTGCTCAAGGGAGAACTACATAGCAAAGCTACTTATAGACAGAACTAGAGCATTCAATTTACTACTCAGTAAGTATTTAAGAAATACAAAAAAATGGCCTAACAGCTACCGTCGAAACAATAAAAAAAAAAATAGAAACATAAGACTGCTAAAACAGTAGCAATAAATATGATTTAGAGCATTCATACTTCAACACTAAGCGTAACCAATTTTTTTTTTTTTTTTTACACAAAATACATAACAT
Source organism: Megaleporinus macrocephalus (assembly GCA_021613375.1). Lineage (NCBI taxonomy): Eukaryota > Metazoa > Chordata > Actinopteri > Characiformes > Anostomidae > Megaleporinus > Megaleporinus macrocephalus. The sequence goes on from CM038706.1 coordinate 19,199,821, forward strand.
CATTCTTGCAGTTAGTGTGAATGGAAACTGCCATGTTAATTATGTGAGACTGAAATGTTTTTCTACCTGGTGAAGCATATTTAGGATGTCTTGTTCTCGTTCATTGACCACAATAGTCTCTGCATCTGAGGTAATGGTGCTGATGTCAAACCAAGACTCAAAACTGGAAAATAAGAAATGTAAAATGTAATTAATTCATCTTGCAACACTGATGAAAACAGACTACATTAGACATAGAAATCCTTAACAGGACTGAATACCTTTTTAAATCATCAAAGACGTCTGGAAGAAGAAAGTTGAGCAGAGACCACAACTCGGCAAGATTGTTCTGCAGTGGAGTTCCTGTCAGTAGTAGCTTGTTATCGGTTGGAAGTGTTTTTAGCTCTCGCACCAATCGGCAGTTCAGGTTCTTTATTCGATGACCCTCATCCACAATTAGGTATTTCCACTGGTATCGCTGAAGCAAAAGACAAACAACAGCATTAGCAAGCAAGTCTCAAGACAGGCGAAATACGAGCCTGATTGTTTAAAAGATTAAATAAAATGCATTTCCCCAGTACCATCACCTGAGCCCTGCATCACAGCAATAACTGGCAAAAACTTACCTGAAGGAGCTTTCTGTCAATCATGGCTATTTCAAATGAAGTGATAACAACAGGGCACATGTGCAAAGGACCCTGGGGCTTGCGAATCTTCTTGACAAGGTCTAATCTCTCTTTCTGTGGGCCGTGGTAAAGCATTATAGACACCTAGAGACAACCCAGGAAAGCACACAATTATTATAGAGCAGCATGAAAACAACTTGCACTCTTAAAATCCTCAAAGTTGGTTAACAAAGTTCTGAAATCCATGGAATTCATAAAAATGTACATTTTCCTCCTAGCACAATTTCCCCATCATAACTACATCTGTTTCCATGTAAACTGACCTCTGGAGTGAAGCGCTTAAATTCACTTATCCAGTTGGGTAGAGTGGACAGAGGAGCAACAACCAAGAATGGCCCCATAACCTTCTTTTCAACCATCATTGCAACATGGGCAATGCACTGTATGGTTTTCCCCAGTCCCATCTCATCAGCAAGGATCCCATTAATACCATTCTCCCACAGCATCTACAGAACAAACAAGGAAGGACAGATTGTAATACAAGAAATTGCCCCATCGCTTGGTTTAAGAGAAACATTATCATTTGGCACTTTCAAACAACTTCTTCATCATGGAGTTGGCTTACCCTAAGCCATTCAATGCCCTCCACTTGGTACCACCTCATCACACCTCCAGTGAAGAGTTTGGGTTGCTGTGAAGGTACAGGCTGTCCATTTACTTTCCTTTCGGGGTCCAGCATGTGCTTGGCATTGTCCCGCACAGCTTCAGAGAGCCGCCCTTTTATATCAGCGTTAGAGTCACTAATTTTCTCTATGTCTTCTGCCTCAAGCTTCTTCTGGCTTGTAGTGTCCTTTCGAGAAAAAAGGGGGGCATTGAAGACACCAAAACTCTAGTCTAGATTTTAATTTACTACCTAAGGATTATTACGTCTTAGGTATTAATGAAAACGTATTACCTTTAAAAACATAGTATTTTTTACTTAAAAGCATTCAAAAATTACCTCATCAGTCTTCCGTTTTTTGGCTTTCGATAAAATTTCCTAAAATAAAAAGAGAAAACTCAGTTGACTTTGGATATTTTAAAATTTACCAAATAATAAAAAAATAAAATAAAATAAAATAATAATAACAATAAAAAAATGTCTAGTTTTGAGTTCTCCAACACAGTAAACACAGTGCTTACCTCTTTGGACATGATATCAGCAATTTTATAGTCCTCCTCTCTTTCTCGCTTCTTTCTTTCAACTTTCAATGTGAAAATTATCAGAAGAAAAGGGTATTAGTCAAATGCTGCAGAGATGTTTGAATTTATTAATTTTTTTGTACATATGGTTTTGTGTGTGTAAAATTATATATATATATATATATATATATATATATATATATATATATATATATATTTTTTTTTTTTTTCCCCCCCAGAGGTAAAAGTAAACAATATGTACACATACAAAAGCCACACCAAATCTTACCTTTTTCTGTCTTTTTGTCAGAGCCCTAGGAATTAAAGAAATATTTAAGAAAGGTATTTTCACCATTTCAAAACACAAGCAAATGTTATTCCATATTTTACAGATGCAGAACAAAAAGCTTTGACATGAAAAATGCTTACATTTATACCATCCTCATGATTCACAGTTATATTATGTCACAATATTCAACCAGACAATTTTATAAAGGCATAAAACGATATGAAACAAGAAATACTTTGTCTTGGAGAAACACTGCCTGAGGCTTACCTTCTGCTTCTGAACCGCCTCTTTCTTTCCTCGCTTTTCTTTTCGGCGTATTTCCTGTGTTAATAATTAATTAGCATTAGCTCCTTATATTTAATTTTAAAAATGTTCACATGTCCGAGCATGCAAAGATATCGTGATTCACTGAGTTTCAGAAAGTAAAACGGGGCAAGATGAATACAAAGACACCAAGTGTGCTTCAGTCAAGATGATTGATTATCTCCAACCCCACAGAGGGATTAAGACTTTTGCGCAATTACGGCATTTTATGAGCTTCCACACATTCTATAGTGCTTACAGCAATGCCACTGCGTGACGACTTCAGATCGTATTTCACAAAGAGAAAGAAAGGGCTCTTTAAGGAGCAACCGGAGAGCAGTGCACAATCCAGTACAATAAGACCCAAAACTCTTCCCCCAGGGCAACATAAGAACACACCTCTTGTTGCTGCTGTTCCATTTTTGTAAGCAGAAATTTGGCATATATGTTGCTTTTCTCCAGAAGATGCTGAAGTCTTTTAAATCGCATTTCTTGGGAGTCTTTTTCCCATGACTCTCTGGCCTGCACACAGAAAAGATACAGAAAGTACAGGGAGTGAAGCAGCAGACCACACAAGGAGGATCAGTGAGTTGTTTAAATGCATAACTCATGCATTCAGGTTCACCAATACACGTTCAAGTCAATACACAAAATACCCAAATGTGCAAGTACCTTCTCCATCATTTCTTTTTCTTTTCTCTCTCCCTCTTCCATCAAGTTATTTTCCTCCTCTTCCATTTCTTTAGTAATAACCACCTCTTCATCCTGACATTTCACTGCAAAGTAACATGCGTCGTTCACTCAGCTGTTTTATCAGATTATATACGCACTTCTGATTCATATTAATGCAATAAAACAATGCAACCTGCGAGTCACACAGACAGGCCTACCTGCAGCAGCAGCCACCTCCATTGCAGCTCCTTCTGGCTCCTCTGACTCGTTCGGCTTTGGACAATGAGGAGAGACACTGCGGGACTCCTCTTTAACAGTGCTAGACATTGTAGAACAAGCAAGAAAACAAGTTTACTTCAAGGAAAAACAACTAGTCGCCACCTGCTGTGATCCGTTAGTCAGTCAGTAATCACAGCAGTTCTCTGACTGGAAAACATGATGTCATGTTGAAGGTTAGCAGGTTCGCTCGTTTGTGTAACTTACCCACTCATTTTAGCTCCTTGAATGTCCGATAGTAACAAGACTACGAAGAAAATAAGAGCTCCTCACGGTCTCCGCTAACTATTAATGCTCAAAGCTGAAGTTATTTATCAAAAATTGAAACACTGCACAGCGTTTTAATACAAGCAAAGAATGCAAAGCTACTATTACTACGAACTTCAGCGAATATACACAACTTTTGAAAGCTGCTCAAAAGAATTTCAGAATACAATAACCTCCAAATCCAAAACAATATAAAAACTAAACGAGTTGTCTAGCAGAAAAATAACACAACACCCAAATAACGTTACTGCTCGTCACTGCACTGCTCCGGCGCGCGACTGTGTAATGCAGAGCAGAGCACTTTCGCGCCAATCTGGACGCAACTAACTTCACCTTAAACGAGGGGGTACGTGAAGTTCCTGTTTAACGTCTGTTGTTATTTTCATGTACAGAAAATCATTTTAGTCATGAAATTGTTTTAAATTAGTAGATGTGTAAAAGTTGTGGAGGGAATTTATGTATATGACACATAATTGGAATCATAATGTTCCTTTCCATTGAAACAACACTCCCCCCAGTGGTTTGTGCAACTTACTTACTCGACATTTCCCGCGAAAGTTTCTGGCAAAGACACAGGCAGCATGGCGACGAACAAAGAGTTGGTATGAAGTATAGTTCAGCGAATTAGACTGCTTTTCTCAAACTACATACAAAATGTGGTTAAATTAGACTTCATATATTATTGTTTTAAAGAGTAACAGCGCAGTATACATTTTGGTCGTATTTCGGTTGTGGGTGTAGGACATGAATATTTTCAGGCTGGTTTTAAAAGTGAAAAAAACAAACATGACTTGATTTAACAAACAGTCGGTGATCAATGTCTGGATTACAGTTGAGCGTATGCCTCATTTGTTTAAACCCCGCGGGAATATGTCATAGTAGACACTTTGCACTATATGTATGAGTTCAATAAAACATATATTTAGTACGAAAATAATATGTTTATGGTAATCTCTGGCGAAATATAATGTGAAGCTACTGGGTCACCGAATAGTGTTAGTTTACTGAAACTGGCAACAGAACACAGCACCTGTCCGCACATATATCCATAAAGTCTTGCTGAAAGTCTCTTCAAAGCGGGACCACCAACAACAGATGGTGGGGTTAAAAAGAGACCTCTGTGCTGCAGTGACTAGTATGAACCACTAAGAGGCGCCATTCGCATATGGATTGTGTCATAAATCGAGAGGTCACTCTCAGTATAGTTTATATTTTATTCCCTCAATATAGTTTATATTTTATTTTGGCCATTTACAAAACATGATTCAGTCAATTAATAAACTGTATTAGAAAACTTTTAATGCAAGTCAATGGAACCAGAACGGACTATTTTAGAGCATTTCTATTAATCCATTCATCATGAAATTATCACATAATGTAAACTTGCTGTGTTCAGGTGATAAAAATTCAAATTGAGATACTCTTTGGACAGCTATATATATATATATATATATATATATATATATATATATATATATATATATATAGAGAGAGAGAGAGAGCTAAAGCTGGGCAATAAGATGATATTTGATCAGTATTAGGATATTTTTGCTAGTGTGATGAACAGTACATCACTGATATCATTAGTACTGGCTGGTTCATATGTGTGTAACTTACTCACTTATTTTAGCTCATTTGATGTCAGATAGTAACAAGACTGCACAGACAGTAAGTTCCCACACTGCCTCTGCTCAGTATCAATGCGCAAAGCTAAAGTTATTCAGCAAAATTTGAAACACTGTACAGTGTTTTAATACAAGTGGAGAATGTGCTAGAATGCCGAGAAAGCTAGAATGACCACAAACTTTAGTGAAGATACACAACTTTTGAAAACTGCTCATATATATTTTTAAAGGGATTGGAATGGCCTTGCAAGTTTATTACAAAAGGAAAAGAGAAGAGAAAGATTTTTTAGGTTGGAAATGAAGGTAGGCAGTATAATGATATTTAATCGGCATTATCATATGATATTGTGATAACAGTAGAACGCTGATATCATTATTACTTAAAGGACAATACATTAAACACACCATTGTACTCCTAGTTTATAATATCTCTGCATTGTGTTTGGTAAAATATTGTGGTACATGTGTCACAAACATGTTGTGTGGTATTGCGATATAGTGTTTTTGTCAAATTGCCCAGCCCTGCAATGAAAGCTTAAGTTATACAGTAATATGTTGAAGTTTAGATGGGCAGTGCAATGATTTGGTCTTTGTTGTCTCTAATAGACTTCTCATGCTCATGAGGTTTATGACACCGACATACTGTTATCTGAAACATTGTATGAAATGTTTAAAAAACAGCGACTGCTTCTATCTTTAAGCTTAAATATTGACAGCAGTGTTTCTGAATTATGGAGAAAAATGGGCCTTGAAGACTGGCTCACATTGAACTCTGCTTGATTGAAAACGGTGGTTGCAGTCATGTTTGAACTTTTAACATTTTACTGGACATTTTGCAGTTAAGATTGATGAGTGTAAACTGGATCAGCAGAATATCGTATTTACAGATAATTAAAAAAAAAATAGATATTTCCACTATAAATTGATGTGTGATACAATGTTCACCCAGCAGAGGTCAGAAGATTGTGTAGCACCAGAGTCACATTTTCTGACCCCATTCCACTTATATTTGATATCAAGGGACTGTTTTCTAGAAACACATGAACAACAGTTACATACTAGTAGACAGGATTAGGTTTCTGTACTGTATTAAACCTGACAGCAAAACAGAGTAATAAAGCGTGCACAGACCAGCATCTGAAGTCTGAAGCATATGAAGTCTTGGCTGATATTATCTTCAAATCTGAACTACTACAGACATAAACTCTATACAAAGACTGATATGGGCCACTAGGAGGCGATATATATGCATGGCTCCTTAATAGGGAATCCACAGGTTGCTTTGAGATTTGGACAGATTAAGAATAATTATGTAGAGGTAGGCTAGATTGGGTTTGTGTAATCTGTGGCCATGTTAAATTTTTGATATATACGTCTCTTTGAATTTTTTAATGTGTTTAATTTTGAGAAAAGTGTTGGGTAAATAAGGAATACCGCCGAGCTATAAACACAGACTTCTAACATTTCATTTCTGGAGTTTAGGTTGGTCTGGAGACTACAGGGCTGGCATAGCAGCATCTGAAAAGAGTCCAAAAGTAGTGAGACAAAGGTGCCTCTGAAATTCTTCATGCTTGATAAGATGGATCAATTTACAAAACAGCTTTTTGTCAGGGGACAGGACTCCCTCTTGCTCAGTGCCTGGAAGAAGTCTTATCTACTGCCTGGGCAAGCGTGTGAGCTGCGGCACGTTTCTTTCAGTCTGCAATTCTTTTCTCGGAAAAGATGCTTTTGCTACAGTCTCTTAGCTTAAGGCATTAACTGAAAATGACTCATTTTAAAGGTAAGAAGAAAGTATTGAGGTCAGTATTTACACAAGAGTAAAACTCTTGCTATTGTTTTGCATTTTTTCACATTTGTAAACAGTTATATTAGAAAAGCCAATATGATTTGTCCCTCCTGGTTTCTGAGAATCGTTTGATGTGGCAGATTGACTCTAAACTGGATGAATGAATGCTTGACTCCAGAGAAGGTGCAACGAAGAAGGGCAAACACCGACCCATTGTCATAGTTCCTTGCATCATAACATCTGGATTTGGGTATTCGTGAGCTTTATTGGCCATGTGTGCTCAGTTTTGAGGGCATCATTCTCTTGTGTGTGTTTGCTTGTGTATAGGTTATCTAGAAGGTTATCAAGTAGAGCTGGCTTGGCTATAAACCCCTTACCCCATGTCCTCCATTGGAGCTCTCTGCCTGTTGTTTCACTGTTAAGGGTACCACACTATTTGTGTGCACTTCATCACTCACTGAAGGGGGCTTACTTTTGGCATTATTTTTCAATTGAACATATTAAATGTGGTGCATCCCTCATTGTGTAATACATACAGTAGAGTCAAAGACAACTAGTGAAAATGCATGTATTTTGTATTCCTTTCTAGAAGAATATGGGGTCATACAGGATCGTCATTGCATTTTTCATTTTAGAATTTATCACACATTTTCTATTGGGGACAAGACAGCAATGTAGTTTTGTATTGCCTTTATTAAAGGATGTCCCTGGAAAGATGACTTCTTGAAGGCAGCATATGTTGGTCTAAGATCACAATGTGCTTTTCTGCATTACAGTCATGAAAATGACCTTTACCAAGGGGTCCATTTATTCCATAAAAGATCTGAAATAATGATTCAATTGACCACAGTACACATCCACACTGTGTGATGGTTCATCCCATATGTCTCAGTGCCCGGAAAAGTTGATGCAACTTCTGAACACGGCACTGTAGAAGGAGAGATATGTAAATCCCTTTCAACCTGTCTTTGAGGAACATTGTTTTTAAACATGTTAATAATTTTCTCATGCATTTGTTGACAAACTGGAGATCCCCCATCTTTGCTCACCAGAGACTCAGCCTTTTGTAGCAGTGTTAATTTTGACAGCAAATTTTAATTTAGTCTTAGTCTTTTGACTAAAATGTCACTTAGTTTTAGTCATAATTTAGTCATCTGAATAGTTTTTAGTTTTAGTCTAGTTTTAGTCGACTAATTATCATTAGAATATAGTCGACTAAATCTACAGTCGATTTAGTCGACTAAAATATAAAGGGTGTAAAATGTAATGCTTTTTCAGTTCCCTTCAATTATTTAAATCATTATATATACTTACACAAAATTAAACATTTATTAACCAGTTATGGAATATTATTCATGTTTGAAAGACCAATACACATATAAACAGATTTAACAAACATCTGAGGTCTTCCGTATCTGCAAAGTGAATAAGAGAAAACTGTTATTAAATCCTTGTATCACCTTTTTATTTATTATCTCTTATTTATTTAATAATTGTTACTAGTGTTGTCAATCTAATTAAATTATATGCTCTGTGGTTAACTAATCTACATTAATTGCATTTATCACTTTTTACTATGAAAATATTTTTAATTCAAATAAATTTTAACATAACAGTAAATCAATGAATGAAAAACTGCCACATCTCCAGATCACAGTGTTTACTAGAGACACACTCTGCATATTAAGTGCACTAATTCATTGTAAATAAAACTAGCTAATCTGTTTCGTGCACTTTCTAGTGTTTTTATCCAGTTTTTACCCCTAGTTCAGTCCACCAACTAACTAGGCATCCATCAATCACAGGATGCTACCAAGATGGGAGCACATTTCTGAAACATGTAAAGTCAGCCAGTCTTTTCAAACTGCCACTAACACACTATAACTGGACAACTCAACACACATGGAGGAGAAGACTACCTACTAATTCTGTTGTTTTAGCCAACGGGAAACCCACATTAGCTAGTGTCTCTGAGTGATGGGGAGAACAAGGCCATCCTACCCACCCAAAAATAGCAAGGCCAGACAGTGAATCTCTTGGCTCACAATCTCCTGTTGATAGGACCAACACTCACACAGTTCTGCATCCTAACAGCCCCATCACCGCAATAGTTCTAGTGAAAAGTCAGATATTTGAGTTGTTAGTATTTTGCCCTCGATTTGCTTTAATTAAAGCATGCAGTCAAGATGGGATGGACTCTAAAAGCCTATACCCGAGAGTCTACACTAAGTATCTAAGTAAGTAACTAGGTTTAACATGATTAGTTAAAGTTCTTATCTACATTCTTATAACTAAATGTGCTAAAAGAGTCGCTTACAAGTGGCTAACAAGGGCCTTGTTTCCCCAAACCATTTTTCCTAAGAATCTTTCAGTGGATGGTTAATAGGAACAGTGGTTCTCAAACTGGTCCTGAGGGACCCCAGTTTACATCTTCACTGTAATATTGGGTCAGGTTTGGACATATTTGATAACCGTTAATGTAAATTATTTTTTCATCCTAGAACTTTACATCCAAGCTGAGAACCGTTTAAGAACATGTATTATAGCATATCAGAGTGCAGGTTGGTCCTGTTATGTCATTTAGCTGTGGATGTCTTTCCTTGTTCCTTGAGTACTTTGCTAGTTTTTACCCAGTCTTACACATATTGTTTTTGACCTCTGAATTAAACCTGAAAGCTGACTCTGTTCTTGTCCCAGTTTTGTTGCAAAATTTAAAAAACTCCATTGTGCTTTGTCCACAGTGTTATTCATGGAGTGACTACAGTCAAGGTGACAGCAACATGAAGTGTCTTGCCTGAGTCTTTGTTGCAAATGCATCAAGGTTTTATGATCTCAAATTTCCCTGCTAAAGGGCCAACTGTGCAGTCCTCACAGAATTAATACAGCTTTACGTCTGAGTGCCATAACAGCTCACATTGCTAAGCAGGACTTGATTGTGAGGATTAGAACAGATGAGAGTAAATATACAAATGGTCTAAACTGGAGCCGTTCTACTGCTGACTGTTACAATTTGGTGTAAGATTCTGTATAAAGTATTGTCATTTTTTTTAAATGGATTGAATACTAATTTAGAATCAACATTGTCATAATAAATATATATGTTGTATATATATGGCTTTTTATCTTCAATAACAAATTCATAGAAGAAGAAACAAAACATTCCCAGCATTAAAGGTGTCATAAAAAGAGAATCGTATTTACATTGACATAATTAAACAAGGAGAGTTCAGTACATAGAACTGACATACTGTGAAACTCAAACACAATATTTACCAGCTCACGTTCTAGCCTAGCAGAAACAACGACAACAGATCAACAGCAGTGATGGAATACACATCCAGAATTGTGCCTTTTCTAACTGCCATTAAAACAATGTCACTGGACAACTCCACACACATGGAGAAGAACACTATCTACTCATTCTTTTGTGTTAGCTGACAACCTACATTAGGAAACCTACATTGGCTAGCATCTGTGAGTTATGGGAAGAACAAGGCCATCCTACCCACCCAGAGAGAGCGAGGCCAGACAGTGAATCCTCTGACTCAAAATCTCCTGTTGATAGGACCAACACTGACACAGTTCCGCCACTTAAGGTCCCCATCCCTGCAATAGTTCTAGTGAAAAGTCAGATCTTAGTTCCAAACTGGGATGGACTCCAGAAACCTATGATGAGTAGATCAAACCTGAGAGTCTAGAATAAGAATATAACTTAGTACACAAATGTCCTCGTATTTGATCTGTGACCTGGAAATTCTGAATATTTCTTTTTGTTTCTGAAAAAAATCTAAATTCTAAAATTCAGATTTTCTGACAAATTTCAGTGTGTTCATACTGTAAACTCTAAAAAATAGACTATTGCTTACAAGGGACACTTTAATTCCATAAACTCTTTTTCCTAAGAACCATTCAGTGAATGGTTAATTAGAGCGGTGGTTCTCAAACTGTTCCCAAACAGTCCACATCTTCACTGTATACAGTCTTTGACAGACTTTACTGAAATGTGTTTTAAAGGCTCTGAAGGGGATGTTGGCATTTTTCTTATCTTTTTTCTAGAATGCTATAGCTTGTTCAGGCACCAGAGAGTAGCTGCACCACCATTTAAGGTGGAATGTCTTTTTTTTTAGATTGAACTGACAAACTCTTTTCAAATTGTGAAAAACCCTAAATCAAACAAAAAATGTTTTGCAAGGTTTTAGGCAAACGTATCGTTATCATGTGCATATTTTTTTTTGCTGCCGAGACTTTTTTTGAATTGACAAGTCTGTACCTCAGGGCTTAGAGGATGCATGAGCAGTCAAAGTTCAGGAACACCCAATGTTTACCCAAGTCCAACACAGTCAGAAAGGCATGCTGTCAAATGTATTAAATCTGCTGAATAGATGTTATGATAACACCAGAGCTAATCTAATAACTGAGGTCATATATTATCAACAGTGAGCATGATATGCCATAGAAACCCTCCCAACCCATCAGACTTGACCCAGTTCCTGTAAAATTCGTGCAAACACAGGCCTAGAGTAAAGTCAACACCTCTGGAAGCCAACTGTAATCAAATGAGATGTGGAAGGAGATACTGGTAGCTGCCGAGGGAAGAAACATCAAAACAGGCGCTGCTCTGATCACTCAGAGTGGAAGCTCTCCCGAAGCAAATTACCCTTAATTTGGCAATTCCCAATTTAGCCACCATCCTCTTCTCTTTTATGTCTTCTCAGAATTGACTGGAAGGGCCTCCAAGGAAATTAGGCTAATTTTATCACTAGATACACACAAATAAATAAACAAAAAGAAAAAATGATGTCCTTTCCAGCTTCAACCTTCTAAACACAACGGGGAAACCCAAAGCTTGGTAGAAACAAAACTTCCAAAGGAAAAACGTAAGCATTTTAGCATACTCTGAGCAACATGTCAGTGGTATGAGTCACTTACTCATTTGATGCTGCTCCATTTGATCTCTTTGTTACATTTTCCTCAGTGTGAGGAAATGAGATTTGGATGAGGTTTTATGGAAATAGCATTTGGAGTATGGCAGGAAGTCCAGACCTCCCTGCAGCTGTGATAGCTACAAACATGTGGGCTAACATATGCTTCCGTGATCAGCAGCCCTTTGAGCTCATCAAGCAATATGTGGATAAGGACGCTAGAAGTAGAATAAAAGGAACATTCATCAGGATAAATGAGCCTATATTTTAATAGTTGGTCAGCAGAAGAATGAATTAATAATTCGATTGGATAATGTGAGGCCTGTACAAGATATATTTTAATATGTCAACATAAACATTTGTAGATGTTGTTGGATTCTAATGGAGAATTATGACATGTACTGTGTCTATTGTTTTTGGATTCTCCCTGATCCAAGAAAAAGCAAGTCACAGCTTTGTTTGTGATGATTGTTTTGTGGAGAAAACAGGATGATCTACATCAGTGGTTACCAAGCAGGTCCTTAGGGCTCCCCAGATGGTCACAAATTTTGCTGTGCCCCTATGGGATACATCAGAAATGGGGACCATTTGAGGGCGCCTAAAGAACTAACCACTAAATGAACTGAATCAATGTGTAGCATGAAGCTTTTTAGTTTTTTGGAGATAGTTTAATATACGAGCCGATTTGCATTAATGTTTTGTATTTCATCTTGAAAAACAAGCCAACTAACATTTTGTCCCTCAAACAACACATAATTACAGACTGCTAGCTTCTACATGTACAAGCAAGTCTAATAGGTGACACAGCGTCCTCCCCTGTAATCACTGTTCACCCCTCCTCCAGTGCAATGACCCGCTTTCCTGAATTGAGCCCTGAATTGAAGCGTGAGAAATGGAGCCACATTAAGCTCTAAGGGTTCTGTATTAATTAAAGGCTCCTTCCTTGAATTTTTACATCAGGCACATCCTTTGAACTTTACAGCGGCTCCTTATTCGAATGATTCTCTAAAAAGAAAAGCAATTCTTGCATTGCATAAGGAAGCCTCCCTGGCTTCTTACTGTTAAGGCCACCAGCTCCTGAATGAAAAATGTACTTAAAAAATGAAATGATCGAATAAAAGAATGTCTCCTATCCATGCAGCCAGACAGCTATGAGAGATGTATAGAACTTGGCAACTTGAAAGGCCCCAAAATGAAAATTTGGCCCCAGAATCACAGTCTTCAGTGGCTTACTGAACATTTTATTATGTCTACCTCCTTGTATCTACACTTATTGCTTTATTTATCAGCTATACTTTTAATGTAGATGCATTTTTAGTTCTTCAATTACAGACTATAATCTATCTGTTTCTCTGTATACTTTGTTATCCCATCTTTATGGTCAGCACCCCCATAGAGCACCACAGAGCAGGTATTATTTGGGTAGAGGATCATACTCAGAGCTGCAGTGATGCTGACACAGTGGTGTGCTGGTGTGAGTGGATCAGACACAGCAGTGCTGCTGGTGTGTTTAAACACCTCAGTGTCACTGCTGAACTGAGAATAGTTCGCTAACCAGAAATATCCAGCCAACAGTGTCCTGAAACAGATGGACTACAGTCTAATTGTAGAACTACAAAGTGCTCCTATACGGTACGTGGGACTGATAAAATGGACAATGAGTGTAGATACTAGGAGGTGTAGCGATCTTGAGACCTAGAATGCAACATCATGAATTTTCTAATTTCACTTGGCAGTAAACTTCTGCAAACTGTTCTTCTGTTCTCATCGTATTCATAATGTTCTTATGCAACAACAACAAAAAAAACACCATGATTTACACATTGAAAACACACAAGACGGTCCTAAGCAGCATGAAATGTCCCTCTGCGTGCTCTTCAAAGTCAGTGTTACATAACCAGCTGAAACGTTCAGTGTCAAACTTGGGGTGATAGGATTAATAGTCCAAGACCAACAAGGAACTCTACAAAAACAGTTCTGGAAGTTTCCAAGTAAACACAGACTTGGCCAACATTTGCTCCTTGTGCACACGTCATCTCTCAATGGGGTTCCGAAGAGCAAACAGACCCATTTAAACTTTATCTGCAGGTGAACTGATCTCACCATCACACTTGTAGCTTCCCATATATGTGTGAAATGATCTACTTCCCTTTGAGATGTTGACATCAGGGTTAACAGTAGAATGAAATATCAGAACAAACTTGAGGTTTACTTATTTTGTAATAAGCTAAACTAATTAGTGCAGCAGCTAATTAAAAAAGTAAGTCATAAACACGTACATAAACACCTACTTTGCAAGTTAGAGACACTCATCAGTATTTCATTTCCAGTCAAATCAGATATTAATTACAAAATTATTTAGTTTTAGCATCAGGAAAACGCTGACACCATGCACTGCTGTTCAAAAGTCTTAGACACTTAGAACTTTATAGTTTAAAAGCCTTTATCTGAGCAGTAAGTGTATTTTTACCAGTAAGAATACCAAATGTCATGTAAATAAGCATAAAAGCAATATGACATAGCATTAATATTTTATTTTGAAAGAAGTAGATAATATGTTGTAAGTCAGTTTGAACAAAGTGTAGTTCCAGGTTTCTCCTGGACGCCCCAGACATTGTATGAATTTATTCAGTTCCTTCAGCAGCAATCTTGATTTATCTTCATAAAGTACTGAGCAGTCGAAGCAGGTATTAGATGATAACGGGGTTGCCACAAGGAAAGGCTTAGAAAGAGTTTAATAAACACACTGACATATGCAAAACCATTACTTGAAGTATTAATACTATTTACATATTTACAAAAATAGTGTTTTGATGAGCAAATAAAAGCTTCCTGTCTGAATAAATAGCTTTTTAAATACAATAATGACCTCAAGTGCCTTAAACCTTAAAACAGTACTGTACACAGAAAAATACATAAAAGCCTCAACAACTAATTATGATATTATTTTTCTTTCTCTTTACCTTAATTACTTCCATTATTTAATTGTTCAGAGAAATCTGCAGGGATATATTTCCAAACCTCTAAAGCTCAGTCTTGGTTGAACTTTCTGCCTCTCATGAAACACATGCAGTGACGTTGAGGCCTGGACTCTGGGGCGGACAGTACGTTGTTCTGACAACACCAGTAGCTTCTTTATATGATTTTATTTTTGGTTGTTTTTTTTTCGCAGTAAAGACTTCACGCATATTTTTAAGACTCATAGAGTTGAGTTGTCTTCTCACAGTGAAAAGATGGACACGTGAATTTTAGAGCTAGAACAAGAACTTGATTTTCTCTCCTCTTTCTTAAAAATGAAAACATGTAGCAAGTCCTGCTAGCCATGTTAAAATCAGCACTACTTTGCCTACATCCACCTTTGCACAAACGTGTCTCATGTAAACAAAGAAGATAAGGGTGCACACTCTTCTGTCAGACAAAGGAAATAGCGGCACACATTCTTGACAATACAAGCCACAAAATTTTTGAGTCTTTGAGCTTTGCAAATGGTCAGTTTTTAGTGACCTTACACAGGGTTGGTGGACCAAAAGGCCTAAATGCATATAAAATGCTACTTAAAAAAAAAAACCATGTATGTGTTTGTGTTTTTGTTATACATGACTGCCAATGAACTAATTGAACTAACTATAACTCATAAAGTCCTGATTTTGGTTTCATTTTAGAAATGGGCAACAGCCACTAACTGCCACCTGTAGCCCAACAGTACAGACATTACATGATAGACATGATAGATTAAACACAAGAGTTCCGACCTCTATTTTTAAGGTGAGTGGGGGTGGGGGGTAACAGAAACAACAGGTAGATGCAGAACTGATGGTTGTGAAAAATGGTTTTCTGAAGGGCGCCCCATTCTGGAATTGTCCTTGGTTAGTCAGGTCCACCATTACCTGTAGTCTAACAGCATGCATGTAGCCTCAGTGTAGCATATAAATAATAAATAGGAGGAGATGAAAATGTACAGTTTGTGGAAAAAGTTATTTTATTTGGGGTGGGTTGTCCCACTCTGGCCCCAGATACATATTCTACATATATGATCTATACAGACTGATGTTATGACGGTACAACTCACTGAGAAAGTCTTACTAATGAGTAATGGAATCCTAGATTATTCTAAATTATTATAAGGTGGTCAGAGTGAGTAAGAGTGTGATCAATGTGGCATCAGAGCCAGAGCTTCCCTGAACAGGCCGTTCATCACATCTCCTTATTTTGGTTGAAAAGATACCGGATAGGAGACTTTAACGTCGAGGCCCGTTCAAGACAAGCAGTGCTTTCTCATTCACGACCTAATCCTGTGCCTGAGGGCATTCCTGAACCGCTCCTCTCTGTCTGTCGCCCCCACTAATATCCTCACCTGTTGCTTACCAAAACAACAGTGTGAGTCAATAAGGCATCGGGTGTCCGACGCAATGTCAGAAAAACAACATAAAGAATTCATCTGTCTCGAGCGAAATCTGATATATTTAGACTGTAGTTTTACACTTAGATAATATTATCACCAGAGCAAGTACACAAAAGCTTGTTTTATTTAATACATTAGCATGTGTGTTGTATTCTGTAGAACAACAGGGCGCTTCATCGAGAGCTGAATTCATTTCCCCGCAGATAACTTGCTGTTCCTCCTACTTTAGTGAGGGAGTGATTCAGAAAGGCAGTCATTGTGGCTCAGCTGACTGTTGTGAGTAGGTGCGGCTAAATTCTCTTTCTTTATTTTGGCTTTCTAGCAAGGAAATCTTTTCTGGGGCTTGAATAATGACCAGA
Organism: Megaleporinus macrocephalus; assembly: GCA_021613375.1. Taxonomy (NCBI): domain Eukaryota; kingdom Metazoa; phylum Chordata; class Actinopteri; order Characiformes; family Anostomidae; genus Megaleporinus; species Megaleporinus macrocephalus. The sequence continues at coordinate 19,216,509 of CM038706.1, forward strand.
GTATGTTAATCCACTTGATAATCTTTTAGCGCTTGTCAAATGAAATTCATTTTCCAGCATTCAAGGATTCCACAAATGATCTAGTTTGGTGAGTCTAGCAATTTGGACTGGCAAGGACAAAAAACACGGTTAGTGTATATTAGTGTGTATATAACCATGTAGTACATATATATAGATATTTTTTTTATATTTTATACTTAACAGGAGACGCAACTTTTCTATTGGTCTGGAAATATTCACACAATAGAAAGGGCATCGTTAACAATTAATTGGGGAAAATAAAAATAAATTTAAAATAAAACTAAAAATAAGACAATGATAACATAACCCAGTCAGTTTTCTGACTGTTCAGATTTGGCTCCTCTTCCTACATCAAGTGAGGGCCTATTAGAATAATACCACCCCCCACTGGCACCCCATTTTTTCAGTTTCTCACATTTTTCACCTCTAGGCACCTCACCTTATGTGGAAGCTAAGAGCTAATCATATTTATTGCAACATCAAGCTACAGATAACAAAAAACCTGTATATGCATGCTGACCACTGGATCGACTTATTGCTATATCTTGGCCTCTCTTAAGCCAAGTTGCTGATTCCTAGCAGGTGTTGGTGGTATAGTGAAAATTAAGCGTTGTTATGCTTGTAAGACATTATAAGTTATTTGCATGATGTTTACTCAATCAGCTGCTTGTTTCTATACTGGCTGTCCAAAGAAAAACCCATAGTATTAATATTCACGTTGCATTAATATAATTTAGACACAACAGCTGCTGTTCAAAAATGCTTCAAACTGGTTTAGAAAAAATTCTGCTTCCACTGATTTACACTCTTAAGTAAAGGAGACAATTTTGGAGACAATTGTTTTCCTTTGACAGCGACGATTTGCTCTAAATATGTTTCTTTCTTTGTGTAGTTGTTCAGTATAAATATGTTTATATGTAATATATACTCAGATAATCATATTTTGATGTCATTTATCATGAAGTGAAAATATACCATTATATTACCTGCCCATGTTCCTAGATCTCAATTATTATCTTGTATCTTGTTGTTTGTTTCTTTGTGTAATAAAATCCCAAGTATTAGTGTCAGAGCACGTGTGCACGTCCTGCCTGACAGGCTTATGGCAAACACGTTCATCTTCTGATTTTTACTGAAAAGAAACTGGATATGTATTTCAAAATACCCCCTCCCTTCTCCGTCCTCCGGCACGTTTCTCCTCCCTCCCTTTCTTGTCCAGCCACCCCTCCTCCCAGCTGCTGAGTGCTGTTGCTGGAGGCCGGCCGTTTCAGTCTCCTCACTGAGACACCGGAGACTGACACACACTATCGCACACTCTCCTACAGGCAGGAGCACAGAGGCTCACACACACACACACACACACACACTCACATCTAGGTAGGCTGTTTGGCAATTTTGCCAACATGTCCCATTGCAGCAATGGAGCTGGTTGGGTCAAATGCCTCTCAAGACACTGAACATATAAATTAAAGGAAAGAACATCCACGCTTGCCTAGACGGGACATGAGGAGCATCTAAAACTGAAAGGAGCTTTTCTTCCTTCCATCTCTGAACGCTGTTGTGGACTTCCAAGATGAGCCTGAAAAAACGTAAACCGAGCGTGGCGTTCAGCTGGCATAAGTCGTTTGCCATCCTCGCCCCGTGGAGGAAAGGTAAGCCCCTGAATACACGGTGTGTCATTCTGTTTACATGGCATCATTTTACCTCTCATTGTCAGGTGTGTGTAACACCTGGATTTGTGAGTGCAGGTAGTCATTTGTCTGGCTGGGGTGTTTGAGTGCTATTTAGAGGCAAACAGTGACTTCGTACCTAATTTGAAGAGACTTTTTCTGGATCCATCAATTTGTAGGATTCATAGCTAATGAAACAGGATTACGCTGACAGATATTTATTATTATAGTTATATAGTTAAGGTCATCATCCATAATGTCACATTTGGGTAATTTCACAAAACTGTGTATGTGCTTATGTTTTACAATGTTCCACTGTGTTCTAAAATATGAATATATTATTTGCCAGATGTCTAATATTATTGAAAGTTTTTAAGAAAAAAATAATAGCTGATGTATAATTCAAAACATATTTTTAGTTTTCTATTATTGATGGTATTAATCCTAATATATCATTCATATTTCTTGTACAAGGAAAGCCCACTCCCAATGACGTACATCATGAAACATAATGAAAAAAAGAAAATTCCTGAAAGTGGTTTATTATGTGCTTTGGAGCAAATCCCTTCAATTAAATACACAAAGGAGATTATTCAGCCAATGCAATGGGGGTTTAATCTAATATAAGTAATCTAATTTAGCTGGTGGTCTCATTTTTTGCTGTCTGTTAATAAAGTAAATCAAGAAAACATGTTTAGATTTTGTGGTAAAAGACAGGAAGCATCACCGTCCATGGAAGGCTTGCTCTGGGACATATAAATATATATATTTATACTGGAATACATCCATTTGTTATACTGAGATGAAATCTCTTCCAATACAAAGACTCTACTTTTCTACTTTTTTCTTCCTTGTGAGTTGTTTGCATATTTTCTACCATTAGGAGACCTCTTGCGAGACAGGCATCAGGTCTTACAGTTCAACTTAAGCCTCCCCAAGGTCTCCAGTTTGCTTGCTTTTGTTTAAGGATTCCATTCCATTGTTTCAGTTGTGCAAGGACATAATTTCAAATTGGCAAAGGGATCTCTCGTTGGTCATGACTCCCTGGGTGAGGCCAGGTTTGTGAAAGACGAGTATTAAGCAAACTGCAGCACAGGGTGTAAAGATCATGGTTGTGCATTTCCTTTGTGCTATATAATCCCTCTTCTCTAACGGGTTTGCTATGAGTAACTGATTTAAGACACAGTACTAACCCGCTATTGCTGCATTAACAGATGGTATGAGAGTTCATCATCTCTGAGGTGTGATCACCATTTTCAGCCCTGGGCTAAACATGCATTAGAAAACTAAGTGACATCAGATGTGGATGTTTGTGAGATGACAGCTCCAACACTGTGACCTCTATCCTGTTTCAGTAAATATCTGACTCATAACTAGAACCAGGCAGAGCAGCGTTCGGAGGAATTCTTAATAAATGGGTCCATCCTTTAGGTGCAGGCTGACACACGTGACTCAGGTGTTCAGGAATTTGAGTACAGACCCCCGCCCTAAGGGGCCAGGAGAGTGCACTTGTCCTTAGTTTGTGGTGAAATCAACACTGCGAGGCTAAAGCTATTAAGTAAGGCTTGTCCTTTGATCAGTCTTCAGAATGTGGAATTCTTAGTGGTTTTCCATAGTCCTAAATCTTATTCCTGAAGACTTTTAACCCCCTAAAACTCTCAAAGACCTGTACATGGCCCACACTTCTATGCCTCAATCTAATACCTACTTAATGCACTAGTTTATTAGTTTTTACACTACTATAAATTTACTATAACAGTAACAGCTACACAAACTTAAAATATTTAATAAATACTGCTACTTAAATGACCTAATCTCTAAATTTTTATTTTCCCTTGTACCATTGGTTTGGTTTTATGTACCAAAAACAGTCATACTTTTTTCCGACCTCTTTTCACCCCTAAGCAGGTTACTGTGTGAAATATTCTATCGTTGTTGAAACAAAAAATAGTAACTTTCAGGAGAAGAAACTATGTTTCTAGTATTTTAGACTGTTTCTACTGGTCCATTCACCACAAACTACTATGATCGAACACAATTTAAAGCTTAACTAGAGCTTTTAAATTACACCAAAAAGTAAACAATACTAAAATGGGAAAGGCTTTTTGCACGACAGTAGCAATATATTTAAATGATCTCCTGCCGTCCTGTGCTTTGCCTCATTTGAAAAGCAGGTCAGGCTAAAACACTCCTCATAACTTCAATTCAACCGGCTCAACTGCTACAGGCTGAATAGACAGATATAGGTTGATGAGTCTGCTTTCATGACATCACAAAAGCAATACTTTGCAGCTTAAATCTCACATCCTGCATGACCTAGGGCGTGTATGGCACATTTCGAAACTGTAACAATGTTTACGTACTACATTTCATTCTACTTCCATGATAAGGATAGGATAATGGTAGAGAAATAAGAGTGGGAGGTGCTCATCAAGAGAGGCCTGCTGGTGTAAATGCATGTTAAGAAATCTATGGCTGAGTTCCTGCTCCTGCACATTCTTCTGTTATCCTACTAACGTCGACTAATGAAAGACCAGGGCTTTCTAACTCACACTGATAATGTGTCTCTGGAAGGACTCCTTAGGATTCCCATCTCAGCCTTGGAGGAGGCAGAGAGAGTGAGAGAGTGGAGGGGAAATGCTTCATTATCGCACTAAGAGACAGACAGACGAGGGGCGCAGAGCGTCTGCTGCATTTGGAAGCGTGGGTTTAGGGGGGCAGGAAGGTGTGCAGCTGCATTTCACACCTCATCAAACATCACATCTGCTCTTTGTCACTTCAAGTGAGGAGTTATGCAGGACCTGGGAATCTCAGCCATTCTGTCTAACCTTTTATCAGAAACCTTCAAAGTCAAAGCTGAGGCTGAATTTCACTCTGATGTGATCCTGCTGGCATTTTAAAACTGACAATGTTGAATGAAGACACAAGATCATTTATTCTGTGGCTTATTTGACATTTATAGTGTTTGGCTTTAACTTTATATTAAGTGGATGTCATTCACATTTATTTAGGAAGGCAAAATTGCTTCTTCTATTTCCTTAAAAAAAGCTTTTTGGAACCATTATTTTTTTTAAAGAATATAGCACTGGTTTTTAATAATATGGGTATATTTTATAGTATGGATCTTGTCACATAAGAAACAGTAAATAAACCTTAAGCAACCCAAATATTTTATCAACAACTACTGTTAGACACTATTCAGATACATATTTTGACAGTGCGAAAACCTAAATGCAGTCAAGACAGAACCTGTGGTCATTCAGTCTGGCCACCCATAGTGGTTGCAGACTTCTGTCTCTGAGCTCTTCAACCACATAAATAGCAGACCTGTCCTGGCCTGCTTCTGACCTCTCTCCACTCAGGATCACAGTGCCTAAACCAGGGGACAGCCGAGCCTGAGGTTTAGAAATGTCTTCACTTATGCAAGCAAAATCCTGAGGCTCGCCCAGTACACTTACTCAAGCAAACATAGATGCAGGGCGTTTACATACATACCGACTCCATTTTCTGGGAGGTTAGCTATACTGCTACATGTTTTATTAGACCATGGTAGAGGTAGCTAGCAACTTATTGGCTAGCAAAAAAACATAGTAGTAATAGTGAAACATATTCTGCAACGCTTTACACAAGTGAGCTGAACAGCAGTAAGGAGTTAGCCGACTATAGATACTTTTCAATTACTATGTTAGTTAGCTTACTCATTAAAAACTTTAATTAGATTACATTTACTCTCTTCACAAGCAATAGGAGAGTCAGGCCTGTGACAATGTTAATTGTATAACTCAGTGTAGAGGTGTTCAAAATTACATATGTCCTTTTGGTTTACTAATTAACATTTACTAATAATGTACTAATTCACAATCTTTGGGTTTGCTTTGTTTTTGGGGGTGTAAAGTTTGGGGGTGAGGGTTGAGGGACTGAAGTCTTAATTACCTCACAAAACATATTCGCACCCTGCCTGTAGGCAAGCTGTCCATCAGCATTCACCTCGGAGGCAGACTAGGTAAATCCCACTAGGTCAGACTACTTCAGCGAGGAGGGCATATAATCTCTCTCTTTATCAAGCTCGTCACTGGGCCACTCAAGACTAAAGCTGCAGACCATGAGCTTTTTACTGCCTGAGGGGATGAACTTTGTTCCCACCAACTTTTCAGGAGGTATTTTCTCAGGACAGTTAGAAGAAGTATGTTTTTACATACATTTTAGAAAGACCCAACACTCTAAACCACTGACCTCACATTTTAGGAGTCTGCATCATTAAATCCAATTACAGAGTTTCTGTAAACGGTGTGTGATGAAATATGCAGTCGTTTCCAAGCTCGACCTGATTCAGGTATGTCATTGGATAATAAACAGCTTTACATTGAGTTAACACCTGTTCCAGTCGAACCACAAAACAGATGGCAGTATTGTAGACTCAGACAGTGCTGGTCTGATTACATGGTTGCGTAAAGACCAATCAGTGTATAATTTGCCAGACAAAGACTATAACTCTCTAATTTAGCACAATCCAGAAATTAAAACGGTGCTCAGAAGCACTAAACGTAAATAGCTGGAAACAGAATCTGTCAACTATCTTATCTCAACCAGAGAATTCCTTTGGTTTTGAATGTTTTCATTAATATCCATCCAATCATTCCTGCACTCACAGTCCAAAGAATGAGCCCGGGAATGCAAGTAATTGGGAAAGTGTGTTTGGATCATGATGTCTCACAGACTGTTCTCGAGTTACACAAGGAGAAGTTCTTAGAGAATGCTTTAAAACATGAGCCATGGTGTCCTTCTGGCGCGTATCAGTGTCCTTGCATTCCTAATCACTGCTGAAGTTGAAAAACCAAAAGCAGAAGTCTCCAGAACTCCTGAGTGAGGACTGAGTGTTTTATCAGCTTAAAAATGCGAGGCATTTGCCAGTAGTACACAGAGGCAAAAAATCGGCTCCCCCGAAGCAAAACAACTGCTCCAGGTGGGACGGGACTGAAAGCGCTGTTCCGCAAATGGTCAACCAAGAGAAAGCTGGACAACAAGTTTATTGCTGTGCACAAAACAGCGCTGAAAGCTGATAGAGGACGTAAAACTTGATTATCTCCAAATATTTTCTCAGCTTCTGTGGATCCTAATGCTTTGGAAATAATTCACTTGTAGATGTAAAGCCACCCGGGTGATAAGACGTGGAAAAATGTGGGTCTCACTCCCGGCCAACAATGGTATTAACCCGCTTCTTTTTTTCTTTCTTTTTTTTTTTTTGCTTGTTTGTATTTTTAATGCATTCATACTCCGGTGCACATAGGACCTCTACATTACTCACATTGCTGCCTGCCAGGGGCTGGACGAGGGCCCGTTTGATCTCTCTGTACCGGCGGCCAGGTCTCAGGGATGTTAATTGAAAACCCAGGGGGATTGAGATGCAGATTGCTTTCTCCCAGAGAGTGGCACCAAAAATGCTCCGCCATCAGCAGTTCTGTGTTTTCTGCTAGCAGGCACTGCTTCATGAGGACCTGGCTGAGCAGACCTTTCTAATTGACCCTTTAAAGTGGATAAGCTACTCTGATTCGGGGGCCTCAACTCCAAGAAACCAATTACAGCATGTTTGACTACGTTATCCGTTCCACTTGTGTATCCTATATAGAGCGCTTATCGTTCCAAATAGCTGTGAGACAGTATTTTTACTTTAGATCATCCTTTCAGAGTTCTGACCCTCCAAATTAGTTTATCTTGCTCCATGGTGAGAAATTTGACTGTACTCATTACGCTGTGAGTGATAACACCAGATTTAGCAGTGCATGACAAGATAAGGCCAATTATGGGATTATCACAGCTTCTCGGACACAAAATACACATTATCCTGTATAATGGTTCCTTTTCCAGTCGCGGGAAGTTCTGGGGCGGAATCCATCTTGTCCACAAAGTTCTTTAGTGATTTATCCAGAATGCTCCAGCACACGTGTGTTATTCTTGAAGCAGTATTGTTGTAGCAGTAGCTGAACTCCGTGAAACAAGTAAATGTACAACATCGATGAAGGGAAATGCCATCTGCATGACTATATTGGTAAGGAGTGACTAAATACTAATGATGACACATATGACACATCCCATTATGTAAGCTCAGTAATATTGAGCACATGAAAGATGGAAATGCTGTTATGTCTGTTCCACCACAATATAAATCATTTCAGAGCATCTTGACTCCTTTACAAAACAGGAAATGTGGCAGTCTTCAACTACAACGCATTTTGAATGGCATAGTCTTCAGAGCAAGAATCAGAAATACATTCCACATGTGACAGCAAAGGCATAGCAGTGTCAAAGAAATGACAAAGAAGCCACACTGATCTAATTACGGAGAAAAGAACCAGAGAATGATCTCGCACTGGCTTCAGTTTTTCAGCAAACAAGAAACTTTTGCTGACACCGGCATTTAATCGCACACATACAACTTTTAACATCTACCAGCTTTGTCAACAAAATAGGATGCTCTAGAGCAGCCACACATGAGTCTTAGCCCAACATGCCCAAAGCCAAACAAAAGTTCCCGCAGCATTGGACTGGGGAGCAGTGGAACTGTGTTCTCTTGAGTGATCAAGTACCAGGATCGATTATCCAAAGTCACTACTTGGCCTCGCCTAATGCTCTTGTGTGCAATCACAGCAATGTTCTAGTATTTAGCGTAAAGCCTTCCCAGCAGAATGGATACTGTTAGTGCAGCAATGGGGGAACTCCCTGTTCCCTGTTCAGCAGACTCCCTGTTAATTCTCAGAAGAAACGTTGGATGAGCAGGTGTTTGAAAGCTTTTGGATGTTATAGGCCAGTTTTCCAGACCCTGATTAAGTTTTAGCCAAGACTGAAAATAATTTTCAATGGTTATTCAACATTGGCTTCATTATTTATTGCAAAGATTAGAATACAGGCCCATGGAAACTAAGTTATGGATTTGGATTACTAAAACATAACCTAAGCTTTTCCGTTCATTTTTCTTCTGAAATGAACTACATTTGTAAGCTCCAACACATTCAGGTTCATGTTATGGTGGCTGCATTGTCAGCCTGAGGGTTTCTGTCAGAGAGACCATGAGAAAAAAGCTGGGAAAACACAGCCATTGTTTTCAATGGGAACCTGGGCCAGAAGCAAAGTTTTTATGACCTCACATGATTGAAATGCTATCATTGTTTTCGCAGAGCCACTATCCAATCTGAAAACAACTTTATCACAACAGATTCTTTTCTCAGGAAAAATAGTGGCGGACTCGCCGCTTTTTATTCACTGAGAAACCCAAAACAACAGATTGCAATTTCACCGACAGAGCTGGCAACAAATTAATTATGGTTCTTTTCAAGGACATCGTGAAAGTCTGCCAAATCATGAGAATAGTACTGAATGAAATGTTTAGTTAGTGTTTATAACCGGCACATCAGTCGCTAGTATCCATAATACAGGCGCATGTCTGCAAATCAGCTCTAATTATGATCTTTCCTGTAATCCTACCGCCTCTTCCCGCCAATGATGTTTACTGGCTGTAAACTAACCGACTGCAGTTTACATGATTCTAAACTAAACGTTTTCGGTAAGAAATTAATTGAAATGAAAGGATGGAGAGCCGATGACAAATAAAGTCATCTGTAAATATTTTGTTGCAGTTGTCAAGTAGTGAAGCTTGCAGCCAGTACTCAAAGAATAGATTTAATAACAGTTTCCCTATACCTACCTAGGACATGGAGCCTGTCATTCAGCATGATAAAGGACCTCCATAATGGGCCTTTAAAATGATAAGAATAAAGGAATATTTGACAGACACCTGAAAGGTATCAAATTGCCGATGGTTGGAAAGAGGAGATGTCACATATGATTGAACCCCATAATAGCATTAACTGGCCAAAAAGATCAAAGCCTGACAGTTCAGTGCCATGGCCTCACTACATTCTGGGCTCTATTTGGAACACTGTTGCCAAAGAATGCTTTATAGTGCGAGATAGGCTTTCAGCACCGTGACAACATTTCTGAATACATGCCTTATATAATTTGAATGCTGAGTGCTGGACTGTGCAGTGAGATTTGGTATAGCTGGGACTCTTCCAAAGAGAAAAAAAGGCAGTGCTGCTGTCCTTTAGGACAAGAAAGCATTTTTCAAATGCTCTGTGTTCTCTGTCATTAAGAACCCTCTTGCCACATCTTTAGCCACATGACAACATTTAGATGCAGAACGAATGCGATCCCGTTCCAGTGGGGTGGATGTGTCAATGAGTTATTTAGAAGATTGTACCATTTGTTTAATAATTGGCTCAAGAGTTGGGCGGTCACAAATTCCTCTTTTTCCTTCCTTCCTCAGCTATGCAATACAGGACGGCGGCCCAACATTTTTGAGCCTTTTACGTTATATGAGCACAAAGCATGAGATATAATGACTCCAAGGTTATTAGTTTGGAGCTCAAACATATTTCTTTCTTTTTCTTGCAGGCAAAGGGGATATGACTTTAGAAAACGAGGTAGTGCTGACCAAGATGAAGCTCTTCAACAACTTTCATGAGAAACTCCTGAGCGCTGATGACACGGTGTCCACCGTGTCCATGTCAATGTCGGAGCAGGACATTTCTGCACCACTTCAGGCTGAGGAAGCCATCTCAGTCCACAGTGCCCCACCAGAAATGAACATAAAAGAGTCAAAGAAAGACTATTTATCTGCAATTTTCTCCGATTCCAAGCTGCCAATTTTGTACAAATTTGAATCAGAGGACTCTGGGGTAGAGATGCCCAGTGGAGCGAACTCTCCATCCACTCCCACGGGTTCAGAGCAGAGCTTTGTTGTTCACAGCAGAGAGTCTTCATGTGACTCTGGCACCCTGAACCCTCCCATACCATCTAGCAGTCCTATTATTTTACTAGAACAGAGTACAGGTTCCTTAGAGACTGAGCAAGCATCATGCATGTACGACCGAGAAGATAATCTGACAGCTTTAGAAGACAGACCAGAGGACCAGACGGATAACCTTCTACTGGAGGCCTCAGGAGATTCTGAAAGATCAGATAATGAAACCTTAGAGAACATCTCTGAGATCCAGGAGGATGGTTTAGTATGTGCAGACACGGCAGAGGAGAGAGCGGAGAGTGAAGCTGCTGAGGACACAGGGTCAAGCAGCCATTCAGTTGAAGCTTACGATGGCAACACAGGGGCAGACGTGCAGCAGCAGTCACTGAGGAAAAGCACAACAAGTGACAGTCTGGATGAGTACATGGAGGAGTGCTGCAGGCTTAGTGAGGTAACTATAACAGTTTACACATTTTTATTTACTTGAAGGTCTAGGATCATGTCCAGTTTTATATAAGCAGGCCTGTAGTGTATGTATAGCATCACAGTGGTACTTGGGATAAGATATAAACAAGAACATTACATTCAGAGGCAAAGCACAATATTTGTGCAGTGAAATAAGAAAACTCCTTGAAAAATAGTTGAAAGTGCTGCATGTTTCACACTTTGAGCCAGTATGTAAACATTTTTATGGTGATCTTAAAGCACGGCTAAATGAGGTCCAACGATGATTTGAAAGGTACAATCAATGTTCCTAAGTGGCTCATAGTTCACAAATATGGTTCTGAGAAAAAGCTTTACAGATGAAGAAACTTTATGTTATGTAGATGTTCTTCATAACCTTAAAAGGCTACTTTTCACTTTTTAAAGAACGACCCACTAGGCAATAAAAATGTTTCTTTTATGATATCACAACCTTTTTGGCACATTGTGGCAGTACTTTAGCACCATGGGGATGATAAAAGATGGCTCACTGTCTCAAGCTGAAGGTGACTTTAAATCTTTTTACATTACAGGGCACTTAAATGGAAAAAATATGCTCCTGCCCAAGACCTTGTGTCATCTCATGATTATAGAGTTAGCTTGGAATTTCGGGGTAGAAAAAAAGTCAGGCACAAAGCAAAGAGGATCTTCATACCTGTATTAGGAAACTGCTTGGATGACAAATGGAAGTAAATGTCCATTAAGTGTCCACTAGGTGACTGAAAAAGCCATGGGGAAGCCTGGGTAGACCTGTGTATGTCTGGGCCCAACCAAATCAATCAAAGAATGAGATTGAATGTGCCCATCAATCAATCCCAAATGTTTTTTCTCAGCCCTTCAATCACTGCTTAGCAACATCAGCCATTGTTTCGAGCCATGAGTTCTTCAGCAGCACACTGGCATTTGAATTTGAAGCTCCAGCTGCTTTTAAAAGAAGTACCTGCAGGGCCTGTAAACTGTAAAGTAGGTCATTTTCTACCACTCGTTGTCATCAGTGGTCTGTGAATTTGGTACAATCTGTCTTTCACTTCAAAAACTAAAAGTCAAACCAAACCACATTAAAGACAAGACATAAATGGACCATAAACGTTTCCCATGCCTGCTGTGGTAGTAAGCCTAAGCCCAGGATCCATTAGGTTACCAATAGTTTTTTTGGTGTGTTGTGTATTCATACAGCTCAGCTGTCTGTGTTTAACTCAGTCTACGTTGGGCAAAATTTGTGCCAATCTGGATGATTGCTGTTGTTTTGTATTGGCATAAGGCAGAAGCGTTGGAATAGGTAGGGTGATGACTGCAGAGCTGTCAAGCTATAGCCAAATGTCACAACACAAAGCAGGACATATGGTGCTTTCATATTCGTATGACTTTTGGGGTTGTATGTATGACTTGATTTGTGTTCAAGTGGTTTTGTTTACACACAAGATGGATGTTTCTAATTTACTTTTTGTTTTTCTGTACAAAAGCAACAGTGTTTTTGCATTACTGCAGCAAAATAAAGAGCAGAGGATGCTTATGAGATGAGTAATGATTTTATCCAGTTAGTAGCATCACATAACACGTGCATATATTTATATTTTCCTGGTGTGGATGATTTTAGCCCGCAGTCTTCATGTCTGGCTGAAATGCAGCCAGGGTATAAGCAGCTATCATCGCTTTTACGTTGACATGCACCAACTCGGAAATTGAGGGTTTGGGGTTTCCCACTAGAATATATAACACTGCAGTCCTGGCAAAAAAAGTGATATTTCCGACATGACTTGAAGGCAGCAATAGTGTGTTTGTAACCTGAATCTACCAATTTGTTACTCACGTATTTGTCTACTCCTACCCAAACCTATATTTCTGGCCACACCACTGCAGCAGGCTAATCAGCGACAGCCACAAATACAAAAAAGATAATTGTCAAAGACCTGTCGGGACCTGTCATAAAGACCCATACATGTCCATCATCCTCTCTGAACAGTGTTCTCATTCATGCAGTTGAAAAAAAACCCTTCTTTTTCCTGGCAATGAACTCCTCCTATGCTGCACCTGACAGCTGTGCTCATTGCCAAGAAGTTACAACCTGTTTGAAGTGCTGAGCATCTCTTCCTTTCATGTTAAAGTAATCATTTCTTTCGGGACACACTGTCTCAGACAGAGGAGGCTTTATTTATGTATTTTGGTGGGCAAAAGAGAAACATTATTCTTATAGACTTGATCATTTTAAGCTGTTTAAAATCCTTTGAGCTCATAATTTAATTGGAAAGGATTACAATTCATTGTTGCAGAGTTGTCCTTATAAAAGTTATTGCCAGTCTGTCTTTCGTGCCAATTCCTCCAAGTGTTCAAGGCTGAAATGTTCAAAACTTGCTTATTCATTCACCAGATTTTAGCAATACCAATAAGGGGCTGCTTGAGCAAGTGAACTATTACATGTGTAACCACGTGGATACATAAAAGCAGTAAATGAGCATGCTAAAAATAATCTTTGGGCATGTTTGCCTGGTAAAAAAAAATCAATAAGTGTCTGCACATTTTGCAGGGTTATGGTTTTTTACCCCCGCCCCCCCTCCCAAGAGCAGACCTGACGATTTTGTATCTTTGTGTGTGCATTTGCACTTTCACGTATGGAGGGTTATTGAACTGTGGTGAACCTAGAGCATAGCGCTTCATCACCTTGAGGTCATGGCATGGGACACGTATGTCGAGTTCTCCTCAGTGCCTCAGTACAGTACAGCATGTATAGACGGATGTGGGGCGCAGTGTTCTCTCCGTTTCATGGAGCCGCCCATCATCCAGCACCTGTTCATCTGTGCTGAGTGACTGTGCAGATGGCTGTGACGATTACAGCCAGCATAGCCAAACCCCCTCTCTCATCTGAGTCCTGTGCTTCTCTTCACCAGCCTCGAGCCCAGCCTACCTGCATGCATCAAGCAGGTGTTAAACAGCTCAAATTACTCACATATTTAGCCAGATAAAGCCCCTTTGATAGCTTATGGATCTTTTAGGAATGGGTGAGTGGCAGATGTGTGTGTGTGTGTGTGTGTGTGTGTTTTTTTTTTTTATTTGTTCTGAACAGAGTAGTCCAGGTCGGCCTAGTTTAGGGGAGCAGTGACGACAAGCGGACTGGGCGGTAAACTCCATCTTCAACATCACCTGTCAGCACACCTAATAAGCTAATTCCTCGGCCCACTAAACGGAGTGCTGTGGACTGAGGAAAGGGATAATGAAAAAAAAGGGTTGTGAGTTTTTTCCCCATCCGCTTCAGCCACAGCAACTTCAAAGGGCCTCTCTGTCCCATGCTAATCTGATTTGTTTCCTGCTTATGAGGACAGAACACAGGCCTGAAGTGAAGATTCAATTGTGCAATAGCAAGGCGGCTTGCTTCTATCAAGCTTTGAAGCATCAATCAACTGACCTGTCCAGAGCCTGTACATGTAGTATTTTAGGAACAGTTGTGAGAATATTGTTTTTAGAAAAAAATTTTATTCAACCTCACAAGAAACTCAAAACGGCTACATTTCGAGTCTGTTTTTATTATTTGGCATGTATGTGACAGGCCAGGCTTTTAGTTGAGCTGATGTTAGTATATCGTTAGCTAGGAAGCTTGATATTCCAGAGACATTGGGCCTCATTCAGCAAACGTTCTTAAGAAGTTTTCCTAAAACCCACTTGTGCAGTTCTCACGATGGGATTTCTGGGCACACTCAAAAACCTGTCAAAGGTGACCTGCAGTTGTGTACACATAGCCATGGTAATTGCATTTGCTTTAGGATTCACTTTTATTTGTTTAAGGTAGAAACAATGCAGGGGGATTTCATTTTGATACTTGCACTGTAATAAAAATCAAATGTCAGAATGTCTTTAGCTGACAAAGAAAGACATTGTAATGCTTACTCCTATCAAAAGCAACACAGCTTTCATGCAAGAAAGTGGTGCTTTCTTTTCTAACTGCTGTCCGCCACAGCCACGCCATACATAAGAGCTCACTCTCCAAGCATTGCACGTCTTCAACTCTCCCTCTCTTTCTCCTCACTCATATACATATACTGACAGCCAACGGTGGTCTCATCCTCACCCATAGAGTCCATAGTAAAATGAACAAAAGGGGCAATCAGTGTGATCAGTGGGAAAACATACAATCTAAAACTAAAATATAATTTCTTGAACATGCTTTAATATCATTTGCAAAAAAAAGGCAAAAGATGGTCAACTGCCTTCAATTTTGAGCTGATTGCAGAGATGCAGACCATATTTGATAAAATATCGAACAAACTAATCCTGCCTATGTTTGTTGAAAGTTGTATTGGCTAGAACACCAGCTGCCCAGTCAGCTTGGATGTTGGTGTGTGCGTGAGAATGCAATCTTGCTGCTAATCTCCCTGTTTTTGTAATGTACCTAATTACTGGCTTTTTGTACCTGTAACAAAATACCTCGTTTTGTACCCTGATTACATAATGCTGTTACATGCATTCTGTTACTAATTAATAATCCTGGCTACAGCATCACAGTCCAGTTGGACAGCATACCAATTTCACCTAGAAACTCTCAACAATAGGGTTGAATAGGATTTCATTAATGCTTGTCCAACCTGGCAACGGTTGGTAGACAACATATTTATAGGTGGAGCATGTATCGGCCAATCAGATCCTTAAAAGGGATTAATTAGTCATCATGAAGAGTTCATTGTTCATCAAGTCCATAGTATATTCCGCTGGGTATCATACATGTGGTTTTCTCTATGTGAGAACATTGAAAGTGTTTTCACTCTTGAGATGACAGATGAGTGGAGTAAAATATAATGGTCTAGAGAAATGAAGACAGCTACGCTACACCCCCCTCCCACTCCTGAGCCTGTGGCACGGCAGAATTCCTCAGCTGGAGCATATAAACATCGAGACAGAACCCACAATTCCAAAAGAGCTGGGGAGAAGCTTTCATCTAGTGATGGATGAGGTATGGAGAGCTGAGCTGCATATGTCACGTCCTATCTCTAACCTCTGACCAACACCCCAAATCTGATGTAATGTGTCTATACCATCACATTTTCCATAGTTTGTAAAAAAACAAACGTAAAAAAAGAACGTAAAAAACACAAGTTACCAACACATTGCAGTTTTTTCTGGCTTAGATTGCTAGAAAAATGTATAAAAAGTCATAGCTGTTCAACTGAGGCCCATCAGATGTTGTGTCACTAGTTGTGTATCTCCTACGTCATTTAATTCCATCATGTCAGATTCCAGTGAAAGCAGGAAAGTAAGGTCATGGTAAGTTAGATATTAACACAGGAATGAAGGAGGATTATATGACTTATTGCTGTTTGTGAGTGGTTTGTGGTTATAGTCTGCCTCAGTAATAATGTTACATGTTTTAAAATAAAAAAAATTGTTCTAGTAGTTTTAGGAGCTGGTGCTTAAGGTTGAGGCTGATGTCCTACTTGACAGGCTCTCCAGCTCAGTCTAAATGTTTGTCTCATGTTGTAAATACGCCAGTAATAGGTAGTCAGCAAGCGTCAAATAATTATTTACACAAGGAAAAACATGCCTTGTTGATTTCGCTCAATATATGACAATACTGTCAAAGCTTGTTAAACTGTCCAGCCAGTTATTTTGGATGCTCTGAAAAGAAAAAAGAAAGAAAATCCACTTTTTTTTCCACATCTCTGCCCACACCCCACATCTGGCTCTTCATTCCACTCCCGTAGTGTCATGTTTGGAAAAATGATGTGCTATAAATTCAGGGCTGTAAATTCACTGCATTCACTCTCTGGGATATTGAAAAGATTTATGCCCTATTTATTCAGATTTGATAAGAACAAGATAATATAATCACAGAACTGATGCTACTCCATTACTGTGTCAGGCAAAGAAAAAAGCTGTTACCTCTTTTTTTTAAACCACAGCTAAAAGAATCATGTCCTGGCAAAGTAAGTAATGTGTTCAGAAGTAGCAACAAAGAAGACAATTTTGGTCGTTCTTGGTCTGTGTGAAACACTGGCCCTTGTAGCTTGAGGGGGGAAGGAGGGAGGAAGTGAGGAGGAAGGGAGGGGGCTTGCCTGACCTCTTCTCTCTTCCCTTTACGTGGATCATTGGGGATCGTGAACACAGAAAGAACGATAAAATCTCACAAACCTCTGCATTCATCAGAGCCAGGAAACAGTAGCCAAAGACTACTAACAACTGACTGTCTCATATCCTTTCGACTCTCGTGTGTGAATGTGAGTGCGAATTTGCATGCATATGTGTGTCACCAAGTAAGCTGCAATTCCATCAAGCTTCATGATGAAGTCCTTGATAAATTCCTGTCTGTTTGGATTATACAGGGAAAAGAAGGTCTGACTCATTTCTCAGAGGGTGTATATATGAGTGAGTTTGAAGAAATGAATGAATGAATGAAATTATACATTCGCCTTTTTTACATATACTTAAACTTTAAGCTTATTATTCAGTTCGTAACATTAAGACTTGCTCTCAGTAAGTATTTATATGTTATTATGAGACTAACTAGACCCTCCTTAGGGGTTTACATGGGTTAATAGAGAGTATTAGATGCTATGCCAGTATTATTATAAATATTAAACAAAGTAAGATACATATTTTTTAAAAAAGGTCGTTAGAGAAAGCTCTACATCTTCATCTTCATTATAGAAATCTTAGTATTTCCAAAGTATCATGTTGTGAATGAGTAAAGTTCACAATCATTAGAGTGTAAGCGTGACCTCCTGAGGATCTCACACTCCGTCAAAGGAAATGAGTGATGTCAGCACCCAGCATTTCTGCTCCCTGTTATGACTTTGTCTTCTATTGTTTAGCCTCTGTGTTTCCATTAATGCTGGGGTCTGGGACTGGTCTGGACGTAAGTGTCGCGGAAAAGCTTTCTGGGGGGAAAAAGAGCCCTCGACCTGAGCTCACATCCTGCTTTTGTTGGGACACTTTTTGGAATGTTGATCATTGTATAAATATTTGCTCAAAATTTCCTTTTCATATTTCGTGGACATCTGCAGCTTTCAAGCCAATGGTGGCAAGATGAATCAACAAACAAACAATAGAGCTCCGTGCTTTGTACTTCAACTAGTGTGGTCGCGGCCGCATCTAAACGTAACTGCTCCCACTCTCACATGGTGATGATATCGCGTCTGTTTTATGATTCAAAAGGTTGTACACATCATTACCCCCAAACATCAAGTGCAGCACACAGAAGACAAAGGCCTGCAATCTTGAAATACTCTTACGCCAGTAATGGTGGTAGTGACCCTGATGAATTGCTCCTTGGGGCATTTGGAAGAGTAAAAAGAGACTAAGACCTGCACCTGAAAAGCAATTATGAGTGTTGCTCCTTCTTATTTTGTGAAATGAAGGAATGAGGAAGAGTTATAAGGAAAACCCTTTTGGGTTAAGCATGCTAATACCCTTTTAACTCTTTATTTTTCCTTATTCACTAAAGTGAAAATGGTTTTCAGCCCTTCCTGTAGCATTTGTTGATACCCTAAAACTCATATTAACCCTGTTCTATAGCGCCCTTGTGGACTTTCTGGAGAATTAATATAATCAAATAAAATATTTCCCCCGATATCAGCTTGACTACCACACTGTTGGCCCGCTGTGTTGAGCTGTTAGTGAGCAATGAGGAGTGAAATATGACAAATAAAATGCAAAACTGCAGCTGTGTTCATAAGAAACAACTGTGCACACATGCCACACATGCTGACATGCTTGCTGTGCCCAGCCTGTTTTTGATTCTGTAAATTGTACACATTTCCATAAAGTATGTTCAACATTACTGAGGTAAAAAAAAAGAAATGTTTTATGCAAAGACATAACAGGCAGAATTTGTACTTTATGGCGACTATAAAAAAGGCTCTAGAATGTGGAATGTGTGTACAATTCTCTGAAACTATAATTTAAGGCAAGTGATCTGATACTCATACAGTTTAAGCTGTATACAGACTCATTATATAACACTGTGAAAAAAACAATGAATGATATGTAATCCACTCCAGTTGCTAGATTCCTGGCCAGCATCCGTGTATTTAAAAGGGCAATGAAACGGAGAAGGGAATGTACATATGGGTTTTACAATGATTCTACTAGCGCAGAAACACCTGCTTCAAACGTGCTTCTAAAGTTGTAAAAAGTCCAATTAAAAATTCCATTGCAAACATAAAAATGCCTTTTCTAAAATGCAGGGCGGGGTCATCAGAGGCACCGAGCATATAAGGGCTAATTAAAAAATACACTTACAATTGCATATGATTTACATCCATCCACTTGTTCTATTCCCCACTAGTGGACCATATCTGTTATGGTAAATGCATATATTATATATATATACTCTAATGCATATATATTTTATTCCTTCTAGGTCAACCAGGCTCAGTCTAACCCACTGGGCTCAGGACTGGGCTATCTGGAACACATCTGCCAGCTTATCGAGAAGATTGGCCAGCTACAGGAGCACAACCTGAAACTGCAGAAACAGATATGCAGCCTGCAGAAGGATAGCAAGATGATGAAGACAAAAGAGGTGGGTTCAGTTTGTTTCACTTATTTTTAGTGGATAGGAAATACGTCTCTCTGAAAAATTCATCCCTGACACATTTTAGAAGGCCAGTGTTGAAGGCCAGACGTTCATGCTTTTGAACAGTAAACGCTTTAGAAAGTTTTAACCCATAGGCAACAATTGCCAGTACTCCAACAAAATAGTGTTTGGATGAACAACAACACAAAGCTTTTTCTTGAAAGCACAAAGAGTATGTTTACCATGCCCCTTATTAGTTAGATCCTCTCTTCTTAAGACACTTCTAGCCTTTTAACTTTGCTTTGTTGTGGTTCCCCACATGGTGCATGACTATATCTATATCTTTGGCCGGGAGATTATTTGCCCATGCTGCCTCGGTGTAAATCCAGCTGTTTTGAATGGGCTTCAGGAGCGGGATGTCATGCCAAATGAAAGTGTATTTAATAAATAGAACAGCTGGGTTCAACCCTCTCCAACCCACGCACACATGGCCCACACATTTCCGAACATCTCCCAGAGAACAGAACTCAGCTATTTGTATTGTATCATGTTTTTTTAAAGAATGTCAGGTAATATTAGGATATTATTAACACATCCAGCTCTTTGGAAATTGATTAAGCTCATGCGAGCAAATGTGACCCTGGGTAAAGATGTTCACATGCTAAGTCATAGAGATATATAAATAAATTGCTTGCAAAGGTATGACTGTGGTACTCATTTGTCAGGTTGTTCATGCTTATCCACGTATTCCTCAGATGAGTAAAGGGGCAAATGGGGCATATTTCTCACATAAGTGAAGAGGCAAATGGAGCTAAGCCAAAAGGGGCATGTATTTATGGCAGTCGTTTCTATTTTCAGTGCTGTTTTCATAGCTGTGTTTTGTTTGTTTTTAAGTCACCCATTATTCTTTACTCTGAAGGATACTGCAGCAATAGCAGAGTGTCTAGGCTTCACCAGTGCTACACGCTAACCTGGCCACTATTTTCTTAGCAGAATTTCATCTGTGGAATGCTGTTGTCTTCCTTGCTCATCTATCACCCACCTTTGTCCCACTCCAGCCCTTTGCCCTACAACTAAAGGCCCATGCCAGCACATTGTGTAGATGTCCCTCTGCCCTTTACAGACTGTGGCTACTTGTGAGAGCAGTTTTGTTCATGCTTTTTCATAAAGCCTGCCCTAAACTGGCTCTGTCAGGTCAGGCCCCGGCTCCGGAAAAGCTTTCCATGACACAGTGAGTGAGCTCAGCAGGGACCCCCACTTCAAAGTCATGAAAGAAGCAGAGAGGGAGGCAGCGGCAACTACAACTCAGAATAAGAATGCTCGCATTTCAAAGTTCTACAGCTAGTTTCTTTCTGGAGAAGGCCGTCTTTAAATGTCTTCACTGTCGTACTGTGTCCGTTTATCTTGTATGTCTAGTGAGGGGGTAGTGCAGGAGGATTCTGTTTTTTCAGTGTACAATCTAAATAATCATATAAATATTCATATATATGCTTTATTCATGTAGATATGATGTACCTATGTATTAGCTTAGAAACTGCCATAAACAAGGATATAGAGTATCCTGGCAATGGTATCATATTCTGAAGCAGAACAATGCTTTTAAAAGTAGGCACCAGTCAGTGGACCACACTGCTCGGTCTCTCTGGGACACTAATTCTCCCTGCTGCGTATGTGCTGGATGAAAAGGCAGCGGGCTGCAACACGCCATCACACACATCAAAAGGCTGGAGAACTCTGCTGAAACGTGTCCCAGTCTGTGTAATAATAGGCACAGCTGACACTCCAGTCTCCTCCCCGCCGCCAACACCCACCCTCCCCAGCACCCGCACGACAGGCTTTCATTTGTACTCATCAAAGTCCTTCACATCTCCGACAATAAGCAGTTACCACCTATGTGGTCTTCTCCCTCACAGTCTTACTTTTCCACTACCTTTCCTTCTCCAGCTATTGGCCATTACTAATCCCATAAGAAGAAAGAGTCCATCCATTTAAAGGAACTGGCCACTGTTAGCATTTATAGTACACTGCAGCAGTCTTCCCACCTAACGCCTCCAAATTTCATTACACAGAAAGAAAATGCATTTAAAGGACCCATCTAGTACATTTATCATTTATTTCTGAGGTCCACATTTGCATGATGTTTGTGAGGTTTTATGTACCAACGTCAATGTTATGTGCTCATTTCTAGCCTCTCTTTAAGTCCTAAAATAAAACTTTTTTTAACCATCATTTCTTTAAAACTGCTAAATGTAAATGTGCTCTGTTTTATTGGCTATTCTGGATTACACCTCACCCCTAAAACTGAAGGCTAAAACACTTTACTGTGCATCGGCAGGACTAAACTGCTGTAGGCTCAAAAGATGCTGGACTGCTGCTGGAACAAAGCCTTTTGGGCCGTTTCTTTTGCTCTAGTCATCATTAAACTCACACATGATGAAAAGGCCATCCAGTACTTTTAAATGATCAAAACCTGAAAATAAAGAGGTGTAAGGTTATGTTTTAACAGTAGTGGCATAAGTGAATGAACTAATTTCTCTAAGTTCACACACTGAACTGAAAACAGTGTTTTTTACACCATATGGGATTCAAATGAAATCAAATTAAAGTTTATTTGTCACATACATGGTGATACACAGTGCAACTAGCAATGAAATGCTTTGACAACTGCCCGCTTGAAACAACAAGCTAATATAAAGATAGGATAACTGAATTATTAAGGACTATATACAAAGGTAGGAGCAAGTTAGTGCATAAGCAAGGGTATAGATTATATGGATTGAGTGAACTGTATATCTTGAAACTTACTTAACAATGTTTCATATTACATCAAACCTTTCCATGATATGTGCCCTTTATTAATTTAAACCACTGTTCTGGAGAAAATTCATCCTGTTGTCACCAGTAGAACTTTTTAGTCTTTGGTGTCTGGATGCTATCATATGATCCCCAAATCAGACATGGAACCAAATGCAAAATAAAGTTTAGCAGTGAAAAGTAAAAAAGCATGCTGTCGGTTTACAATATAAATAATGTGGGTGAAAGGCCGCACCACAGCAGCAACAGGATCAGGATAATAACAGGAAAAAGACGTGCCTGATCACACATTAGTTGTTTTGGGTTATCCAGGTGGTGGTCTGTAATATTCCTGTGATGAAAAGGCCTACACTAAAGTAAACTCTATTATGCCCACATCAAATGAAAGTGAACGTAACTGCCACTTTTCCACATTCCTCATCAACACTGTTCATGCTGTTCAAAGGAAACAGTGTTAGAAGAACTTACTGGGCTTGCTTACTCTTAGCTAGACAGGAAATATTCAGATTTATTTATTTTACAAAGTATGTGTGTATCTGCAGAGAATCTACAATATTTGCCTCTATTGCTACAACACAGAATAAAGACTTTTTGGACAATATATAAAATCCCATAATAGTAAAAAGCAAAGGTTTGGCCTCCTTTGTTGCCAGACGATGCAAGTCCTCGATGGCTTAGACTATTTTTCACTCACAAAAATGTGAAACAGATGGTTCTTCTTGGAGCCAAGTATGTAGTATTGGAAGACTTTTCTGACCCATGGGTGTGAACCACAACAAATCTATTTTGATTTGATAAGCTGAATTAGTTGTACTTTTCCCCTATGATTCAGCAAGGTGTCATTCTTGTGTCAGAAACTCATTACTAAACGAAACTGAAAACACTGTTTTTAGAATGTGTTGAACTTTAAGAAATTACTGTAAAACGCTAGAAATGTGAGCTTTAACTATAAAACAAACAACACTACTTCTCTGTGTTTTAGGACTTCTTTGTACAGCACTGTCACTGTGGAGCAGCCGGTCTGGCCTTTCAGGAGCTGAAGCGATATTCTCGCAGTGACTATCACAGCCTAGCAGCATCCAACAGCACGCTATATGACCTCACTACTATCCCAGAGGGCACGCGGATCCCCCACCGGTCGGTCTTCAGAGGTCAGTGTAAAACCACACCAGTCCCAGTTCACTCAAGTTTAGAGACTTTAGAATGAGAGAAGTTTCGGAGCTGTGAATAAAAGGGTTAAAAGCATTTTCTCAACATCTAGGAACTAGAGAGGCGGTCAAATTTGCAGTTGTGTTTCTGGAGTTAAAACAAAATGCTTAGATCCATTAGGAAACTGTTGGGCAATTCCTCCCAGACATTCCAAGAATGCGAGGATTGCTAATAGGCTTTGTTTTTGTTCTGAGGAACATCAACATTTGTTTAAAAGTTCCTGAAAGCAGGTTGGTTAGCACGCACAAGGTCCATGTGGGTCTTGTTAGGAAAGAGCTAACCACATAAAGCCTATTTAAGTGAATGTTTATGTACTTTAAAACTATGTGAGTGAGTCAAAGGATTCTCCTATTACGCATCTTAACCGGGGTGGACTCCAGGTGCGTAGCCCCAAAAGTTCACCTTCTAAGGTCCCTCGTTGAAACGAATACTGTCCAAACAACACTAGATTCATTTCCCAAATGTTTTTTCTTGCTTGTTTTCAAAGCATCTCACATTATTCTCAGGTGGGTGAGTGACAGAACAGTGGTCCTTGGGGGGAAAAGGGGAACTTATTACTTCACGGAACAGGGAATGTTTTTTTTTTTTTACATTAAGCCTACAGAGGAAGAGCACTGTATACACCATATCACACTCCATGGATTCTGGGACCTTTTGCTTCTTCTCTGAGCAGGAAATGAAAGTTAGAGTGGGCACGTGTTAGTCTGCATGCAGAGCACACCCCAAGCTAAGACCCAAAGGACTGCTGATTCACTGCAACATCTGTCATAATAGTTCTTTCCTCTAAGAGATAACTCTTCCACTGTCTAACTGTGTCCCATGATAAAAATGCGTATCCTGTTTGATTCCCGGACAGATGGTGAGGGGAGCTGCCAGTCAGTTGTGCCCGTGTGGAGAAGAGGCTTGAACAGGAGGAGCTACACGGAGGGGGAGGCCAGATATTTAAGTGACAGCACAGAGGTCCTCTCTGCCCCCCACAGACGAGTGAGTTGTACTGATAAACTCATGACTCAGGGATACTCCTCTTTGACTCACACTAATGATCCAACATCAGCCAACACTCACGTAACTAAATGTTTTCCTCACACAAACTAAAGTAACTAAGCTGCTGATTACAGTCCCTTGGCAGTTGGGTGGGCCCACCAAGAAAAACTACTTTTTTAACCCGTTATGAAACGTCAAGCCAACGAAACTGTTTTATGGTACCAAAAAGGCTTGGTTTGTTTCTCTAGTAGGCAGTTGTGGTATTCAACAACTTCTGAATGTTTAGGATGTAACTTAACACTAAAGCATGCTATAAAGTGAAGTCGCCACTGTTAAATGAAAACATACAGATTTAAATAGACTCAGATAGCTTTTAGCATTTAGCATAGCTACGAAGCATTAGAAACAATTAGCAGTGTCCATTCACATCATTAACACTTTTGACAGAATGTGTTGATTCCTTATATCCCTATTATACAAATGATTTAACTCTTATAACCCACTGTATGTGAGCAGAATGCTTCAATTTAATTGCCTTAATATTTGTACATACTGTTTTATATAAACATGTTTAAAAACATGGGAGTTTTCAGAGAGCTCTAAGTTACTGCCCTCGTCTCGGGACCAGATGTCTTTAGTTTCACAAATGCAATTTGAGGCCAGATACATCCCAAAAAAACATTTTAAGCCTCCGTAAAAGTCAAAGAAAGCTCTAGCCTGAGGCTTCTATAAGCCTGAATAGTGTCTGCTACTTTGAAAATCATATGAACATACAATGGTGCCAAAATTACTAAAGCATTTTGGCAAAAACACAGTGGTAAAGTGTTTTGACTCTACAACCACAGGGCTACTCATCTCATCACTCATAAATGCAATGTAATACTATTATATCCTTGAGCATTCAATGAACATACATCATACAGTTCCAGTTTTTGAGTTGACGTTAAAGTAGAACCACTCCTTTGCTGCTCAAAGACGAAGACAAATGGAAACCCCCTACAGAGACAAGCTGACAAAAAAGTGCTTAAATGCGTCAAACCAGAATCTTGTTTTAATTTTAACAGAAAACCATAACTGGTTCCAATATGTACTGTAACATTAGATCAACATGATTCATGTTTGGATGTGACTGCTGGCTTATTTCTAACATTTGTCATCGCCTGTGTGCATGTGCAGCTAGAGAACCACACATGGGGTAGGGTGAAGGAGCTTGTGAAGAAGACCAGGCTGAGAAACCAAAGTAGACTGGGACTGTCCTCCGGTTCCCTCAAAAGATCATGTCCACAGCTATACCGGTAAGTCAGTCCAACCATATTTGTTGCCATGTTCAGTTTCCTGGATTACGTACATCTGGGAAGCTGCTAGGAAGTGTTTGAATTCATAAAGTGAAAGTCATATGGCGCACAAGATCCATGAGCAATTTTTGATTTTAAACTGAATATCATACACACTTGTGTTTAAATGTTTAAAATTTGTTATTGTCAAAAATATAAAACCACATATGTTACAGGTCAGTGTACACAGTGATTTTATTATGAATTTCAGGATTCCTTGGTGATAAAGAATTATTTTTAATAATTAGTCATTTGAAAAATGGTGACCAAATCTCAGACAAGTACTATAATACTAAATACAGTATGAAATTATTATCTAACAGCTTCTTGAATATACCTTCTAATAACTACCTTATAGTATTTCAATCAACAAACAACAGTTATTACTGAAGATGACAATATAATATATAATATGGCAAATGACTCCAAACCTTTGAGCTGTCATGTTGAAGGCTATGTGGTATGTCCGTGGCTAGTGAGCATCATGAAAGAAAATAAGTCAAAACGGCTTTTAAAACAAACGATCAAGATACAGAACACACGTTTCAGCACCTAGAATAACAGGATGACTTCATCTCCCCATAGATCATTAAATTAATAGTACTGCCACTTAACATGCATAACACATTTGTTAACCGATGATTAGCTCTGAACTTTCAGAGCCAAAGACAACACAGGATATCCATTAGGAATCAGTCCAGGTGTAAATGGTTTTCAGAGTAAACACATTAGGCTTGAACTGTGGTCATATCTCCAATGAAAAACATGCCAATTAGCATTAGCATTACAGTCATCAGTGTAACTGATGTTACTTTCTGAGCCAATGAAATGAGCTGAAGTATCTCTGTCCCAGTGGTTTGATACACATCAAATCATTTCAACAATTTTATTTATAAAAATAAGAAATTTAAAAAAAGACAATCGTTACTGTATTATTTATTTCAGTGAACTTCCCGCTAGACTCTCTCTAAATTAGGCTCTCTGAGCGAGTTGTTTAGTGTGTCAGCGCTTTGATGATGCGAGTTGACGTTGATTGTGAGGGTTTTGCATGATAAGAGTTTAATCTCATCTGCAGAGTGTAAACTTAGGCTTCCTGTGCTTCCTAATCTCTGCTATACACTGATTCCTTTCAAATACTTTGGTACTGCACTCATGCGGGAGTTGGTGACTAGTACTGAGTTCTGTGAATGGAATTGGAGCACGCTACAAATTGAGGTCATTGACTTCTCTCACCGTTCTGGTATGCTGCGGCTATTAACCCGAAATTTCTTTACGCAGCACATTCACAGGCTCTTTGTCTACAATAGCAAATATTGACCTATAACTAATGAGCAGGCATCCTGCATTACCACTTGTCCAAGATCAGGTTAATAGGCTTAAACTGAGCATAGAAGGTTCTTATGGATATTTTTCTCCATAATATTGTGCTAGGGAAAGTTTCACTGGACACCGAGCAGCGGCCTGCCTTTGTTTAAGAGGCTGTAGTGAAAGGAATCCAGTGGGAGTTACACAGTTCGTGGAAAGAACAACTATTTCTCTGCCCTCTCAACCTAGTCCTCAAGTGAGCTGTGGTCCTCCTCACACATGGTTTGGCATGGGCTCAGATGAATAGTTAAGGGGTTGCAGTGTCAGGTTCAAGGTATGCTCGGAGGAGTAGGAGAATTCTGCATGTATTTCAGTCATTAGATGAGATATGGGTGCGCCAGATAGTTTCCTCCCAAGAAAGGATTTTCTTCTCCTGTGGGATATATCCATGAGGATAACTTAACCATTTGCATATGTTTAATCATACATTAACATACACAAGCTATATACAGAACCGAAAGGAAGTTTTAAACATACAGAACTGAAAGGAAGTTTTAAACATACAGAACCAAAAGGAAGTTTTAAACATACAGAACTAAAAGTAAGTTTTAAACATACAGAACCGAAAGTAAGTTTTAAACATACAGAACTGAAAGGAAGTTTTAAACGTACAGAACTGAAAGGAAGTTTTAAACATACAGAACTGAAAGGAAGTTTTAAACATAAACAACTGAAAGGAAGTTTTAAACGTACAGAACTGAAAGGAAGTTTTAAACATACAGAACTGAAAGGAAGTTTTAAAGGAAGTTTTAAACATACAGAACTGAAAAGAAGTTTTAAACATACCGAACTAAAAGTAAGTTTTAAACGTACAGAACTAAAAGTAAGTTTCAAACACACAGAACTAAAAGAAGTTTTAAACATACCGAACTAAAAGTAAGTTTTAAACGTACAGAACTAAAAGTAAGTTTCAAACACACAGAACTAAAAGTAAGTTTTAAACATACAGAACCGAAAGGAAGTTTTAAACATACAGAACCGAAAGGAAGTTTTAAACATACAGAACTAAAAGTAAGTTTTAAACATACAGAACTGAAAGGAAGTTTTAAACATACAGAACTGAAAGTAAGTTTTAAACATACAGAACCGAAAGGAAGTTTTAAACATACAGAACTAAAAGTAAGTTTTAAACATACAGAACCGAAAGGAAGCTTCAAACGTACAGAACTGAAAGGAAGTTTTAAACATACAGAACCGAAAGGAAGTTTTAAACGTACAGAACTGAAAGTAAGTTTTAAACGTACAGAACTGAAAGGAAGTTTTAAACATACAGAACCGAAAGGAAGTTTTAAACGTACAGAACTAAAAGTAAGTTTTAAACGTACAGAACTGAAAGGAAGCTTCAAACTTGTGCAGAACATCAAAAGACAGATTCCATAAAATGGGTTCTTAATTTTTATGTAAGTTAATGTGCGATTTTTGGTTCATTTGTCATGAAAAGGTCACGTCTGCTGCTTTTAAATGGTGTTGCAAGGTTTGACCTTGGCCTAAGAATCCATGACACAAACGTTTTGACTGTAAAAGACAGAAATGTTTGAATGAATGTTTCTTTTCCCTGCAGACCTGAACTGGGCCCAGTGGAACTGTCCAGAAGAGACAGGAACTCTATGATCATCCTGGGCCATCAGAAACTGGACTTTCACTGGCCTCACTAGCGTTAATCAGGTCAGTTAAATGCATCAATCATTCTGAAATGATACCCTGTTCTTTACTACTACTTAACTTTTTCTTTACTACACTAAACGGTGGTCCAAACAGTGGTCATTAGCAGAACGTCTCTGCTTTAGCTCTGTGCTCCTTGCTCCAGCTCTCTATCTCTTAGCCATGTTGTTTCAGTGGAGCTGATACGGCTGTTTCATAGCTTCACTTTCCGCTATTGTTTTCCAGCTGGACACTGAACAGATGGCGTACGATGGGGTAACGTTTCCCTGAAGAGGAGGACACGCTGAAGTTGTACAGACCCAGGCACCGAAAGACAGAGAGAAGAGGGAGGATGAGAAGATGTGGATGAGAAAGTGATCTGTGATTGATGTGAGAAGGGCAAAGATGAAATATGGAGGTGGCCTTTGTACTCGAGTTCAACAGAAACATTTGTACATATACAATGGACCTATTGATGTGGCTGATTACTTTGTTATTACATGTTAGTGGCCATATATGAAGGTTTAAAATCTACTCTGTTAATGTACTGGGTGCCTGTAAAGTGTATAGAGTGCTGTGCATGGGAGGAGTAACCGAAGGGTAGTGTAATCAAGACAAATTATTATTATAAATACATGATTTCGAATTCCGAATAAAAAAAATGAACAAAAATGTATCACAGAAAGGTGCATTTCCATATATTCAAGTAAAATCTGTTTACTCAACAATATAAAAAGTAAAAATAATGTGTATTAGCAAGTGCTTTCACATTGTGTTCTGAACACCAATAATAACAGCAGTGAAACACTTTGTATTTTTTATAACTCTGTCAAGCTGGTTATCTTCTGAAAACAATTGCCCTGAGATGATAGCAGGGGCTTTCCCTTTATGTGGGCGCATACAGATATAACAGACTTAAATGCATGATGTGTATAACATGTGTACATTTGAAAGTGTATGGCAGGAAGAGGAGCATCTCTTCTCCGAATTCCTACTCCAGCGAACATATATCATAGTGATACAGGCTTATGATAACACAGCAGATGACCTACGACACTTGTGTGGTCCGACTGACTTTGAGCTGTTATATAATGTTTGTGAATCCCCCCAGATGTGTAGGAATGTCCATTGCGTGGACGGATAATCCTTTACCATCACACTAAATGTGCTTCCTCAACGCCTGCCAAGAAACTGTCTGGAAGTGTGATTGTTTTTTATGTAAATGCATTAAAAGTCTTCTTATGGCAAAGCAAGACAGCATGCAGCGATTCGACCAAGACAAACTGGCTGGAAGGTTTTGCTTGCTTAGCAGCAACAACCTGGGTAGCATTCTATAGCTTTTCTAAACGTCCAGGCCAAAGAGAAATGCACTGCTGCACTGCTGTGTTTGAAAGCATGACGCATTATTTGATGAAAGGATTTATACCAAGTCAAATGCTGGGTGAACAGGTCAACGAGCTGAATGGACATGAAGTCAGCTGATAAAAATCCTGTTTGTAAAGTAGCCTGTTTTCTAATGTTTGCCTTTGCCAGTCTCAGCCTCTGCATCAACTGCATCATCCACCTGAACCGGCCTCCAACTCGTAATTCACATGTTGTCATTT
Source organism: Megaleporinus macrocephalus (assembly GCA_021613375.1). Classification (NCBI taxonomy): domain Eukaryota; kingdom Metazoa; phylum Chordata; class Actinopteri; order Characiformes; family Anostomidae; genus Megaleporinus; species Megaleporinus macrocephalus. The sequence continues at coordinate 19,246,931 of CM038706.1, forward strand.
CAACATGGTGGAGCCCATTAAACAATAATACCATGTTTTAAGCTTATTAAACAGATGTTCAAGTTTTTATTTGTTTGTGATATGCTATTTGTGAAAGACCTCTAAATACAGGGGGATACTTGGATAATCGAAAGGTGAATATGTTTATTTTTGACCACTTGGTGAATGACCACATTTCCAATAAACTAAGCCCTAACCTCACTGTTTTTTTTATTTATTCCAATGAGCCGTTTAAGAGCCTTTTATAGGGACTCAGCTGCCAAACAATTGCTTATTTTTTACTGTGAGCATCCATTTTGTCCATGTTTTTTTTTTCTTTTGTTTGGTTGTGTTAATACTTTGAGGTATGAAGCAGGAAAGCTCTGAGTTTGAGACTTTGCAGGTGTCAGAAATGCAACATGTACATGTAATACAAAGGCATATAGTGACTGACTGAGCAGAACATCTAATTAATTAACAGAACGCCCCGTGACCTTAAACCCCTTTGCCAGGTCCCTACTGCCTAAACAAAACAGCACACACCTTTTGCACACACCCACATGCCTTTTGCATCATGTTGCGATTGGCTGCCAAAGAGAAGGCCCTAAATAGTTTACTGAGCGCAGCGTTATGCATTATACTCCTGTTGTATCACTTCACACTGTACGTACATGTTTATATGCTAAATTTAATATGGAGAAAAGATGTGATTTTTGATGTATAAAGTTTTTGTTTTGTTTGTCAGGCTATGGACAAAAGACGAGAGCTGTCTTTATACTGTGCATTGTATTATACTGAAATGGACAGAATATTATAATATGCATATTGCATTTGTATTCAGAATTATTTTTAATAAATAAAGTTGTAATATTTCTAAACAACAGGGTCTGGTCCAATCTTTATTCTCATATATACCTAATGGCTTAGGTCTTTTGGTGTTACATGACTTCCATAGAATATGCAATATGCTGCTTATACACTGGATTGGTGATTGTAACATGAAAGTCCACACAATATGTGTGCCATGACACTGCATCAGTCCTGTATTGTTTTTTGATTGATGTTTTCTTCCAAGTAGCTCTGCAGCCTCCACACCAGATCCTGCCATGCTGAGTAGATGAGTGTTTTCAGGTTGGCAGGGGAGTCATACCAGCTTCTCTGCAGACTGAAGATGTGTCTAATAAACGACAATACCTGACTCTGTGGACAGAGGACTAATATTAATATCATAAGTCTAGGCTCACAGCTGCTATTCATAATGGGGCAACAAGTTTTCAGAGCTACTAAGCCCATAAATGGTTTAACATTCACCTGACTGCCAGCAGAGAATGTAGTGCTAGGCTTAACCTGTGTTAAATCTGGCTACATTTTAGACGGTTTGATACAAATGTGCCCTGCAATGGTGAATTCAGACACATCTCCAGCATGATTTAGGCCCAACACCAGAGACATTTTATGTCTTCAGCATTGTAAACTGAGAATGACCTCATTGTATGTGTGGAAGTAAATATAAGCACAGGTTACAACACCCTATTTTTTGCCTGTGAGAATGCAGCGATGACTATTATGTTGGAAAACAATAGAAAAGATTACGTGCCGATCTGCAGACATGCTACTGTTGGCAGATTTTTTTCAAAGGCCAGTTTCCCAGACCCAGATTGAGGTTAATCCTGGAACTAAAAAAATCCCAGTGGACAAGCACCACTGGCACTGACAATGTAGTACATGACTAGGAGATCAGCCCTCGGTTTACAAGGAAATACATTTTAAATTATGGACCTAAAACAGAACATACATTTTTTGTTATAGTACAAAAAACCTGGTTGTTACATTTTTGGCCTTCAGCAAGTTTGTAGTCCAGAGGTTAGGATTATATTTAACTCTAATATCTTTAATATCATAAATGCTTACATGCACTTAGTTATTTATTACAGATTGCATTTATGCAAAGATAAAAAAGGCCAGCATTTCACCGAAAGTCAATAATAAAGGAGAAAGGCATTACCTTGAGAAGAAGGTAGTAATCTTTAGCCTTGCTCTGAAGTCCAAATGCAGCCCACATGATCTCAGGATCCACATAGTCAAACACCTCATACAGATGGTGGTACAGTCCACGTTCTCTCTAGCACAAACATAATATTTTGAATTGCATACTTAATTAAATATGTCTGCTCTGCTTACTTATTTCCATTCTTATGTGGTTATCATTAAACTTGATCATATAACCTTAAGAGCATAGATATTTAATGACCTACAGAGGAATACAATTAAATTGTTCATGTTTTTCTGAATAGGCTAACAGTGATAGTGAGGTATGGATTTAATAAACACAGGAACATGAAGAAAAAGACAACCAAGTGCTTTGGAAGAAAAATGGGCTGTAGGATCCATAAAAATGGTGAAGAATGCTGGAGACACGCCAGAAATTAAACTCAGAAAATATATCTCACCGTTGAAAACATGAGATCTACAGTATTGTAAATTTGAGACTTAGGCTAAAGAAGGCCTTTGACATTACTGCCATCACTTGGCAAAGAGTGGTAATGCAACTTTTGCACAATATGTGAATTATTTCTTTATTCCTTTGACAAGATGTTATGGCTTTCAAAGTTGACGCTTACCGTCATACATAGACGTTTTTTCTTTATTTGCGACCAAGCATAGAACATCACAGTCTGAATAGGAAAACAAAACAGAGGTCAAGATTCCACTTGATGTCAAAGCTGTATCACATGAGAACTGGTAGTATATATGTTTTTAGATTCCTAATAGGTTATTAATTATGGCCCCATACATTCTTAGCACTCTCTGCTGATGAGTACCTGTTTCTATACAAACAATGGCATTGATAAGTTTATCGAACATGGGGAGAGTAATCATCTCACGGTTTTCTTCATGCTTGGTGAAATCCAGTGGGTGTGCAGAGTTGGCTTCAGGGTGGCTGGAATGTGCTGCCTGCATTCCAGCAGCTTCAACACAATGGACTCATAAAATATGTCATAAAAGCATGCCCTCTGCATCTAGAGATACCGCAGGCACAGAGCAGAAGAACAGCAGAGTGAAATATAGTGGAATGTTCTAGCGATCAATGATTTACATCAAGGCACACCTGTACGTCAATGAGGTCTAAGCCTGTACTTGTTTTCCCAGGCTTTTCTCGTAGGTCAAGGAGCCGTATTTTCCTTAACACTTCCTCAGGTTGAGCGCTCATGATTGGCTCATTGAGGGAAAACCAGGCCACACTGTGATTAATACTTAGGCAAGGACGTCTTTGAGCACGGCTACAGCAGCGACTCACTCCTGCCTCTTGGCACTCCTCAGCGATGGCTCGCCAGTTGGATGGGTTTTCCAGAAATGTCATGAGCTGCTCCCACATCAGACCAAAGCCCACACTTCTCTGAAATGCACACATACACAAACAGACACAAATGCAGACCCTGGCTGGGCTCCAGTCACAGACTGCTTTGGTATTTTAAAGAGGGAGAAAACAAGGCCTCCTCCACAAGAATCCAGAGTGTCTGCTGATTGATATCTAACCACTTCACGATGCACTCGTTCAGTTCACTGACAGCCTCGTAGCAACAAAAGAAAGAGTCAAAGGAAGGAATCGGGGATACACAATTCATAGTGGATGAAAAGATGTAATGCAATGTGATTACCTTCCCAGCTAAAGTCAGCAGACCACTAAGCAGAGAAAATCCAGACTCCTTCAAAAAGCGCCTGCACTCTGGATCTGCAACGATGATCTAGAATATATGGAGTGCAAACTGTTTGATCAGAATGCTAAGCGGAGCCAAATTACACAGCGTTCAAACAGCCACCAAAAAAAAGTTCACACTTATATAACCTGCCGTCTGATATGCAATCAGGTCTTACTTCAAAAGCCTGGCGCACAGCATTGAGCTTGATGCTTTTGAACTCATCACTCTCATTATCAGGGAGGTGAGGTCTGGAAAACAAACATTGCAACACGGACCCCCTTAACAATATTTTCTCTTTCGGACCGCGCGTTTGATGTGCATAACATAAACTAGCTCACGGGTTCCTAACACAGTTCTACAGGATGTCTATGTTTGTTTTGCTCCCGCTCCAGACACGCCCGAGTCAGGCAATTAGCTCCATACAGTCTTTCATTACTGAGCGCAGCTGTGTTGGGAGCTAAAACAAAAGGTTTGGACTGGCTGGGGCCCTCAAGTAGGACTGGGTCAGGAAACTTTACTTTAGATGACAAGACTAGCTACATACAGAGATGTAAAAAAAAGAAAAAAAAGAAAAACAAATCCCTTAATATTATGAGACAGCTTAGATCAGTGCTTCCCAACCGGGTTCTCAGTGCCCCACAGACTGCCTGTACTTTTTTATATTCCCCATGTGTTGTGGCCCTGAGGACCTGGTGGGGAAACACTGACTTGGTTTGTAAATGAAGAATAAATAAATAAATAAATAAATAAATGTCAATGCTTCAGTGGCAAATACATAAACACACTGTTAATTGCTACCACAATTTTACACCCATTTTCACAGAATTGTCAAATTTTTCACAGTAAATACTGTATTTATCACTTTATTTTGAAATCAGCTCATCTTAGGATTCTTTCTGCAATAACACAGTAAATTACTGTGACACTGATGTTGAACGCAGCATAAGGAGATAAACATAAAGTGTTCTTATTTTTATGAGACCTTTAAAAGTGTATGTTTTTTATTGTTTACTTGATGGAACATAAATAACACCTTTATTTATTTGTTAATTGATATTGGCACTTTGATATTGCTAAATTAAACAGGGTGCTCTCCTTTCTTTCATATTGACATATTTAAGTTTTTGCAGCTGGTGTGTAAAAACACAGCACATGGCTGCATTGTCTGCTTAGTATAACTCAAGTATGGCTGATTTAATGTAAACTCCATTCATACCTCACAGAATCAGACAGCGCTCTTAGCTCTGTGTCTCCCTCCTGTGGCTGCACCTCCCATCCAACATCCACTACCCTCTGAAAGGTAACCAAGTTCTCATTTCAAACACCTCAGCACGCCTAGAGCAACATTTTCTCTATTGCCAGCTCCATAAGTCTCTCTGCACATGCAGCAAGCAGATACATGTGTTAGCCTAATCTCATCCCTTTATATGTTATTTTCCAGTGCAAACTCATGCACAACATGTAGAGTTCAGGAACTGAAGGGTTTTTTAGCCTGGCTTTGTTTACCTGCAGGCGTATGAAAGATGCCTCCACCTCCTCCTCAATACAGCTTTCCAGATTCTCACCTATGCTCTGCCTTCCCTCATCAAGAGCTGCTTCTTAAAGCAAAAGTTTGATAAAAAAAAATTCAATGAAAACATTTAATACTCCATCTTACCTCAAATGGAGTAAGTCAAGACATGTGTTTCTTTAGTTTCAGACTGGAGCTACAACAATAATGAAGCAAACAAGCAATAGAGCCTTCCCACAAATTTATGCTGGACTGGTGTTGGTTTAGTTGGTGACCCAGCATGGTCAAGCTGGCGGTTTAGTTTCCAAATAGCAACTCATAATTAGTGTCAGAACAAACGCTTAAATCTCCATGTTTGTCACTTTTATGTGACATAAAATGAAAATGCCTGTTGTTCTTTACATTGTGTAAAGAACCTGCAATTACTTGGAATAAAAGTCTGGTTCTGTTGACTTACATTAAAAGTAAAGTATGTTTTTTTTCCACCTCCTGTTAAGTTAACATTTAGGAGATGTTAAGGCTTGTTCTGATATAATACTTTTCTGGTTTTGTTGGAGATCAGCATGCAAATCACAACTGCTGCTTTTGGGGGAAAAACCTTATAGCTTGTATCCATACATCTATCAGAAGAAAAAACATACTTTTAATATAAATCAGTATCATCTGACTTCCCCATAATCTGACTTTTGGCCATTTCTTCTGGTCAATTTATTATGAAATCTACAGACAATGTAAAAGGGAAGAGGCATTTTCTAATTATGCCAAAACAAATGACAACAACAAAAATGTAGATACAAGCTGTGTGATGGTTTTGTTGCTTTTTTACTTATACAAACAGGATTACAAAGTTCATATCTACACCATTACTTAGCCCTCCACAAATAACCTCAGATAGACAAATTCATGGCTGGTGCTATTGTTTTTAGCTATTTACATTTAGAATTTAGTTATGCTTATAGACAAAGTATAAAAGGCATGGCAAAGCTCAACATGGTGTAGGATTATTTAGGGATGTGGTTATCATGCTACTAATTGGTGACTTCCAATACATAACTAAAGAAGCAAATTTCAAACACTAAGTCTTAGCTGATCAGCTACTCCTGTGCTGATTAGAAAATGTGAAAATGTCTCCTTTAAAAAGGTCACAACACTAAACAACAGTCATGTTATGATAAGCTCTCTTATGTTATAGTTAAAAGAACAGTGAACTGTATTACAGTGAAAGTAATATCAGTGAATTAATATAAGTGGACAGTACCATGTGTTTCAAGTCCCACCAGACACCTGTAGATGTACTCAGCTCCATACAGAACTGCCTCTGACAGCACCTGCACAACTGGCCAGACTTTGGACAGCTGTAAGAAAACATCATTTTCTGAAAATGATATGCACACCTTAAGCCATCATACACTTCAAAGCACTTTTCCAGTAATGTAGATTTAAAACCTACTGATGTAGTTGAAATCAGGCTCTGTCCCGAATGCGACTCCTGTCGTTGGTCAGTAGAGGGCATGGTTGCTTCATTACAGCATGTAGTGTCACTGACGTCTTGCATGGTCAGACTGACCCTCGTCTGTAATGGATGACCAAAATTGACCAGTACAACAGCAGTACTAGGGTAAATAGGAAAAAAGAAGAATTGTAAAGGCAACCTCTTAAGTTTGTTGTACAGATCTTTGCACTTATTTTGAGAAACTGACTACAGCATGATGCGAAGAAGTCAATGGAATGTTTATAATATTTTGAATAATATTAATTTTGCTGTTGCTGTGCATTTTACCCAATGGAACCATGTAAACTGACAAATCATTAAAATTAACAGATTTTAGTGTAAATTACTGTCCATCATAACAAGGACCTATATTTATTTTGTTTATTGTATTTACTAACATGTTCTAAACTAGTGCACCTGCGAATTTTAGACAAAAGTGAAATAAACAGGCAAATGAGGCTGATTACATCACATATATTTAAGCATACAGCAGATCACTTAGACAACATACTGTTCGTAAGCCCGTTATTGACGTCACACAACAATACTGACTTTTAATTTAAGAGGTTTAACAGAAAAACATAATTAGTGTAATTTGGTGCTTCACATTGTTTTAATGGAACAATTTAAAATACAGAGAAGGAAGTGTCTTCCTTTCTGGAAATGTGCTTTCTGTGTAGTTAACAGGCCAATGCGTGCAGTTCCCTTTGGTATTATTTAAAAAAAAGCAGAATACAACACAACAAAACAAAACAAAACAAAACACTCAAATCAAGCTGTGTCAGGCATGTGAGACATTCTGGTAGCACAGAGCACCAACACTCAGGAAGCATGGGTTCATTACCTTTATTAATGCACACTCAACTTTTATCCAATACCCTGATACAGTGATGTACTTGGAAAACACTGTAATACTGAATGCATCAGTACAGCACAGCACAGCACAGTCAAAAAGAGTATGCATCTGGTCACTGCCATGAAGCATGTCTTAGGAAGATCTGGTTTCCAAGTAAAAAAATATTAGTAAAAAATGCTACTGAAAAAAGAAGTAAGATATACATGTGTGTGTCACTATCTCAAGTGGATGTGAAACATTTGGCACTAATGATCTCGTTAGTATGTTTAACTGATTACATACTTTCAAATGAGGTGAAGTTTTCATGACTTTCAATCCTGTTTTTCCAAATTCTCAAAATAAAACTCACCATCATCTTCATGTTCAGGGCTGCAGAAAAGCCTTTTCAAAGTATGTGCTTTATTTGTGTCCAGGTTTGGTTCAGCTGGATCCTTATTTTACCAGCATCATGTATCACTGATGTCTTTGCTGATTTTCTGAGGTGTTGTTGTCATATGTACTGTTTAGCACTGATGCAGTGACATTATGATCTTTAGGGTAGGAATATTTCTGATACACACATCATTTTATTCACATTCATTTAGTAGAAAATCATGTCTTTGCAGTGGTCCCTCCTTTTCTTTTTTCTTTTTTTTTTACTGTGGTAGCATCATGACAGCCAGCTGTACAAATACAAAACCAGTTGAAAGAAGATTTTTGGTCATTCCTGAAGAACAGTGGGCTCTCAGAAGTCTTTATCCCAACCAGAAAGTTCGTCCGGAGGTTCCTCCAGCTCAGGTGGGAACATGTCGAAATGACTGTGATCCAGAGGCCCTTTCAGCTACGTAAAGCACAACAACAGAAGCATATTTAGAGCACAGGCACATCCACCTTTTGTGTAAGGTGGTCACATTTCGGAAATGAAATCCACCAACATTTCAATTTCAGCAGGTAATACATCATTCAAAAAATAGGATATTTTAATCTACAAAACAAAAAAGGGGACAGTTTCTATTGCTCTGTAATAAACTATGAAGGCTGACCGATGATAAAACATTCAGGAGCCAACCATGCTGAGTAAAGTTATGGTAAACAATGCAACCTTCAATAAAGAAAATAATAAAAAATGAAAGAGCAATGTTTCTTGCTTTTATCTTTACGGCTTGTTGCATTTAAATATATATATATATATATATATATATATATATATATATATATATATATATATATATATATATATATATATAGCAAAAGTATAAAGTAAAACGTCCCAAAAGTCATTAAGCCACAGAGCACTCTGTGTTTGTCTGAGCTCCTAATTCTTATTCATATATAAAATTTTGGCAGTATACAGAGATCTATAGCCTCAGATAAAAAAGACCTGTGGCTACGGCCCAACCGCCAGACCCTAACACACCCCTGGGCCAGCTCCAGTTCTGGTCAGATGGCTGCTATCAATGTATGTTATGTGTCATATATGGATGGCTAAAAGAAGTGGTGCAGTTTTAAAAGATAAGCACTTTTTTATGGCATTGCAGCAACATGTAAGTAGATTGCATGCCTATATGATTCAAGTTCTAACCCTGTTTTTAATCCTTGGTGGTGGACAAGGTTAAAGAGCAACAGCGAGCCCGTTCTGTTAGCAAAAACAAGCACGCTGTGAGGCATCTGTCTGTCTGGTCTACTGTCAAGTCTTTCCTTATGACTTTCCAGTGTGTTTTGAATTCACAGTTGAACATGATGATATTGCTCCAGCCAGGGCCACCAACAACAGAACCTGTCCTCAGAAAATAGGGACCTCTGGACCATTCCAAATATCAATTACATGAATTAAGTGACCAAGATGCTTCACCTCTCTCTTCAGTGGAGAGGACAGTTTTCTCCGTCTCAGTCCCTCCCAGTTGAATCCCTGAAACCACCTGTGAAAGAAGCAGAAATTAAGTACCAGTTCTCAGAAAAGAGACAGATGATAAAGGACACATGGTTTATAGAACACTAGAACTGTACAGTGGTTATAACATAGGAGTAACACTAGAGCTCTAATAATGAATAAGGAATGTGAGCTGTACCGCAGCCTGAGTAGTGCGGTATAGCATGTTCACACACAATATATTCAGAGTTTAAAATGGCTCTCAGACAGCGTACCATAACACTTCACATCACTCATCTAGGTATACATTCCCCTCTGACTGTATTCATGAAAAGCAATCAGCAGTCCACATGAAGGACACAAGTTCTGATTAACATAATATTCAGGGCGTAATTCTGTTTGATACCAAGGACACTGCGCTGTGGAGAATTTCTACTATTATCTGTATTTTATTGTATGATTATTTAACATGACTTTCTCTGCACAAGTTACAATCTGCACACAGTAAACAACTGTATCCCCTTGCCCACAAAGCCCTGTTTTTATTTATTGCCTACAGGGTATAAACGGTGCGTCTGTATTTCAGGCACTCTCGCTCTGATGGCTGCTAACGGAGCACTCGAGTGCGTCAGCGTCACCCTGCTGTCTGCAGCTCTACCGCTCTGCTGAACATGGCAACAGCTGTGCGTCTCATTCTGGCCACTAATTGTTCCCCCTGTGAATGTGCTCTTGGTCTGCGTTTGACAATTCTGCCAAAGAGAGGCTCATTTGGAGAAGGGTTCTGCCTGCTGGCCGTTGTGCTAGGACAAACAGAGTGAAGAAATATGGGGGCTGATTCAAAATCAACTGAACAATAGACTACCTGAGAATCGAAGCAGACATTAGTGCGCTTCTGAGTACAATGTCATGATAATCAGATGGCAAAGGACAATACAGTGACAGAGGTGGAGAAGCGTCAATTGAGACTTTCCATAATAAATATATAATAATATATTGACAATTGACAAATATGCCTGGCCAGAACAAAAAAGTGGGTATTAATATATACTGCCTTTAGCCTGGATTGTGGTGCTCATTCTCAATTGTTTTGGCAACTTTTCAGTTTGAGAACCACGCTTTCTCAATTTTAGCCTGATGGATCTTCTCGTTGTCATTGTCGAGTATGCCTGTTCCGTTAGAGAAGAAAAACCCATTGATGGGATAACCAAAATATGGGTTATTCAGTACATTCAGGTGGTCAGCTGACTTTCATTGCTACTGAATGTTGCTGAGCCTCGACCTGACCAACTGAAGCAGCCCCAGATCATAATACAGTCTCCCAAGGCTTGTACAGTGGGTATCATGCACATGATGGGGGCATTACTTTATGCACTTCCCGTCTTACCCTGATACACCTAAGAACACACCTAAGTCTAGCCACATGACCTTTATCCACTGCTCCAGAGTCCAGTTCTACTGTTCATTTTTTATGATATAACCACCGTATTTAACTAAACTCTCCTTAGCTGCTTTTGTTACTTGGGGCAGGCCAATAATTTGACAGTTTGGAATGTAACATCTTTTCAACTACTCTTTTAACATTGTGTAAGAAATGAAAAGCTACTTACTGCATCACTTAGGGCTAAAAGAAGGCAGTAATTATCTTAATTTTAAAATCTTAAAAAGACTCTCAAGTGTTTCCAGCCAGTGAATGTATATATAATGTATATATAATTATGTAGTACTGTTGTAACTGTTATTTTAAAATTTAATATGAGGACCTCCTGAAGAATCTCAGACCTTGTTTCCTTTTGCAAAAACATGGAGTGGTCAGTTTACTGTGTGCAAGAATGATGTTTCTGTGTTGACCTAAGAAAGGACAGATATATTTTTCACTGGAACCTGTTTGTGTTTCATGTGTAAGACTGTGTGAGATGTTTCATAGTATATATCTTAGTATAATATTACATAGTATATTATATATATATATATATATATATATATATATATATATATATATATATATATATATATGGTTTACCATATCACAGAAATTCAGAAATCGAGAACTAGTGTTTTTGCTGTTTAATCTGCACTCTGATTAGTGAGTAGGAGGCAAACATGTCTTTGAGGTTTTGCATTAAACACATCAAAGGCTGCGATAACATCTCTAATGATCTCAAGTCAATGAACCAGCCTTCGCTGGACAGGACACGACCTACTTGTGTTTCTTGATTTCAATGATGCCGTTTTTCTTATTGCCAAGTCTTTCTGCGGGATTTAGTCTGAAGACAAAGACGGATAGAGAGGAAGGTTAATGCACATAGTGAGCATCAGTACATAACATGAACATAACACAACAGATGATGGGTTTGTGGGATGCGGGTGTAACTCTGGTAAGATATACAATTTTAGTCAGATGCTATCTACTCAGTTATTTACAAGTTTTTATTGCTCTGGTAATTATTGAGAAGTTCTATTTAAACCACCACTGTTTTTGTCTAATAATCCTGCTAAGAAAAGATCTTGGAAAAAAGAATTCATTAAAATAGTGGTAAATGCAGCCTACTATTTAGCCTTACATTGTGTAAGATAGTAAGATAGCTTTAAAAGGATCTTAAAGACGCCAAACACTGAACAGTTAAACCTAGAGTGAGGTATTAGATAGGGATTTACCTGCAGAGCCTTCGAATCAGATCCTCTGGACGCTTGCTAATCCGCTTGGGAATGTCTACCTTTTCTATACCATGGAGGACCATAGTGTAGATTTTTATAGGATCAGACCCTGAGAAAGGAGGGCTGGGAAGAAAGATAGAAGAAGGGTGATGTAGTAGATGTACCAATTGCTACAGGGTAAAGAGCATAGTAGCATACTGTATAGGTCAGTGTATTCAGTATACAGGTTTGAGGGCACCCTTTACCCAGTGTATTCACTTCTATGTAAATACAGAGACATTATCTCACAACCGCTTTGTGGAGCTAATCACCCACACAACTCCTCCCATTACACCACGCCATCTGCCTGTTTCCATGGAAATGCCCTTTAAGGCATCATGGCTGTCCACTGAGCTCTGAGAGCCAGCCTAATGCTTGATGTGGCACTGAAGGACCATAATCCTTTACTCAAACATGCTTGTCAGTTACAGCACAGAACCAGGGTAGTAAGAGTGGAGATGTGGAGCTATACTATGTAGTGCATGATCGTAAAGTGATATGTGAATGTTATGTGATAATGATATGTGAATTATAAAGTAATATATGAATGAAGTTTGCTAATGTACCTATCAAGCAAAAGAAGCTTATGGTGTGAATCAGTTGTGTTTAATGAGGCTGAACGCGAGTAACACATTTTGAACTACTGAACTACACGGTACAATCACTTCCATTTGCAGGAAAATATCTACCTGCCAGTGAGCAGCTCAAAAATGAGGATCCCTAGAGACCAGCAATCAGCTCCAAAGTCATGGCCTTTATTCATGATGACTTCAGGGGCCACATACTCTGGAGTTCCACAGAATGTCCAAGTTTTCTTTCCCAAGCCAATTCTCTTAGCAAATCCAAAATCAGTCTGGAAAAGTCAAAGGATACAAGCAAAAACAGAGTAACTGTTTGGTGCATAATATTGTATTCCAGAGAAAAATAATCAGTAATGTCATCAACGCAATATCATTAGAAATTGAGGAGACAAGTGAACGAAATGAATATTCAATAAATAAGAATATATGGTAAAATGACCATTTTGACGTAGCCCTCTGCATCCAGGAGTAGATTTTCTGGCTTTAGATCTCGGTAAACAATACCCATTCCATGTAAGTAATCGAAGGCCTCTAAGACACATCCAATACAGAACCGAGCAGTGGCCTCCTCAAAAAAACTCCTAAAAAACAAATAAAACAAATTGAATTCAGTTAGAGGATTAGAGTAATACAATCAATAGATTATAAAACAAAAGAATAACAGAAAAAATACTGTATATTATTGTGATCAAGTTATTGTCTTTCTAATCAAGAACGTTTCCTGCAGTTATTGATGACAATGAGTTTAGTGGAGTGTAAAAATAACCTACACTCACATGTCCCTTAGTACGCTCCATAACTCTCCACCAAGACAGACCTCGAGCAGCATGTACACATATTTATCATCACGAAACGTCCGGAACAATCTGCCGAATGAAGCACAAGTGAAAAATATATCTGTCCATTCTTAGATAGACACTACAGAAAAACACAGAAACGTCGTACTTGCACACAGTGAACAGACCACTCCATGCCTTTTGTCTTGAAATGTCTGCAAGCTGGTACCAACCAGTCAGCTAGCTAAAGTACACTCCTGTGCAAAAGCAAATGAAGCCTGAGATTCTTCAGGATGTTCCTTAGCAACCTCCAAAAGGTTCTGCCACCCACATCCTCTACCCTAAACGCTTATATGTACATTAGGAGTACTGTGTTCTTAAAATGAACAATATAAAATAGTGAACTGTAAGGCTGTGCAGTTACACATGAACTACACATGCAACAACAACGTAACTACTAGTGATGCAGCCACTGTTACAGATGGATACGTAATTAAGTAATTACAGACATGTATCAGTTTTTTTTTCCTCATGTAATTACATAAGTGTATCTTCATAGTTGTAACAGCATATCCCTTACATTGGTAACAACACAAGTGTAACTGCATTTGTAGTTAGATGGGAAAAGAAAGTCTAGTTTTTGAATTAGCTTTGGTTTTAAACCATCATGTAATGTAGCTGTACTGAGACGCTAATAGCACATGATCGCTTTCTAAAAAAGTAGGTTTTAATTTAGGGAATATATGGTTAAAACTATTAAGGTACAGTTTTCTTATGAGAAATTGATACACATGTGCAATTACATTATCTCTACTGGTGTAAACCAGCTGTAGCAGTGTAGTTACAATGTTGTTGCACGTGTTGTTTATGTGTTATTACACAGTTATTAAAGACACTTAATATAAAGTGGGACCAAAGTGTCTTTATACAAACTACTAGAAAAACACTTCAATGTAAATGTAAATCAGGCTCATCAACTGATCAACTCATCAAAGTGAGAACTCAGCAATCAGAATTTTAATGTTATGTAACACTTTCAGTAACTTAATTAATCAACTCTTGAGGAAAGGGGCATAAATATCAGTGCCTGCAATTTTTAGTAAAAACATCTTAACGAAAATTAAAGTCCAGTGATACTGACCTGACAATAAAGTTGCAGTTAGTCTGTTGCAGGATGTTCTTCTCTGAGTAGATATGATCTTGCTGCCTAGTGTCCACAATGTGCTTCTTCTTAATGCACTTCAAAGCAAAAGCGGTATCTTCATTTTTAAGCTTCACCTGAGACACATAATGCAGCACAAGCATTAAATCTACTGCAACACTGTTTTATGAGTTTCTCCTTTCCAGTAGCGTAATGACTTTAAAACCCCACCAGCTTCTCACTAACTTTACAACTTGCATATTAGGTCCATAGTTGTTATTGATTTGAATACAATAGTTACACTGTAAGATTCCGGTTCAATACATTAACTATATCACAAGTGATACACAACCTCATTTAGACCACATCTATTTTTTTGGATAAGTGGCAAACAAAAAGTAAAATACTGTTTTACTGTAAAGAAAATAGATTGTAGATTAATTTATATTAGATATACAGTTCTGTGTAAAAGTCAGAGACCATCATTTATTATTATCCAACATTTATTTTGGGGAAGGGCAAGGATATCCCACACACCCAGGATAAATGTACGGGCAATACATTGCCTCTCAGTGTAGTGATCACCACATTGCCAGGCAGCAGATCACTGAAAATAGCCTCTCCTACATTACTTAATCTATAGCAATACCTTCTCATTGGTTACTCCTTTTCACAGAACTTGCTATGTCATGGTACAAATCATTGTCTGTCAGTGTAACCAGATGAGTAACTATTTTAATTTTCCATCTCTTGCTTTCATTACAGTTTCCATTTTTAAAGATAATTGTTTTAGTTTTTCTTAATCTGCCAGGATGTTTTTTCCAGACATCCAGAGTTGTGTCTCCTCAGTGTTAAGCTTTTTACAATTCAAGTGATGCCAGTTACAAATGTAGGCCCAACAACCTACACATATCAGATTTCCAGTGCCAATGTTCTAGCGTAATTTTCCTCTTCTTCTCTATTTCCATTTCTTATTCATACCCATAGTGTTGAGTCTTCTCACAGTGGAAGGATAGACACAAATCCCAGTGGATTACTTTAGATCTGAAGCAGGAGTGAAGCTAGATTTCCCCTCTCTCTCAAAGATGAAAGCTTTAAGAGCTGTTTATCAGATGGTGACAGTTTAGGTGGTCTACCAGGTCTGTTACAATTATTTATAGTACCATTTTCCCTCTATCTTTTAATAATGTTTTTTTATTAATATGTTTTTAATAAATCCAGTTTTGTTAACTGATTCTTCCTCACACAAGTGGATTATTTTTATTTTCTTCTCCAAAATATCTAATGTAGCCACTTTGGGGCAAAAAATGTGCAAAGCAGCAAGTGTGTTGCGGTTGTCAATAACATGAATGTTAGTATCTCCTTTAAGGAAAAAAAAATATGTGCATGACAGCTTTGAGCAGCCTTTGTGGGGGGACATTCATTGACCAGTAAGGCACTCAAAAGTAGTTACAGACAGGTCTGACGTTATAATTTTCTGACACTGCAAATAATTAATATAAAGCTTTAATGACTATTTTGACATTAAACTAACTAAAGTGTGGTCTCTGAGTAACTGCATTTGTAGTTAGACTGGAAAAGCTTTGCTGAGTACTGTAACACTGTAACCAATTTGGGGTTTAAACCATCATGTAATGTCGCTGTACTGAGACGCCATTAGCAGATGACTGCTAAAGTTTTGGTATAGAGAATATGTGGTATTTGGTATAAAGAATATTACAACTATTAAGGTACACGTTTTATGAGGCAAAAAAGAAATTGATGTGTAATTACATAATCTGTACTGGTGTAATCCAGCTGTAACAGTGGCTACATCACTAGTAGTTACAATGTTGTTGCATGTGTTGTTCATGTGTAATTACACAGTTATTAGAGACACTGAATATAAAGTGGGACCAAAGTGTCTTTATACAAACTACTAGAAAAACATTTATTTTTACATGAAAATCAGGCTCATCAACTGATCAACTCATCAAAGTGAGATAAAAAAGATGAAAAGTTAAAGTGCCAGTTCGGCACTCAAAAGTAGACAAATACAGATACAGACGGGTTGGACATTATAGTTTTCTGACACTGCAAATAAATACCAAAGGTTTACTGACTATTTTAACATAAAACAAACTAAAGGGTGGTCTCTGACTTTTGCTTAGTACTATATAATGTTATATCATTAATTATACTGTATATACAAACTGTTTGGGAAAGACATGTGCACCTAAGGGCTAACTAGAGCAAAGTGTTGAGTGGTGGATGAATATTGTAAATCAGGGTGAATAATTGAGTTCTAAAGTTTGTTTTCTGTGGAATGGTCCTGTACACATTAACAATTTGAAGCCTCACCAGTTCCACTCGGCCGAAACCGCCCATGCCCAGTGTGGCCACTACGTGCAGCTGCTGCAGGAATGAGCAGCTGGACAGGCATGCAGCTTTCTCCCGCAGACTGCGCAGCTCAGATGCCTCTGGACCGCCCTCGCACAGAGGTGACAGCGTCCTACAGCAACACAACACACAACACAAGTCTTACATTCAGCTAATAACAGTACTGAATATATGGAGTTATCTTTTGCTCACTCCTTTGCAACAAACATGCTAAAAGCATTGATGTGCGTCCCAATCCTAACACTGTGATACTGTATTCCACTGCACATCAATTATGTTTAGAAAACATACATGTTCTATAAATGCAAAGCATATTGGTCATTAAAACAATGTGTTCAGTTCTGCTGCACACTTCCATGCAAGAAATGCCTTAAATGGCAAAACATCAAGGTTTGCATTCTTAACACCAAATCAATAAACAAATACATTAAGTGACCTTCTTTAAAAGTCTTTTGGTAACCTTGCAGACAGCCTTCTGCAAACAATACTGCAGAGTCAGTATTGCTCCACTCAGCACTGACGGCTTCAAACTGTTAAAAAACACTGACAAGCTAGTCTGTGTTTAACGTGAGACCAACGTTTAAATCTGGACTCTGACCAGCCACAAAACCATCAGTAGATACTGGGCTTGGCCCATTTCTATGCATACGAGTATATGAATATGTGTAAATGTGTTGCTTACGCTGCGTTCCTTTTCTCATCACTGATAGAGAGCTGCTCCACGTACTCTCGCAGATAAGCCTGCAGCTCCTCATACGTCCCCACCATCTGATTGAAGTTACTGTTGGGGAAGTCAGGGTTAGATGACTGGGCAGAACTGGAATTGTATGTGGAGGCTTGTGTATGCTTCTATTGAGAGTGACTTACTCTCTGTCCACTACCAAACACTGAGTGTCATTCTCTTTCGCAATGATGTTAGCTGAACGAACATCCTCACTGTAAGACAGATAGAAATACTTATTACATATTCCAATAAAATAACACCTTGTTAGTCCACCTTGTAGACGTGAAGTCAGAGGCGATAGCTCTTCTGCTGCGTTTCTGCTGGGTTTTTTTTAGGATTATCCTCTAGTCTGTCATGAGTGGTCACAAGATGCTGCCCACAGGGCTGGGTGTTCCTGGTTGGTGGACTATTCTCAGTCCAGCAGTGACTCTGAGGTGTGTCTAATCCACTCACACCAGCACAATAAACACTAACATACCACTACCACGGTAGTGTCACTGCAGTGCTGAGGATGATGCACCGGCCAAATAATACCTGCTCTCTGGAGGTCCTGTGGGTGCCTTGGCAGGGTAAAGGTGGGATAAGAAAATATGAAGAGAAACAGATGAACTACAGTCTGTAATTACAGAAGTACTCCTACAAGGTAAGTGCAACTAATAAAACAAATAAAATGAACGTAGAAATAAGGAGGTGGCTTTAATCTTATGGCTGATCAGTGTGTATATTAACATGCTTTCATCTTCAGTTCACAAATTCTGAGGATCTCATTTAGAGCTCGATCTGATAAGACTGTGTTTCTAGACAATGGTGCAGTGTGACAAAATGAATTCTCTCATGACTAGCATTCCTCCACCCACATCCTTTCAAAGACCAGCACTCAGAAACAGCGCCCTCAGCAAAGAACACCCAACCACAGCTTGAACGAAATGAAACAAAAAGCATTTAACAAGACTCCCTCAGATCACAGAGGAATCAATAGCACTGGAAATCTGTAAACCAGGACTGCATGGTACAGAAATAACACAAGTATTGTGATATTAGTGCTGTATAGAACTACTGCTCAAACATATTTCAAATACGCACTGGTAAGTCAGTAACATGGTGAAAGACTGGACAGCATTTGATTTATCAAAAGAATACTTTTTATTAAATTACATTGCCTTCATTAAACACAACACCCTAATAAGCTCTCGTATGAAACTCTGAAGGGTCAAAATGCCCATGATAATATTTAACAAACAAAACTCAAAATAAAACACATGCTAAAGAAAATAAAAAGAAACTGTCCGAACCTTATGAGAGCCTTTTCTCCAAAGTAATCTCCCACTCCCAGGGTCTTAATCTCCTGAGGGTCAGGATAGCCCTCTGTACTCTGGGTTACTGAAACCTGCCACAACATGATACGAGTTTACATACATACACATGGGATTTGCTCAAGGCTGCATACAGGTAATAAATATTAAACATGTTAAAACAATGCAAGCTGCTATTTCTGAGTATGTTGAAGCAGTTTATAGACAAAACGAGACAAATAACACTAACAATGGACACCAGTCTTTTTGCTTACCTCTCCTTTCGCGATAATAAAGAAAGTGTTTCCTTCCTCACCCTCACGAATAATGTACTCCCCTTTATCAAAATAATCCTAGAATCAACAGGAACAAACGGGACATTTCTAGTTATTAAGCAACACCATACTGAGAATATAATAAACTGTCTGCACACAGAAAAGGACAAAATGATAAAAGTCTCTTGCATACTTACAATTTCTAGACAGTCAACAATTTTTGCAAGTTTCTCTTCTGGAAGATCCTTCAGTAAAGACACGCTACAGACAAATATTTAATATAAAATTGTAAATATTTAGAAAACATTGTATTGTTTTACACCTTATATAAGCTTATAAAGGTGGCTAAGTGCTTGTTTTATAGAAGCTACATGCTTAACTGCTAAAACTAAATGGGTAAAACCCAGTGATGCACCGAAAACCAAAATAAGCTGACAATAAATAAAAATTGTCAAATAAAAAAAAGTTCAAATAAACATGCAGAAGAATATTCCGTAGGCTTACAGTATCTGCTACCACACGTTCTTTTTTATGTGATACTTTGCACTCTGGACTGTCTGATGCTGTTACTGTTTTCCATTATTTCAAAAACTGTGGCTATAGATGGCATTGGCGTCAAAATTTTGGTGCATCCCCACTAAAACCAGTTGTTTTGGGTTACTGAGGCTGGTAAGTCAGTGTGTGTGTGTGTGTGTGTGCTGTATTTGCACCTGCGAAGGAAACTGAAGTACTCCTCATGTCTGGCCTGAGTGGATCTCATCATTATGCTCTGAAACGTCTGCCGATCCAGAGCCCAGATATGAGACTCAGTCACAGCTATTATAAAAGAACAAACGACAGTCAGCTCAGAGCGAGTGCTTCACTTTACTTTCACACAATATTCTCTGTCACAATATTCTCAGTGGCACTGAGCAGCAGCTACTGTTCTGGGCCTCTGTTTGAGAAGACTGTAATTTAACTGACTAGCTGAAACACCAATATTGTTAAATTTTAAACATTGTTAAATGATGAACATCTCTCCTAGTCTATACACCACAAAAACTCCAGTACTTTGTCATGACCATTTAATGATGCGTTGGAAACCAGATCTGCCCTGATACCACATTTTTTCAATATTGATACTGATACCGAAACCTTACGTATCTACTGATAATAAACTTATACATTTTCCTTCTCTTTAAAAACTAAAGTTTTAATAATAAATGTAACCGGATGCACTTCACCAATCTTACAACGTAATAATATAAACAATGTAATGCTTAAACAGTGAAAGAAATACTGTCTTCCCCTAAAAGAAGGAATACATAACCCACAGCTCAGTTATGCAATACTGCTGTTTCCTACATTATTCTTGTAATTTGCATTATTCTTGTATTCTTGAATTTTTTCATATGAAATTATAGCTTTTCTATGTTTATGTACTAAACATATACATAATTTGTTCTGACACCAGTTTCCTTTCTTTATTCCTTAGAAATAAACATGCTGGTTTTGTTACTGAGCCTTTTGGGCTATATATGTAAATGACTCCTGTTCCTCTGATTGTTTGCCTTGCGTTGTGCATCATTTAAAAAGCATTCTGTGTTGAATCATTCTTCATAACTTTAGCATTATGGGGGTCTAGGCTGCTGTAGGCTCAAGAGTGAGATATACACTACTGGTCAAAGTTTTAAGAACACTAAGTTTTAGGAAGGATTGTATTTTCTGCTTAGTTTTTGTATATGGACTGCTTTACATATAAACAAAGTTCACTTATAGGCTTAAAAGCTTATTTGTATTTTCTACCACAAGGGCCCTTTAAAGCTGGATACAGGCAAGTGGAAACTATGCTACATTTATATATTAACCTCTTGAACTCTTGACTGATACGTAAGTTATGAAAGTAAGGAATTGAATAGTGGGCCCACGTACAAGCCCTTAAAGTTAAACAATTTTTCACAAAGATCCAGAAATCCTTCGTTCATGTATATGTAATAAGTTCAATAAAAAGAACCTGAAATCCAGTTTCACACGAATTTTACTGGAATATATAAGCACCAGCTGAACAAATCACAAGTCTGATGAAGCCTCACATTCACCTTTAACAGTAGCGGTTCTCTTGCAGTTGTAGAGTATAGCCAACTCTCCAAAAGCTGTTCCAGGCCGCATCTGACCCAGGTGCTTCCCATTCTGAATGACCTCCAGTAAGCCAGCTGCACATAAAACACAAGGTGAGAGCAGGATTAGTACAGTTCAGCACATTTCAAAGTGAAGCGCACAGAAAGAAAAAACTGCAGGATGAGTAAAAGCCCTGACCTGCAAGCACATACAGGTAGTTCCCAGGCTCTCCCTCCTGGATGACCAGCTGGCTGGCCGTATAGGTCTTCTCATACATACAGTCCACCATCTCTCGAGTGTGCTGGGGCTCCAACTTCTTCAGAAAATCATTGTTCATGATGGCCTCATTAATAAGTTTCTTGGTGCTGGTCAAGAAAACAATTAGCAGATAAATGCATACTGGTACATACACATGCTGTCCAAAGAAATCTCCAAAACGGCAACATTTTTACAGGAAAGGCAAAACAAGACTTCATTCCAAGCGAATCTGGAGCATTTCTGTTGGTTCAGTCATGAATTTTTGGCACAGTGTACAGGACGGTTGCCGAGCTCAAATGATGTACAGCAGTAAAAGGTTTTCTTTGGACAGTGATTATATGCATTTATGGTTTATGCATCAAAACCGTGACAATTTGTTCATTTTTACAGTTTCACAACTATACTTCTTTTTTTAATCAAACAACTGTTGTCTGAGCATGTGAAAAAACATGAATGATGAGTTGTTACTCACATATATGAAAAATTAAGCTAAAAAAAAAAAAAAAATTCAATTTGTTTTTCAAGCTTATTTTTTTATATATATGAACCATATGGACTGGAGTGTGACTGATTTTGGATCTTTAACAACATTTATGTACTACATCAAACATGTTACATTAAAAAATAAGTTTTAATAAGTATTTACATCTGAGCTAATTGTTCCACCTGTTTGGGTCCTGAAATCAGGAGCAACAACATGTGTAATAATGTAAAAAAGTGAGTGTGACAAGTCCCCAGTACATGGGTGCTCTGTGTTTCTACAGTTTTCTCTCTTTCTCTCTCTCTTCAGGGCTAGCGCGGGCTCTCATTACCACATCTGAAAGAACAAGGTCTCTCCATTAGCCTAAAATGGAACTTATGAATGAATTAGAGAGCAGATTTGTACGGCCTGTTTAATTAAAACAGTAATGATCCTGCCCATGCATACAGATGGCCCACGCTTTGTATTCTCTTGAGCCTCTCGATCTCCTTCATAGTGTGTTATGGTAATATGCGCTTTTCAAGCCTGCTCTGGGAGGAAGACACTACAAAGCCTGGACAAAAGCGTCCTACTGTTTCCCCTCTCCAAGAGAGTCAGTGTATTATACAGTGACTTGATAAAGAAACAAAACCGCGCAACCTGATGAACAACCAGTCACATAGCTTCTGTACTAGCGATGGGAGGCTGAAAATTTCAGTGACCACAACGGTGCAAATTCAGCGATTAAAATAATAATTGGGGAAACTGATCATGATTCCCGGTATCACTTCAGTATTGATAAAATATAGGGAAATATCACTAATACACATAAACAGCATCTCACCACAGGTATTACACTGATAAACTTATATGGGGGGATGTTTTTGGAATTAGTCACCAGTGGAATGAGGTGATTTAGGAATGTAAAAGGCTACTACTACTGTTAAACTAAAGTTTAGATTAACAATAACAGCAGTAGTAGCCTTTTTACATTCCTTAATGAAACATCATTTGACTATATCATATAAAATCAAAGAAAGTGCTGCAAAGTAAGTGGTGGCAGCATTCAAACACAGGGAACTACTTTACAACTTAATTTGCAAAATGTATCTAGTTTTAAAAACGGTATCAGAAACTACAATGATTATCTTTGAATGCTGTGCTGCAGTTTATCCATGTTTTTAATGAGACATGCAGTAGGGACTAGAACACGGTCATCCTGATCAATAGTTTGTTCATCAGAGTGCACTCTGCAACTTTTCTGCTGCCAACACATGTTTTACCCTATGATGGATATTATCTGCTTTCATTTTAAGTTGACAAATATCTGTTTTGCTGCAGTAATGTGAAAGCCAGTTCTGTCCGGCAACATCAAAATGAGCCTTTTAAGGTTACACAGTAAGAAGTATGGGCTACACAGTTGACAAGCTTGCGTGTAGATTTATTTAATAAACAATGCGGCATCTCTACAAAGTAAGCAAAAAACAGTCCTAACTTTTCTTCCTAGCTCCTCACTTCTAAACATTGTCTGGCAAAAATGCTTAGGTCCAGTGGGCTAAAGGATAAGGCATCAGCCCTCAGAGTTGAGGATTGTGGGTTCGAGTCCTATCTAGGGCAACTTCCAGTGGGCAGTTGTGGGCTGAAGGTTTGGACACAATTGAAGTGCCCTTAAACATGGCCACCAACACCCAACTGTTTCCTGGCTGCTGTGGATAGGGTTCCCACTGGTCTGGGCAAGTGTTCTCACTGCCCCCTGGTGTGTATGTTCACTAGTTTGTGTATATGTGGGTGTTTCACTGCAGGGATGGGTTAAATGTGGAAGTCAAATTCCATTGTATGTAAACACAGGTGGAAAACAGTTCTGAATTAAGTTCTGTACTATTAGTAGTTTACAATGAAGTTCATTGCTGACTAATGCTAGCTGATGTTTATTAGTGGAAACAGTTAACGTTATTGAGTGGTTAACTTATCCTGCCTAAATTCAGCAATAGTAAATAAAATATAATATAATATAATATAATATAATATAATATAATATAATATAATATAATATAATATAATATACAACTTGCATGTCTGTAGTTACAATGTCTTTGTAGCCAAATGTGGTTTGGTATTCAAACAATGTTCTTAAAGTTCTAAAGAGTAGCATGTAATGTTTAGATGCTCCCGTGTGTAATGTAGTTTATCATCTGTGTAATACGGTGTGAAATCCCAAAGTTGCAAGTCCTCATTGTAGACATTGTGTGATGTTATCTTGGTGACCACTCTTAAATACGTTTTTTACAGTCTTGTACTGCAGGATGGCGAAACTGAGCTGTGCAAAGTTTTATAAATGGTTAAGTTACTTGCCCCGTGTGGGAAAAGAGGGTCAATTCCTGCATAGAGAAAGACTCATTACACTTTTAGCTGTTTGTGCCAGCAATGTCATAATTTCCCTAACGCAGTGTGTATGAGGCAACATTATCTGTCCTGTAATTAATGAAACTCACAATAAATATCACATGAAAATACAATCTATTGGGCAATTTTGTTTTTTTTATTTAACATGACATAGCAAAATGTTATTGTACTATATTTAAATACTGCTGATAAACCCACACCCAACCTCGAACAGAAAGTGCACTAGATGTGCTAGTCTAAAAATCATGTTCATGATCGTGTGATATGCACAATATATTGTGATGGGATTTTATCTCTTAGATTTTATTATAACTCACCCCTACCTGTAGCAGGACTGATCATCAGTGGACTTTATAATGTGATATAACGATCCGTCCCTAGACTGCGTGTTCTGTATGTTGAGCCGACTCACCCAGAATCTTTGCGTACGCGTGCTCTCTCTACGGACACGTGGTGGGCCCGTTGGCCGTTGCAGTAGTGTCCTGATGTGGGCTCAGCAGACACACCCTCTTTGGCCTTGAGTCGCCGGTGCACCTCCACAGCCACCCTGTGGAAGCGTGCGGAGCCCTGGTTGATGACACTGAGCAGCCTGTGGCTGTGCCGGGCCGGTGCTGGTGGTGAGCGGCCCAGGCCGTTGTAACCAATGGCGTCCTGAAGCTTATCGATCTGCGACACTTTGGCCTCCAATTCTTTCTGGAGAGTCTGCAGCTGCAACTCCTGAGCGCGCAACTCCTGGTCACGGCGGGCCAGCTCCTCCTCCAGCCGGGCGATCCTCAGTTTTAGGTGCTCTGCAGACTCCCACACTGGAGCCTCTTTAATAGTGGAGGCCAAACACGATTCCTCCAGCCGAGGGGCTTTGATCGAACCATTCCCCATGGCCAGAGGGTCACCAGGCACCATAGAGAGGCCTTTTGATCTGTCAGATTACCTCACTGTACAGACACTGAGCTCTCTCCAGACAGACAGCAGACACATTCCCTTTCAAAGGAATGGTGTTTACAGTGGCAAGGGTCTACATGACAAGGAACAAACAAATATGGAACATCACAGTTTTGTCACCCAAAGGCTACAACTCCAGAAAAGTATCTAAATGTAAATAAAATGTAAATAAAAACAGAATGCAAATTCAACAGTTCTGAGTTTCCTTTGCTGTATTTTCCCTTGCACCAATAATGGTGGCTTTACAGATACCCATGCAAGTTTCCCATGCCAAGTGCACTTGTGTTCTTTCATACCATTATGGATGCTTTCAAACTGTCCACCAGTAACAGGCTGGGTGATCCCTCTGCTCTTAAGCTCAACACTTTTCCACGTTGCCTCAGTTCAGGCCCAAAGAGAGCGCTGGTGTTTTGCATGGTCAAGTTTAACATGCATTTAAGAATGCAACAACAAACTTTTGTTGCTCCTGTTCTAGTTGAAATGTGTTGCTGGCATCAAATGTAACTTTTAGAAAAAAACAATAACACTTCTCAGTTTTACATTTTATATTGTATATGTTGTCTTTGTACTATTAAATACATGTAACAACTGTATTATGAGTGCATTTCTTTGAAGGACCATCTCCTTGAAACCAAAGATTTTTTAAAAATAGCAGACTGTGTTTGCCTAGACAGAAAATCCAACCCCTGTTCGACACCTGGAGGACAGCAGTGGCTATGTTTACAGGCAAAGATTTGAATTTTAATATGTACGCTCTATCTAAAAGTCTGATGGAAATCTCCATTTACATGAATGACACACATAATCAGACCCAAAATTATGCACATGTGTAAAGCTCCACTCCACTAAATGTTATCGTGTCAAAGAGGGTCATAAGAGTTTTCCATTATTTGCTTTTACCATTCTGGCTTGTAATACACCAGTTTAAGAAAATAACATCTGCTAAATTGCTCTATAGTTTGTGTAAATTCACTATTGTTTATACACTCATATACTGTCTGAACAGCTTGTTATTGCAAGATCAATCGTAATTAATATTTTTAAGTTTTTTAAAGTTTGTAGCATAAACTACTTCTCTGCAGACCAGTTTCAAGTCATGATGCAAATGGACATGCGCAGAACGTATTTAAACTTTTGATAAGGATGTAATCAGATACAGGCGTTTGCATGGCTATTATTCTTCTATTCAACAGATTATTTACAGGGTTACCCACATGATACAAGTGGATGGAAAGTGTATCCTGAATAGAAACTGTATTCTGAAGATTACTTTATTCTGACTGGGACATATTCAATCTGGACTGAGCTTTCAGTCTGACTATTAATGGATTATTAGACTGCATGTGACGCGGCTCCTAGGCGGGGTAACAGTCCACAGTTAGGTGGGTATGAGTAAGTGTGATGTTTTTTGTGACATTACAAGAACAATGAATTCAATGCATTTACAGCTTAATTTCCATATATAGATTTTATGGATGGAGTAGCAAATCATTAACAATGTTTTCATTTTACATCAAACTTATGAAGAGAATAATTTAGTTTTCATCCAACAAAATGTAAAACATAGCAGCTATAGGAGTTTAACCTATGAAATAACTTAAATATGATAAATGGATTAAAGTAATTCAGAGTGATTTGATGTGAAATGCTTTGTGTCCACAGAAACTTAATTGTTCCCAGTGGTAGTAAAATAAACCAGACACCCACAGCCCCCCTCACAGACTGTTATTATATGAAATGGCTACAAATACTCTGCCTGATATCTGACACAATGCTTTATGATAGTTGGGGGATACATATTAATGCCTTCATCTGAAATTTAATTCCTTTATGGCAGACATGCATGCAAAACAGCCTGCAAAGAAAAAGTATTATTTAACATTTTTCACTATGTTTACCTTCAACATTAAATATAAAACTCAGAAGATGTGTAGGTTCATTGGTGGATTTGAATCATTAATAAAATGGCTATATTTGTAGAAATTGTGACCCCTGGTTCCCCTCATCCCCACTACTGTGAACAGCATGACCCATTTCATACCAATCACTTTGAATGTCCCTTTAGGAACCAAAAATACTCTATATCAGATCAACAGCCTTCATTTTATTTAAGAGCACTAAAATCCAAAAATTCACCAGTTACAGATGATTAAAAGGTCCAGCTGTCTTACAACTGAGATTAAACACTTGGTATGTTAATAATGGTGATGGCTTTGTGAAACACCAGAAATGGAGCATGTAAACACTAAAGCCGTACAGACTAATAAAGGCACCGGAGTAAAAGTATGGATGAGAACTAAAGCACGCAATAAACTAAATGATCAACGGCTCTGTAGACGTTAGCCAGTAAATGACTTACCGTGTCGTGGCGCTACTCCCTCTGTTTCTCTGAGATGATTCGGAGGTTTGCTGCATTCTCTTGTTAAACAGCAGCAGGTTGTGCATGAGGAGGAGAAGGAGGAGGAGGAGGAGAGGAGTGACTGACCTGCTGCCGCACTCATTCACTATCAACGGAGCACTGTGGAATAAGGCCCTGTAGTACTGAGACCCCTACCGGCCTCGCAGTGCTATTACAAGCCTTCTGGCTGAGGCGGTGATAAGTGAAGGCTTATGGGGGGCCTAGTGTGGTCAATGACTTGTCCATTCATCAGACCAATTAACTTAAATGGGTGTTGCCGTGGTTTTACACAACAAAAGGGCAGATTTTGCTGTATAAATTAAAAGAGAACGGCCTACAATCTTCTTAGTGATTCTTTTCAATGATTCTTGAAATGATTGGGCTTTAAATAATGCTTTAATGGTTCTTTACATTCATAAATTATGTGCAAAATGATTTTTTAAAGTGCTTGAAGGCTCTGTACATGTCTTATATCTCAACAAAAAGGCCTAAAAAGAAAAAAGAGAGAAAAATAGACACATCCATTCTTTTTCTCAACCATTTATTGATTGATATTGACCTCATTGTTATAGAGAACATGGTAAATGCCTGAATAAGTCACAAAACAGGTTATCAGGTTATATAAAAAAATCTGGAAAAAAGAAAGAAAAAAACATTAAAGTTGTGAGAGTAAAATTTGACTTATAAATAAATCTTTGGTTTGTGGTGGGTTTCAGTATCCCAAAATGCATACACTGAATCTGCGGTAATAAATCTATACATCTCAATTCAGTATTTGAGTTCAAACCATAAATTCAAATGAAATAAACAGAAAAGTTTCCAAGTTAGAGAGAGCATTCTAAACCTAGGGAAAGTCTGGTGAAACTGTTGGGTGAGTGAGTACAGCGTAGTGCCTAAAAACACATAGCAACATGCAAGTGACTGTTCCTGAAATATGAAATATGAAAATGTATTGCTATGAATAAATGCCCTTGTATCCATTCTCAGTTAGCTAAACTGTTCTAACAAAGAAAATCAAACCTCAAAGAAGTTCAACACCGCTGTGTGTGCATGCGGCATGCTTTCCATAAAGCTGATAAATAGAGTGAATAATGTGTTGTGGTGAACAAACTGCACACACTGTCACTCGAAAGACTGTGCTAACCTGACAAAAAGTACAAATGAGAATAATAAATAAAAATTAGAATGAATCGAACATAGACTGGCATCCAAGTCTTCAACTGTAAAGTCTGGTTTACGAGTCCAAAACAAACTTGACAGTTGTTACAGTAAAATAAGAGAAAAGTTCAGCCGTTCAAGGTGAATTCAGATAAAGGGGCGCATGTTATAGTATATAAACAAGTGAATAGGCCATTCTGGATATTGCCTGTTGTGTGAAAAACTTGCATAGTTTTAAAGATTTCATTTGAAAAATGTTGAAATAATAGGAATAATAATTTTCATAAGCAAATAATGCCACAAAATGATTTGTGATTGGAATAAAGTGAGAATATGATGTTTAGTTATATCTCGGATGTAATATTTAATTTTTTTTATTTCAATTCATTTTTATACTTTTATTTATAGCCAAATTGTTAGACAATGTGACAAAAAACTATATTAATGTTGTAGCAGCAAACATCTACTGAAAGCTCATTTTTTTGGGCATGGCTGAAAACAGTGCAACAGTCAACTTTTTTTATTATAAAATTGGAAAGACAGGCCATGGCCATCTGTCCTCTTTACCTGGATTCACCCTGCTTTATGTTCAACATGCTCATGGCTGGTATTGCATGCAATTAAATAGCCTACAAATGATTCAACGGAAGACCACCTCCCAGTCCAAAAAGGCTGGACCTTGCATATTTCAAATAAATGATCTTTTTACCTTTCTTACTTAGTAGCCTATTTTACACATTACATAAATAATACACTATACAAAGGTCAAGATAAGATCAAGACACAGTACAGGTTGTGTCATTAGGGAAATGTTACGTTTAAAAAATAAACGACATACAGTACATTGCAATCAAAATATAACACACTCCTTACAATGTGCAAAATTAACAGTCAGAAATATTCCCATAAAAATAATAAAGGTATTGCTCTTTAATATGTGCTTACATATATATATATATATATATATATATATATATATATATATATATATATATATATATATATATATATATATATATATATATATATTAAAGAAACATGTGCACACAACATTCAACACTGATAAAAAATTCTAAAGAATTCTGAAGTTTGAGCAGGCCAGATTTAATAGTACCACTGATTGTTCAGAAATTTGACCCATACTACACCATGAAATGGGAGGACAATGTATTGAAAGACCTAAAAAGTAATTTGTTTTCCTAAGATGTTTAATTGTGAGATTAAATGAAAATAAACCAATTTAATTATTTTAGCAATTGATTCATGTAGGAAAAACATCACTGTGCTTTAGTACAATGCATTAAGAATCCACAAATCTGAAATGACAGCTTCTTTAGTAACTCTAACATTGTGTACACTGGGTGAAGTCTTGAGCTGAGGACAGCTGTCAAAATACACTATGACATCAGGAATGCTTCTGAGCATTAGTCTATCAACATAACAAAACACTTCTCCAACATCCAGCTTTTATACATTAAACCAAGTCACAGTGTTGGATTTGTCCAGTGGCAGGGTTGATGTGATAATGTCATGTGCTGAGCAGTACTGTGACTGTGTGTATGCCCTACATGCATCTGGGGCTTTGATAATAATAGTTTTGTACCAGACAACTAAAAATAGGCTGTTACTGTTACTGCATCAACAGCTGTTCAGAGCCTCTAAACAGAACCTGCGGCTTCACTTTGGCCTTCCTTAAAAAGTAAACTTAAAAAAAAGTCAAATATACTTTTAGAGGATCAATAAAACTAAAAATCACAAAACACCCATGTGGCCAAAAGGCTGAAAAATACTTCTTAAAATAAACAGTAAAATTATGTTTTACGGACAATTTCAATACTGTTCAAAATCAATCAACACAGTTTAGCTGCCTATCAAAAAATATGTATATCCTATGTTTAGAACAGCTTTTTCTCACGCCATGATATGTTTCAACACCATTTGAGCTATCATGTTTATTTAATGCATTTGTGAGTTCAAAGTATAGAACTGTATAGTTCTACTGTTGAAGTACTGTAGATAGTGTGCATTAGATGTTTTACAGTATAGCCATCCTGCTATAGTACAGAAATACGTGTTCTACACTAACATCATCAGAAATTCTACAGTACTGAAGACATTGTACACTAACCATATAGACGTACTGCTGAAGTTCTACATTAACTGCATTAGAAGTTCCGCAGTAAAGTTGCAGAAGTTCTACATTGACTGCATTAGTTTTCCTACCATATTAATGTCTTGCAGACCTACTACTACATTAACTGCATCAGAAATCCTAATATAAGTACTGCAGACGTTTTACATTAACTGTGTAAGAACTCCTACCATATGAAAGTACTGCAGACGTTCTACATGAACTGCATCTGAAATCCTACCATATGAAAGTACTGCAGTTCAACATGAACTGCATCAGACGTTTTTCATATGAAAGTACTGCAGAAGTTCTACATGAACTGCATCAGAAATCCTACCATATGAAAGTACTGCAGACATTCTAAATGAACTGCATCTGAAATCCTACCATATGAAAGTACTGCAGACGTTCTACATAAACTGCATTAGAAATCCTACAAAATGAAAGTACTGCAGAAGTTCTACATGAACTGCATCTGAAATCCTACCATATGAAAGTACTGCAGACGTTCTACATAAACTGCATCAGAAATCCTACAAAATGAAAGTACTGCAGAAGTTCTACATGTACTGCATCTGAAATCCTACCATATGAAAGTACTGCAGACGTTCTACATGAAATGCATCAGAGATCCTACCATATGAAAGTACTGCAGAAGTTCCACATGAACTGCATCAGAAATCCTACAAAATGAAAGTACTGCAGACGTTCAACATAAACTGCATCAGAAATCCTACCATATGAAAGTACTGCAGACGTTCAACATAAACTGCATCAGAAATCCTACCATATGAAAGTACTGCAGAAGTTCTACATAAACTGCATCAGAAATCCTACAAAATTAAAGTACTGCAGACGTTCTACATGAACTGCATCTGAAAATCTACCATATGAAAGTACTGCAGAAGTTCTACATGAACTGCATCAGAAAATCTACCATATGAAAGTACTGCTGAAGTTCTACATGAACTGCATCTGAAAATCTACCATATGAAAGTACTGCCGAGGTTCTAGAAGTTCTACACCATTACTGAAGTACTGTGGAAGTTCTACTGTACCTGCTTTTAAAGTTCAACACTAACCGCATCTCTATGTACATTGTGCTACACATGGATATATCGATAACAATTTACAATAAATATGATTGATATGCTGTATAAAATGTGGTAAAGCTGCACATCTTTCTACTTTTTAATGCCATTTTGTTGTTATCTGTCTTTATTTTAAGTTCATTCTGTTATGAAACAGTTTGCATTTCCTGTATATACATTTAAATACATCTGGATGTGAAATGAGTAGAGGCGTCAATCTGTGAGCGACAAACACTTGCTGCTACGCTCACATTGACAAAAGGCAGTGAAAAACTGAAATCAGGAATCATCAAAAGATTGGTGTTTGTTTTTTTGTTTGTCAGTCTGGAAACACATGAACACTGAGATGACATGTTCAGTGAGCTGCGCTGAATTCTCGGATCACAGTTACTGGTGTCAAATAAAAAAAGAGTTATAATACAATACTACAAAATTTTGTTTTTTTTCACATAGTGAATAAGATAAAGAGAAAAGAAAAGTGTATACAACATGGAGAAAGTGATACACTATTTGCTTTGCGGCCGTTTCTTCTGTGAAGCCTTCAGCAGAAAAATGGCGGATGAAAACTCCTTATGTAGGTCCTATCAAAGTCAAGTCTGCTCACATACACCCCTCTGTGGAGCCTCTCAGTAATCCCGGGCTTGCTGTGGCTCTAAGGAACCGTCACCAAACAGCTGCCACAGAGCAGAACTCAAAGATCTCCTACAATCTCTTCAAGTTTCCTTTTGTAGCTTAGAACAAAGATGCACCAGAACCAGGCGGGTCTCTTGGTAGAGTTACTTCTTAGCCAGCTGGAAAGGATTCTGACCCTTTCAATGAAATAAAGAGAAGTTATTAATGTGCTGCAGGTACATTTCACTGTGTTTATTAAAGGGGCTACAATTTCCTTTGTATTTTCTCCACCTGCAGTCTACATATCACCACTGTCCAATGAGAAACAAGTATATCCAACATTGCAACTTTACAGGAGAGAGTAAAACGTTCTTTATTCAATGGAACCAGAATTTTTCCAAGCTATTTTGGAGTATTTCTATTGGTCCACGGCAGCTGTCGTGTTTAAATGAAAATTTAGAAAAATAAAAATCAACAAAAATATATGCTTTTCTTTGGACAGCGACAATATGTTTGTAGGGTTTTCATTTTTGAGCCACTACATTCAGACGTCTGAATCCTTTGAAAGGATACGCATTTATGTATTTGCTTACTTAAAGCCATAAACAGTACACCGTTTAAACAGTTTACTAGCAAATCTTGCCAAACTTTGTAATGCCTTGTCCTATTTGAATGTTTGAATATTCTGAATCATCTCTATTTATGACAACACTGAATGGGTTAAATTCCAGTAGGTGAAATGGGTGGTCATATCTAAATGTGTTGTGATGTCACAAAAAACATTAGCGATCTGCGTAATTCTGTGAAACTTGCAGGTCGCACCACAATATCTTCATTTCAGAGTCATGCATAGGAGCCAATCCAGTGCATGTGGGAGTGGAACAACATACACGGTACTGTGCAAAAGTCACTCAGGCAAATTATTATATTTAAAAAGCTATTTTCTTTCCAGACCAGAAGCTTTTATGTGCTCAGAAAAACACTTATTTAATACTCAAACAGTATCAATACTGTAAATAGTGTTTTTACATACGTCAGTGTGTTTATTTAACCCTTTCCAAGCTTTTCGTTGTAGAAACAACCCAGTATTATTTACAGTTCTTATCTAATAACTGCTTTGACTACTCAGTACTTCATTAAGCTAAATCAAGATTGCTGCAGATGGAACTGAATAAATTAATAAAGTGTCTGGAGCGTCCAGAAAAAATCTGGAACTAAACTTTGTTCTTCAAACTGGAGCTCAAGATATTATCTACTTCTTTAAAAATAAGATTTTTATGCTACTTTGTATTGATTAATTTATGACTTTTTACATCCGTTATAATTATATATAGTGTTCTTACATTTATTGATAAAGAGTTTCAAGCAATGAGCTTAGGTGCCTTTTGCACAGTAGTGTACATGTAGGATCCTGCAAATAAACAAAAACTACTTATAATTATAATAACCACACAATAATTTGTATGCATAATCAACATGGGGGAAAACAACTAAATAATCAATAAGAGAGTAATAAACTCATTGTGAAACAACCAATTATGTGTTCACATTAACTGCATGACTATGGCAGAGCTTGGTGTCAGCTGTGGAAAGTTTTGTTAAGGCAGTCAAATGCATCACAACATTTCCTGCCATGATTATTTAAATAGAAAGTAATTTTTTTGTGAATAGAGTAGCGAAATATTGGACGGGGCGTATGCATATATGGGACTACGGGTTGAGACAGGCCGAAGCGTCCACATTGCGGGCAGGAGAGGGATTAATGTCACAGATTTTTGGTGAGAGGATGAATTCTTCTTGGTGTGGAATTTAAAAATCAGACCTCTACTGTATGTTCATGGACTACTCAGTTTTCATGTTATGGCCCCTTTAATTTCATATATACAAGTACAACAGTCTAGTAGTGTAAAATCAAGGCATCCATTTCACTCACCAGGTGCAAGTTAGATTGACACAAACAAAGTAAGTAGAACACAGTGCACTCAAGCAAGGTCAGCGGCTCTGCTTTTCATCTTCCAAGGCAATCCAAATTCAGTCATTTGCAGAGGACTGACTTGGTGTCAGCGTTGACAAATAAGACTAGTTTAAAACAGCAATGGTTTAACTACAATTTATTTTCCTTTTGATGGTCTTTTAGATAGCTTTTCTGACATTCTGACATATTTCTCATGACTACTATGGCAGAGTAGAAGCATTACAGCACGTTAGTATGAGGTATTACAGCCTGATGATGAAGTGGGTTATTGTCGCAGACTGTAGTTCATCTCAATGACAGACTAAATGGAATTCAGACAGAGCTTTTCATGGTAAGCAGCAGCAATCGAATACACACAATACACTCATTCAATCAAACTAATCACTTCTTCAACACTTGTTTAACAAAAATAATAATCATCAAAAGAACATAACAAAAAACAAAACAAACAAAACAAACAAACCAAACAAACAAACATTAGCTGGGGCCTTCCTCATGTGACCCTGACATACTGTACGTTGTAAATGGAAAGCATAAGGCTTTGTTAAGTAAAGTCTGTATATTGCTTGGCTTCTTTCTTCATTTCTGCTGATCAGATGAGGTACAATAGGGCACAGAAGCGTAAAAGCAAATGCAGCAGCTTGCTTGTCAACAGAGCAGCAATATACAAATGATATAAATTAAAGGAAGTCTTCATGAATATTGGTCAGATGTGTAACATGACTTTGGCACTATTCTAACACAAGGCAAGGACATACAAGAAAAAAGTAGCTGCTTAAAGCAAGGTTCAGAATGGTAACTGCAAAATTAACACATAAGGCTTTTGCATAGAGAAAGAGCCAATCCTCTTAAAGCTGCCCAACGATTGCTCTGTTAGTTTGTTAACTTCCTTGAACTTTGGACTGCAAAAAAAACCCTCTCAAAGAGATTAAAACATTTACTGAACGTTCGTCTATGAACACCAACACTTTTTGCATTGCTGGTCACGCAAGTAAACTGTTACAGAAATCTCAGTATGATGAGACATATGGTAAGCACAATTTTTTTTTTTTTTTAGAAATAAATGCGCCCTCGTAGTTTCCAGTAAACATTACAGATTACAGTGTTGCACCTATCGTTATAATAACTGCTGGTGTCAATTTTAATCTCAGGAATGAGGGTTTTCCTCATGGAAGGCCACTTCATAATTCCAGCTCCACTGATCAGTGCAGCGTGGTCTGTTACAACTCATCAAAAAAACACCATTATAAAATAAGTTAATAGGCACATATCAGTTAACATAATGCACAAATATCATGCATATGCTGCCACAGTATATCTCCTCCTTAATCAAAACATTTTGACATAATGCATAGGCACAGTATAAAATCCATTACATAAACAACATTACCAGTAATAAAAATAAAAATCTGTACAAAAGTCCTGCCAGTATTTTTTATGATTTTCTGAGTTTTTTTCCATCATATAACAGAGCAAAACAGTACAAAAATAAATATTCTATATACAATCAAACAAGGCATTCCGGAGTTAACGTCACTGCAAAACAAGAACACAGACAACACAGCACGTTATTTCATGCATGAACAATATGGAGGTCTAGAGTACTACTTTATTAAACTCCCTGAGCACTTAAAATGTATCCTGTTTCAAAATACATACACTACCGCTCAAAAGTTTGGAATCACATTGAAATGTTCTTGTTTTCAATGGAGTATCTTCCTTCCTTAACACAACAATGGACTGACGGGTCTCTAAAGAAAGTTGTTTCTTTCTGGTCATTTTGAGTCGGTCTGCAAGCCATCAACTGCTGATCTTCAGATACTAAACTAATCTAGAATGTTGTTCTCCCTTTCATGCTCACTTATTAGTAGAATGTTTTTCAGCTGTGCTTCACAATTGAGCAAAAGTGTTCTAACAACCAATTAGTCCAATAACATCCTTAACTTGGATTGATAATAGGACTATATGCAAAATAAGCCTCTATACAAAAATAGGCTTTAATATAAACATTTTTATTCTTTAAAAATCATCTGATACACTTACATTAATTGTGAAATGGACAATATTGTTTGTGAATTGCATGAAAATTGCATGAAATGAAATTCTAAAGTGATCCTAAACTTTTGAGCGGTAGTGTATAGAAATGGTATCATTAGTATAATGTCAATGAAATGATTAAATGGTAAAAAATCAAAATATTAACTAACATAATTAAGCTGGTCCTGACCACGTTCTAGAAAACACCTCCATTTCTAGTACCTTATTTCATTTAAAGTACTGGAGGATTAGTACATGATGCACTGTGTCAGTTCCTGCATCACTCCAAAGTCACACCACGTTAGGTCATCCAAATCTACTTACTTTATTCCAACATCCTGGTACTGGTAGACCATCATCGCCCTGAGAAAGACGACGGCACTCATTAGAAAGGCAGCAACTCATTCCATGTGTAAAAAACATACAATTGTAAAAAACACAGTATTGGCACACACACAGACAGTGATATCGGCCACTGCATTCCTATATAACATGCCAACATATTTACATGTGCATATAATGATTTTTACAGATGTTCAGAGCTTTAAATATGAGGTATTTTCTTTTTTGGCAGGAGATGTAAAATGAAACACAGTTGAACAATTTCAGCAATGCATGCTTTATAAAAGTTCTCCTCATGTAATACTGGAAAGCTCTTTGTTTTAAGGGTGCCAGGCTGACCCACTCTTTTTCCGATGACCCATGTGGATGTGAACTGATTAATTAGTGTTAAAAGTGGAAATTTGTAAGAATGTTATTTAGAAATAAGTGTTTGCAGATATTATTGGGTGAAAATAGAAACACATTACATAAGCATATTGCGTCACTGTTAGCTTCACAAGTATAGCATCCATGCATTCATGTAAGACGTCAAATAAGAAACAAATAAGATTATTTCTTTTTTAAAAATTAATTTGCAGTACCAACATTTATTAAGACTCATTATATTTCAAAGCAATAGCTTTTAGCAAGAGTAATAGCAATAACAAGCGCAAGAAAGTACTGGTTTCATTACTAAGAATTTTTATATTAATTGTTTAGTTATGATTAGATTAGATGACTATGAGTATTAAGAAACTATTAAATGATAGTTTAAGGCTGGCTAGTAGATGAAGTTTGCATGAGGAAAATCTGTATATGGTATTAGTGGGTTTAGAGCAAAACAATGTAATATAATCAAACTGCAAAACCAAACGTGTCTAAAGTTTTGAAACTGCCCAAACCAGCATATTTCACTACAGCAGGTTCTGTTAAGAGACAGCAATCAAAGTGTGTTCTGAAGGGTTAAGGAAACGAGTGTGCATGCTAGAGAAGGCATGTCCAGAAAGCGAGAACAAGAGAGAGAGAGAGCACCATACCACAGGGCACGGGGCATCCAGCCCGTCCAGGCCTGGCAAGCCTGGTTCACCTTTCTCCCCTTTAAAGCCTCGGAAACCCTGTTCACGAAATCAATCACATCAACATCCTCCTGCAGCACAGCGCCCCACGCAGGGCACCGCTGAAGGCACAGCTGCTCCACACAGAAAGGCCTGGAGCCTGTGGGCCAGTCCAAACTGGAGCATGCAGACCGGGCCCAACACTGACAAGAGGAGACTCACTGAGTCCA
The DNA here is from genome assembly GCA_021613375.1 of Megaleporinus macrocephalus. Classification (NCBI taxonomy): domain Eukaryota; kingdom Metazoa; phylum Chordata; class Actinopteri; order Characiformes; family Anostomidae; genus Megaleporinus; species Megaleporinus macrocephalus. The sequence goes on from CM038706.1 coordinate 19,285,345, forward strand.
TAACGCTGGGTGCCAGTTACAGCTTTCCACTCCTCCACTCTAACAAAGAGATTCTTTGGAGTGAAGAAGTTAAAAGAACCATTGCATATGGTTATTTAATAGTTAAAGGTTTGACCTAGAACCAAGTCAAAGGCCAGTTTTAAGACGGACACTGATCTAAAGAGGCAGAGAGAGAGGCCTAAATTCAAAAGTGTGAATCTAATGGCTTTTGCTCTTTAGAGTATGAGTCGCTTTCTTGTCAGTGCAAATCCTGAAAATGAAAAATGCCCCAAGAAAGTTCTGGTCCTTCATCAAGGTCTCAGCATGTCTGAGTGTAAAGGCATCGATAGATAAGTTACCCCCCAGGAAATATATGCCTTTGCCAATGAAGACCTCAAAAATTAGGACCAGAACTCACCACTCCGGGAGTTTGTTATTATCACATCAAGACATAAGGTGGTATTTGGGCTGCTGGGATGCCATTCTTCATCCCAGCTTCCAGCGCCACCTTTAGCCTTGATATGCCACATTGAACGAAGGACATACCAATGGACAGGGGGCATCTAATCCAGGGGCTCCTTGGTCTCCCTTATCCCCTTTGGCCCCCCTGTTGCCTCTCTTGCCCCTCTCCCCCTGCAAACAACAGTGCATTCAAAAAGACACACTTTAGTCCTGCCGTTGAACTAAAGCAGTAAATATAAGAAGCTTCACCATCATTAAGAGTCAGTCAAAACATGATTATATGTTGTAAGAGCTTTGGAGCAGATGTGCTTTTGTACTGACCTATGATAAACTGTACAGGGAATTTAGGTGTGAGTGGAGGGGTTAGGGAGGAGGGGTGTCGGCCAAAGCTATTGGTGTGCAAACGCTCACGATTTATGATTGATGAACGAACAGCAAAAGTTTTGATCTTCATTGTGCAGATCCCTTGTACAATTATTCACCATTAAACATGGGATATAAGATTTTAAGCAGTAATAACAATCATTTGTTTTCCAGGTAACCAGGTTCACATGTAAAAAAGGTCTTATTTGACAGGGACAACATGCTGAGTTTGATCAAATGAGATTTTTAAGAAACTAGGATATTTGATGTCTCATAAAAACAAGTCAGACCCTAGAAAAAGTTCCAATATAAGATTATATTATAGGGCTGTCATACATTCTGGGCTCAGACATTTATACTGTGTAAGAAAAAATCTCAGTGTTGATGTTACCATCCTCACTGTGGACCCTCTACTACACACACTGATTTTCCTCTATTTTGCTAAAGAGTGACTGATGCTGGTTAACGGGCAGGTATAAACACTGACAGTCACATCCACAAAGATGCTGCTAATCTTGCTTGGACACAATGTTTACTAGTAAAGTCCATCTACAATGCCTAGCTTAGCTCCATCTGTACAAGGTGAAACTAGGGTTTTGCCCACTAGAGGGAGAGCAGCACCACTGAGCAGAAAGCGGTTTTAAACATCAGGCATGAATAAAATGCAATTAGTAGAGAATGAGAATTAGTGCTGTACTGTATTGTATATCATCTGCATCAGCTGTGGTACTGAGAGTTACACTGTGACGAGAATCTGTAAACTGGGAAAATGTCTTTCAGTGGACAGCAGCTTACTTGAGATCATAACTGGCTACAGCACAGAAGCCAATATAATAATTAAATATAAAAACAACATGATGCAACATAACACCATTGCCACAGTACTCATTTACTCTCTCAGTTTATTTCCACGTCTGCACACCAAGGTCAAAGGCTAAGGGAATTTGGGATTGTATGTCTTAGGAATTGTTGGATTCGGTCTCTGACCAGAGTGCACAGTTCTCATGCTGAAAACAGCCACATATCCAATCAATATAGAAGAGAGGCAGGAGAAATTTGACGTTACATGCATGCACAACCTCAGTGAAAATGATTTAAATCTAATTAAATCTCAAAACACATTTGTATGAGGATGATATTCCCTCCTATTGTCTTTTTTCCATTTTAGTTGATATTAATTGGTGCAACGACCTATTTTTGAAATGTAACTAAGACTCTGCTGTTCATAATCATGGAAGATATCAATATCAAGTCTATATATAAATCAATGAGTATAAATTAACTATTTATAGCTTTAGTTCTTTGTGTAATTCTTGTTGTTATTATTCCATACCTTGCATTTTAGAAAGCTAAGATTTGTCCTATTAATTTAAAAACATCAGCTGCCCGTTTCATAATTCAAACATGTTATGAGGAATTCAAACATGTTATGAGGAAAAGACAAACAGAAATGGCCTGTAAATACATTAATGTTCAGTTTAAGTTAAAAATGTTTATTTTAATTCTCCTTAAAAGTTCTATGGTTTTGTTCAGGCAGCAATGATATACCTCTCTGTGAGTGTTTCAGAATGGCCAGCACAGTTCTGCAACTCCTTATTGAGGCTTTCAACACAACTCTTAGACCTTAGACACCTTTACACACAGAGTTTGATGATGGTGGAACTGTGCACACTGGCTGAGACACATTAACAGCTAGTTGGCGAGGAGGTAAGTGAAGGAGGAAAGAAGGAAAAGGAGGAATAAGGAGGAGTATTAACCCAGGCTACAACATTAGAGGAGCAGGAGGAGCAGGAGGAGGCCAGGGAGGGAGAGAGGGACAAAGAGGACAACCCGGCCCGACTCGGTAAAATAGAGCCAGGAGTCACAGGCCAAGGTGCAGGGGAGGAAAAGGGGAGAGGAAGACCTGTAGAAAAAAGAGAGGAAGACAAGAGGAGGAAAACAGTAAAAACAGCAGCGTGTCTTATAGGTCCTCTTCAGCACCATCAACTGAACTGACCATCAATGCACAGGCAATGAGCTTTTAGCATCCATCACAGATGTAGCCAGTTGGAGTGCACCCATGATCTCTCAATGATATTTTCTCTTACGGCCAGTAGAGGGTGCTGAGGGGAACATTGACATGTCCTGACTTTCAAGGTGGAAGTTATTCAAGCAATAACTCAGGAAATTAGTGTTAATAGGAAGGAAGCACACGGCTATTCTGGGAGGATGAGGGGATGTAAGAGATACACAGCTGAGAAGCGTACACATGTGCTCTTTTAATTACAAACAAAAAATATTCTTTTTGCAGGACATTTTAAAGAGTATGCTACCATGATATAGTTACATGCTCTTAAAGCTTCATTTCTGTATTTAAAATATGTCCACAAGAGTAAACGCAGGTATAGATTAAAATGAATCTGCAAAAATAAGAACTCAATATTTCCTAATAACCCAACATTTATACAAGTCCTTCTAACAGCCTCATCAAATAAACAGCAGCATATACAAGTGCCACTATCACAAGCAGCGGTGCTGGAACCTAGCATGCTTCTGCTCAGTTTACCAGAAATTATTACGTTTGAAAACAGGAACTGAACAAAAGGCTTCTATCCTACTATCTGCAAAAATTCCAGCACATTCTATGCCAAATTTCACCAATATGATGGGAGCAGAACCATGCTGGGTTTGAGTTTGACCCAAACCTCCCTCTTAGGAGAACACTGCGTTACTGTCTTCTTATGAAGGCAATAACATTCTACAAACAGCATCCAACAAATCTTACCCGATTTCCTTTTAGTCCTGGTGGTCCTACTAAACCCTAGTAAAGTAAGGGAGAAGACATTAATGAGTGTAAGTTGCTGTGCACAAATTTAGATAGCCATCTAATCTCTAGCTTTCTGTTTTCTGCTTTTCTTTAATTGCATTTAATCTTATACAAATACATGAGCACTTACAGGGATGCCTTGAGGCCCTATTGGTCCTGCTACTCCCATATCTCCTTTCTCGCCCTACAGGTGTAAAACAAAATTAACACAATTTAAACAATGGTTTAAATGGCAAAACACCACAATAACGGTATTTAAAACTAATGGCAAAAGATAACAGATATCTTCCTTTATCAGAAACAATTGCCATCGAAATGCAAAGCCTTTTCTCACCCTTTCTCCTTTTGGTCCTGCTGGTCCAGGTATACCAGCCGGTCCTATTAGACCCTTTGAATGTAAAGACAAACAGTTAAATCAACCAGCTTTTAACAGAAGACAGGGCTCTTGGTATCAGGGTCATCAAGGGAGAGAAAGTGTTAAGGCCCAGTAGATCAACAAGCTTTTTAAGCTTTCTTTTGTTCTTCTCAGTCATGAAAAAAGAAATTATGTTTTTGGTGGGGGCCATTTTCATGTCATATGTAATTGAGGGGTATTCATTCTGTAGGGGAATTCTTCCTATTTATGTCTTCATATTTAAATAGATAAGATATGAACAAACTCATTCAGAGTAATGCAAAATGCTCTGTTCTAGAAAAAAACTAGAGCTGATTACAACTGTTCACAGCTGTGAACCATTCATGGCAGAGAGATACACGCAGGGCAAATAGCATAATAGTGCCCAACGAGGACTTCATTTTCCATTTTACTACTATTTTATCATTTTATCAATATTACATATAAAATCCCCATTCCTTTTGAATAGTAGAAACTCAAAAGATGGAAAAGATTGGAGCATTTTGTAAAATGTAATAAAAAACCTTTATTTGACTGAAATATCTGCAAAGAAATTGGCTGATTGGCTGACCAACTGTGAACTGAACTATAAATTATAGTGAAAAGCTTAGGTGAATTGTTTAATAAACCTTAAAACTCTATTACAGAGGAAGAAAACTATACATAAATTTTAGAATGGTCAAAAATTCCACTTAAAGAACTGCAAAAATTAGTATCCATAGTTCTCAATCCATAACAGCCTCAGTTCCAGTGATTTTTGAGTGTGTTGTAGCCTTCATGTTCCAAAAAAATGGTGAAAACAACTTTTTCAGTTAAACAAAGGAAATAAACAAATCACAGATTCTGTGATTTCACAAAATATCCCAAGTTTTCCAGAAATAGAAATCTGCACTGTAGCGCATCTTAACAACTATAAAATTATTACATTTCTCCACAATAAAGCATTTAACAAATTACTCAGAATGACTTTGCGTATATCTTAATGACTAAATTACTCAGAAATGTAGAAAAAAATCAGTCTAATTCCCTTTTAAAGAATTTACCAAGATTGTAAAGATTATTGATCTACTGGGTAATAAACAGACACACAAAAGATAATGATGAATCCATCTTCGGCTGTGGTTTCTTGACTTTTTTTTTGCTTTTCTTGCAGTCTTCTCATTCAGGATATGCCATTCTGTAACAATACTACATGCAGCCGCATCCCAACATGCTCTCCTGGTATGACATCACAGTTCAAAGCTTGTCTGTTTAAAAGAATACAGCTCTCGTAGCACATGGTTATCAGAGGTCAGGCCTGTTTAATGACACAATATGGTGGGCTGGAAGGGCATGGAAGTTCAGTGCGAAGCCTATTCGTCTTTGCATTGTAACTATCCATGTGTTCGGTTTATCAGCCTTTACCCATGTTCCCAATCAATCTGCGTGCTAAAAGCTTGAGAAACAAACAAAAATAGCCCGAGAGAAACAAAAGTGGCCTGCTCTGGACAAAGCAAGAGATTAGAGCCAAACAGGCTTAGAGCTGACATCATCTCAAAGTCATCTTCATGCCAGTACAGCCCTCATGAAGAGTCTAAAAACAAAGGCCTTAACCAGCAGACAATACGAGACAGACACAGACAGGCAGAGGGAAGGACAGGCAAGCAGACAGACGGATACGAGTGCAGAGAGACAGGCAGCAGCAGCAGGCAGGCTGTGGAGGCAGAAGGAGAAAATGGGGAGAGGAGAGAGAGATGAAAGGGGGTGAGGGGAACGGGTCTTGCGCCACTCACCACTGGACCAGGCTTGCCGTCTAAACCATGAGCCCCCTGGACAGTGTGTAAAAAGTTAGAGAGCAGAGAGGAGAGATGGAGATGGTGGGGGGGAGTGGGGTAGGAGTGTGGGGAGGAGATGAGGGGGTGAGTGAAGCAGTGACTTGTGTGACACAAAAAAACAAAACTAGGTTTGATGGAGGAGTGACAGTGTGTTTGATGATGGTGTGAGAAATAGACAGTAACTCCTTTTAGCTTCATATGGCAAAATAGCAAATGTAATTTTCCAGTGCTAGTACCAATACTGAAATCTTGAGTATCAGCTGATACCAATATCAACCCAATGCTTTCAGTTTCAGCTTCAGAATAAACTACCTTTAACAAAAATTTAGAATGAGCTATTTTAACATCTACGAACAAGAAAAGTTTAAATTCAGTAAAACAAAATCAACCAACCGACCAACCAACCAATCAAATAAACAATAAAACAAAAGGCAGACATATAATTTATACACTATTCGGATGAGAAGGACATAATGTAATGTTTATCAATGTTTCTCAGTGATTTAAAGGGCACATATCCCTTGAAATAAAGGGGTAATATGTTATATGTATGTTGTTAAAGTTCCAACATTTACCATTAACTCTTCATTTAGTCCATGTATGGAAACTATGCTGTAAAAACAGCCTGTTTTGAATTCTTTCCCACTCATTTACATATATGCACGTATTCAACCTACAGCAGTTCAGCGCCGTCCAACTATAGTGAATGTTTAACTTTTCCGAATGAGGCTCAATACTGAATAGCCAATCAGAACATTCCTTATTTATCTTAGATCAGTCTTAAAGGCACTGCAATAAAGAGTGGTTGGAAAATGGAATGTAAAATTATTTGTGACCAAAAAAAACATGAAAGAAATACAATTAAAATGTACGGTATGGGCCCTTTAATTTATGTTTGATTTCTGCCATGTCAGTCATTTTTATGAACTGCATGCTCCAGAAGTAGAGTCCATCATTTGGTATGTTGGTGATGATGGTAAATTTATTCACCAAATCATATGACCAACGAGTTTTCTTAAGTATGGAAACACTAGACGAAGCACGTATTTGTATTCTCTGAGGCCCAAACAAGTCATGCAAAGATCTATCTATTGACTTATTTTCTGTTCTTTTTTGGTTTTATAGCAATGCATAAATTAAGTTGACTCTACCACAGCTGTAATTTCTACCAAGATTTCTTTGACCAAACCAACCAGTCATACGCTTTAAAAACATGCTGTGGTAAAATGTAAATAAATTCCATCCAACTAGTACTTTAGAGTGCAAACTGCTAAACCAGCTACACTGTGTTCTTATGCTAATTTTAGGCTATGTGTTACTTGACTATATGCAGCTTTATAATATTTCAGGCTAAATTTATTAAATAATCTGTTCATTGTTTCCAACGGTTTATGATCCCACATTTTCTGCTAGCCCCAGTCTGACCCTGGGTAACATATTGGGTTAGTAAGACATAACATGAAATCAAAGCCTTTTGGTTGATGATATAAAAAAAAAACACATTACAAAATTCACCAAATACACAGTTCTAATAAACACTAATAAATATTAATATTCATCAGCAGAGGAGCTTTAGTTATTTGTGTATCTGAACTACATTTTTAATTTGTGGCCAGTACTGTGGCCAGTTTAAGAGCAAAAGGAGTTACTGTGCCATTGATGGTGTGACTAGAACAAGTTTATCAATGACTAACACAAACAGATTTCACCAAAAGTTAGGAAACGGACCCCTAAGAGTGACAGTGAATATAACCTACTGCATGCTGTTTTATAATGCTGTACGTGACATAATAACGCAAAGGACAATATATAGTAGTGAGTCACTGTTGCAAAAGAAGCAGTAGCCTATAGGGCTCTCACACATCCAACACTCACATTTTTAACAATTCACAGGGCATGTGGTAAGACGTATGCAAATGAGAGTCAGTTTACTCAAGTGCCAACTTCCCTGACAATAAATACTATTACAGTAATTACAAATGGATTTAATTTCATGAAGATTTATACAATCTGTTTGTATTTTATTTAATGATAAATAATCAGCCTTACACCTCAGAACAATATTGACCGCCACAAGTTATTAAGCTCAGCTTTGTGGTTCTGTATGCTAATAAAGCAGCAAATTAATAAGATTTCATTGAAACTGCTTATAACAGAACTCACATTGATAAACGTTATTGCACGTAGTTTGTTAGTTCTTTAGTAAGTTTTAGATCCTTCCAAGTTTTTTGACAGCAAAACAATGGTGCCAAGAATTTCCGCTACCATTTGTTTAGAAGGGTCAAACCAAAGAGCACCAAAGGCTACTGACTTGCTTAAATGACTCACTATCAATACATTATCCAAATTATTGCACGTGTGTGTTAAAAAAGAAGTAAATGTATTTTATTTATTTCACCTAAACACACTGCCTGAACATGCTATAATTAGCTAGTAAGAGTAGTGGAGCTAGGTCTAAAACAAATTTGAGTGGTCAAATCAGTGTGTAATTTTATACATGGCCTACAGGAATCACCAAAACAAAATTGTCACTGGATAATTACTTCCTAGCATGAATGGTCACAAGGCTACACAATGAGTCAAAATACACCTGGACATGATTGCTCAGTAACACCAGGACACTCACTAATCCATGCAACCTAACACCACTGCAACCAATAAGCCATTAGCAAATGAAGCCAGTGTCAACGCCCCAGAAAGCGCTAGCACATAAGCCATGTCAAGGTGACGTTAGTCATATTAACTCTAACACAAAGGATTTCCTCTTTAAAACAGAGAGAAAGGAAACATTGAACTAACGTTTGGTGCTAAAAATATTAATGATTTTAACAGATATGTAACTAAAAATGGTTCTAGTACTCAAAAACAGCCCATTTAAATTAGACTGATTTGATTTGAACTAGGTCCCCTTCCACTACACATTTCTATTATCATCGCCGTCGATATATACTATTCTCGCTGCATGAGCACTACTGTATATTATAGGTTTGTACTTACAGGCAGTCCAAGATGCCCCCTGTCTCCTTTTTCTCCTTTCTGTCCAGATGCTCCCTTTTCTCCTCTCAGCCCTACTCCTGCCTCCCCCTGGAGAAGACAAGCAGATGTTTACTTTGGCTCATAAGGTTTATTATCTACATGGAGTCCTTGAATGATTGTGTAATCAATATTACAGTAAAGAGACGTTCTTACCTTTGGCCCTGACAGTCCTGGAGGTCCCTGAAAAGTATATAAAAATACATATTTGAATCATGCCTTTAGTGCAACAGACGTATATGCAGGGCATCACTGTAAAGGACAAAAAAGGTAAACGCAAACATTAGTTCTAGGAGATGCCTTAAAATTCTTTTTAGATGCACTACAGAGGTACTTGGTCTGGGACATGAATAAATCTCTCTGATAGTCTATCTGTCTTAATGACACTCCAAATTGCAACTGTTTTGTACGTTCCAAGAAGGCAGGCCAAAACAATCAAATAACTTAGCTCTATGGTTTTTAAAGATTTTTTCCATGAACGTAGTTCATTTTCTCTGGTCTGGACTTTTAACATTCATAATGAGTTGATTCATATTGCACAACATTCATATTGAGCTGATTTGACAGTTTATGATGTTATCTCAAAAAGTGTGCATTGTCCTTACCATTGGCCCAACTGGTCCTGCAGGCCCTGGAGGTCCTGGAGGTCCATAGACCTAAGAAAAATCAAGAAGGCAAGGTAGCATTATTAAACGATGACCCTAATCCAGAACCCTCAAAACTTTGCAACAAGGTCAACATAATGCTACATTTTAGCTTGAGTGCTTGTTTAAATGTCATGCTTATTGCAAAACCAAGCACTGACCCACCTGTAGCCAATTACTAGTTTTGAAAACAGAACATACCATTGCATTACGTATTTTTTTTAAATAGAAGGGGATATTTACCAACTCTGCCTTTTCTCCCTTCTCTCCAGGTTCACCTTTCTGACCCTGAAGAATCAGGTAAAACAGAGCTTGTTCAACCATTTCACTAACACACATCATGACTTAATGAAGCAGCATCACAATACATTTGCACACTGGTGTCATCTGAGGCCTCAACAACTTTTTTCTTCTTGAGGGGCACCATTGCGTACCATTGAGCCTGGTAATCCAATGGGGCCAGGAGGCCCTGCAACCCCTTTTTCGCCAGTAGGGCCATCTAAACCCTACAGAATGAGAAAGGAATGATGAGATAGCGGTTAAGTACTGCCTGAATAGGCAATTTTGAGGGATTTGAATGACATTGGTCAATGAGTAAGTTCAGAAAATACAGAGATTATGGCACCTCAAATGAAATACATTCTTAAGTGCCATAGATTTGCTGTGAACTAGTACTGATGGTCGCAATGCTGCCCACACACTTCAACTTCAATCCCTGTGTTTATTTTCACTCAACCAAAACTTGCACGCTTTACTGCAAGGGCATCACAGGCTTTATAGAGACTTCATACTCTACGCAGAGCTACCTTTCTGCAGTGCTTATTTCCAACCACAATTTGCTACATCTGCTCCAGCTAATCAACCTCTTCCCAGGTCCTTGATTGGCTGGATTAGATGTATTAGAGTTAAGTAAGGGGCAGGGCAGCTTATTGGATAGATGTTGGAACTAGGGTTTCAGTTAAGAGCACTGGTTTAGATAATTAGAAACGCCTTTAAAGACTTGATATAAAATATATTTTCTCTTGTATCTATTTAAGTAGGTGACATTCTTTGAGTTCTTTGAGCACTTACAGGTGATCCAGAAGGACCCATGTCTCCTTTATCTCCTTTAGGCCCGGGGTAGCCCATGACTCCGCCCTCGCCACGTGGCCCCTCTGGCCCTGGTGGCCCAATGGGTCCTGGCTCTCCTGCTTTCCCTCGAGGACCCTGAGACATTCACCGACATCAGTCATTGAACAACCACCATCACCAACTGACCAAGAAACCAAGAATGACAGCCCATTTTTATAATTATAATTAATTTTACCTTTTCTCCATCAAGACCAGGAGCGCCGGGAAGTCCGACTTCACCCTAAATACAAAACGTGTTTAAAAAAATGTACATGAAATCCATAAATAATTACCTGGAAAATCAATAGACGACATTGAAAACCTAAAACTTCTGTTACCTTCATGCCAGGTAACCCAGCAGGCCCTGGAGGACCAGGTAGACCAGGTGGGCCCTGTAGTAATAGTTAAAATAGTTATTCAAACACATATTAATTATCATTAATATGTTTGTACCCTTTCTTTTTAGTGCTGTGTGCACTTACCATTAGATGCACATTCCGGATGTCCTAAAAATGAATTAGAACATGGTAAAGCACTTCCGTAGGTTGTTAGGAGGCAAACATATTCATAGATATAGAATAGAAGGATAACATACATTTTCATTGTTGCTCATTAATGTTTTTCCTGGTTCTCCTGTTGGGCCTGGAGGACCCTATTAACAAAAACAGAGAGAAATTACAGATATACATCTTATTAGAGCTGCACTCAAAAAATCAGCCTCTATGAAGGTATTGTGTTGTAACTCACTCTTGGTCCAGATGGGCCTTCAGATCCTGCTTCACCCTGTGGGCAGACAAGGAGGACTGTGGTAAAGCATATGTACTTGGCAATCATGTGAGAACACTAGAGAACAATGTGTCATTGTATTTTATTCAAACCAAAGTAATAAGAAGTGCTGCTAACCTTAATGCCATGATCACCTTTTTCACCCTAAAAAAATCAACAAAAATTGATCACTGGTCATGAATACGGATACAGGCTTATAAATTGCTTGTTGTTCACCCATGATGGTACAGTACCTTGGGCCCTGGCAGCCCTGGTGCTCCTGGTTCTCCTTTCACAGCAGTTCCTGAGGAGCTAGTCTCACCCTTTTCACCCTACCCAGAGGGGAAATAAATAAAATAGTTAACCAGTGTGCCTACTTGTGTCGCACTGGAGTCATCGCCAACAGCATAGTGCACTGTATTAGATTCTTTTATTACCAGCACTAATAAAAAAACAACACATTTACTGTCAGTCCAATGACTGTAATCAGCAAAAACACAAGGCCCAAGCACACACTGTCAAACATCGACCTCCAAGAACTCAAATCCAAGTCACATTTTGATACAACATACAAGGCATATAGAAAACACTTTCACTGAGACAAGTCAGAGCACTGTTTCACACACAGTACTCTGTCGTGCACAGACATGTGGGGAAGACACAAGTTTGTGAGAGTAATGAACAACACATGGACTCTCTCCTCTCAGTGACACCACAGGGAATTCACACTCATCTGATAGTCAAACAATGGAGCAGAAGTCCACAGTAACACAGAGTTACACACAGTATGAGCGTTAGCTTTAGTGCACCTCATGCTACTTTCATGCCTACCTTATATCCTCGCTTCCCAGGAATACCGGGAAGACCTGCCTGACCCTTTACGATCACAGAAAAGTGGAAATTATTTATCTTAGTATGTGAATCGATGTGGGACTTCTTATTGCAACCACTCAAATTTGCCAGGTCTTTACCTTTCGCCCAGGGGGCCCTGGAAAACCAACGTCTCCCTGAAGAGAGTGGTTAGCAGGGTCCACGACAGAAAACATGAAGTGGTACAGAGAAAAGAAGACAAGAGAAGAAAGAGAAAGAGACAAAGAAAAGAGAAGCAGAAACGTAAGCAGAAGTCTGAAACTCCATGCACACTACATGGGTTTCCCACACTCCAGGCTTTGTGTCATTTCACCAAGAGATATGTGGGTCATTTTTTGTAATCATGGACCCCTTTTTATACATGCAGTATCAACACAAACTGCTCGGACTGAAACAAACAGCGTTGACATTAACTGTAAACCTTCCGGGTCAATCAGACGCCAACATTTCTATTGTAATAATCAGACAACATGCTTTGTTGTCAATATTTAGATGGACTTGTCAGGGTTTGCATGTTCCAAGCACGCAAAAAGCTGATCACTGGAAGCACCACAATGGATTGCCCACTATTCCTGTGCTATTCATAGTTAAGAACACATGATAGTTATTTATTACATGTCTGGGTTAGTTCTGACTAATGACCAAACATTATGCCAGTGATCTACAGACACAGCTGGCGTTGTGTGACATGCACTCAGGTTCTTCCACATGCCCTCTCACTCCTCAAGACCACCAAGCTAATAAATACAGATGGAGAGTAACACATATACTTGTATGAGTCTCCAATGTAAAATTAATTCACTCATGTACACTGTAGCTGGGTTATTGCTAATTGCTGAGGACATTCAGATCCTACTGATCATTTCATCTATGGTATGCTTTTTAGAAAGCACATGGGATTATTACTAGCTGTTCAAAGAAACGGACCCAAGGGGGTTAGAAACAGAAAATAATATCAATAATAAAACACTAAACATGTGGAAATGTGCATGCAGATGCATTTCACGCTGAGTAGACAAAAAATGCTGATTCTATTCTATTTGAATGAACGGAAACCTGTGGCATTAATATGTTTTTTGGGTGTAAGCCATCTGAACATGTCCTGCTTAAAGGTGGAGAGTGAGTTTAATATTTTGTGGTAAATGGTCACTTGCTTTAGACACAAAACAGATGAATTTGTGGCTTGTGGCTAGCATAGTGAATGGTTAAGAGCAAAATTCCAGGCAAACTACCTTCGGTCCTTGTTTCCCAGGCATTCCAGGCATCCCTCGCTCACCCTGGAAAATCAGTATCAATTTTGCATCTTTTATTTGACATGAATCAAAGTCAAAAGCTCATCTGAAATATAGCTGGAATATCTCTAGATCTAGTCACACCAAACGCACTGTTAAGAAGACAAGCCAAAATACCAGCCCAGCTCGGTTATTGGGTCATGCTCTGCTGCAAAACTAGCAATGCACCAAGCGTCCCAGGAATTCTAAAAGCCTCCAAAGAAAGCACAAGAGCCAGTCGGACACGGGCAGACGACAGGCCCCTGTGTGGAGTTTAAGAGGACAGAGATGGCATGAAGACTCCAGCGGGTCTGAGCAAGGGGCAGGTGGCAGAGCCTGGCTTTGGCACACTCCTCTCCTCTCTGACCACACGCGCCGCTCTCTCTCTGCACACACGCTGATTATGTGAGACCCTAACAGGTGCTGTGGTCAAAATCCTTGGAAGGGTCACGTATTGGCAGTGCGACATGAAGAGGGGGTTTGTGTGTGTGTGTGTGGCATGAGTGTTCGCTAATGATCCCAGGCCTTTCAGAGCGGCTATGCATTGAAGATGTGACTGCAGCATGCTCAGCTGACACCATGACCACCAACCTGTAATGGACAGGCCAGAGGGGGCGGGGGTGCCACTGTCTGTAGACAGTTAGTAACTTTTTTAAATCTTGTCTATATTTATGTAAAAAAATATTTTGTAAAAAAGCCTGCATTTCTACTATTTGTTGCACTTTGCTAACTTTACCTCACGACTAAGTAAGTAGCAACTACACTACACATGTCGCTATTAACAGGATATGGAACTGTTCAGTAAGAATGCACTTGCTAAGTTAGTCTCTATAAGCTAATTAGCCAGCTAAGAAAACTTTGTAGTACAGACCCACTATAAGCTAAACTATGTAAGATTTGGGGATTTGGAGACCTCACTGGTGGAAATGTGTAATTGCATGCAAATTATTGTGATTATTAGTTTAACATTATAATGTTTACATTTGAAGTTTAAACATTAAGTTGGCCTTCTTTGTGAGTCTATGTGTGCGAAGTTAATATGCATCAAATTTTAGTGACTCAGTAATGCTTTTTATTTCCTTTAATTAATAATAAAATATAAGCATAGATTTACAATGAGAACTCTGGTGTATTACTCCTCTTTTGTATACTAAGAAATTTACATAACAATCATTAATCAAGAACATGTGCCAAGGACAATACTGGTTTCTCATGAAATCTCTTCACCCTTATATACAATTATATGTGTATTATTGCTGATAATTTTGAAATATGGTGACAATGAAAGTGAAAATCCTCTGAAAATGGTTCAACCAGACTTGACGGATATCTTTATATAAAGATGGTAGTAAAAATGCTTATTGCACACGGTGCAAAAATTACTCTCCAAGGCTTGTAGTGGTAGGAGATGTACAGTGACTAGTATTAGTATTTTTAACTAAACTAGTATTATTTTACTAAACTTTTTTGAAGAAAAAAAATGTCAAAGACGGCCAAATCAGATATAGAAACGTCAGAGATGTCCTAAACGAACAGTCACATCAGTAAAACCAAATGTAAGGTTGGTAATCCTGGGTGTGGTCGAGAGTGAGCACAGCAGCTGAGAAGAAGAGCGTCTTTACTGGAGCGGGATGGACCTTGGGAGGGGGCTTTGCATCCACGGTTCCTGGAACATGAAAGAGTGTGGTTGTGTGTTGGTGGGGAAACAGAGGGATACGGTGACGGCCGAGGCCTCTCATCGCCCCAGTGAGAGAGGGACAAGGAGAAAGAGAAAGACTCTGCATCCCCAGAGCGTTCGGCAGGAAGCGGAGCTCTCTTTGATCTGCTCCTTTTCCAGTCCAGTCACACTATTCCTGTCATCTTCTCTATTCATCGTCATCATCCCTTCATCCTCTGTGTGCTCCTGTTTTAGCACAGGATCACCTGACACACTGTGGAGTACTCGCTGAGCTGGCTGCGTGTGGATTGACACAAGCTGCAGATAATTTATCGGACTGTCAGTGTCTGGACTAAGACGATATGGGCAAGGAACCGCACAAGGGTGAAGACATTTCAGAGGAGATCAATTCTATTCTTGGAACTGAAATGAGTGTTGCGTTGAATGTTGAACTGATTTGCATCCACATTTCCACATAAATAAAATACATCACATCATCACAATGTTGAGATCCAGTTTATTTTCTTCTGGCAGTAACAATATATGATGCAATATATTTTATTTATGTGTAAATTGTGCTGTTCGAAGTTCAAATCAATTACAATTTATTACACTACTTGATCACAGTTTGTCAAGGGACATATTAAGAGAAGTTGTTTTGAAAAAAGTAAAGTTTTGGACAAGAATGAGCACAGAAAATTATGAATATGGGGAAAAATCTGTGTCATCTTCTACACATATGAACTTTTTTTTACATATTTTACATTATATATTCCTAAAAATAAAGGTTCCTAAATGGTTCTTGGCTTGGCCGCACAGTTCGTTAAATTTTTTTAAAATTGATATTATGTGGAGGTCCTATATATTCAACCATCTTACTTTCAGCAATGTTTATTAAAATAGTTCCCCACTTAAAGGTTCTTTATGAAACCAAAAATAAAGCATCAGCCCAAAGAACTCTCATTGATTTCACTAATTTGAAGAACTTCTCAAGCCTTGGCTTCTCATGACTCACAGGGTCTGTGCTGGTAGACATTAAAGCTTTAATGAAAGTGTCTATGACTGCGTGAAACACAGTGATCTTGTGCGAGTCCACCGTCTCTCCCTTGGGGGAAATATAGGGCCACAAACTGGCCTCATTAAGCAGAGCTTTGAGAGTGAGTAACAGTCAGACTGAGGTTGCAGCCATTTCCTCTCTATCTTCTGAACTTCCTGTGAGTCTCGCCAGTCTAACGATTGCGGTGCTGACAGCGTGTCTATATTTTGCGGCTTCAGTCGGAGCTCTTTTCCTTCTTGACAGACGGCCTGCCGGGTTTAATGGGGAAAGCAGGCGCACAAACACACGCTACTGCCACGTGCTGAGCAACCTGCACGAGTCATCGTCATGGTAACAGGCCTAGCAAGCTACAGCAAGCCGTAGTACTTGGCAGAGGGGATAACAGGTGGGAAAATAAGTGGGCCCGGGCCATCAAGGTGCAAAAAAACAGGAGGCTCTGGAGGAACAGCATGACGAGACTGGAGATCAGCAGCGGTCACTCCCAGTCTCTGCTGTCAGCAATGAGCCTAGCAGCTTCCTCTTCCATAAAACAGCCCCTTGGCAAAGTTTTGTTGGGAATGTTTGTTGTGCAGAGGCAGCTAAGAAAATCCCAGATTTGCACACGGTTTATACAGCCAGTGCCTAAAGTGATGGCTTGGGGGAAAAAATAAAATTTACAAGTTTCTCTTTACCACAGACGTAGATGGGCAGGCTAGATATGTTTGGTGTCCAAGATCTGCCTGCTGAGCTTAGATGCTACCATTTTACAACAGTTAGTCCCAATGGTACAGCCTGAATGGTTGAAAAGCATTTTATCGGTCTTTATGAGTTACAGCAGGGTGTTTTTTTCCACGTCACACTGTATCTTTAGGTTGGACACTATTCTACTCGTTTTAAACTTCACCTAATCATTACGTTTCCACTTTAGCACTTATTAAAACAGCCAAATTCTAAAGAAGAGAGTGACAGTAAACCAGAAACTAACAGAATTCAATCTGGCAAATGAGACTGGCTGTGAAATTCTTTACAGACCGTCTGGAACAAAGCCCCATTCAGGTTAATCTAGCAAACGTTGCATCAGCTGTCACATCAAAACACATTCTATCAAACGGACTAAAGGCCTAACATCAAGGTTAGAAAACACTAAGATTCTATGTGACTTGAATCTTAATCTTTTCCAAATAAAAGAACACAATAAAGCTCAGCTCAGTAAAGGCTGTATTTGTAGTATAGAAAGTAATCGTGAATGTTGCTCGTCTGAAAGTTTGTGGCCACTAAGCTTAGTCCTTTGGCTTCTTCTCTGAAGCCATTTCGCCTGAAGCACTTTGAAAACATATGTTTTGCCTGCTGAATTAGAGCTAAGACATTTTTGTGTTTTTTGCAAAACCAATGTTGTTTTTCAGCCTGAAACCTGACGCTGTGGTCTGAGGATGTCCTGAATATGCACTGTACTATATAGGAGACCTGATATGTTTAATCGGTGCAGCAGTCTCTAGAACAATCTACAGTGCATTCAATAAATGACATAAATACTGTCATGTTCGTCTCTCAGTGTCAGTGGAGGCATAGAATGACTCACACAGCAATGTGAAACTTTTAGTCGGATGGCGGATTTACTGATTTATAAAGGCTTGCAATAAACAATATGCATAAGGAGGTTGGTACACAGAGATAGGCCAACCCAACCGGACTGAGAAATACTAGCACTTAACTAACTAAAAAAAAAATCTGTTTCCACTCTAAGATACGTGTATCCACGCTATTGGCTACTGAAGGATTCATACATAGAACATGTTGTAAAATACACTAACACAAAAACAACTAGATAGCTACACAAAATCACTATCGTTACAATACAATTAATGCAGTATTAATGTAGGACATCACCCAATGCCTAGTTTATGTGTGCGAACACTGCTGTCTTGCTATTGTTTGCTCAAATAACGGTTGTAATATTATTTGTAATAACATACTCTCGTCTTCTATTTCTTAAATGAATGTAAGTTTACAGCTGCCTTGGTAGCTCCAAGCAAACTTCATGTACAAATCATCACACAACTGTCCAAATCACGATTAAACAATCTCAAACAGACTTGATTTGCTAGCACCAGTGCAAAAACTAAAGAAGCAAACTCTGGACACCAAACATGCCTTCAATGCTTTATAAAAAAAATAACATTGACTATAATTGTGATTATCTATATCTAACCTTATTCATGCCATTATTAATGTCTGTTTTGAGTCATGCTCACACCACACCACACTAAACGTTCAAGCTTCTCAGGCTGGATACCTTCTCTCCTAGAAGCCCCATCGTCCCCTCCTCTCCCTACACAATACGCAGATGGAGACATCTTTAGCAGACCAGCAGACAAACACACTCGCACATACACACAGACACACACACAGCAGCAGCAGCAAAAGAAGTGCACGACCAAAAGAGATATGTGATCTTATGGAGGCATCGTCTGATGCCACGTTGCAGGAAAAAAGCCATGTGCTGTAAATCAGAGAGGAAACACACTTAAGAGGAGACTGCCCCCTAATCTAAGCATCAGGTCCTTGCAGGGTGGTCCTGAGAGCCTGAGACAGAGCAGGAAGGGGCATATGTGTGTGTAGGAGGGTTGATGTGATGGGCAGCTAAAGCTAAATGAAAATTCCATCAAACCTTGTGAACTGCACTGAAAAAGTGATCCACTGAGCTCCATACAAAAGTGTATACAAATTCCACATGAATAAAATATATCACTCTACTTAAGCTCAAGAAGGGCCACGTGTGAGATCACAGAGCTCTTATGCTCAGGAGAACTGTCCCAGCAGACAAAGGGCTAATATTCCAAGTTCTTAAATTTTACTTTTGTCCCTAAAGTCCACTTTTAACGCTTGTGTGGATTTATGCATTAACATACACGGTCATCATTCATTTTTATGACCATTTTCCAAACTCTGTTTATCCCTCAGAATTTTTTGTTACTATTAAGACAGATATATGGAAATGATCTCTGCTCCGAATGTAGATGCATAAAACAGTTGAGAACCAGCAGAATTAGTTGAGAACCACCAGAAGTGAATTCATGTTTTGGACAGGATACATTGAAAGAATACATTTGCCTCATTCTAAGCTCTTTTAGCTCAAGCTGGTGCAATAACCCTACTGAATGCTGTATCCGACCCAGGCATCTGTTTTTATCTTATTGAGTGAAATACTGTATGTTTGAAGGTGAAGGTTCTTAACTTGAAATGTTTTGTAATATTACAAAATATGACATGAATTATTGAACTTTGCTAGTTTTAGCATTGTGCTCTGGCAGCTGACATGGCTAGCTACTTTAGCCTAGTCAGCTAGCCCTGAGCCCTAACCAGGACATGGCAGGGGCACTAATCTGAGATTGTTTTAGTGTGTTGTTAACATAAAAACACACAGAAACTCTCCAGCATAGTGTTACTAATGTATACCAGTTTGTTTGAAGTACAAATTAAGAAACATGTTTCACACTTCTCAGTTTTTCTATTGTTGTCAGTCAATGCAGGATTGTTATTCCCCCCAGAAAATGGGGCAAGGTGATGTTTTTCCTACTTCTAAATACATTTCGAAATTACTGTGTAGATGAGTCATATGTTATTCATGTAGAAATGATGTATACATTTGCCTGAAAGTAAATAAACAGAAGTAAAAAGTAGGCCTGCAAAGCATGAAACGTAATATACGTAATAATACAGGCCTCGGACTCGGCTTCACAGCACTATCTTCTACTGATATTTGCTGTTTGGTCTCAGTTAGACAGACCAAGCCCCCTGCCACACCCCCCCCCCCCACCCCCACCCCCTTACACACAGATAAGAGTGCAGAGTTTATTTAAGATATCCCACCCTGCCTCTGTCTGTGCTGCTTGGCAGCCCACATGCACACATTCTGGTGGAGTGTCTCTAGCACTCCTGGCGACAGAAGACAATACTCTGCATTCATGAGATAGACCAGCAGAATAGTTTTTGGCCTCGGAGGGCTATTTGTGCATTAGCAGGTGTAAACTTGACGTGTCACCCACACACGTTAACAGAGGGAAACAGCCAGTTGATGTTGTGTAATCACTCCTGCAGATGCACTAGCCTGCCAGTTGTAGTCATATTAAAGCAGGGATGTCAGCACATCCATAAAGCTGAATAGAATACTGAGGATGATATGGATGGTCCAATCAGGCCCAAATGCCTGTGCCTGCTTGCATGCCCATTTGGTGTTTGCAAGAGAGAGCCTGAAACTACTTTCAACATGGTACAACCAGGCTGATAATCTTTAGTACTCTAAAAACTGCACCGTGCACAGCTTTCAAATCCAGAAATGCTCTTGGCCTTACCTTCAGCCCTTGATCCCCCTTGGATCCCTAGGGAAACAGAGCAAACGAAAAAGCAGAAATCAGTCACCATGACATGCACCGGTTTAAAAAAAAGCCAAAAAAGGCCAAAAAGCCAGCATGATAAGTCTCTGATCCCAAAATAGCGATCCCATCTACAACCGGTTTAAATCAATAATAAAGTCTAGACAAAACTGAAAAGAGCAGAGCAGAGCAATGCAGTCTCTATGTCTTCAACTTTGCCCCATCCAAAGAACCCCTGACATGTCCTATTGGTAGAATGATTACATGTGGGAACATGTTTATTTCTTTACATAGCAGCATGACTTGGCAATATTTGGTAAAGACATCTGGAATAAGACATCCAGACACAAGACAGGTACTATGTTAAAGGATATAAAAAAAGGATATAAATGTGCTTGAGATCACCTCCTGATTAATAGTCTCGGTAATGTGCTGGATCACATATGTTTTCTCTCATTTTAGGCTTTGAATTGTAAAGCCATTGCCTTGGCCCAAGTAATCTGGGCAAACATCTGGGAGGCTGGTAGGAGACCATCTTAGTTCCCAAAGGAACGCATATCACATTCATTCTGCTTTCATAAAGATGGATCACTCCAGCCGAAATCCCTGTGTGTTACAAGTAAAGTCTTACAGCGGCCACCAGGAGGCGCCCTTAATGGCAAAATCTGCTACTTTCAGCTCAGAAACTGCACGGAATGCACTTTGCATTACATTCCACTTGGGTTGACTTAAAACATTTTTTAAACAAAAACATCTGAATATGTACTTAATCCAGTATTCAGTGTTTCAAGAAGGATAACAAGGCGTTTTCCTGCTGTGCCCCATATGAGGTGGTTACACATAAGCTGGCGTGAGATGTTATCTGGATGCATGCATGGGAAAGTATCCACACTGTCTGCGGAGGAAAGCTAAAGTTTGCGGGGCCCGATAGAGATAAAGCAGCAGGTTGTTCCAGAGTTCAAATGTGTAAAGACTTAATCCAAAACCGAGGTTATATAGTACAAAGCGTGTGGGCTAGTTCATGGCAAAGTTCATTGAGACTCAAGCAGAAAAACATATGCAGCTTAGGCTACAGCAAGTCCTCCTCACAAAAGTGTCAGTCACGCACACTGCTGTTTTGGCACGTTGTGTTTTTAGGGGTGAAAGGATTAAGGCGGGATGTGTGTGTGAACCCATGAGCCACACAGGAGTGTTTGTGTAAAAGAGAAATTATGCCACAGATAAATAAAAGGAATATGAGACATGAGAGAAATGTGAAGAGTTTTGTTGTGGAAAGGCCATATAAGACAGACTGAAGGAGACTAAGGGAGAGAGAAGGAGAGAGAAAGTATGTATGTAGGAGTCTGTGAGAATCGTTTACGCTCAGGGAATAGTACGAGCAAAATGATTATGATGAGATATCAAGAGAGAGGGTGTGCACTGTTTGTTCCTGGCTGTGAATATTTGGCTCTTCCTCTGTGTGTGTATGTGGCGTCTGTGAATGTCTATCTGTTATTTATCATTACTGTTGGAACAAAATCTTTATAATGGTAAGTTTACTGGAGAATGAAAAAATTTTTAAGTGATTTGAAAACATTTGTATTGGTCAATACATTATTATCTTAAATGGACAGCTGGCATTTTAGAATAGATGGCAAAAAGTTTTATTGTAACAGTGATAATATATGCTACTTGCACTGCAACACACACACACACACACACACACACACACACACACACACACACACACACACACACACACACATATATATATATATATAAAGTAGCTCCAAAATAGACTCCTTACAAGAGACAAACCATTATTTACTTCCAATGTAGGTTAACACAAAATATCCTCATTTTTTTAGCATTTCCGTTTGTCCATTCAACCTAAATTCACACATAGTAAACAGTTTGTTTAAATGGCACAAAAAATTAAAATCTCACTACAGTAAACAAAAAGTGATAAGTTAAATGTGCTTTCTTGTTTGATTGGTTGTTTGTTTTTTATCTATTTTTCCTTATTTAGTCATGGCCTTTCCCCCCTGCTAGTTAGGTCTCTGCTGGTCACCCCCTTGGTGATGCTACCAAACTGGGAACACAAGAGCTAAGATGTGATTCTTCAGAAGCGTGTAATACGGCATTAAATGCTGTCACTGGACAGATCAAGGAGGAAAATTCTAAGGGCCAATTTTGTTAAATTAACTAACAGACGCCTGCATTAGCCAGCACTGCTGAGAGATCACATCCACCCAGAAAGTGAGGCCTGTTATCCTCTCTGGTTATCCTCTTGTTATCCTCTTCAGTATGCTTTATTAAAATGTGTAATTTCCAGATTAAATATCAGCTTTGGGTAAAAGCCAGTAAATGGAAATAGATAAGCTGAAAAGATGTAAATAATTAAATAAATTACATTCATTGTGTTACATTTTCAGTGTAGGAAGAAGAATTCACTGCCAGTAGCACTCAGTCAAAAAGTGACACTAATAAATGAGAGTAAATGAGCCATTAGTTGTCCTACAAGACAAGTTGCATGTTTTTCAGCTCAAAGGGGTCAAAGATCAAAGATTCTCACCTTGGGGCCTTCGGGTCCTATTAGGCCTGTCTCGCCTCGATCACCCTGAGCAAGGAGAGAACACACAGGGTCATATTCAAGGAAGTGGGAGGTGCAGTGGAAGAAGGCGAGCAGGATGCAGAACATGTAACAGATGATTTGAATGCTTTGTAATCATCTAATATTTCTTCACTACATATTAATGGCTGTGATGAGCCAAGTCTCTTTCTCCAGACTGTAACTCCTCAGCTGACAATGCACATATATATTACTGCTGCTGTATTCCCATGGAAGCTATATTTCACTCAAGCTTCTGGTTGACATGTCTCACTGATTGGGTCATATGCAAACATTTGAATACTCTCAGTTAAGTTACTCGTTCTAAGTGACAATAAGTACACCTTCCTCTACAGGAGACAAACTTAAATATGGAAAATATGGCACTTTTCTGCACATTTTAGGGCACACTTCCTTTTTTTTATTGAACCTAACATATTGATATGAAACACAGGATATAAAATGTGTTATGACTTTTGCATAGGCCATATTTTGTATGTATGTTAAATTCAGGGCAGAAGTGTGTTCTCTCATCGTAAAAAATATAAACAACATACAGATGCCTAAACATCTATATACAACTGAATTTCTAATATATTTTCCATACAGTTTGCCAATCCTTCAAAAAAGAAACTCCTACCTTTTGTCCTGGTACACCTGGTTCACCCTGCAATTAAAAAAAGAAAAGGCATAAAACACCATATAGGCTCCCAATTATATCTGCATGTGATTAACTAGGTCCTCATATGGTATTGTATGACTCGTAAATCCTCCAGATAATACATACATTTAATAGTGTATATGTGTATGGTGTATAATGTATTCGTTTGTACTGGGAAGGTTTCTGGACCATTTGGCACAATTTCCAAATGATCTATACAGTCGTAACATGATGCGATCACTTTTCTGGGAGGTATTTCTTTACAGTGGACTGAACACAGAGAAGCGGTGAGCAGACCTCCTCAGCTCCTGCTGAGATATAAAGTGCTGTGTTGCTTTTATAAAGAGCCAGGCTGTGCTGCTTTATGGGCCCTGCATGTCTCAATGTACCACAATTAAAATTCCCCAGCCTAAATAATCCATGGCAATTAATGCATCAAGGGAAATGCCATGTTATCCAACGGTAACATGGACGAGCGAAATGCAGCGTAACCACCCCTTCTGTGCTGGCAGTGGGAGATGGGACCCACCCTGCAAACTGCTGAACCTCGCCTGAACTTCAGGCCTGTTTACAACCCATCTGTGGAAAATACTATTAACACAGCTGGAGTAAATCGGAAAAGGGGCTTAAGTTTGGACTCGGCAGTAGTCATATTCGAACAGGTATCTTCAATTAAGCAAACCAGACAAGTGTTGGGTGCGAGCTATGAGCTCTCCAACCAGTCAGACCAATAGAACTGTGTGAGCATTCTAATACATCATCATTTACATTTCATAACAACTACACAAAGTTCTGTCAAAACTGTTTAGTCCTATTTAAATATCTTGAAGGTCTAACACAAGCCTACCTTCAATCCTGGCAGCATCTGCAAATGCAAACACAAGCAGAATCATCTTAATATCATCTCAATATTTTAAACAAGAAATATAAATACCAGATGTAAGGATAAACAAATATTGCCAACAATTCTGTCAGGGTTATAGCGAGGTGTTCGGTTACATGCTGTCAAATGATCTGTCTGAAAAAATGAGCTCCTGTCACTCAAGCTAATGGATGACATGTCTTGATGATATGCATGTACTCACCCTCGGGTCTTTTCCAGGTTTTCCAGGTTCTCCAGGTTTTCCCTTTATCATAGACAAATGATTACTGCATCCATATCATACTCCAAAAACAAAAACTGCACATAACCTAATGTACTAAAGCAAACGTCTGAAGATTAGACCTACAGTCTAAGTGAGAAAGAATTTGCTTATTTTTAATAATTGCCATTAATACAAGTTATTCTTTTCAACACCAGCAGAACTACACAGAACGACTACAACAACAAATATAACATTACATTCCATATTTAGTGTGTCCTCTCCTTGCCTTTGTTACAGCCTCCATTTGTTTGGGGAGACTCGCTTTCAGTTTTAAAGAAATTTGCTGGGATATTTTTTCACATCTTTAAAGTTCTTAGAGGTTTGCATTTATAGTTGCTTTTTTTCTGGTTCCAGTTTCTTCTAAAACATTCTGTGATACTGATTTTTATGATCTGAGGCAAGACTGGGGCTTGCTTCTTGTCTCTTAAAGATGATGGCATTTTAGGTCATTAGCAGTTGTTCCAGAGCCCTATTATCTGTGTATTCTATATGTAATACATCTTTAATTTCAGTTCAGGAAACTGCTGTTTTTCAATTATTTTCCTTTGACTTTCACCATCCCTGTGCAATTTGATTACCTTATTGAAATATCTCCTGAGAAAATGAGCAACCTAATGGCTTTAACTGAAAATAAAAAATATGAAAGTATTTTATGCACAGTATCACACTTTTAATGAGCGAAAACAAAGCCAGCAGAACTATATAGGACTTACCGGTGGTCCACTAGCGCCAGTCAGGCCGGGGGGCCCTGGAGGGCCGGGAGGGCCTGGAGGTCCTTGTGCTCCAGGCTCGCCCTGCTGAGAGACAGTACATTATCATCTGAGACAGGGAAGCCATTATGTGTATACATCGCAATAAATTCAACCTCAGCATTAGGGTCTCCTCAGTTTCAGTTCCAATCAGTCACTTTAACAGAGCTGACAATAGCAAACTACATTTAAGTAATGCATTACAAAGACTGAAAAGGAAAAGAAGGAAAACCCTTTAAGCTGAGTTGAAATTAGAATGAAAATATATTAGTTAGTTTTTTACTAGAGAAATGGCAGAAGGAATGTAAATGGTTATTCGTCCAATGGTTATCATCCTTCACTGAGTACCATGTTTGGAAAACAAGCTCAGCCATTGAATTTTGGCTCCAAATGTAGTATAATCATGGAAGCACGGGTAGGGTCCACCTAAAAAGCTTTAGTTTCCCAACTACTGACCATCAGCTGAACAAAGCCTTCACTATTTAAATGTTCTGGACTTTTTCAACAAGGTCACTTGGATCCAAGTCATGTGGTCTCTCTATTAAAACTTTCTTTGGTACTTTTACTGAAGGCCAAAGCAAAGAACCAAAGCATAGAAGGAGACTAAACAAAATCAAACTACAGGAAGGGAGTTTCACAAGGAGGAGGTTGTGGACGACATCATACTCTTTTTTTGGAAAGCATCTGGGAGAAAAGGTTATTATGTAGTATATAAATTCTGACGCTCTAATAATAATAATAATTTTAATGGTTTCCACATTAAAAAGCAGCCTCAATGGTAAGGACTTGATAACGGCATTAAACACAGATCAGAATTTGCATCCTTTTCTCATCAAAAATCACTAAGCGCCTCCAAATATGGCGATCTGGTTACAACTCCAATCAGCAATGAATAACACAAGATAGGATGCTAAAAGAAGCCATCGCCGCTGTGTGGTAGTAGTTTGATATCCAGATAAATCCGAAACCCATCCGTCAGCTTTGAAGCCATATTTTATCCATTTATTTCTTGACAGGACGTGTCCAGACGTGATTTATTATCCCAGATGCAGATCCATTAAACGAAGGCATTCCACTATCCCTATCCAGAGCACAGACATGAACCAGCTCAGAAAACCCAGCCGGCCGAAGGTGGAGTGATTTCCACTCTGCTTTAAGTCAGCGGCCCTTTACAGTGTGGAACCGTTGTCTCCAAACATGGTGCCCTAATCTGGCACACACACAGCACACCTGTAGAAACAAGATGGAGGGTGGATGCCAGCCGGGGTCGGCCTGCGCCAGGCCTATCTGGAGGAGGCCAGAGAAGTCTAAATGGACAGAGAGGCTTTGAGAGGGGAAGAGGGGGCTGGCATGCCCCCTCGTAGAGTCCACATTTTGCTGCCAAATAAGCTCTCCGTCTGATACCTTTGTTATCTTTAGAGCGTTATTATGCGGATTACGGAATGGGACCGTTCCTAACACTTGCGTTCTCCGAGGCGCTAATTCTAAAACGATGCTCTCGGTGCTTGCCGGGTTTACACAAATGTCAATGGGACTAAATCTTTTCTAGGAGGATGTGATGAAAATGGGTCTTGAGATAACATCATTTGTCTCGTTTAGCGGCCCCGAACCCTCTGTGGCAGTTGTGTTTTCAAACCTTTCATCACTGAAAGCACAGGAAAAAAAGCCCACAGTATTTCATGTTTGAGTTTTTCCAGATAGCTTCCTGTCAGTGTGCTAATAACTGCACACTGTGTGACATTTCCATGGGGATGGCTGTGCGAGGACAGAAGATTTCCAATCTCTAGGACCGCTTTCTTTGGCACAGCGTCAACACACACACAGGCAGTTTATGTTTGAATTTGAAAGAAGGACAGACAAAAGGCTGTCCCTCTATGAACAGCCTTTCAGTATTTCAGTATTCCAATTTTAAGTGCTGTGGTCAAACCGCTGACCCTCTGTAAAAATCTCAGATAAATCAGATTTATTTGACTGCAGCCGGAACAGCTCAATAAAAACTGGTTCCTGTCCTGTTGTCACTTTTCCAATGCTGACTGAGGAGGTTAGCAAACATGCTTGTGCCAGGGAGGGTTACTAATGGGCCAGGGCCTTGGCTGGCAGTTGGTCAACAGCGGTTGGCATCCTTGGTGGGGGGGAGGGGGGAGAGGATAAGGAGGGTGGCAGAGAGAGATGTACCTTCAGGCGCTTTAGAATTAGAGGGCTTATTGAGGGCATGTTGCGCACGGTGATGGGCAACATCTGCACAGGTGGGCCGCGGTGCAAAGAGGAAGACGGGAAGAGGGAAAAGAAATAGAGAAACAAGTGAAAACTATAGTGAATC
The DNA here is from genome assembly GCA_021613375.1 of Megaleporinus macrocephalus. Taxonomy (NCBI): domain Eukaryota; kingdom Metazoa; phylum Chordata; class Actinopteri; order Characiformes; family Anostomidae; genus Megaleporinus; species Megaleporinus macrocephalus. The sequence continues at coordinate 19,313,387 of CM038706.1, forward strand.
GCAGGGAAACAGCAAGGCAGGGAGAAGGGAAGAGAGAGACAGAGAGAGAGAGAGGTGGAAAAGACAGAAAGTGAAAGAGGCATGAGGACTGATTCACAAGACCCAGCAATTTGAGTGAAAGGTGGAGATTAATCTAAAGCAAACTTAAATGTTGCATGACGTCATTGCTTAAAGTCATTATATTTTCATTTCCATTGGTTCATTGGAAGTGGACACACACTGTAAATGTCAGCTGGTGGTTTAAAATGGAATAAAACAGTAAATAAATGGTTTTGATTTGGCGGCGATGATGCATAAGAAGGGTTGGAGACCATTTGGAATTGAACCCTATCCATTAATTATCTCCACTGTGACTCCATTGCTGGGTCCTGCAGCAGTGCTGTGTCGATCAGGCTGGCTTCAGTCTTGCCACAAAGAGAGTTTAGCAACAGACTTACTGTGGCCTGTCCTCCAGCACAGGGGTGGACAATACGCCGTTTCTGTTGAAATCACCAGCATTATGAAGTACAGATCGAAGAGTTATTGGCCCATTTCCCACTGATGTATAGTAGTTTACTTAAGACTGAGTACAGCTTTCCTTCTTTCTGTAATATGTTTGCATTTCATGTCTTAATAGGCAATTGAATCATAGAAATTGCACCGAAAATAAAGTGTTTCAAAATAAATTCTGCTATTCAAAGCACGGCTAATTTCAGTTAATTTGAGGGGAAAGTAAGAAACGCAAACAAAGAAAGCAGGCAAGTGTTCTCAGGTTCACCCTTACCATAAGAAGCGAATTTCACTATAATTACCAAAAATGCTTCAAGGTGTACTATGATAAAAATGGACAATATTTTAATCACTCGTGGACAGAGCAGAAATTAATTTAGCCTAGACTAATGATGTGAATTGTATCCCAATGTTTAGTACATTTGCTAAGACATTTATAATGACATCAAATATGAATATATGAATGATGGAGGCAGGGTTTTTCCCAAAATAGGGAAAGGGCTGTGTTTGTCACAAACTGCCACTAACACAGCCTCACTGGACAGCATACACTTGGAGGAGAACATTAACTGCGAATTCTGTTACATTAGCTATAGAGAGAGAGAGAGAGAGAGAGAGAGAGAGGACAGTAATGCTCTCTTGGGCTCCTGGCCACAGATAACACTCCACTCACCGATAGAGTGGCTGTCCCACTAGGGAGTCTCAAATAAACACAGTTTTTGTTGCATAGCACACCTTTAAGCACACCGTTACACAAGTACAAAAAAAGCCCACAGAATTGTGAAGACCCAAAAGATAGGAAGAGAAAACACTGCATATACACAACACATCGTTTTAGTATAGAATGTCTAGTGGCAGGCTTTTGCGCGCTCAGTCAGAGGACAGGCCTGGACTGGCTCTCTCTTTGCAGCATGGCTGGAACACACACGGTTCTGGGCATGAGGGACAGGGAGGACCCCACAAACCTTTAACATCAGAGCCTGACTGGAGCGTAACGCTGCCAGAGTTTTCAGTGGAAGTCCCTGCTTAAAGTGGCCCAATACGCGCACACACACACACACACACACACACACACATATACACACAGACGCACACGCACACACAGTGATTCCCATCTCTCTTTCAAGAGGTGGTCTTTCTAATCTTGCACACAGTGACCTCTTGGCTCTCCCCAACATAACTGCAAGGACCCCTATGTAACCACCCACCAGCACAGACCTCCCATATAGAGCCCCTTATTCAGTTAACTGCTGTCCATGCAACCTGCATGACAAGACCTAGTTCAGTTGATCGTTTCTTGTAATTAGTCTCAACCCTTAAAACTCCTTCTGCTCCACTTTTTACATGCAACTACAGAATAACATGATTAATTACACAGTTGCATAATGACTTAATATTGATTTTTATTTATATGCTGTATTGGCAGGTTTAAGCTTTCTGATGTAAGAATGTGGTAACAGTGTAAAGGACGATTTTTCTTTCCTCAAGAGGAATTATAATTTTACTCAGTTTCAAGTCATAATAATACAGCTGATTTTTTCTACTTACAAACACAAATGTGGTAAGTACAGAGCTTGCACTGTTAAAGGAATCTCTGTTTTTGTTTCAATGAGCTATCATTAAGAAACTATTAATATCATACTGCAACATGTTTTTATGACAGGTAGCAATATTTAGGGCTTCTAAGAGTTAATAATGTTGAAGCTGTGTTCAATTTGCAATTTGTGTTGGAAACAAACTGGTTGTCAATTCCTTGTAATATATATATATATATATATATATATATATATATATATATATATATATATATATATATATATATATATATATATATATATATATATGACTGAATTACTTTTAAATTAGTCAAAACTGTCGGAAAACTTCTTCTACACCACATAAGAAAGTCGTTTTCTTGGCAACCACCAACAGAAATCCTTATCAAATCTCTTACAGTAGGCTGCTGGTATAATTGCCTTGTTTGCAGTGGAATGGTGTTTCCCTAGAGGAAGCGCTGATTTGCGCTGAGGGCCTCCTGCTACATGTGCTACATGTGCTACCCATCATGGATTAGAGCAATTTGTCAATCCACTGTTCTTTTCCTCTTCTTTTCTTACTTTTCACGTTGCAGACAGGCAATTATTGTTTATATCTTCTTTGGGGGCAAATAGGACAAATTACTGAGGTAAACAGAGGATCAACGTACTGTACAAGCTGTAACACAAACAGATGCTGGTGAATTCTCAAAGGTTGAAAAACACAACAGAGATTTCAGATTGAACAGAGCTGTCCAGAGACATCAAGACAGAATACATTTGCTTACCCGATGTGTGTAATCACCGCATACACCCTGAAAAACACAACGTCAACGTAATCTGTAAGGGCTTCTCCTGGTACAAGACTTATTAACTATAAAAACAGTTTGTGTAAACCTGGACTGTTTTCTTACCTTCTCTCCTTTTGGACCTGGTTCGCCCTGGAATGAAAATATGTGTCAGTGCAGTACTAATCGAAAAGAAAGAGTACATTAGAATAGCTATGGAGGAAGACACTTACAGGAAGCCCTTTAGGACCACGAGGACCCTGGAAAAATAAGCATATATGATTAGTGATTTTAAAATAAAATTATTTTGTCAATGTTTCATGTAGAGATAGAACAGGTTTGATCAGGCTGACATCAGCAGATCAACAGTTGGGCTCTGTATTTGGGTATGTTAGTGTTTATTTAAGCTGTGAATGTGAATGGCTTTGATTAACATCCAGAATATTTTAAATCTTAAAGGTGAAAAGGTACATTTGGTAATGTAGCCAATATCGTCATTGAAAAGAAAAGAAAAGAACACGTGGTATGGTGCCATCTTCAAAATTGTATATGTCCTTGGGAAAGTACCTTAAACATAAACACATAATAATCTCAAACCAGGATGAGTACAGCATATCCAAGCGGAATAAATTAATACAGTGTCCATTCCAACACAGTCTTGCAAATGCGTTTCATATGAAATCCCTCAGCGCCTTTTAAAACATTCCATGACTTAGCTGGGGAGGGAAAAGCGGAAAGGGGCTCACAGTAAAAACATGAATCAATTTTTCAGCTATTCGGCGTCAGCGGTAGACATACTGGTTCAGGCCCGAAGTGGACAGCCATGTAATTTGTTTTGGCTGCTGGGAGTCGGCTTCTGTAGGCCGGCAGCACTCCTGAGCCAAAGAGCAGCCAAGTGCTCTCAGAGAGAAGCTGCCAATGCCCTCCAATAAAACTAATCCTCCTGATAACCTGCACACACTGAAAAAGAACTAACGACCCGAAACACAGACTCTAAGTGCCTAGAACGCGGCAGCTGGAAGGATGAAGCAGCTGGAATGCTTAACAGCTTCCAAGGCGCAATGATATTCATCCAAAAAACTAGTGAATCTGCTTCCACGCTCTGAACAGAGCGCGAGCGTAGTAGGAGGCTGAAGCTGAGAGGGAACCTGTCAATAAAAGAGTAAATCAAAATCCCAGATGAAGGCGCTTTCGTCGTCTCTGAGTCACCGTGTTTCATTCAAAAGCTCTTCGGGGGCCATTCAGCAGCGACGCTGACCCCATAAAGGTGTCACGGTGATGGAGGGGGGCTAGCTTTTATTCATGGCACCTCGTTGGAGGACTGCCTTGCTTTTTCACTTGCACAGTTGTTCATGGCTTCCTGTTTCTGCAGACACTTCAAAAGAAAAAGTCATTTTGTTGTATTTTATGGCCAACGCTTTGGAACTCGGTAGCGTGAGGCACCTTTCAGCAGATTAACGGCGGGCTCTTGAAAACATTTCTGTAATCAAGATCCGAAGCACAGAATCGAATGTCTATGTTTTGATAAAGCCGCTGCCAAAGCTATAAAGAAAACTGAAGGACCTGCTAAAAGTCACCTCAGACAAGCCGTGTTCACGTAGAGATCGACAAATGGCTCCCCGTGTCCAAAACACTGGCATCATACAGCTATCGAGTTGCTCAGCCAATAAATCAAAGCACACGACTGTTCTCCCAGAAGAATCATGTGGCCACATTCACTGAGCTAAATAAACATCGGTGATACAAACCACCTTCGAAATAAAGAGCTCCACTGCTGAGTTTTATGGACTCTGACACATTTCTCTTTATGATAATCTCTTTTGCATGTGATTGAAAGCCTGTCTTGGTGGGTTTAGACGTGCAGTATTTCACGATGCATGAAGAAAACACAGGAGTTCATAATACGCGGCCTCGTGAGCACTAGAACTTACAGTTAGTTTTAATATTTACCATCTAAAGTGGTGAGAATATCTGCACTGCACAGCAGCTTTACTTGTTTTAAATATAAACACAAGGCATGCTTACCATATCCCCTTTCAGACCATTCTGCCCCTGCAGAAATACAACAAAAAACATTTGTCACAGTGATTACTCCTATCATCATTTCCACAGTGCAGATGTTGAGTCAGCGTGCACACACACACACACACACACACATATCACTACCAATTTCATTCTATGTCATAATTAGGGTAATAATGGTCAAATTATTATAAAAAATTGCTATAATCATTATTAACACAATTATCCCTACCATTATCGTAATGACCAGTGTTATCAATTAGCCTCAAACCATTTCAGAAAAAAATGTTTTAGGTCTCAAACTTGAATGGGTGACTTTCAGTGTGTGAATAAGTGTAAAGCATGTTTTAAAGATGGCGAGGTGAAACTCACGGGTTTTCCGTCCAAGCCGATGGGACCCTGCGAGTAAAGGGGGGAGAGGTAGACTGGCTTTAATGAGAGGGCATGGAGCATTCACATGGCTGTCTAGACTGCTACTCTGATATGAGGGTGTTTATAAGGAAAAAATGGTATTTCCTCAAGAGGTCAGGCCGAGGCATAAGTCAAGCGTACAAGAGTAGCATGCTGAAGGAACAGTGAGGCTACTGTATTCTAGTGGGGCCCACATTGTGTGTCCAGCAGATCGCTCGTTATGGATAGTAATAAACACCTGAAAAGAGCCTTTAAGCCATGGAACATAAAAATCTTATACTGTGTACCAGAGGCCTTCAATTTGGACCTTGAATCCAGTGCCTGATACCTACTACTGTATTTAGTATTCATGGGTCATTACCTGTTGGTTCACTGAGTGGCCACCTAGTGTTACATGTAGTAGTGAATACAAAATTCAGGAGCAGAAATTGGATTCAAGATCCAGACTGGAAGATCTCTGCTATATATCTGAGCTGTTTTACTACTGTAGTTCAACATGTTTACTCGTGTAGTTGATTATAGAGACACATTGTAGGGGCAAACAATAGCAAGGGCAATTAAAATTGTGTTACAACAAAAACACACCCACATGAAGTTGAACATTACTGTTCAAAAGTTTCTAATCACTTGCCATAACCTTTGTTATGTATATACAATATATATATATATATATATATATATATATATATATATATATATATATATATATATATATATATATATATATATATATATATATATATATATATACAAGACAACACAATATAATACACTATAATAATGAATCAGACATCCAAAAGTATTTTAAGATGTTTTATTTAATATTTCTGAAATTCATCAAAAAATAATATCTAGCTTTTGAAAGATGGGGCTTCCTGGACCTAATTTTAAAGTATTCTATTTTTTTTTTTTTAATTTTAAAACAATATTAAATTAATATTATTTCAAATGTAACATGATTTATATACATGTATCTGTAACCAATTTTTCTTTATTACTGAAACACTGATTTCAGGCTTTTGAATGATAGTGTATGCTAATTTAGGTTGGTTGTAAGCAAAAAACAGGCTCATTAAACAGTATTATTAAATTGTTAACACAGGTTTGCTCATTATAGTTAAGGTCATAGAGACATACCGGAAAGCCAGGAAATCCTCTAGTCCCAGGCTGGCCCTGAATAGAAACACAAAGAAAAGGGAGCAGTTGGATTATTTACTACACACACAATAGTACACACTCCCCCACACAGGGCTGCACATACCCAAACACACACACAGAATATAAAGCGTGAACTTGGTGAGACAAGGTCAGTGTTAAAAAGCACAGTCCACTGCTATTGAAGCTCAGTTGGGCAGTGTTGTAATTGAGTTTGATAGACAGAAGAACACCCTGCTGCTGCCCATTGGGAGCACTCTGTGTGGGATGAGGAGAGAAAATGAACACCGGGCTAAAACAACAGAGTACACGCTGAAATCCTACACTTGAGTGAACATATAGAAAACCAAACAAAACAAGAATGCACTGATCCAATAAATGAAAACCAAAGTAGAAGTCAACAAATTAAATAAGCAAATGTCAATAATAATTAGTGCTACATTCCCCTGAACACAATACCCGTTCTGCCTTGCTGGAAAATCTTTTACTGCCCCTGAGACAGGAAGAAGCCATTCAATATCCCAGAAAGAAAGGGGTAGTGGGCAGTGAAGGAAAACTGGGAGAAATTACAAGGAAGAGGCGAGTGCAGCTAATGAAAGAGATTATATGTCTGGCTCTCAGGTAGTTATTGAGAACGCAGAAGATTTTCTCTCCCAAGGGAAACCAAACCTGAGGTCTGGAATAGTGAAAATAGCAGCCTGGAAGTTCAGAAAATTACTAGGAAATGACTGACAGCATGTTAAGATTTCTAAAAAAATACTTTGCTTTGTGTTTCATTGTATACGGTAAGAGCACAAAACATTCCAAGTTCAGTTTGGAAGCACAGATGGGATTGGCAAAGTGCTTACAAATGCATAAAATAATTGTTGCAATGTTTAAAACCATGTTCCTCAGAGAAAGATAGGATGGAATTCTGATATTTCACCCTATACAGTGCATAACAATTAAAAAATGTGGATGACTTTTACCTATAAAGGACAAGGACACAAGAATAACTGTGCTTAGATGGCACTGCAGATGAACTGTCAAACATCTATAAGCAAAACCTCATGGGCCTTGTCAGGCACTACAATACACAGATACCAACTGAAATGCTACTGTGGCAAAACGAAGCCTTGTGTTAATCGTGTTCAGAAACACCATAAACTCATTGGAATGGACCATCACACAATGGAAACGTGTACTGTTGTAAGATAAATCAGTATTCCAGACCTATTTTTAGGAGAAACTGATGCTCCAGACAAAGGATGGAAAGGACCATCCAGACTGTTATCAGCAACAAGTCAGGGTCTGTCATGGTGGGGGTTTGTCGGTGATCTTGGTAAAGGTAAATTACATTTCGAAATTTGTACCGAGACTTTGAAATATCAAATGAAAAACACATTCTGTACACATTACAAAGACATAACTGCAGAAGAGGAGGGTGTGGGTGCTGGACTGGCCTACCTGCAATCCCAACCCTGCTCCCTACAGAGAATTTTAATACACGAAATGCGAGAGCGAAGACCCTGCATTACTGCATGCCTTAAGACTAGCTTGAATGAAGAATAGGATTATACCCGAAATGCCTCATCACTGGGTGTTTTCAGTACCTGAACAACTTTTAAGCAACACTACAAAGTGGTAAAAGCTTTACTGTCCCAGCTATTTTTTTTGTACAAGCGGCAAGAATTAAAATTGAACTAAAAATGCTGTCCTTTTATTGCATGTTCCCTTCACAACAAAGTGGCCAATAGAAATTACCCCAAATTGCTTTGAATAAAATGGTGTTTCATTCATATATCATTTAAATATCTAATATTTATTATTTTCCAAGTATTTAATTTTATAATTTAAGAAACAAAAAAGCCAATCTATTTTTTAGGTAAGAAACATACTATTTTAAAATGTACCGTGCAATAATAATAGACATGTAGTGACAGTCTACGACATCAGCCTCAATCAGACTAATGAGGTCTCCGTCCGTGTCTTCTGTAATCTCTTCATTTGTGTGTGAAAAACCCAGCGTGGCCGCCCAGTCGGGTCCACCTGGCTGATTTAAGCTATCATTTCCCCTGGCCTCTCCACACCTCTCTTTCAAATCAACCTCTGTGACCCTATCTGAGGTCAGCACAAAGCTTTTGCTGTCAGCTTCACCTGCTGGAGGAGCTCCCCACCCCAAAGCAATCCTGTTCTGACACCTCCCTCTGCCACGACCCTTCCTGTCCCGGCCTGCTGTCTTCTTCTAATGCCTTATTACTAGCGGTGGGCTGAGGGTACAGAGAGGTATGCAATCAGCAAGCTGAAAACCAGATGTGTGCTCCTGCCTGAGCAGTCTGCCGGCCCTGCCATAAGGTATCCCCGGCCCGTCAGCCAGGAGTGCTGGAGGATGGATTGGGAAACCGCAGGACAAAGCGCGGCCAAAGCCCTTCACAGCATAATCAGAAAGGAAATTGCACTTCTGAGGGAGAAACATTAGCCTTTTGTCTTACTTCTGCTTGGAATGTGGGGAGTAGAAGGCGAGTGGGTGCCGGGGTTTGGGGACAAGCCCCATTTCATCTGGAGTCTGACCATTCGCTTATAGACACAGTACAATAAGCGGCAATCTAGGAGCCTAGTGTCTGGATCATTATCTCACAAGTCGGGATGTTTTCATTTCTCTCCCTAATGAAGATGGGATTCCAAATGACCATCATTACTGGCGAATCAAAGCCCCTCAGTGCTCAAATGAAGCCTAAGTATTTCCATGCAACCTGCTTTGGGATTTCTGTCTAATTCATCTCCATTAGATGAGTTACATGCGACAGGCGAGTAGGCATTTGCGGGCTTGATTGGGCGAAAGAACGGGCAGATTTTTTTTGGACGCAGCACTGCTCACATGTTAGGTGTGTGACACAAACATGCTGATTTATCCACGCTAACCAACCCGTGTGTACAAAAAGGAGCTGTAAATCTGTAGCATAGCATGAAAAATGAGATGAAGGACACTTCGTCCAATTGCAAAAAGCTGTTGGTGGTTTGGAAAATATGCCAAACACAGCAAAACCAACAAAATATCGCTTTGCAAAAAACTGAAAGCTAATTCTTTCTTTGCAGAGACTGACTGAAAGTACTGAAAGATAGTATTAATGGTGGTGAAGACACTTACAGGAGGTCCTCGTGGGCCAATGATAGACAGACCTGGCTCCCCTGGCGCTCCCTAAGGACAGATACAGAGATAAAGAGGTGATAAGGAGAAGAACTGACAGAGGAGAGAAAGAAGGTGGGACTCTCTCTAATCTACCTTCTGAATGAAAAGGCCAAATACAGCACTCAGTGAAAATATACATACACCAGGAAAACTCTCTAAACGCCCTGTGACATCTGTTGAACATAACTCTTACCACTAAGCCTCCACACACAGACAGGAGTCTTAGGACACTTGCTAAGGGAACATGCATGTGCCTGTGCGGTGAACGCGTTTTTTGGTTTAAAAGTACTTCAGCAGACTCTGTTCTTGGTTCTTGTTTCAAGGTCATACTTTAAGTCTTGACAGCACTGCTGGGAGGGATGGGGAGCGCTGCAGAGTAAACAGCGCAGGGCCCAGTGGACTGGTTCTCTGGCACAACCTGGGTGATTTGCACAGTGTCAGCCAGTCCATAGTGCCGTACCCAGCCCCCCCAGCACAATCCCACAAAACTCTGAGGCCAGACCTGAGCGCTATCGAGTTTCCAGCACTTTCCCTAATTAGCTCTTTCTCGCGAAACCTTATCAGGAAGACATCTTTGATGACCCAGGCATCCGTCAAATTACAGGAGAATTTAATGTTTCTGAGCAAATGCTTGTTTTATCCAGGGGGCGGATTTGTTTTCACACTCAGGTTTTGTACATCCGTGGCCCTTCCTGGCTAGCGGTGAGAGAGATTGATGCTGCCCAAGCAAGGCAGTGGCCAATTCAGGCCAGAGAGAAAAGAAAGCTTTGCCCTTGGGGTTTATGGTTACCCACAGAATCTTACAGAGATCTGTGCAATTGGACAACTGAAGATCTAGAGATATCCTTCTTAGAAGCTTAAGTTACAGGTCTTTGGCAGCTCGGAATGGCCAAGTAACAAAGAGTCCAAATATAATCAGCCAAAGCAACAGCAAATTCTTCCCAGGAAACGGGCAAAAAAACTGTACTGTATTTTAAGTTTCTACCACAGTAATGAAAGAAGTTGGCTCAGATAATTTCATCTCCACTGAAGGAAAACATAGAGTTATGTCAGTGCTCCTTGAAAGACAAAGCCAATCCATCACTGATTCATGTGCTCGTTCCACTCTGCCTTTACGTACGCTCCTATAAAATATTGGTTTTATTAAGTGGAAGATGTCATGTTTGCCAGTTTTAGCGCTGGCGCAGATGTGCCTGCATGTGTAGCGTAAGAGGTTGTTTTGATATTTAATAAAGATCTATAACCAAGATCTTCTGTCCAATCAGGACTTTTCCCAGCAGGAAGCAAAGCCTTAAGCGCTCTTAAAAGAATTGGCTCAAAAAATAAACTCTAAAAACAACTTGTGCAGAGAAACATGACAAAGCTCACAGATTGTTTTGGATGGGGATCTGACCGAACCTTGTCTGTTTCTCTACTTTCAGACTTGGTGGTTCCACTATTTCTTTCTCCCCATACTTCCAGAGACGGTCTAGCTCAACAATTTTTTTGGAATACTAGCACTTGTATGTGGCCATTCTGTGGTAGTGAGAGGTAAGTTTCTGTTCTGGATGTACACTGCCGGTCAAAACATTTAGATCAATACCAGACAAAAGTTTTAGATCAGCACCAATCAAAAGTTTTAGATCAGTACCAATTAAAAGTTTTAGAACAGTACCAGTCAAAGGTTTAAGAGCACTACCGCTCAAAACTTTCAGTACACTACCAGTCAAAAGTTTTAGATCACTACCAATCAAACAATTTAGTACACTACCACTCAAAAGTTTTAGAACAGTTCTGTAGAACAGGTAGTGTGGCTGGTAGTGTACTGAAATGTTTGACTGGTAGTGATCTAAAGCGTTTGTCTGGTAGTGTACTAAAATGTTTGGCTGGTAGTGTACTCAAATGTTTGGCTGGTAGTGATCTAAAAGGTTTGACTGGTAGTGTATCTAAATCGTTTGACTGGTAGTGATCTAAAACGTTTGGCTGGTAGTGATCTAAAACGTTTGGCTGGTAATGTACTAAAATGTTTGGCTGGTAGTGTACTAAAACGTTTGGCTGGTAGTGATCTAAAACGTTTGACTGGTAGTGATCTAAAACGTTTGACTGGTAGTGTACTAAAATGTTTGACTGGTAGTGTACTAAAATGTTTGGCTGGTAGTGTACTAAAACGTTTGGCTGGTAGTGATCTAAAACATTTGACTGGTAGTGATCTAAAACGATTGACTGGTAGTGTACTAAAATGTTTGACTGGTAGTGTACTAAAATGTTTGACTGGTAGTGTACTAAAACGTTTGGCTGGTAGTGTACTAAAACGTTTGACTGGTAGTGATCTAAAATATTTGACTGGTAGTGATCTAAAACGTTTGACTGGTAGTGATCTAAAATGTTTGACTGGTAGTGTACTAAAACGTTTGGCTGGTAGTGTACTAAAACGTTTGGCTGGTAGTGTACTAAAATGTTTGACTGGTAGTGTACTAAAATGTTTGGCTGGTAGTGATCTAAAACGTTTGACTGGTAGTGTACTAAAATGTTTTTGCTGGTAGTGTACTAAAATGTTTGGCTGGTAGTGATCTAAAACGTTTGACTGGTAGTGTACTAAAATGTTTTTGCTGGTAGTGTACTAAAATGTTTGGCTGGTAGTGTACTAAAATGTTTGGCTGGTAGTGTACTAAAACATTTGGCTGGTAGTGTACTAAAATGTTTGGCTGGTAATGTACTAAAACGTTTGGCTGGTAGTGTACTAAAATGTTTGACTGGTAGTGTACTAAAATGTTTGGCTGGTAGTGTACTAAAATGTTTGGCTGGTAGTGTTCTAAAACGTTTGGCTGGTAGTGTACTAAAATGTTTGGCTTGTAGTGTACTAAAATGTTTGGCTGGTAGTGTACTAAAATGTTTGACTGGTAGTGTACTAAAATGTTTGGCTGGTAGTGTACTAAAATGTTTGGCTGGTAGTGTACTAAAATGTTTGACTGGTAGTGTACTAAAATGTTTGGCTGGTAGTGTTCTAAAACGTTTGGCTGGTAGTGTACTAAAACGTTTGGCTGGTAGTGTACTAAAACGTTTGACTGGTAGTGATCTAAAACGTTTGACTGGTAGTGTACTAAAACGTTTGGCTGGTAGTGTACTAAAACGTTTGGCTGGTAGTGTACTAAAATGTTTGGCTGGTAGTGTACTAAAATGTTTGGCTGGTAGTGTGCTAAAACGTTTGGCTGGTAGTGTACTAAAACATTTGATCAGTTGTGTGTATTCTGCCTTAAACACCACAAATCACAGGAACTACGGTCCTAGACTGCCAATCCTTGGTTTAGCAACAACTACAGAAAAATTCCAATGACAATATAATGTCTGTATAATTGCTAATCACAATAAAAACCAGCACAAGCAAAAATAACAGGTAGACTGGCAAAATATACAAGTGATCTACCTATTGTTTAGATAATGAATTAGGTAATCTGAGCTTTTAAAAAACAATAAGAATGAACGATGCATACTAAATGTCTGAAGCCCACTTACAGAATGATATTACATGAAATGGTAATGGATGCTGATATCTGGTAGATGTACCATAGTTTAAGGTACATTTTTGGTCTAAAATGTGTTAAAATAAAAGTAAAGGTTACATGCAGGGTGTTATAAGGAAATATAGCAGTCAAAGTAATATTTTCCCTAGATTGATGTTCAACAAATAAAAAGTCAAAAGACATGCAAAGATTCACTAATTATTATATAATTATATAAAAATGAATAAAATGACTATATTTGTGCTATGAATATTGTGAATCCTGGTTCCTATCAACACTACGGTAGAGAAATCAGTCAGTATGGCTCTCTACAATGAGCCACTTTACATCTAACCACTCTGACTAACTCTGTTTACATTTTAGCCAATAAATATAAAGAAAATTGTAAAAATTGTTGAAATTCTGGCAATGTACTGATGAAAAAGATAAATAAGGGCATAACATGCAATAAATTAGGAGGCCTTTAAAACTACTATGTGGCCTAGTTTTGTTTCTTATTATAAAATAAATAAGGATTACTGCAGATGGCAAACTTTTTTATTTCTATTTAAGTGAGTAACTGAAATTGGCGACAGTCCTGATGACAGTAACGATGAAGTGCTCTGAGTTAGTCCACAAATTGGGATTTTGGAATGAGTGGATAGTCTTTCTAAACATCTCTCTTTTTATAATCGGGAGTTTTTAAATAAAGGGATCCAAAAACTCCAGCCCAGATTTTACCGAGCTGCTTCACAGTGAATACATGCAGGTAATCCAACCATTGTGGGAAATGTGTTCAGAAAGTACCCCCCCTCAAGGCCATTCAAAATAAAGCCCAAAGCCTCCCTGATATAAATCATGATACCTGCCTGCACTGTACTTTGGGCTAAGCCTCCCCCTTCCACATTAACCCCACCACCCACAGTGAGAGAAGTCTCGGTTGTGCTCAGGCAGGCTGCCGTCCTGCACTTACCTTTTCCCCCGTGTTTCCCTTTAAGCCCTGGTCAGTCACAGCAGACACAGTCACATGCACAGTGTGAAGGAGAGAGACAGAGAGAGGAACCGGGGTTAGAGAGGCACGGAGAGGACACAGACATGCAGCAGCCTGAGTGGGGGCGTTTGGGAAGTTGGGAAATGGGAGCATTGGGATGTAGAGGAATCAGAGCATTTGGGGTCAGGAGAGCAGGGATACTGGGATGGGAATATTTAACATGATTCAGGCCATGGAAGCCCTAGAGCATTACATACTGCTAGGCTAATGGACAGTAAGGGAATGCTAACTTTTCTCATAAGTAGGCCGGTCAGTGGAGGAGGTCTGTGGGGAAGGTATTAAAAAAACTTCTTTTGAGAATCTGCAGGACCACATAGTAGCTAAACACCGGGTGAAATATGGGGTGCTTGGTTCGGGGCTCACAGTAGGAGTTCAACGCCACTGAAACCTGCTATTAGAGAGGGATTGTTTTCAAGAAAAAGTGACCACACAAAGGGTCAGAATGCTGGAACGTCCCACAGGAGCACCAGAGGTCCACAATGAATCAGTCAGACTGGAAACCACCTCTGTAGCTTTATTATTTATAGCCGTAATTATGTTTTCACTTAATTTGTCTGAAAATGTCAGAAATTTGCCAAAAAAATGCTTCATAGAGCAGGAGCTCACGGACGGCCCTATAAAGATTTTGGCTGTCTCGATTTTTGCAGTAACACACAATGTGTTGAGGTGGGTCGAAAATATGGCCAAATTTAGAACACAAATCTTAAGAAAACAAGGAGGCAAAACTGATTTCCACAAGGGATTCTGGCTTGCCTTTGGTGAAATCTGCTTTTCTCATCTTGATATTGAAATATGTGCTCATGTGTTGTATCCCCATGGCTGTTTGGTAAATATCCAAAGCTTCCCATCCAAAATTCCCTCTTGGGATAGCTGCTGATTTCAGGCTTTCAGAAGATAGTGTGCAGCTCAAATTGTATCTCAGCCTGCTTTTCTGATTGGACAGTGGCTAGACGAAAACTTTATCGGAGGCACTGGAATTAATTCACTAAAACAGCATGATCTGAGGTGTGTTTGTCATAAGGCAAAGTGAATGGAAGCTCAGACCCTGTTTAGACTCAAATGTTTAATTGTTTTAATTAATATATGGGGAGGCTGCCTATTTGACACATCACAGTAAGATGTTGCCTGGTCATTAAGGGGGAAGATAAATAACTACAGTTATCAGAGTTTACACAGATGGTGGTAGTATATGATCATATTCACAAGGCAATTGCTATTTGAATAGACCATTATAATGATAACAAGCTTGAACAAATTTAAGATTAAAGAAATCAATTCAAACAGAAATATTTTATTTTCAGTATATTTGACTATGTAATACCATGCCAGATAGATTACTTTGCACACATCTCCAACCTGCATATAGCTTTATGATTTCAAAGTGCCTACAGCTTAATAACTGAGGGCTTTACTTTGACATTGATGTGAATGGCATGCCACTAAGCATTATGGTATAGACTAAGTGGGCTTAGTGCACATTCTCAGATCACTCACCATTCTTCCAGGAATGCCCATTGATCCTTTGTCTCCCTAATAGTCAATGCAAAGTCAAGAGGAAAGGGGTAAACAATGATTCTAGCAGAATGAAAATCTAAAACTACTGTCACTACCACCAGCTTCACTTTACAAACAAAATTAGGGTTCTGAGTGTTTAGGTTCTTCCCCAAATACTTTATTAATATGCCACTAATTAATATGCACTATATATATTTATAGGGCCGGGTGTTTCACCATTAAAAACCCCATTTAGGCCTAACCCGGGACTGGGAAACTGGCCCTTAATCTATTCTAAAAGTACTAATGTAGAACAGATGTTGTTGGTAAAGTCAAGCTGACAAGTCTACTAATGCAGTGTTCTAGATTCCCAAGCGTTATCTATATAACTGGTTGAATGCTGATGATGCAGACATGCTGAAGACTACCTGCACCATAAGGACCACTGCCCAACTACACAAGACCAGATTAAGTGCATAGATAGAAAGTTGGTCAGAAAACATCATTCAAATAAGAGCATAAGGGGGTTAATACAGTCTGTTCCCTCACTATTACATCCAGTCCGTCCAAAACGGTTAACATGATATTTGGTAACTGACCACATTGTAGAACCCATTCCGATGAGGTGAGATGCTAAGCATGCCTGAACATCATGTTGAAAGTGTTGGACTCTCAAGAGTATGAGGCATGGGTAATACAGCCAGCACCTTTTCACCTAAAGCTGCATTCTGAATCTGAGGAACTGAAATGCTGCCCACGGTGTGCTAAAGCAATAAAATCAAAACGGTAGTCTCTCTAGTGACTATAAAGTACCGCATTGCATGCAGAGGTATGTCATACACATCTGCACAAGGTTAAATCTGAATAAATATCAGAGCCATGGTTTGGTCTTTATTTTGAGTTGAGTACTGTCAGACAGAGCACAGTAAGGTACTGTAAAAAGAAAGACAAATGAAGAACATCTTTTTATTAGCACTGTAAGTTTACTCAAAAATTATATTTTATATATTGTTGCTGTTCAAAGAAGAACAAATATCTCCAAAATGGTAACTTTACAGGAGAGAGCAAAAACCTTTTTTACTTTAAATGCAAGTTATTCCAAATAAAAGTTAATTTTAAAAAGTGCTTTTCTATTGGCCCATTTTTTGTGAAACGTCCGCACACTGTTGACAGCTGCTGTGTTCAAATTTTCAACAAAAATGGAGATGCATTTTTTCCTTTGGAGAGATGTTAGTTAGCATTACCTCTGAGAATAACTTGATTTGGTGTTATTTATTTAACAGCTTTAGCTCATTAACTGTCATAAGTCTAACATTAAAAGAGCAGAACAGTGCAGACCTTTGCGAGCATAAACTCATGTCTTGCTGTAATGACTTACTAAGCCAAGATATTCCTTCCTAAATCTGTTTTATGTCTGCTGCTAATATGGTGGGTATGTCCATGAGGTAATAGGTTTCACCCAGTGGTGACAGCTTTCTGATGTCTTACTCTACTGATGTGTCATGGAAAAGATCAGGGGACACCCCCCCCCCCCCCCCGTGGCTCAGCGCAACTCACTAACACATAAGAGTCTGCAGTAGAGAGTAGAGAGGCTTCATCTCCTTGCTTCTCTTGCTTCTGACATGATAATAAGTTCTAAGAAAAATGCATACACAAGTAAAGCAATCCATTTTTAGCTCTCCTTTGATCTTTTAGATTTTATCTACTACAAATGGTAAATGTCCCCTGAGGAATGCTGAATGAATTCAGCTGGATCTGTCCAGGGTGCTGATTTAAAAAAAAATACTATTTCAGTTTTATGACTCTGTGTGAAGTCACGCTGTCAGATTACTATATTGTGGTTCTGTATGTACCACTAAAGGTTTTGCGAGCTTGAAAAAATAATAAACCCATGTCATATGGGTGTGGCAACTAGATACTATCCGTCTTTTGACCTTCATATTCTGAAAACATGGTGCTTAACTGATAGCAGATAGAGTTCTTCACTGTTCTGGAATTACAAATTCAAAGATCTTTATAAAAAAGATCTTTGGCTGAGTTCCCTAAAGTTTGTTCCAGGTTTTTTCTGGTCTACAGAACGATGCTAAGTGGTTGCTAACTTCTGTGAAGCTGACAAGTAGTATACAGCACAATACAACAATGTGAACCATAAATAAAAACACTTAAATATCAATTATATCTAAATGATAAAAGCTGTCAAACACATGGCCTCTCGGTGTACTCTACCATTGAATCCTTAAATAAGACACCAGTTCCCAAAACGGCTTTACTTGGAGCTCAAACGCATTGCTTCATGTCTCACTATAAAAAACATGATGGGCCTCAACAGTTACATCTGAGCTTTAGAGCCATAAAGGAGTTAACGGAACATTGCAAAAGACAACTACTTCTTTTCATTGCTTTCCCGAATACCCCTTTTGTTTGGTCTATTGGATCAGACACAAGAACCTTCAGTGCCTATCATCTTTTACGCTCATTATTTTGCGGTCATTATTCCCCCAAACTCTCTTACTGAAACTGATTTCCTTAACTGCACAGGACCGGAATCCAGCGGTCTTTATTTTGACAGAGACTGGCCAAGGGTCATTGAAGAGGCATTAAACATGTCTCTAAAGTGATGGAATGTGGACATATCTCAGGTGTATTTACGGGGAAGATGGGATTCAGTTGGACTGGACTGACTCTCTTAACTAGACCTCGTGTAGCAGAGCCAAAAGCATCTGCCCTACCCTTCCCTCTTTATAAGACACAAAGGAGGCCTTGTTAAGAATATACTGTACATGCAAGCTCACATAGCGGGCAGTAGTCTAGTGTAGTCACCTCAAGCCTGAATGCACTTTACACTGCACCTCACAACCTCCCCTTACTGCTCCAAACTGTCATCTACAGATCATGTAGACACTCTACAAAGAAACATGTATCTTCATTTTTGTTGGTTTTTAGTTTTCTACATCATCTGAACACGACAGCTGTTTGCACTGTGCTAAAATTCCATGATGAATGGACCAATAGAAATGCTGCAAAATCACCGGGGAAAAAATCTGTATTGACTTACATTGTTTTGTCCTCTCCTGTAAAGCTGCCATGTCAAAGATGATTGTTTTTCTTTGGACAGCAATAATATGTTTTTTATATACTTTAAAGAGTGATTCTATTACACTGTATCACTACATTGCTTCATTATGATGAACCTGCAAATATGCAAATTCAAATACCTGTCAAATATCTAATTAAATAAAAAACTGTCTGATTTGTCTTATTGAAGAATACACACACGTATCAGAATCAATGCAGTTCTTAATAATTCATTAGGATTTTAACTGTGAATGAAAATATAATGGGTAACATTTTACTGTATGGCAACATTCATAAGACTACATGACACCTACATAATCCTTTAACCCATTTAGACTATTCTACTGTAATGGTTCTACACAGCTATATATATAAACAAACATAGTTATACATAAACAACTAAGCATATTGTCGCTGTTCAAAGAAAAAGCATCTCCAAACAGCAGCTTTACAGTAGAGGCCAAAAACCTTCTTTTAAAAAATAATAAATAAAAATATATATTTAGAGTTTTGTTGAGGTGAATATTGAAAGATTTTGATTTCTAAAGTTTATTTTTATGCAGTCTGCATTCCTAATCCTCATGGCCATATGGTGAGCACTTAGATTCCACTGTTTTGAAGTAATTGTGTCCCCAAGTATGAAAATCAATCACTACCAAAACACATTTTCTGCAAAAAATATTATAACTTTATGTGCGTTTAACTGTTTAAACCTGGGTTTGTTAGTCTTGTACTGGTTAGCATTTTTTGAGTTGTATGCAAAATAAGCTAAAATGTCACTACAAATACAGTTATGATTGTTTTGGTACTGATAATCATTCATTTTTTTAAATATAAACATAATTACAGTAAAGGGTATTTAAGCAAGATGATTTTAGGCTAAAGTCTGTCTATGAGTTTGTCCAAAAAGTGTTTTCCACATCATTTGTCATAACAAACTACATGAAAAATGACAAATGCAGACATTATGACTTAACTGACACTTGTTGGAATAAGTCTGTTGGAATGTCTATGTGGGTTTACTTTAGTTGTCATGAAGGGCTTTGTTTAATTGCTATTTAGTCTTACGCAAAGTGACCTGACCGTAAAGTGTTACTACATAGTTGAACCTACTTAGCAAACTATAGTACAAATCAGAGCCCGTCTGAATTAGAATGAATCACCTAACAAGCTTCATAAAATAAACTCAGGTGCATTGGGCACTCATATGTGTAAATGTGATTTAAATGAACAAGTCACACAGTTCTTCATAATTAAATGTAAATTGCAGTTTGCATGCCAAAGCCATCATGCTTTGATGGATATCAGCACTATATGTCTCCATATGCCCTATGGGGAGAAAGAGAGTTTTCTTAACAGTGCAATCAATCATGAATCTTGGCAGAAGTCATATCCAAACTTCGACCAAACTTGTCAGCGTATCTCACAAAACGTCTGAATGAACGGGCCGTTTCTTCCATTTCAGCCTCTTTTTGGGAGGTTTAATGATTGGGTTTCACAAGCAGAGCTGTCATGAGTGAGGGGGGGGGTTGCCAGTTATAATTGGCAGGTGAGAACACAGATCAGCTCTAGGGTAGCCTCCTTATAGCATGCTATGATGAGGACCAGATGTGTCGGGGTCTTTGTTAGTAATATTAGCATTTCACTAGAACCCCTACAGAGAGAGTTAAGGTAAACAGCAGAGGGGCTGAGAAGATACCAACCAATGTGCAAGACAGAGTTTAAACAATGACAAAGTTGGACTGCCTGCATCTACCTAATTTAGGCCAATCCTGTGCTGTATGCAACAGCTGCATTGTCATTAGTTGGATGTACTCAGTCACTCGATTGAAAAGTCAGTCTCAGTGTGTCTTAGAGAAGCTGAACAGAGAATTTTTGCCTTTCTTTTAATCACCAAAGTTTTCATATGTGCATGAGCATAAACTGTGGGTCAGCTTCTCAGTTAAAAGACACTAGAGAGTGGAAAAGTGTCAGATGTGAAAAAGGACAGACACACAACAGGACAGATCTGAGACAGTTACCGGAAAGCCAGCTCGTCCAGGAGGACCCTGAAAAAGGGCGAGAGAGATAGGTACAAAATAGAGAAAGAACCTGTCAACATTATGAATCAAACATCCAAACTCCCAGCCAGGCCAGAATAAAATTCTACATTCATCGCTCATCATTTTAGAAGGATTGTAGTGAAATACGGGTCTGAAGCTAATTAACTTTTGGTCATATTACAGAGATTTTATTGTGGCAAGGCCAGAGAGTGCTAACAGGAAAACATACACTGAAAGCATTCCACAAACAATGAACAAACACTCCACAAACACTTAAACACCAAACCAAACACATTCTTGTACATTTGGCATCTGAAATCTTTTTCAGGAAACATGTCTCTTTACGTTGATGTTCTAATAACATTGGTGTATTTACAGTCCAATGCTCAATAAGAATAAAACTGGATACAAATTTGAAGCTTACATGGTGTTACTAAAGGTTAAGCATTGGTATCAACTTTAAAGAATACATGTCATGATGAAAAAGAGAACGACCTGTTCAGATGCACATGCATGCAAAGAACATATCACTGATTTTGAGTGCAGGGGGGAGATCTTTTTCACCCTCCATTACGCTGGTCTACCACAAAACTAATTGGTCAAAATTGCAGGATCTGAGGTAAAGAGGTATGTTGGTTTTGTTACTGTCTATACAAAGGCAAGCTATTTTATGGCAATCTGTCATGACAGCCAAACCCTGACAGCTGTTTGATCACTCAAAGCGTAATATTCTTTCCACCACCGATAGCCGCTTCAACACTCCATCGTGAGAAGAGGCGGTGGTAGGTTATTTCACCCTGCGTATGTGTGGTGTGTGTGAGTGCGTGTCTGTATCTTATTCTTGGCCTGCAGTAGAGAAAGGGAAATCATTTATCAAGACTCAGCCTTAGAGGAAACTGTTATAGAGAGACAAAAACATCCTTGCTGCTATCTTCTGGCTTTGCTCTTTGATCTGTCCATACTCCATTGAAATGCAATAGGTTGTGTTCAGCCATGAACAAGCATGGAAGTGCTTCAGTAATAACTGAATAACAGCCTTTAGCAATGACCTGCTGCAGAAAAATGACTGATTTTAGCATATTCATATGAAATACGGCCTTCATGGCTTGCAAAAACACTAAGTCGCTTAAAAAAAGAGACTGCAGAGTGGATGCTTGAGTGCCGCTTTTTGTTTTGTCTCGTTATGATAAATAAAAGGGTTCATATTGAGCCTAATGGGAAAATGTCCATGTTTCAGTCAAGAGAGGCCATCTGTTACTGCGATTTTATCAAAGAAAGAGTGTTCTTAGGCACGACAAGTCATCATTTTGTCATCTAATATAGCACATATAATAACGTAGCACTCTATAATGCAATACAAGCTGGACTGATAAGTCTGAACACAAATCACCATCATTACTTCATATAAAATAATTATAATTTTTATTAAGATAACATGAAGATGAAAAAATATGAAAAATTGGTACTGATTTTCCCTTAAAATCAGTATCAGCGGCAATGTTTTGATATTTATCATGCCCTATTTTTGATTAAACAAGGTACTGATGTAACAAAAGTCAGTGAAGACCAATATAATAATTATATTATATTATATAATATACACTATAATATATTATCAATACAATGCAGGTCAATCTGTTGACATGGTACATTTTTGATTCACCAATGTGTTTTTACTATACTGTAAAGAGTACTGCAATATAACAATACTGTCCATATATACTGTCCATATCATGCAGTCTTATTATAAAAGGAATGAGTATCTACCACTCAGTGCTGTTTATATGAATGACAGAAGCAGAAAGATCAGACAAACAGTGCTAAAAATGAAACAATGTGCATGTGAGAGTGTGTGTGAGCAGCCATGTGAGGTGTGTATAGGATAGAAACAGCTGTATGGAGTGTTAATGCGTAGCTTATACTGCTCAGGAGAGAACGACCTCTGCTGGGTGCCTTGTTATGCAACTAAGTGCGTGTCCTGTAAAGTGTGCATTACAGAGTAAGAGAGGGCGTTCTGGAGCGTATGAGCAGTGTGTGTGTGTGTGGGGCTGGAAAAAGTATCATGTAGTGAACTTTACATTTAAATTTAAATTTACATTTAAATTTAAATACATTTAAATGTTACTAAATGAAAATATTGTACATATTTGATGCAAGTGAATCATGTTCATTACTTTTTCCACTGAAGTTTCATGGTTGTTTGAGGTGCAAGCCCAGGTGTTGAGTGGGAACAAGCCACTAGTGGCTTTTGGGTGGTTGCCCAGACTGGCCAAGAGGAGCGTCTGGCAAGGTCAAAGGTCGCCCACCGGAAAGAACCCCTCATTTGAACTGCACAGTAGCAGGGCACATGTGGCTCCCATTAAATCTGAGGTGCTGTTGGGGCAATGAAGAGAAGGACTCCGAGCAGTATATATACCCCACAGCAATAGCGCCCTATGAGGGCAAGAGACTGCTGTTGCCCAAAACACGCACACATTCTCTTCTACGGGGGGTAAGATTGGAATAAAGGCACATATTTTTATAAAGTTGTAAGTCCTTCCTCCAAAGATTTACACTGGACAAACATTCTGTGCAGCTGTGAAAAGTCTGTGAGATTTTCTTTTAAGATCTTTTAACAAAGGAAAAAAATCAAAGCTCACTATAAATCAAAGCTCACTATAACTACTATACTATACTACAAGAAAAGTATAGTGATTTCTAACTATATTTATGCCATTTTTATTTCCATATATTAGTCCCCACTAACGCTGTTATACTTTTTCACAGACCACAAGCATACAGTAGGTCTACACTACACTAGGCTACATGTCTAAACATATCTGTTTGTTAGTAGAGTATGCAGTGACATTCAGGGAGGTCACAGTCTGCCCCAACAAACTAGCCTGTTACACTAGTCAAGAAGCTATTTTAGTAAACTGTACAAAATACAACTTATTTAACAATTAAACAAATAGCTAGATCTAGCAAACTGTCGTTCAATGTATATTAGTGTGAAATATGAAGAATCTGATGTATATATAGTGACAGTGGCTCCCATGCGGTGCAAAATCAGTTTGGCCACCATATTTGATATGTTTTGGACATCTAAGAATTCCTTGCATTTATAGATACATTCAATAGACACCTTGAAATATAATTAGTTGCTGGAATGACCTGCATCAAATTAGCCACTAGTCTGCTCATTTAAACGTGTATCTCAAAATAGTTTACATTGGACCCTTTGGAGCGGACTCTAATGGATGTCAGCTTTACGCCAGTCCTGTTAAAGGCCGTGTTGAGCTAGTCCTGCTCCTGACACACCTAAAGGCTATGCCCCTGTGTGCTGACCTGTGAAGAATGAGAGTCTATTATGTATTTAAACTTCTCAAAGTGTTCACTTTCTGAGAACAGGAAAGGGCCAATTTCTTGAAGTTGTACAGTTGCAGTTGCACCTGTAAGTATGTTATCTTAACGTAGGCCTACTTGTGAAAATGTTGGCCTAGGATAATCTATGCACCTCCGTTCCCAGCTCCCTTCTCAGAGCTGTCATAGGCCATTGCAATAGATCAGCATAAAGTAGACAAGCTGAAAGCTAAAACCATCCATCAATCCACAGGAGTATCGGACCACTAGTGAAAACGAGTACTGCACTTAAGTCACATTACCGCTGATTGGCAATTAATCACTGGGTTTGACAGTTAAATCCTTTACCCAGGGATTATTATAAATGTCTACTTCTTACTCTGCAGCGACACTTTTAAAGAGTGCAACGTCTTATCAATTAATCACTGGATGTGACAGTTAAAGTCTTTATAGAGATACGAATGGCTATTTCATACTCTGCAGTAATTCAACTGATCTGTAGATACTCATGACCTTAGCTGCCTTGATTACAGGGTAATCACAGTTGTTTAACATTGCTGGTGTTCATTGCATTAAATGTTATTTCTGCAGTTTGTTCATGTCTTGAATTGATCTAGTGATGCACTGATCCCATGAACTTCAATACGTATATACAGTAAAGGCCACTGCAGCATAATCAAGACCCATTTTATATTAAAGTGGGCAACATTTATTATGATTTCAGTCTGTTCAGTTAGGTCAGCATCCAGCATTGGATATTAATCCAATCTTTAGATGCATCACTAAACTGGTGTATGCTTGTATAAGTGACAATGCACACACACCGGTCTCTATTTTCTTAGTGTTTTTAAAATCCCTTAGCTTAGTTCTGGGGTGACAGTCCTGCTGTTCCAGTGATTTCTGTGTCCTTAGTGAGGCCTGAATGATTGATGCGACTCCATGGAAAAGTATAAACATTACTTTTCCCACAAGTGACAGTTCACATATTCCCTTGATTTCGAGGCCAATTCACATCGCTGTGAATATTCAGTGGAGTTTTTCGCAAACCTTTAGAAACGGGTTTAGGCTTTGCGAGCAGCTACTGGATAGTGCGTCTGCATGCGTGTGTGCTCTCCCAGTGCACTGAGGTCGCTCTGTGTTATTTGTCTGTGGCCGCTGTTGTTTCATTAATCACTGCCAGGGCTCAGAGAAAAAGAGTCCGACCTTCACTCTCTCGCTGCAGGGACGCAGCTGTCCAAAACCGCACCTAATTTTAGTCCTCTCCTGCCCTCCTCTACTCGCCCCTACTCATCAAGATGTCCTATATACCCACAGCCAGGCTCTCTGTACTCTAGAGTCAAACTAATCATGTAAGTACAATAATTTGATCTTATCAACTCTTACAAGTCATAGATATGGCTGGTGATAACAACGGGAGGAGATGTATTAGTATGAGTTGAATTTGTTGGCAGTTATTGGTGTATATACAGTCTTGCTTTGTAGAAAGAAAACAACATCTAAAGTTTTTTTTATCATGCATTGACAAGAAACAAAGCAAGAAAGAGAGAAGCTCACTGATTGTGGGTGACGCAGGATAAACAATAACAGCATAACAAGTCCCAGGACCCCCCCAAGACCCCTGTATTTCACACCTTGGTTGGAACTAGGCTCTGGTGAAGGTAGTTCTGTGGGGCTAGGGTTGGATACAACTAATGTAAGCTATGTAGTAATATGTGAGGAACTGAAGTGTGACTGAAGCACATACAGACACTTGCAGTCCGATGGGTTAAAAGTCCTGAACAAGAGGATGCGTCCAGCTGTTTCATCACATGTATGAACTGCTCATACTATCCTTTCTACAAGGCTGCTGCTGTTGTTAAGTACATCAACAGCCTTGTATTTATGTGAGCGATTACACAGTAGGAGAAAGGTTAACATTGATAGAAGGTCATCCATAATGTATATAGACAGAGTTACTGTATATAGACAGAGTTACTGTATAAAGACAGAGTTACTGTATATAGACAGAGTTACTGTATAAAGACAGTGTTAGGGAAATCATTCTAGAGTTAATTCAAAGATCTAAAGATTTGTGTTACTGACAGTGGATACACAGGAGTATCATAAGTGGAAGTGCAAGTATGTGCAAGTGTGATGACAGTAAAACACACACACACACACAGTGATATCTCACTCCTACAACCACACAACCACACAAGTCCCACAAAGTTTGAGTCACTTTACCACAATCCAGTCAACAAAGGCAACGGGTAGGTCAACTGTACTTACAGGAGGTCCTGCAACAGAGAAAAAAGAGAACAAAAACACTATTAGTCACATTAAATAACATAAACATTATTCAACTTTGGTCATTAAACACTAAAGATGAGCAGAATAATGTCCTATCATTTACACTTTAGGCAGCTGGAATTGTATTTAGCCAGCCTAAAGTAACAAGGACCACACCCTGTAGACAGCTTATATTTTCTGCCAAACCAAGCCCATCTGAAATCAATGCATCAACTTCTTTTTCTCCCACTCAGTATACAATATAAGGCTCTCTGAGGAAAACTGGAGGCAGGTAAAGGTCTTCTGTAGTGACTCATCCTGGCAGCTCAGTACATAAATACAGTTGTTTAATTTAAGCTCTGTGTTTACAGTATAGTAGATCACAGGCCTGATCTCAGGGCTCCTCCAGAGAGAGCCGGCTGCTTTCTCTGGCAGTGTGCTGCAGAGTCAGCCCACCAGCTTGGAGACGGAGGCAAAGTCTCACACGAGAGCATATACACTGGGATACAGCTCACACAGACCAGAACCAGAATTGTCTATTTGCCAAGTAAATGTTCATTAACAAGGTATTCGTTCGGGTAAGAGCTCACACAATTACACCAAACACAAGAAAACACCCAAAATGTAATACATATTAATACAAGAGCACACATAATAAGAAAATAAACAAGGAAACACAGTCTCATTGATGTGAAGCACCACTCTTATTAATAGGGATATAACAGTACACTCACAACACTATGCCCACAATTTGGTATTTTGAGCAGAATTTAAATGGAAACTAAGACTATAAACACTTTACTGCTCTTCTTTCTAATGACACTGTAGCTGAGAGACAGGGGGAATGGAGGAGGTGCTGATTGAAGCTGACCGTTTACAAAGTGCAGTTACATTAGATGGCATAAGTAATAAAATGTTCATTCTCCGTGGTGTATTGTCGCATCTCCACTTTGGCATGGTTTTGCATTGTGATATCATATTTTTACGATGCACTGTTACACTTCAACTTATCAAACAGCAAACTCTATTTGAGTCCCCTTGTGAAGCCTGTAAAATGTGAGTGAATCAATTCATGACATGCTTTGCAACAAACTGCAGCACTCTAGAAGTGTAGCACAGCAGACAGCATAAGAGGGCTTAAGCTGTATTTGCGTAACAACAGACAGGTAAAGTATAGGTTATGTATGCAACGCTAAATGCTCTTGAGCACAATACATGTAATCTTAAAACCAGAGGTGCCAGAAAGGGTTTTCTGTATGATGCTATAGAAAAACTAAATCACTGAAGAATGTTTAGAGAATCATATTTTTAAACGAGAGGAGTAAGAAACTCTACATAATTTAAAGGATCTAGCAAGAAACCTTAAATTGGCAGAGAGCCACTACATAACGTGAAGCTTCCTCATACTTTTAAAAGGTTCTTCATGCCCATAAATCTCCTGTTCTAAGAAGGTTCTTTAGGGAACCAAAAGTAGTTATTCTGTGACATCAATCAATAACCACTTGGAGGTAGTATTTTTGGAGATCTCTTGAAAAAAGAATTGTGCATACATGGACCTCGGCTCAGATGTACAGTTTAATGGGTGAAGAACTGTTACGTTATATGGAGATCCTTTGAACTTTAATAAGGTGTATTTACACATTTTCTAAAAAGAGTTTTTAATGAACCACAACTGGTTATTCGATGGCCCTGTTGCCTTGTTTTACATCTTTATTTTTTCAAGGATGTAGGGCAAGCAGTTGACGTACATACAAGCTATACCTATACATACAACCTATATACAACCTACAGTCTACAGACAGCTCTAACATCTCTAGCATCTCATTTAACATTACAGTGCCACATACTAAACAACTTTTTCTGTATAATTCTGTAGTCAATAAAAATAGTCAATAGATAATAAGAGTTAAGAGATGCTAATATAAGAAATAATCAAGCAATATTGTGTCCTTAACAAACAAAAACAGACTGTCCACTGCATCTGACTGGAAGTGGCCTGTGCCACCAATCTCCATGTTTCATTCTAGCCCAGGCCAGCCTGTGTTGCTCAAAGCGTGTTGCTTCCCTCATACCATGTAGTGCATGTAGTTGTGTGGTTGCACTCTCGTGAGGGTAAGGCTCAGCATACACAGTCACATTAAGGCAAAAGTATACATCTTAAGTCTTGTCATTGACAAATGGCAAAATCAGTCATGACAAATCATTTCCTCACATGTCACATGAAATCATCAAGATCAACTCCTCCAGGGCTTATTTCTCTGGAGGACTGGACAAGCACAAAGCAAACCATCAAAACAATTTGTGGCACACAGCAAAATATTTCCAAAAGTGAAAAATCAAATCAAGCTGTTGCACTGCCATAGGGAGCACATAAGGATGGAATAATAGAGTCCTTTCGCGGCTGCTTACATCCAAAGAGCATGAAAATGGAAGCTGGCGTATGATGGCTTAGCTCTTAAATGGCCTGAGGATGAAGAGAGACTGAGACAAGCACATGAAGTCGGGAGTCAGTAATTGAGAAGAATGGATGCGAGAAAGAACAGGAGTTATTTTTAAATTTGACCTAATAGACAAAGATGTCTCCAAACATAACGTCCTCCACAAGAACGTGGAGAACCCTGACCACTCCTACAGGCTGCCCATAATTCAGACACATGCAATAACTAAAACAGGCATAAGTAATGGTGTGGTCACGCCGGTGACAAACCTTTCCTATGGGCCCTGCATTATTCTTCCCTTTCCTGTTTTGAGAGGCCGGTATTTTTCTAGTAATCAGAGCAGACATTTATCAAAGCTGCTGCTGAGGCGGCAAGCACTATTTCAGAACCGAAAGCGGTAATATGTCAGGACGGAGCGGACGCTACACACACAAGAAACGTGTGGTCACACAAGAATGCCGGACCAATCACAGCCAATTAATCAAAAATGCCCTGGCACGCTAGCTTTTTTGCCAAATACACACTGAGTCACTCCATAGTAACCACATGCAGGGAACACTAGAATGAGCAGAAACTTATTAACATCTCAAAGCCTGTGTTAAATTAGTCACATAAAAAATATCCCTCAAATAGAGCGCAGTATTCCGAGGTTTGGTAGCTGTGAATTTACAGCTTTTTAAAATTAACACATTGCAGGCTTGGAAAGCTCTGAGCACTTGTTTAGAAATTTTTCACTCCTACAGTGACTGTAGATGTGTGTAAGGGATTTTACAAATTACAGAAGTTCACTCAAGCACATTAGGCCTACCTAGGTCCTCATCACACCCTACAGCACCCACTCTCCAGTCCATACAGCTCATATATGGTTATATATTACTGCTGTTGGGGTAAAACGTTGAATATCCAAAATAATAACTTTAAATGAGAAGGAATAAATGTTCCTTACTTTTAATGTAAGTCAAAGAACTCATCAGTTTCCCAAGACAACTTGGCCTATTTCTTCTGGTCCATTACAAAGTTTACGCACCATGTAAAAGGGCATCAGAAATAAAGAAACCAAATTTTATTCTGACAGCAGCGAAATGTTAAGCTAGAAAGATAACATGTTATAAGCAATGTATCAATCTAGTGTGATTTTCCACAGGGGAACAGCACTTGGCAGCCAATCAGATCAGAGATCATTTGTGTGTTGTAGCCACCTACTACAGGCTGGCGCTGGCTCAGAGAGAATCTGGAGGTATGGCTATACACGCAAAGGTTCATGGTAGCCTATCCAACAAAGGGATTGTTTATGTCGGTTACTGTTGCTGTTAGTTTAAGTTATGCGTACATGTTTTATGTGTTATTCTGTGTCGGGAAGTGGGGTTCTGTGTTTATGTGTGGATCACTGGTGGTGTAAATCCTGTGGTTGGTGGTGGCCTCCTCCTCAAGTTTGGTTCTTTGTATGTGCCCTTCTTCCCTGTGTATCATCACTGAGTGCTTCTTCCGAGTAGAACCATGACCCTTCGTCTGTCAACTTGATTTTAATATTACAATATATCATCTCTATCACTTTAGATACGAAGATATGGCTATTACTACCATTTACCATTCTCAGAACACTCCACAAAGATTGAAGACACATTAACAGAAACCAGTTTCATTCTAAAGGATAAAGACAGTTTGGAAAGTGTTCATAAAAAATGATTCCATATTAAAAAATATGGAAAATAACAAAATACATGTAGGATATACCAATTAAAAGATGATCAGTTTCCAGGCAACATAAGACTGAAGTTACACTTAAAAAGAGCCTGCATATGCCCCAATGTGAAGTGATTGTCAAGTTTTTTGTAGTTGACACACAATTAACTTAAGATGGACTGAACACCACCAAAGCCGGAAAAGCAGAGAACCTTCTACAAAGGCTTGGCTGCGGTGGCGGTACAAGTGCTGGCCTGAGTGACCAATTTGGTGCAGAGTTAGGGCACTGAGGTTTGAGGAGCGGTGGAGTGAAAGGTGAAACCCTATACGCAGGCATGTGGAAGCGTGTACTCGGATTCCTGACGCATTCTGGGCTCACCACCACTTCCTGTCCTGCAAGCCGACTCATGGACATCTACAGACAGCCTTCGTCCAAAAGCACATCCAGCACTTGCTTGAAATATACCGCATAACGACCGTGCCCAGAGGAGTCCTGCTGTAATGTGGTCTGCTTGATGCAGATTATTGCTCAGGCATTAAACGGCACATGCTGTAAACACGGCACATATAAAGCACATTTAGTGCGTTTGTGTAAATATTTATACAGGTGGAACATTAATCTGGGATTCAGTACAATGAGCAATGCAAAGATCGACCGCTGTCTAGCTTTGGGTTGGACTCATATCACAAACACCTGTTGTCTACTCCTTATGCAAGGACAGTAAGATGGAACTGGAGACTTCTGTTGGATAAGTACACACACACGCCAAGGCTCGGTCAATGCAGCAATGTATAGCATACACAAAATTCAGTGCTGGCTAATTTCTTACATAAGCTACATCTCCTAGAATGTTGAGGAAACTGATATTGCATGTGACAGTATGGGAAATATATTTTACACGTGAGAAACTGAGAAATGTATTCCAAACACTATACAGAATCTTTTTAAAAATCATACATTTACAAATATATTTGATAAATATTAGCTGGAATCAGGACAAAGATAGTGTTTAATATTTTATTATTATTAATAATCACAATAATAATTCTTCAAGCAAGTAGGCTATAGCTGCCAGCCTATATATCAACTAAATATGATTCTGTAACTGCCTGGAGAATTTGTACACAATTCAATGACGTGGTTCCGCCGGTCAGATTTCAGAACCAGTATTGGCTTATGTAATGATAAACATAATTAGCATTCCTCTGTTTTCCAAAAGTATGCTCTATGATAATTAACCTTTCTCAGTGATAAAGCCAACCCAGGCCCAGTGGGACCCCAGCTCCAGACCATCCAAGTCCCACTCTAGAGATCCAGGAATAACCCCTGAAATTCCGTGCCCCAAAATACCCAAGGCCCATTTCCCACCACCACTCCCCTTATCCTTGGCCAGTCTCTCAGATTCCCATCTCCTCCAATAGCCCCTGTAAACACGCAGCACCAGCCAAGAACAAATGTGTCGTCTTTCAGCCTTCCGCACTGTAAGCACAGTACAGGAATGTCACGGCAGAGAAGGAGACAGGCACCTGAATAAAATAGCTAAACGTTTGGCTTGGCCACCAAGGGTTGTATTTAAGGCATGAAGAAACTCTGTGATGCTTCTGTAACTTCAAATTAGAAGATCCGCAAAACGCTGAATTTACTCCTCGGATGCATTGAAGCATAAGGTGTGTGTCCGCTCACAGGCTTTCAGTCTCCAAAGAGAGTCCCATTAAATCTTTTTGCCAGAAGTTACATAAGCAGTAAACTGTAAACTACGTTTTCAAGGGTGTGCATCAAGCTAATAAAAAAAATGAAATGAACTTTTGCACTTTTCCCCCCATATCCTACTGAATCTGGGAAAATCATTGAACGCGTTTCATGCCTTTTCACAACTCTTATATATAACCTTGTCAAATATAAGTTTGCCCAGGCTCCAAATAAAAATACGGTTATGTGACCATTTCAGGCGGCAGAAGAGATTAGTTGGCTTGCCTGAAACAAAGGATACCCTTCTCCACGCACCTCTCCCGTCCTCAGGGAGTCAATAAACTTTAAACAAAGGCCCTATCAGGTTTAGATAGCTCCACAAAAACCTCAAGTCTGGAAAAGCCAACAGTCCATCATGCACACTCCTCCTGTGGTGAGGCCCAGCACTCTCCTGAGGAGCCTCACCTCAACAAATGGCCACATTTCCAAACAAAGCAAAGGCCTGGACACAGGGTCAGACAGCAGCACCTCGACTTTTTTCAGTCGGTCTGCTCGTGAGCATCTCTTGCTGCATTGTTGCCTTGTTAAACAACAGTCACAGTTCTAATATGGATCAGCACACAAAGTGTTTTCCACTCTTGGCTCAGGCTGTTCTGACATCATGCACTGAAAATTCTGATGGAGAAAAATGGGGATGCAAAACTACATGAGCCAGCTGTGGCAAAAGATAACTTGGAACCAGCAAGAGTGAAGAAGTTGACTATGACTTGAGTGGGTCTGCCCACTCAATGCACTGCGATATTCAGTAAATGAAAAAAATAATAATAAAGTGAGTGCAATTTAGTACTGGTAGCTACAGCACGTGTTTTATTTTCTATTCATGTTTTTTTATTTTTACCTCCGGTCCATTGTAGCCGTTCCTGGAAGGCCTAAAGAAGGTTGAAGTGGCCTTTACCTATTATGCTCCTTGAGGCCAAGTTGTGGTGATGTGGAGACTGAAATATTTTCCCAAACAGTCCTCAGAGCTGAAAAAGTGAGCCACTAAGCCCGAGATTAAATAATTACAGCAAGCCTCTTACAGGAGATCACCACAAAGACACCATTGTGCTGGTGCCAGAACAGCCACTATTAACCCGACTTTACCATTATTCTCCCAAATTGCTCTCAGGAGGAAAAAGTATACATTTAAAAATGTGAACAGCTCCTCCAGTCTCAGTAGAAGAAAGGCTTCCCACTCCAATCCACTGAGCTGAGTTGTGAGCTGGAACAGCACATAAATCTTGGCTTTTTCTTTCCTTCTCCATCTAAATCAAAGACCTGGGGCGCCAACAATTGAAATGTGGCCCTAGAGAAATTCATCCATAATTGCAGGCCTACGTTATGTCCAGGAACAGGCGCTGGAGCCTGTATATGAACACCTATCACTACTCTATAATCCAGTTTTGACATGACTGCGCAGGGTAAGACCACATCACAGTCCTCGTGCCCTGTGGATGGATGTAGCAGAGATCCCCAAAAACAATGAAACAGTCTGCTGCAGCTTCAAATACCAGGTTGGATTTCTTTGACTTATGATGTACTATAAAAGCGTGGTCAGGATGTCACTACGGGGGCACTGAGTTTAATGAGCTCCTGCCCTGTCTCCTCTTCGCCCGATGGCATGAACTGCAATGTACCAACATTTGAAGCCTTTGTTTGCTCCAATCTTTTGTTGGGTCCTGCTCAATGAATCAGAGGCACAAAAGGAAAAGTCAGGAAGTAAAAGAACCATTTGACTTCATTAGCAAAAAAGGAGTGCTTTGAAGTGACAGGAATGTCAATGGGGCCACAGAGAGAAGTAGCTTCCCATTTTTTATCCACACCCTTCAGAAAAAATCCTCGGTTACTGGCCCTCAGGTCAGCTTATCTGTCACGAATCAAATGCAGATTCAAAACAGCAGAATTGCATTAACACCTGCTGGATCCCACAGATGCGTAAGGCATTATGCTTCAGCAGCAGAACTGCCACGGGCATGGAGAGACAAGACGCCGTACAGAATATGACGAAAAGAACAACCAGTTTACAGATGCATGCAAAAATTTGAATGTGTCCAGACAAATAACATGCTTTGTTGATTTAAAGGGAAAATATGTTAGAATATCCCCAACATTGATAGTGAATTGTATTTATTCACTTTTTTTTTTGCTCTTGGTGTCCCCCTACAGTTGCAGAGGGTAAATTCACCATTACACCACAGTCGCAAATTGCGCTATGAGTCCCCTTATGGACAGATGTACATGGGTAGTTGTTGATGAGCTGAAGGAAGCAGAATCTGACACCCCTGCGCATGCACACGGCTTATTAACACTACAGATTACACTCATTAATTCAGTTGTTGTCTGAAGAGTCCATATGACTCTTCAGTGTCAAGAGGCTCATAAGACAACATCAGAATTAAGGTGTGCCATATCGTATCGTACACAATAATATCGCCAGCATTTTTGAACATTGTGAACGATATTATACCCTAAAGTTTTTTGCCATATCCCCCATCCCTAATTATCACATCAGGGTACTACTTTTTTACTGTTTAGAAAAAGAAAAATTCACACTTTTCTCATTTCTCATTATATATCTACTAGAGACAGATTTTATCTGTCCAGTATCATTCATTTTACTTCAGTCCTGCATATATGGAGATATTTAAAGTGCATTATTTAGAATCGTGACATTCTGGATCATTGACTCCTGTTACAATCTGATGAAAATTCTTATCATATCATATCATATGCAATAATAAAATTACATTTTCATTTTGTTGCAGTAGTATACTTGTTTTGTCATATCGCCAAGAGTATTGTTATCGCGAACATACCATGAAATATTGTGATATTAGTGTAGGGCCATATCGCCCACCCCTAATCAGAATATTCCAGTATGTTATTGCAGGACGTTGCAAATTATCACAGCTTATTGGTGTGAGATTGAAAAAGACTATCTAAATGTCTGGTATGATATGAATGTATTTCTTTATATGTTAGCTTAAATGAGTACTGAGGTTGGATTACCTTCAAAATTCAGAAAAAAACTCAAAGCTCTGCAAGATACCAAGCCATACAGCAGGCTTTCCATGGCACGTATAGGCTACGAGAGAGAGATGGTGTTCCCCCTATTATAAGTCAACATACCATCAAAACTGATTCTGAAGCTGTTTTTTTATATTAAAGTAAAACTGTTACATAGTGCTGCTTTAAATTCAGCATTTTCTGAAAATGTTCTGTGTTCAATTCACCAAACAAACAGTAACTGTGCACTAAAATAGAGGGTGTGTTCATGTAATTTCACTTAGGAAATCCACAAAACATGTAAATTGACCAGGTGTGCCCAAACTTTTGCATACACTGGTGCAAACGGACTTTTCAAAAGCCAGCTGTACACTTCTAAGAGTGTACAGATTTCTATTAAAGAAGTCCAAACCATCCCTGACCAGGAGAACTTTATGTGGTCTCACGCTGATGTTTGCACAGTGTCAAATGTTTGCTGTAACTGTGAGAGAGCAACAAACAACCTTTATGGTGTGAAACTATCCGGTGTTAAGTTGGATCTTAGCCCGAGGAGCAGGATGACTGAGAGGTGTCAGAAAGGAACAGCAGATTAGGAAGGTTCAGATAGGATGCGATATTATGTCATGTATCATAAATACATAATTAATCTCAGTCCAACGTGAGAAATGCTGACTACACAGTGCGAGCCTCTGACCTTATTCAGTGATAAAGTGCTTTAAAGTGCGTTACTATTACTCCAGCATAATTTTTCATGCTAATTGCCTGGTGAAGGAGCAGTCTGGGACAAGAAGGAGCCAAAGTTTTCCTCTTTACACAAGCAGAAGCAAGGTTTGATTAACAAACACATTACTTACTGAAGACAAATGGTTGCTTGTGTAAGGTTAAAATAACATCTCAATTACTGCTGAACCGATAGCCTTACACTTACAAGTGAGATTTGGCTTTTTTTATGCTTCTGCTATGACAATACTAATTGCAGAGTGCGTATTTGCAAGGCCTGCTTTGACCTTAGGGAACTTTAACTACGACAGTTATGTTAGGAGGGTGATAAAAGACAAGATTAGTGCTCTTGTTTTGAAACGGATCTCTCCTTGTATTCCAGCAAAAAAAAAAGAAAATAGAAACTTAAGGGTAAAGAAAGCACACAATACAATCCATCAACACAAGAAGAAAATCACATACTGCTGACAAATGTCGTAATTTTCCAGGCAGAAAAAAAAAACTCGTTCCTGAGATACCAATTAGTCTCCTTTATGATCCGGCCTTGTGTTACTGCCTAAACGTTCTCAGGGAGAAATTCAAACAAGCCATGAGTAGGCCTAAAGTGGTTTTACTCAAAAATGACATCAGTCTTAGCTCAGGCTCGAGTCAGACAAATTTGTTATCGAGTTTTGTCACATAGGCTAAATGAAGGACTGCAGGAGTGGGGTTGTCCCAGAGGACCACCATGCTGAGGGCTTAACTGCCAGTCATTTACATTTAAGCACTGCATCCCAGAGCAAAAGCTAGGTATGATGGGGTCTTAGCGAGCCTGCGACTGCTGCTATTGGGTTACTGAGGGAACAACACGGCATCTTGCCATGCCAGGAGTTATTAAAACAGAAGCTTGATGAGCGGGCTTCGGTGGCATTGCTGAAATAAACGGGGAGCACCTTGATGCTTTTCACATGTGCATTTCAGCAATGGCATTTGGCCAAGAGCGCTCTACACACACCGTGCCTGGTGTTAAAAGTGCCTATCAAATGAGTGTTGCCTGCTGGCTGATGGCAAAAACAGAGCCGTTGGAATAAACATCACACGCAGGCACAAAAGTGTTAAAAGAGCCGCACAGTGGTCCTGCTGGGGGGCCAAATGGAGAGTAACTAGGCAGAATTGCCTGAGTAATGTATTTATAATACGATTGCAAGTGTTTTTATATTAGCTCAAAGGGAGGCTCTGGCAAGACACACTGCACCAGTACTGTAAAATGGTATGTAGTGAACAGGGCTTGGGATGGCTTACAGTGGTCTAACCAACAGTGTAAAATGCTGTATAGCAAGCATGGCCTGCATAAAGTAAGAAGCCATAAGAGGGTGTGCATTGCAGTTATTTTATAAAAAAAAGGACAAAGACAATATAATAAAATACAACAATAATCGAGATATAACTGAATGTTAACATTTGACTATGACTGCCAAGCAACATGGCTAATTATTTCTCCATGAACAGGACAACAGTTTGATAATAACTAGCCACATTAATCCTGGTATGAACTGATGTGTCTTGCATGTGTGTTGAGTATTTTACAATGTCTTTGCATTTGGCTCAGCCATAATCTGAATATAAATATTTGGGTAAAATAATGACTCAAGTAGAAATTTCTTCATAAAATCTAACTGAGCACAACAGTATTGGGTCAAAAACTAATTAAGCACTTAATAGAACTGCAGTGGAACTCTGTAGCTCTGTTCTACTTTGTTTGGGATACTTTTGGTCTACAAAGTGCTAAATCCAAAGTCACCAACAAGAGACATTGAAATTAAACACAAAAATAGAAATGAGTAACTAACATGAATGGCTTTTATAGACTAATATACTTGATTATGATTTGAAACTTCTTAGGAAACTAAAAACCTATCATAAAGTAGTACTTGAGTGAATGTTACTAGTTATCACTAACAATCAGATTTTAGAACCTAGAACTATAACTAGTTTTCTAAATTGGTGCAAATAGTACATGGTTAGCATGAACTGCATGTGCTTTGTTTGAATTCTGAGAAATGGAGATTGATAACAGTTGGTTACGCCTGTCAAGCAACATACTAGTTAAAGTTTGTTTTATAAACAGTGTAAACATCTTTAATAACCAGCTGGATTAATACAAAACTGAATGGATGTGTGTATGAGTGTTTTACCATGTCTTTGAACGTGACTCAGGCAGACATATTTTAGAATCCAATCCATTTTATAAATTGGCACACACTGTAAAATGGTACATAGTGAGCATTGCTTGCATTTCCTTAGCATGGTTTATACTGCTCCAACCAATACTGTAAAACATTATATAGCTAGCATGGGTTACATTTTCTGGGGATGGCTTACAGTGGTCTAACCTTCTCTCCTGTGAGAGAGGGCGCACTCCATGACTTGTGGTGTGACCCCTGGATAGAAATGCAGACCGAGGTGTACCTTCAGCTCTGAGAAGAGAAAGATGAGCCAGCGGCTGCGTCTCAGATGCTGCCTGGCCTGACGGCTGAAATGCTGCGGCATTCAAAGTGACAGAAATAATGCAAGCTGCTCTGTCAGGCCTCTTTTTCTATTAATCCTCTCCCTTTCTTTCACTCCCTTAGCAAAGCAGTGTGGTCAACATTTAAGAGGACACAAAACAAAAGCTTAAATATTTGTTTTAAATAGTTTTGTCTTGACTCAATGGTTAACAAACTAATTCAACTTCAGCATCTATAAACAGCCGGCAAACAGACATTCACTAATGAGCTGAGAACCGGGTAACAGAGCAGAACCTTGTTTAATCTGGCAAGAATGGTAATAAATATCAGACTACTCGGTGAAAGAGTTTGTGTTCTCTTCTTTTATCTAAAGTGAACCTACTGTTTTGGATGAGGGAATGTGTTCCGGCAGGTTTGGTTTCACTGATTATGGCCTTTTTTTTCCAGAAGCCAGTTTCATGCGTACTGCAAAGGAAATTGAGTGAAGGAAAATGAAGTGTAAAGAAATCCAGCTCAAAATAAAATCTTCAGCAGATTTGAAACACTTAAAAGAGCTTAAATCTCTTGGTTTGGGGCCACAGGGCACCATTTAGTCCGTGACGAGGACAGGCCTGCTCT
The DNA here is from genome assembly GCA_021613375.1 of Megaleporinus macrocephalus. NCBI lineage: Eukaryota > Metazoa > Chordata > Actinopteri > Characiformes > Anostomidae > Megaleporinus > Megaleporinus macrocephalus. The sequence goes on from CM038706.1 coordinate 19,352,387, forward strand.
CAATCAGGCCTCTACATAAGCCCCTCTAACGGCATATCAAAATAAACACAGGCTTGATGAAGGATGACACGTCTACTCAAACGGCAAACAGAAGTAAAAATGGGGGGGGGGGGGGGGCAGGGTGAGTGTGGGGGGTTGGGGGGGGGTCCATGTGAAAGTAGCAGGTTTCCTCAAGATGAGAGAAACAGGCCCGGCCTCGAACACTGAGCCGCATCCAGAGGAGTCATGGTATGACTGACACACGAACATTCCTCTATTCCCCAAACCCAAAGGCAACGAGTGTGCCTCCATGGCCAACAGTGGTCGCAGCTGCAGCTACGGGATCTGTCTGAGAAATCTCAAGCAACAACAAAAATAATCAAACACGAACCGGCCGTAAGCTGCTTGTAAATTGTTGCTGCTATGTGCGCCGACCCATATCGCTTAGCTGGTGACTGTTGCCGGGGTACAGCGAGCACATTTTCAGCACCCTTCTCCATTGCAGCCCGAAATAATCCCCCAGTGACACGAACGTTCGCGTCCTGGGCTGGGAGTGTCAGGTCGGGGTTGTGTTTCAAACACAGAGTAAAAAACAGTCATTTCCTCCTCGCTGTACTGTAAACCGTCTGAGACGGATCAGCTCACATTCACCACTGAATATCTGTTTCAGTCAGGTTTGAGTCAGCAGTCACACGATTTAAAACGCAAGACAGACTTCAGGTCCAATGAAAACGCAGCCGTTCATACTGCACATGATGGCTCCGATCATATTTTTGGATTCAGATCTGGTTCGAATAAAACAGCCAGTTATAATAATAAGATATCTTGTGCGTGTTGAGTTTGATTTATACTGCCACAGAGACGTCGACTAAAGGAAGCTGTGAAACATGCTGTGTTTTTAGAACGACTCGGCTCAGTTCCTTTCGCGTCCTGCAAGCAGGAAGCAAACACACTGACCACAGCAACTTCCCAAAACCCCAGAACACACTCCATCAACACAAACACAACTTCAGAATCCTACTTTTCCTGTCTCTCCTTCTTTTTTTATAGCTCTCCGCGTAATCTATTTCTCATTCCTCTCGTTCGGCCTAAGTGAAAAGAAGGGACAGTCTGAGTCCGAGCTTACAACAGTCACATCAATTTCAAACGGGAAATAAACACATGTGGTTCTGGCACACTTCACATGTTGAAAATGTGTTATCAGACGTGAAACTATGCGTGATAACATATGAATATGTGTTCACTCGTGTCATTACTTGTAAACACATGTGGTTTTTGCACATGTCACGTGTGAAAAATGTGTGACTTTCCTCTAAGGCTGTGCTGAAGTCCAGTCTGAGTCCAGCCTCTCCTCGTCAGCCTAGTCTGCGTGCCACTGCAACCCTGGAATCCAAACATGCTGTCTCTGCCCAAGCATAAACCACTCTTGCCTGCAGAGAACCACCCAAGCTCCTAAACCCTGAAGAGCCGGGGTGAGCTCCAATATCACCACTGTTCAATAATGCATTTTCTATAACCTGCATGGTTGCACGGTTCCTGATATGTTAGCAGGAAAAGCTGTAAAACCTTTTTTTAGCTGTGTTCATAATGACTAAATGAATAGATAAACATGTTTCAGTATTCAGTAATGTGGTATACTACAGTATCCAGCAGTGTTTCAAGACACAAACTCCTCTTCTTCCACTGCTGTCGTTCCTCCTGATTGATCATCTGAATAGTAACTGATTCCACCAATGGGAAGGAAGCTTTGGCTGACTGCAGCAAACCAATGCACTGTAAGGTTACCGCAGACACTCTGACATACAATCACTGCAGTAGGGTCAAAAAAGTGTTTTTACCTGCGATTTAGACAAGCTGTTATATAATGACTGGTACAGCATGTACATGGTGAATATATGATACAGTGCAGTACATACCATGTGTATGTGGGTAAAGTACATGATATATCAAAATTTATAATCAAATATTTATTGTATGTATCTCAAATTTTATCCATTTTATTTTATTCATTTTTTGTATTCTGCATCATTTGAACATGACAGTCATCTTTACATTGAGTAAAAATTCATTATGACTGGATCAATAGAAATGCTCCAAATTAGCTTGAAAAAAAATCTGGTTCCATTGACTTACAGTGAAAGTAAAGACCTCTCCTGTAAAGTTGGCATTGTTTTTTACTGGATAGCGACGATACTAAAAACATACTTCAAAAACCTTTTTATTGAATGCGATGTGTGTTATTATCGTAATACTTTCTATACCATTACATATCTAGTTGCAAATTATTATTAAATGGCTGAAACTATAGAGCAATAATAATATAATTGTATTTGTAGCAATTTTATCACTTACCAATTCTTCAAGTAGATAACAACATATTGCTAATTGTCACTTTCTTTTTATACTGTGACCGAAAATATCTAAAAAATACCTTTTGATTTACAGAACAATTGAAATCTACATCAACTATTATATGAAACAAGGAAACAAAAAGTCTGTACTGTTGAATGACAGCAAATGTTTTGGAGCAATCAATCAAGCTCTGCACACTATGCTCACGCTTACACTCCTGCTTCGAGTCTGGCCATATGTGAACCCAGGCAGTGCTCCGAGGATATACACAGCTACTACAGGACGAGCCCTAATGGCCAAAAAGGAAAGACTCCCTTCTGTCTCACTTTGCCATCTCATCAAACTAAGAAATGCTAATTTTAGCACCTACTGCAAAACCTGCCAGAGTAAATCCCTTTAGTATGTACAAACAGTAATTACAGGGAGAGATTTAAAGGTGTGTGGCACGGAAACTGCTGCACCATACTCAATGTGTATACACACACTCAAAAACCATTACACAAGATTAATAAACAAGGAACAGGCCTTGTTTGCGTTCTTCAGACCAGAGCATATGGCCTTTCTCACATTCAGCAGCACAAATTGCCCACGCCGTGCAAGAGAACTCCTAAACAACTGCCCTCGAGGCATTTCAACATTGGAGGAAGTCAGCAAGCTCCTTACAGAAAAACAAATGACCCGTTTCACCCCTCGTCAAACGGCTAAACACTGTCTGTGCTCATAAGCCTCTCAGAGTCAGGGAGAGCAGACTTTAGACCTCCGCTGCCTCAGGCCTGGCTACCTCAGCCCTGGCTACCTCAGCTGAAAGAGAATTTTCTTAGACAGCAGCACAAAGATACGCTCCAGTTTTGTCTACATCCGTCAAACATTAAACAGACTAGAAAAAAACCCTAGCACAGCAGAAAAAGGAAAACAGAGGAGTTAGGCCAACTCTGAAAACATTGTACCATTCATAAATAAATTGGCTTTACAAACCACGAGGCAAACACGGACAACTGTCAGTTTAAATGAAAAAGAATTCTGTAAACTTTGTTTTTAATACTCACTTTTCAGAAACCGGACAACAGCAGATCTTCATGTTTAATTAGGGGGATGTTTGACCTAAGAAAAGTGCCCACTCAGACGAGGTAATGCTAAAGTGAACACTGGAGCTAATGTAAGAAATGTTATATACTGAGGAGAGCTCATCATCTACGAAAAATATTGATGATGAGCATCTTTTATTCTTACTACTACTTTAGCTACCAGATCTTAAAATCATTATTTATTGCTAGACCTGTTAAATGGACTATTTAGCCAGCAGTTTTGACAATGAGCTGTGAATTAAGTCCTCCAACTTGTTTAATCCAGTTTTCCAGCATAAGGAATGAAATAAAAGGCTAACAATTCTGACTAGTTACTAGTCACTGCAGGTTTGTTCTGAGGAGTTTTATTGGGGTCTTTTCTTCGTTTGACAATAAAGACTGTGAATGGCTGAGAGAGATGTCAATCGTTATTTAGCAAACAGTCAATTTAGCAATAATGAACACAGTTTATTGTGACGCCTTAGTGAGGAAGGAGACACGGGAAACATAGCACTTAAAGTGAATGCTCCTTTATTAAACTGGCTCCAGGCAGGAAATGCTGTCCAGCACTGGCTAGTGCAGTGGGGCAGCAGGCAGGTCACAGTAGCCACACAACCAACTCAACCAGTCCCACAGTTCAGCACAAAATAGGACATGCAAGCACATATAATGTCCACGACTGACCAATATTGTAGACAACTGTTTACAATATTAAAGTCTCTCTTACTGTGAGTGAACCTCTGCATGTCCACCATCGTACAAGCCAGTAGGACGCCTCAGTATATATTTTTTATATTTAAGCATTTGTTGAGCATTTAAAGTCTTTCCTTTTAATTCAGTAAATATTTACTAAATACTACATTTACTATGCCCTGTTTACCCCCCTGATTCAGTTCATCAAGCTTTCTGGACCCCGAGTAAGCATCAGGAGGGTTACAATAAAAAAAGCAGATTTCACCAGAAACTAAATAATAATAATAACAATAATAATTAATAATGATTCAATTTCCTTATTTCCTATTTTCATGCTTATTTTTATTGTCGGTGCCGCTCTCAAACTTTTAGCCTATAGCGCAGGTCCGACGGCTTTTTTGTAAAGCAATGAAAATGTGTGTGTCCAAAAACCACATTGGCTCAGCAACCATCTGTTGCTAGATGACTATGCTCAGAACAATGTGGGCCCCCGTGCAAATCATCCTCTATTCTTCAGCTCGGACCCTCTGATCGATCAAGCAGAACATCCAACCAAATCCCAGCGCTGCTGCCCTGCAGCCTTTACCTCACACGCACAATGCAGGTGAGACATAGGACACCAGACTAATCTGCTCATGCGTATGACCCTCCAGTGTCACTCAGTGGTGTCCTCCCCAATCCATCCTCGAGGCCTCACGTGTCGGGAAATCCCTCTTAACACACGCCACTAATCACACGAAAAAGAGGCCGAGGTGGAGGCGTCAACCATGAAGGCAAATACCCCCCAGTCAAACAAAGACAGCAATGTTTAGACTACTGGACTAGAACTTCATATAGATGTCTAGGCCAGAAGCGGTCGCATTGCTTTGTGGTTGACCTCAATATGTATGTGTGTGTGTTTATGTGTGTGTGTTTTTGTGCTTATACATGCATTTATGGTACATGACTGAGTCTGTGTGACTGTGTTTCTGCAGGTCTCTGGTACGGCAGAGGGAAAGTGCATGTGCTTGTTTATTTCATGTCTCCGGTGGCATGTACACCCATGAACCGCAGCCAAGCATTTTCAACAGGCCACAAATTACCAGGGTGCCGAAGGACAAAGGTGATGAGCCAGGCCTGCTTTGCCCAATTCAAGTTCTAATTTACCGAACATGAACGGAAATAAATAATGAAACGCCTAAATAATAGCAAACTTGTAAAACAGGAACGATTTAACCCGTTAAATGGCTGGTGGGTGTAGACATTCTACAAGAACAGCTTTCTTAAGAATGGTTTATATGCAGTAAGTAAATGTAAAAATGGCCTTAGAATGTAATAAGTTAAGGATTTTAAGGGGTTAAGAATGTATTATTCATGCATTTATTGATATTTACACAATATATATGCTGATGTAATGTATTTTATTCATATGGGAACAATGTACTGATTTCAATGTGGGCCCAAATACAGGCCACTGCAGGTGTTAAAGGGGTATTAAAGGGGCCATAACCTACATTGTTATTTTCTTAGAATTAATCTGGTTTTACTCATTTCAATTTAACACTGATATACGTAAATTTACCTGCTCTGTATCACATCACAAAAGGTTTAGCACTGCAAAACCAGTGAAATATTGCTTACAGTATGTATTGGGTGTATTGAGTCTACTGGGTGGATAAACTGCAATAGGTTTCATAGACAGATATGTGCAACAGAACTGTTTTTTATAACATCTCAAGAATGCTGAATTCAAAATGGGTATCTTAGTTTCCATATATGGACCATTTGTACGGTGAGAAATAGGGAGGAATACAAATAGAGGCCCTTTCATGCAAATAATTTCAAACATTTCTTTTATACAGAGAATCTCAAAAATATACATAATTATTCAATGTTTTCTTGTTCAGGAACACCCCAGTCAAAACAACAGTTTCTATAGCTAGGATCTATTTGATGTGTTACCAGAGAGAAAAGGATTTTGTTGCATATTTCCAAATTGACCTCTCTGGATTAGGACCAACAGTCAGGGTTTTTGATGTGCACAGAGCTGACACTGATAGATGGCAATCACGAGGCTCTAACTGATCAGCAGATAAAAGAGCAGCACGTAAACACACACACACACATTCCGCCTCAGTAATCCTGGATTACTACGGTGCCCTTTTGACAAGCTAATACCAAAACTCTCCATTCACCCTAAGTCCCCCCTCAGGCAGACTTTACCTGCCAGAGAATGGCCCAAATCCTGGCTCCTGCCACGTCTCAGATAGGGCTACAGTAAATTATGATAAATTATCAGGTTTGGAGGTTGCCCTCCAGTCTGGCTTTATCAGAGCGCTTTAAGAGTTCCAGCGAGGGGCCCTATGGCTGAAAAAAGGGGGTGATGGGGGGGGGCATGAAAGCTATAGCTGCTATCAGCCATCTCAAACACACTGCACAGATCAGAAGCATGCGTGCACAGACTCAAGAATGGGCAGTTACCGTCTGGTAGAGAGAGTTTAGGGTATGCTCTAGGCTGCCATAATTATTCAAATACTATAGCTTGATAAAAAACAACAGTTTACTTTGCCAGATTGTGATTAAGTTGAAGCTTAATATATATTTAAGATCCTACTACTGGTCTAAAGAATACATTTATTTATATGCATTTTGTTGATGTGCATGGTGTTCGTGCATGGTTTGTTATTTCAGTTAGTTACGTTTATTTTTAACTTTTTTTTTTAATCACTCTGAAAACCACTCCAAATAATACCAGTGTAGTAACTGATACAAGTAGTGACAGCTCTGCTGTGTTGAGCTCTAAAGCAGGCTAAGAATAGAACAGACAATGTCCATTCATTACTGTTAGTTTCTCATCAATAGTTAAGAAAAGTGCTTTGTCTACAGTTGATAGAAAACATGTTTGCATGGTTTAACCAAACTTTCACTGTGATTTCAGATCCAGCAGTCGAGAATAAGCCACCGCTGCTGTCCCACGCTTGAACACACACACATACACACACACCGTGAACACACCTCTGCCTGCCATCCCAGAGAGGGGCCTCTCAGTGAGGGGCAGAGTATCCCTCCAGCACTGTAAATAACCTTGTTTATCTAGAGGACATCAAACGGATGCTTCATGGCAAGATGAGCAAACCAACTGGGGCCGAGTTAATGATGGGGGGAGCGGAGAGCTGGCCATGTTTACATCCACAAACCCTATTACTTTTCTCTGTTTGGTCATTCCTGTCACCTCCCCCTCCACCAGGACAGAAGAGCCTGCATTCACACACTAAGAGACCAAGTATTCTCTCTCTCACACAGACACTCTCTCTTTTTACAGATGAGAAAGTGGTTTCCCAGAGCATTTAGCACCATCACTGTGCACTTCAAACAGCCCCAGGGTGACCCAGCACTGCAGCTGACCTCTGACATTAGATGTACAATAATAAACACATAGGTAAAGATTTCTAGTGGAAATCTACAACAAGTATTTTGTACTGATTTTACCATTAAATACATACGTTCTGTCATTAGTGATGAACTAACCTGAGAGTTAACCTAGGCGTGTACATTTTATTTTATAACAATATAAATAATAATTGATCAAATGGGTGGCTGTCAATATACTTCGGGGGCTGTCTAAGTATAGTCTATGTGTGGGAAGCAGGGGATTTAGGGACTAGGATATAACATTACAAGTTGTAAATACATACACTACCGGTCAAATGTTTTAGTACACTACCAGTCAAACCTTTTAGAACACTACCAGTCAAACATTTTAGAACACTACCAGTCAAACCTTTTAGGACACTACCAGTCAAACCTTTTAGAACACTACCAGTCAAACCTTTTAGTACACTACCAGTCAAACCTTTTAGAACACTACCAGTCAAACCTTTTAGGACACTACCAGTTAAACCTTTTAGTACACTACCAGTCAAACCTTTTAGAACACTACCAGTCAAAAGTTTTAGTACACTACCAGTCAAACCTTTTAGTACACTACCAGTCAAAAGTTTTAGTACACTACCAGTCAAACCTTTTAGTACACTACCAGTCAAACCTTTTAGAACACTACCTGTCAAACCTTTTAGTACACTACCAGTCAAAAGTTTTAGTACACTACCAGTCAAAAGTTTTAGTACACTACCAGTCAAAAGTTTTAGTACACTACCAGTCAAACCTTTTAGTACACTACCAGTCAAACCTTTTAGAACACTACCAGTCAAACCTTTTAGAACACTACCTGTCAAACCTTTTAGTACACTACCAGTCAAAAGTTTTAGTACACTACCGGTCAAACCTTTTAGTACACTACCAGTCAAACCTTTTAGAACACTACCAGTCAAAAGCTTTATTACCAGAAATGTATATGTAATTTGTGTAGAAGGTGCAGGCGGTTACTGCATGTATAAAAATATGTATCTCCAATTTTGTTGATTTTTTTTATTTTTCTTTATTATTTGAACATGGCAGCTGCCCTTAATATCATGTTAAGTTGCATGATGGACCAATAGAAATGCTCAAAAATCACCAGAAATATATTTTCTTTACATTAATTACATTCATAAGTTTTTTTAAAAAGGGTTTTTGGTTTTTGGCATAAAGATAACTTGTACAGTTACTATTCTGGATACTTGCAACAATACGTAGACATCATTTAAACGTAATAGAATTGGTGGGAAAAATACTAAATAACTAGAAAATACAAGGATAAGTGCAGAATAACCATTAAGGCTTGTGCTTTACAGCTGAGCAATAGATAGCTGAAGGAAGTCCAAATAAAACAGCTGGTGAAATAATTCATACTAGAAAATCCAGCATGTACCAACAAGGCTGTGCATTCAATGCTGGTAAATCAGCAACAGACCAGCATAAACCAGCATTAAATGTTGGGCTGTTTAGTATTATAACAGTCAGTAAATAAGTGCCATGGGTTGTGGCTGTTTTTACCCAGAAAGCACTGTCCTGAAAAATTCAGTGCTTTAGACTGAAGGCCAAGTACCAAAAGCAAAAGTTCATGTCATTTTTAAAGAGACATTTTTAAGAGTAATATATTCTTTTATACCGTTTGGAAGCCCTGTTTGCTTTTCCCCCTATATATATTTTATGTAAAGTCATGGAGGACTCGGTCCCGCTCAGTATGCGAGACAGGATCATTTGGAACTTATGAAGTGAGGAAGCAGGCAGGTCGGTTGGAAGGCCTCTGTGTGTTGACAGCAGTGCAGAATGGTCTGCTGCAGTAGCCTGTGACCTCTGTCTTTGCCTGGACACCGGGATCCAGAAACCGATAAGTAGCTAGCAAAGCTTTGCGCACTGCAGAAGTTAGTGCACATTTATTAAAGTAGTACATAATAGATTTGTGCACATAAAATTAAAAAAAGAGAGATCCTTAAATTCAGACCAGAAGCAGACATATCCCGATCCCCATGGTGAGTGCCTTCGTAAGGCCTTGCCTTTCAGTCAGACCTCTGTGAAAATGATCAGTTCTACTTGCCTACTCTTGAGTTATGCTATCTCACATCTCTGATGATGTGTCTGGACTTTTCAGTAACTGTATTTTGGTGTGTTCATTATCAGACTGACACACACACATGTCCTATCAAACCACATTAATCTGCCACCCTGCTTGTCAGTGTATAGACCCATTTGAGAAAACAAAATGATAAGCAACTCCTCCCTGTCTGTCTCTGCCCCTCTCTCCCTCTCTCTCTCTCACCCTTTTATCAGGAAGTCAACCAGAGGTCCCCAGCTTCTTGGCGTCAGCAGGAATGGAAGCTGGTTGAGGCTCCAGGGTCCCTGTTAAACACATAGAACTCCTCGCCTCTGAGACTTCAGCCTCTAACTGCTTTGCAAGAGAAAAGCAGAGAAGTAGCCCCTTCGTGGGAGTTTTTGCATTTTTCCACAAAATAAAGAATCTAAAGCATTTTTGAATGAGGCTCAAGTAAAAATGACACCAAAAACTCCCAGCAGAATAAGCTACTGAACTCTTTCTTTAAAACACACAAAGAAACGTGACATGAAAAAGAAACTTATGGCTTGAGGATTAGAAAATGAGCAATGCTGAGACCATGGTTTATTTATTTAATTTCCAGTCAAAGATATAAGGGAGAGCAACTGGATAAGGAAGAGGAAAGTCAAAGCAAAATAGCTGAAAACAAGGAGAGTTTCCAAAGCTGAAGATCAAAAAATTAGTACTGGGACTCCAAAGAACCGCAAGACCTGGAAGCCCACCAAACCCACCACTAACAGATAAACTGAAAGGTTGAAAGGATGCCAAGAAGCTGTCACTGAGAAAAGAAACTACAAAAAAGTGCAAAACAGCATTAAACAACAAAGTTGTTGGTGTTTGTGGAACAGTGGTATGGCCAACCCAGAGTCCAGACCTCAACATCATCAAATGTGATTGGGTTACTTAAGTAATGGGAGGAAGAAGATTTAACCAAATTATAAGACTGAACTTTGGAGGTGTAAAAAAACATCCCTGCAGATTTCTTTGAAGAACTGAAAACAAGTCTGACAAAAACACTGGAACCTATAACAGCTATGCATATTTAATTGAATTGAATTTAACAATAGATTTATATATGAAACAAATAAGAAAGGGGATAGGCAGTAGGACAAGGTAACTGAACAACCCAATCATAGGCACTGAGATGCTCTGCTGTGAGTATGTTCTGTTATTTTAAGGATTTCACCTTAGGGTCTGTAAAATGAATTGAACCTAATCAGGAAAGTCTCATATGCCATCACAAGCCGGTCATGTTACAAATACAAAAATCAGAAGTCTAGTTAGTTTTATTGCCTGCTGCTACTTAGAAAGCTGTAATGTCCTTAGGGCATGCTGATAAAAACATCAAAGCTCTCTAATAAAACATCAGCTTTGTATCAAATCACATGAACAGAAGCCACGTAGGCCTTTATCGTTCTGTATCGTTCTCTTTTTTTGGCTTGAGGACAAAGGCACTCATATAAAGTAGACCATGGAACAGAGAACGCAGTAGACTGTGGGTAGACCATAGAAAGAAGGGGGTGATGAGAAAAGCCAAAAGAATTGGCCATGAGGAAGAGAAGATAAAAGCTTTGAAAATACAGGAGTCTCTTAAGGCAATGTTAATGAAAGAGGTAGAAGGCGACAGGCCTCGGACTTGACAAGACAAACAAAGGGGAGGAAATGCTTTATGTCTTTTTAATGAGCCTAATTAGTTCCTAAGTGCTTTATGCGGATGGGGAGGGGAGTTTCAGGGTTTTAAAGAGGAGGAGGGTGATGGGAACACTGGGGTGATGACTGAGCAGTAAGGAATCGCAGGACAAGCCAGTAAATTTAATGGAAATTAAAAAAAAAGGGAGCTTTAGCTATCAGCTCCACTATCTACAGCCTTTAAAACTGTTGCCCCGCAGCTTCCAAATGGCTCCATGTGTCCATTGACAAAAGTAGCCCTCTTCACCCTTGCTAAGTGACTGTGTAATTCTAGAGATAGGGGGTGAGAGGTTGTGGGTCAAAGTAAGCCCCCCAGGATCTTCTTTAGCCAGTAATATAACACCGCACCAGCACTAGCACCAGCACCAGCACCGGCACTTCACATGTGACGGACTTTGGTGTTTGAGAACAGGTCACTTCTTAACCTCTCCGTCTATAATAGTCTATAGAAGATCTGAGAAACCAACATGCTCTATGTTATACCAACGATGCTGCTGCACAATGAGTCATATTGTATGTATACCACACAGGACTGTTGTCCATATCCTCTTTCACTGAGTGCTAGGAATACACAGTGAGTATAGTGTGTTTGAAAACAGGCAAGGTAACAACATGATTTATATTGGGGTGAACCATAAAACAAACTGAATGGAAAATGGAATATGGTTTTATTTAAATGTTGACAATAGTAAAGCTTACATTAGACTTGCGACCTTAAACATTATCTCCCAGTGACGTGATAATTCCAAGCCCTCCTTATTAATGGCATGTCTGTGTACGTCATTGATCCTGAACATTTTGGTTTCATATGAAAAGGAGATTGAACCTAAGAGGAAATGGCATAAGCAAAGCTCCAAGGCCGATTTACGAAATCAAGGCCTGATGTGGATATAAATGAGGAAGGTAAGTCATCGACGTAAGGCCTTCTCATGCTGAGACATCTGTTTTAGTCCTTATTGGTATAAAGACAGCATAGATGCCAAGGTTTTTGGTCAGAAGAAGGCTGATTCCTTCATTACTTTGACCTTGCTTTAACGTCCCACTATTTCAAGCAGAAAGGTTCTCCTTTTATGTGATGACTTTTACCTCTTCTCCGTGCCCTTTTTGTAGGTTGCGTGTACCAGAATCACCCCCCTCTGTGCTATTGCAAGAAACAAGGCCCTGGAGGATAACAAGTTTAAAATTACAGGGAGCCTACTGGTTCCAAATGTCTCCGTATATAGCCAAACTCTTCAAACTGTATTAGAAAGCAGGTTTAGTGTCACTTAGGTATTGGATGGGTTCTGTTCCCATTCAACCACATCATAAGAGCACAAGATCTGTCGGGAAGGGCTGTCCGGCTGCATTACACTCATCACCACTTAGCCAGATAGGTAACTGACAGCTGACTCTGTGACGGTCATACAGGAGGAACTCTTGGATTTGTCTAATGTTTCTAAGGTTGGCAGAATTCTATCCCTTCCTTCCAGTATACATTTTAATCTAAGGCTGTGTTTTCTTTCCAGAAATTAGTCAGGCTGATGCAAAGCAGATGGACTTGCACTCCAGCCCTGCTCACAGAGAGACGTACTAATTCATGCCTCTAATGGTCCTTAATAACCTGCAGACTTTAACAGACCTCATTTACACTGCATAAAAAAGGCCCTGGAAATGTTGGGGCAACTTCCCAGAGATTTAAAGGTTTTGGTTCACCTGTGGAGTGGGACTCGGGCCTTTGTGAGGGTCTGGCGGCATCCTCCAGCGCCACAACTTTCAAGGCCGTAATTAGCCTAAGACTCCAAAAAGTGATGCATGACCTTCCGAAACAAGCTACTACAATTCCAACTACTGTGGTCGCCGTGCCCGGTGAAAAAACTACTTCAAGGGGGGATTTCTTTTTCTTCCTACTTTCAAATTCAATAAAAAGTGTTGTTTTTGGCAGTCTGCCCAGAGCTGTTAACATAAGAACGGGCTCCCTCCGAGCAGCGGAGAGAGCAGCATGCGCCACGGTGCCCACAGGAAGTCTGCAGCAAGCTAGAGGGCCTCTTCAGACCATGCCAACACACACTGCGCTTCAGGGGACCGGGGCCTGCACACACACTCATACGCAACATGCCACAATGAGGGATCTGGTTTAAAGCCACAATCATAGATGTGTAAAGCCATTTTATTTACATTACGTATATGGTATAGTCTCACAGGTTCACAAGGATTACACCTTTTAAATGCTCCACTGTCTAAACAAAAATTCTACCCCACTGAAAACAATGTAGCCCCTCTCAGTGACTCAAAAACAATAATCCATTACCAATTTCTCCCAAACTGTAATGGAATACTCATTAGCTTCTGGAAAATAATCTCATCATTCATTACTTTATATTACATTACTCTGTAAACCCTAATCATATCTGTACCAACAGGAAGGTACATGGGAGGATCTAGTAGTCACTTTCAATCTATTTAGAAAGAAACATCCATCCACCTATCCATTATCTGCCGCTTAATCCCGCTAGTCAGGGTCAAGGGGCGGGCTGGAGCCAATCCCAGTGTCATCGGGCAAAGGCAGGGTACACCATGGACAGTTTGCCAATCCATCGCATGGCCAACACTCACTCACACACTCACACCTATGGGCAATGTAGAGTGACCAATCAACCTATCATGCATGTCTTTGGACCCGGATCGTCTTGCTGTGAGGTGACAGTGCTAACGACTACACCACCGTGCTGCCCAGGAATAAACAGGCAAACACAATTTAAAAGGCAAGTTGAGTTGAAAAATGGCCAATGCTGTCCACAAACTAAAAACTAGCATCTGTCAAATGTTCAAAAGCAGCTGTCTTGAAATAAAATCCTTAAAAATATAAAAAAGTGTGAAGCTGCAATATTTATTTCTTATTAACATGATTAGATACTTTGACAGATTGCCTGTTAAATGTATAATGCTTCACGCTCTTGTGCTGCTAATATACACAATACAGTATAACTGTATGTTAATGCATTCAGAATTTCTTTTTTCTCCAAAAAGCTACACTTCCTATATATTATTTCAGCAGTCTCAATGTCAGTGCTGACAATGTATGGTCAATTTTTGAAAAATGGCAATTTGTTCATATTAACTTAATATTAACTTAGTATGTAAGAGGATTGCTGTGGGCCAACTCGCTCTGTGGTCTATTAAGTCTATAATGTAGCACATCAATTCTGTCATGTTTCCAGGAAATGCTCATAGGACGTTATTCGCAGTTATTGGCGATAAGCTTGTTTTGCTAGCATATGCTTCCCTGATTTCCTCTGCTGATTTCAGCAATTACCCCATTAAACCGCAGTTTTCATCGGTTCTCTTTATCATATATGTGCATGGAACCCATTATGTTAACACATTATTTTGTAGAAATGTCTGATAACAGTTCCAATGTGTGGAGTTCAACCAACTCCAACTGTCAAGATGGCTTTCCATCATCCGCAAAGATGAATAATCATTCAGTTTCTCATCTGAAGCAGCGGCTCTGGAGTGTGATTGAAGTGCCCACTTCAAACTAGGGTGGAAATGACTTCAGATCTGCAATCAGCACTTCATTTAGATTGGAGAGCCATTGTGTTGCTTGGGCTTGATGCTATTTTTCAACACCATCTGGAAAACCACTCAAATGGTATCCATACCTGGGGTTGTTGTTAACATGTTTATGTTCGTTGGTGTCACTCCAAAGACTTCTGTTAACCACAGCAGTAAAAGAAAAATGCCTTATACAACCATTAGCCATATTTTTATACTCTAATCTGCAATATCTGTATTTGTGGCCATGTCTGAAGTAATTACACAAAACACTAAAGGTCACCAAAGTGAAAGACTGATGCTTCTACAGAACTTAAACACGATGACAGTAGGAGTGAGGAAATAATTTGAGTTTAAGAGCTCCACAGGATGTGGTTTACTGATGGATGGGCAGAGAAAAAAGTTTGTTCAGAAAACGGCACGGAAGAAAGTTATTATTTGCACATTAATTCATCATCCAATCATGACATGTTCTCCCAGAGCAATGTATATGATTTCATAATTCAAAATCCATCATCAAATTCTTGGAAACACTTTTCACATCTCCCAGCGTGTGAGAATCGTACAGCACCGTGTCTTATTTGTTTATCTGAAAAGTCAACCGCACTGCTCCAGACTACCTAGCCTGGATGTATCTTCCATTAAAGGCTGTCCAACAGTAATTTTCACAGCAGGCTCTGTGGCGCTGGGCTTATATTACACCCCATTTCACCCCCGCAGACTCACTATCACGCATTTATTTGGAGAAGCAAAAACAGGCGCACATTTTTGGCCACCCACAGAGGAACGTCCATGCATTTCCTCTGATTACTTATTCCAGCAACATGCCCAGAATGAAATAAGATGAAACCAGACACTCACATTCAGGGCCTGATTTAGTGCCTAATGCTTGATGTGACGATGTGATTTAGCTTCTGGGCAGAGTGAATGGCTGTCTCTGGGATGGGCTTAGTAAATGCAAAGAAACAACAACTAGAATGGCCCTCAGATGTAAACAGAGGTGTGCTACGATGCTGTGTAACTCGATGATTTTAAAACAAACATGATGAATTTAATTTTTGTCAGTTAGGGGAGCAATGTGGAGAGTAAAAAACTAATATTTTCTGTGTGAATTAGTACAAGATTCGAGAAAAAGCCATTTTTTTCATATTCTCATATTACTACACCAATGTGATCTACAATTTTAGGTAGACGAACTACCAGAAAGGTTCATATGACGTTTTTATTCATATGTTTATCAAAGACAAACTATATATTTTATTGTAATTGTGTTGTTACAATGGACACCACCTATGAGATAAGCTGTAACATCTGTATTCGTGGTATTTTGCTAAACTGTTCACAAACAGAAAGGTTCAATGCAAAAGTTTGGGTGCCCCTGGACATGGTTTAGCTTTCTTCTACACACAACCCTCAATTACAGTTTATTTGCTGCCATATGTTTCATTTTTGTGTCAAATTAAAACCTGCAGGAAAAGTCTCAGGCTGAGGATGTGGTCACTTATTTTTACCTAAAAAATCTAAAGATTGTACACTTTGGATTTTTGTGTTGCTGAGGTTGTACAATAAAAATGATCAATCCTGTTCAAATAGAAGTATTTTAAAAGCCAGAATGTGTTAGGTTGTGGTCTGCGCTCCCCTTACACACGTCATTAAGCTGGCTAAGGTCCTTACATCCTTAATTTATTATGGAAATAGACTCCAGCCAAACCCACTGCAAACTGTTTGTCCTGGAAAAAACATTAACAATTGCCTGCGAAATATCAAGCAACAACATGCTAACACGTTTCGAACGGGAAATATACTTTAGAAACATGGGCAGAGGTTTCGGCTGGGCAGCGGCAATTCCTTTAGTCAATATGAGAATGGATGTGAAAAGCAGATGGCGAATCCCGGTCACCTTTCCTTCATTTCCAACTTACTCTCTTTTTCCTTGTGTGCTTTTCTCTTCCTCTCACAGTGCCAGTGCTTTTTATCCACCCCTTTCTTCTCTCCTACACACACTCTCTCATCTCCCCTCCTTCCTCACACTTTCTCTGCTCATCTGAAGAGCCTGCGTGTCTGCCGGTCGCGGCTAGCAGACGACACCTCCCTCTCCCTCTGAGTTCGGGCGTTCTCTGGCAGTCGGGGTGTAAAGTAATGACTGTTCAGGAAAGGAGATCCGCCAGCGCCTCTTCCTGTCAGCAGACACGTCAAGGTGAACTTGGGACTCCTTAAATAACCAGCGCCGCTGACCCCTTCACCCGCGCCAGGCATGAAGAGTAAAGGATGCCTCGCGTTTACAAGGACAAAAACGCCTTTTTAACTACATTTGCATCTGCAGGGGTATCAGTGGGTATTTTTAAGTTTGGATTAACAGGATTTGCTGGGCCGGTTTAATTTGGATATGCTTAGCGAGGGGCTCTAGCGCGTGCTCTCTCTCCCTCACTCTCACACATATACACAGGAACATACTTTGATCCAGCCCGGTCTACATTGGTCTGTCATCAGGCAGCGCACTGGACGTGCTCTGAGTGCCCCTCATGCCAGGTGCTTGATGTCCACCACTGACCTGTGGAAGTCCTGACACTAGAGGCACTCTAACAAGGCATGATGGAACTTATGCAAGAAAACAGTTCAAATGTTTTCACACAGCACTACTGACCATCCATCCACTACTTTCCATTTCCACTAACGACACCAGTGTAAAGCTCTTAAACTAAATGCTTTATATTCCTCTTATTAAACACATGACTTGTTACTTAGTTATTCCTATATTAGTCAGATACTAATATAAATAATACTTTTAATGGTGAGAAATTGTTGTCAAACTTATATGCAAGGTATGCACTGAGGACAGTGCTGTAGAGGTAATAGGCTGTTATTCCACTGAAGATGTTTGTGTGGTGTTATGTTGTGTGGTGTAATTATTTTTATATGACCATTTTATAACATTTGAATCACAAGGTGCTTTTAAGACAATCGTTTACAGATGGATTATGTAATAAGGATTTATATGTAATTAAAATTTATAGGAGTTATTTGTAATTAACCTCTGCTCTTATTGGGCCTGCGCCTCATTTGTCTATTAACTTCACAAATCAGTCAGATCTAAAACACCCCATAAAGCTTTAACTTGAATGGGGGAGCTAGACCACTGTAGGCTGAATAGGCGACTATATGTAAACGCATAAGTTTTGTAACCAATTAAAGAGACCCCCATCATGAAAAACGAAGATTAAGAGTTTGGGTTAGTATTTAAACAGTTTTAGAAATCCAATCCAACCAATACAAACACATATATTGAGTAAATAGACATGAATGGATTATGCCTATTTAAACAAGTAATTCCCTCACTGTACTATCACATGTGGGTTTAAGAAAATATTAAAATATGGACTGGAATTGACAATGGACTACAATATGGATTATATAAACAAGGGGTACGTTTTAAATATTTATGTTGACATATTAAATGAAACGATTTTATTTTAAAATAGTAATGTTTTCACTGATATGGGCGCTAGTAGCACACTGGAAGAATAGAAAAAGCCTTTCCTGCATTCATGACTTCATGATTTGTTTCCTGAGATCTAATTATTTTAATTAAAAGAATGCTGAATATGGAAATTTGTCATGAGATTAGTGGAGTCTATCTGTGAAGTGAGTCTGTGGGTGGCAGTGGCCGTTGTGTACTGTCCTGTGTTGTGTGCTGTGCTTCATTGTTGCTAGTGCAGGAGGGTCGCTATGAAAAATATGCCATACTCAGAGACCCCACAAGTCCAGCTCCGATTACGCACACGCTAGATATGGCTTCCCCTCGGCCGCCGGCCAGGTAAACTGTCAAAGCTCACTTCCTGTGGCGGGGAGGTGCGGCTTTAGAGGCCTTTATCCTCTGGCCCTTCCTGCTGTCCCCGCTCGCTTTTTCCCTCTCGCTTAATCCTCGCGAATGGCCAGAGACATGAGACATGTGCCCCGCTCTTTCCACCAGCCAGCAGCACTCATATCCAGCCTGGATCTCCAGAGGAGCTGCCACACTAGTGTGGGTGACGCACACGTCCAAAGATAGATCCTTTAGCCCAACTCTCATGACCCTCTGCATTACCTCTAATGCCAGCCGATGTTCGCCTGTAGTCTGATTTCAATCGCAAAGCAGCTAAATCCTTCGGGGAGTCTGATTTCTTTTGGTGAGGCGGAAATGAGCACGTTGGGGGCGTATGGCGTATAGAGGTGAAGGGGCAGCGGTCTCTTTCTTCTTCTCTTTCCTGACTCTATGTCCAAGAAAGTGCCATTCAACCCCTCAGCAAACAATGTGTGGATTCAAGGAAACTCAGGGGGCTTAGGCCTGGACTCAATCTAGCTGTCATGGAAGTTTTCCTGCTCTCCGACAAAGCTGTGTGCTTCTGTCCTTCAGGGAAATCTCTAAGAATATCCACTGCTGTGTCGTTATCATCTCTAATATTTGCTCTCACCTAGGTTATTGATCTCCATGGTGACACAAACACTTTCGTAATGCAGGCTCCTAGTGCAGCACTATTTCCACACATCTATAAATCTCTGCCTCTATGCACATCCCATATGCATACATCAGTATCTCTGTTTTCCCAAATAGCTTAGGCAACAACAGAGGTGAGCTTTAGTGGCACTATGACACACATCCTGCTGTCTAGGACACTATCCCGCCGATGCCAAATGCTGAATAATTATGTTTACACACACTCATCTGCTGCTCAGAAAGCTACTGAGGTCACAGCACAGTTTTGGAACAGGTATGTCAGGCATTTTCGACTGGTACAAGACTTACTAGCCACCCTGATGCATGACACTTGATTCATGTGAGTGGACCCAAATCTATGCTATGAAGAAGATTCATACTTAGCACTACACTATAAGACAATGCCATATTTTAATAACAGCGGAAGAGCGTCACTATTGTCAAACCTGCTTTAAAAATAATTACAAAGAAAGAAAATGAGAGAGAGAGAGAGAGAGAGAGAGAGAGAGAGAGAGTTAGACAAATTATAAGCAGCTATTTATGGAATCCATGGAACAGTTAAAGTTGGACCGCTAACATGTGACTGCAGAGCAAAGTAAGTTAAGGTGATACACTAAATCATCTTCATTTCCTCACACTGAGACCAGAGACCATGAGTGCACACAGGGGAAGTACATCTCTTATGGCATTCCAACTACTCTAGAAGACCAAACAGCGGCCAAAAGCATATAAACATTAGTCAGATTATTCATGGCAATGTGAAATAAATGAATCAGGTGTATTAATGGGTGTCTTAAGTGTCTAATAGCCAGAGGTGTCAAGTAACAAAGTACAAATACTTTGTTACCTTACTTAAGTAGAAATGTTGGTTATTTATACTTTACTGGAGTAATTATTTCTCAGACTTTTTACTTCTACTCCTTACTTCTATTTATAGGCAACTTGTCATCATATCTTCTGCTCTATGAAACACATGTTAATACTCAGTAGTACACAGATATGCTTCTTTAATATATTTGCATTGCACTAAAATACATTCATTTTTAATGGGCATCGGCTGAAACAGGAAGCCTAGCACATCCCAAATTGATCAACATTAACTTTTTAATATAACCTTATAGTCATTATGTCTTTTAGAAGAATGGGGTTTTTGGGGATGTGGGCTAGTGCACTATAGACCCCTGTGGTGCGGCCTAAGCTTTTGTCCTTAATGGCATTTTTTTCTCCTTATATTACTTTTACTTTTATACTTTAAGTAGTACTTTTAGCAGTACTTTTACACTTTTACTTGAGTAAAAATCTTGAGTTGATACTTCAACTTCTACAGAAGTATTTTTATACTTCTAACTGAGTATTGAATGTGAATACTTTTGATACCTTTACTAATAGCAGAATAGCGATGAATTTCTTTCTAATCTAGCTCAGATGACCATTTGCCTTCATGAAAATAAAATTCTGCCGCATGTCACAGTTGAAGCAAATGGGGTACAAGGCATTTTCAAACAAGAGCAGTTCTGTAAACCCAACTGCTAATGCAACAAATGGTATATAGAACAAAGTTTGTTTAAATGTGCTAAAATACTTTTCAAGCAGACATAGTCATAAGCTGAAGAACTGTGCTAATAGATGATTCTCCTGCAAGGTTCTGTCAGGCTTCTGTTATACAGCGTAGATAATAGAACTGCAGGATAAGGTGACTTTTCTTTTTTCTTGTCCTGTTCTCACTGATTGACAGCTACCTCACTGAGAGCAGTAAATCCACAAATAGTATAAGTTGTGTGGTATGATTTTGCCATAAAATACAGTTTTTTATCTGTATGTCTGTGCATGTTTCATGACAGGCTTCTAAGGGCCACCGACGGGGGCCACTCCAGCCTTCTCTTAGCACTCAAAATAAACAAAGGAATGGGAGCTATCTGAACATTGCCCGCAAGAATGATTGACAGGCAGCAACTGGAGGCAAGGGACTACTACATATGCATTCATATTCATAGAGTATAACAGTATCCATTCACATACGGTAAAGCCTACATATGTACATTGTTAGAAGTGTAAAAAAAATAAATAAAAAGTAGTGTGAGTTTGAAAGATTGGTGGGGCTGGGTATCTAAAGGGGGAATCTATATCTCTCTACATCTTGTGTGTCATATGCGTTTTTTTTTACTTTATACTGTGATTAAACAGTCCTTGAGATGTAAACACAGTCATTGAGAGGGGTTTGATTTGAAGTAGTTAGTTGAAGAGAAACATACAGACTCATATTTCTTTACAGTGGTGGTGATAGGAATCAGAGGTCTCTGGATGGATCCCATGAATGGATTCAAACTAAATGGATTAAAATACATTCCAAGTCTAAACTCTCATAAAACAATGTGTCAGGCATCAGGAAGCATATATCGAACCACTTCATGTAATAACCTTCTGTGAGGGAGCTTTTAGAGCCATTAACCTCTTCAGACGCCTGGTTCCTATCACCACCACTGCAAGCAATGTTTTCACTTCAAATCACTCTGAATGACTTTGTTTACATCTTAACTATATAATTATGTAGACAGTTCCTCTTTACATTTTTGAAAAGTGTTACTCCACAAGGGATAAAATGAAGGGGTGACTCATCTTCTTCACCAGGATAGTGACATCTTGAATTGAACTGAACTTAACTGGGTTCACGGTGAGATCAGGAAGTCTCCCACAGCAAAAGCCGTAAAGTACAAACACACGCAAACACAGACACCATCTGGGATGTCCGCTCAGTTAACACACTGATGACTACTACTGATGGGCCAATTAGCACTCAGATGTGTGCGCTGTCTCCCCCCCCTCTCTCTTTCTCTCTCTCTCACACACACTCAAGTTAGTTAATGGCTCACACCTGGAGTCTGTGGTGTGGAAACAAGAGATCAAGGTGTTGTAGCTAAAGGGCTGTGACACTCCTCAAAGTGACTACAATAAGCACTACAGAAAAGCTAAAGCCTCCTTGCTGAGCACAAGAAGGACAGCACATCTTACAGATGTGTACTATACAAAGAACATGCCTTGTTTTAGCTTAAACAAGCAAGTAATCTTGCTGTCTTAGTGTTTTGAGCTCACTGAAGGTCTAATAGGAAGATAACAGAACGATAACATTTGTGTTACATGCCTTTAATTTATTATTCAAAGTCCAATTCAATCTAAATGTCAAGGCAGCCAGACACAAACGAACTTGATGTGTGATGCAAACACTGGTTTAAAATGTACAGCCCACTCGCCAGTCAGATATGAAAACTAAGTTGATGCATTTAGGGACATCAGCTTACGATAGATTAGCTTGTACATTCATGTTTTTTAAACTAAGGATACAAAACAGGGTGACCAATTAGAACAGAGGTTGATATAACAAAAACGGCCTGTTTAATTCTATGGGACAAAGAGAAGTCAGAAATTTGTCATGTAAAAATAAATTATGACTGTTTTGGTACATACTCTTAGACAAATGTCATAACTGATATGGCTATGTATTGGCAAAAGCTTAGCGATGCAATCTGTATCATGTTACAGGGGCTATGATGTAATATATTGAGATATATTGTGATACTGTAAGCAGGGGGTATATGGCCATTTTTAAAATCTAGTTTTAGGAAATATGTCATAATCTAAACACACACCAACATAGGCATAGCTTTGCTACTATTAGCAGTACACAGTCACACTACTTGTTTAGCTGGTTTGGAAGAGTAACACTAAAGAACACTGCTATCTGGTTTAAAGGCAACACAAAATGAACCACTGTGTACCACAATCAGTAAATTATTGAAAAAAAAATCTATAGTGTGTTTTTGAAAATTAGTATATATCTAACATTTTCAAAGTTTTCTTAAATCCCTAATAACCTAACAAAAAATACAGGACAAATTCAAAATGCAGGCCCTTTAAAACACTGTGATATCCGTGCAGTGCATAATGGAGCTGGAGACAGTCTGGAAACCAAATTGCCTAAATGATTCCTCAAATTCTGTATATTGCAATCAGATGAACAAACAATATTGATACATGTATTCATTTTAAATTTATGGGGGTGAGGATCAAATGAATGCCTTCAATGCCTTCATCAAAATAAACACTCATGTGGACCTTAAGATGCTCAAAGAACACAATAAAAAACATTCCTGACTTAATTGCATCTTACAGCCGTCTGCAATATCAGTATTACAACTTATACAGCGTTACACTGTGTAGCCCTAACAGACATAAGTGTGCTGAGCCAAGCTGACTTGTTATCCACCAGCTACAGATCTTCCTGACGGTTCAGTCTGCTCTGGAATGCCCAGATGATGCCATCTCGTTCCTCTGGTTTGCATCATAACCCACCTGACACAAGTGAAAGCCAAAGGCTGCCAGCAGCACCCGAAATATGACTGCACCTGTCACCATTGCGATGCCAGGCCAGGGGCACAAGTGCACTCCTGCGGGTTTGTGGTGGGATGAGCTAGAACAACATTTATTTATGTTTCTTCTACTATTAGCTACCTTTAAAACGACAGAGACGGAATGAAATGTATCGGGCTCTGATCACATCTCCATCCCACGACCATAACTAACAATAGCTGTCCTCACATATACCTGCAGGACCAGAACAGGAGAGGGATTTTGTGAAGGGGAACCTCAAAGAGCCTCAGTCAAAGGCGTAACCACAAAGCAAATTTACCAGAATAATTAGTCGTGGCAAGCAAAGCCCTATTCACAACACTGGCACAGGTGTGTTGCAGTCAGTAGGCTAGGTTTAGAGGAGAATGGGTGGATTTGGGTGTAAAGTTAGACATACCTGGTGGGCACAGACAGCTGTGGGGGGCTTCCCGGGTATCTCGAATCTTCGGTAGACGAGACGCTAATTTCTGCAAAAGAAGAATAAAGAGATTAATGGTCTGGTTATATAAGGAAAGACAAAGATGTAAAGCTAGTCAGACATACACACACAAGAGAATGGAAGAATAACACAGAGATAGCCATGTCGTTACTGAATTAAGCCTGTTTTTAACAGAATTCATCAGCCCCGCCTGAACAGATAAACAATAGAGCTGGAGCTTCGACCTTTACCAGGGGCACGCCATACATTCCCCTCACATAGCAGATGGAGCCATTCATGCTATTAGCAGAGGCACGTTCGTGTGCTCCGGGTGCACTGACAGGTGCAGCTGTGTTGTTAGTTACTTTATTAACAATATCAGTCAACGCAGTAGGTAACACTCTCGTGTCTATGTTTCATGGGCGCTCTCTTTAGATACTGTTTTAAAGATCACGTTATGCTAACAGTGGTGGCAATTTCAAAGACCACTTAGGTTCCTGAGGAGAAATATGGCTCCTTAAAAAAAGAATAAAGTATGTAAATACTTTCTAAAAATCTGGCTACTGGCTGAAATAACTTATTTCTTATCTTGTAATAAACTCTTAGTGCTTGCAACATAAAATTAGAACCAAAACTGACACATACAATTAAGCTTAAAGCTTACAACTGTTAAAGGTGTGTATAATTTAACACACATAGGTGGGAGGAATATACCGACTTGATGGCAACTTGCTAAACATTCACTCACTGCCAACATTAATGGCCATATTTCAAAGTTTGTAGAAAGCATAGTAAATGTGTCTGCACAGTGGTAAAGGCGTAGAAGTCACCCCTAATCATCTAATATTAAAACACTAGTGCTAAATCATTCTCCGAGTGCTATCGGACATATTTCTCTTGCTCGGGTTTATGTTAACCACAAATCGTTCCAGGGGTTTATTTGGTTGATACTGGCAGCCCCCTCTTCCCAGCTGCAAAAGTCTTTACGCAGACCAGCCTCAGACACTACAAGCTATCGTATTTTTTCCACAACACTGAAGCCGGCTGGGGTACAGTCGGGTCGTCTTGTAAAACAGAAATAGAGCTAGTGAAGATTAATAAGAGCAGGATAAGCAGAAGAACAATGTCATGGCAGCCCACTGTAAAAAGCTGGACTAAGCAAAAAAGTCATTCCTGAGCAAGTTCACGAAGGCTCGGAAAATGGATCATGATTTGAAAAGCGTGCTCACTCTGCTCAATCCATTCCTACAAAGGAGCATTGTACATCAGGCGTTTCAAAACGTTCAGAACGCCTTTGCCATCTATAAACGTGGAACAGTTTCACACATTTTCCAGAGTTTCAGCTCTAAACCGAGACCAAAGGAAAGACTCGTGTGAGAATGAATACACAAGAGCACAAGTGCTCACGCTAACCTACGAAGACTACCAAACTGAGCAGGTAGTAAGGAATAAAGAAAGGCCTTAAGAATGATAAATAATGATGATTATTATTACACCCATTATGTTCTGGGATGCAAGGCCTTCGTGATGGTTGGCGTGTGCTGTGGTGTGAATGGCGAGGTGGTGGTAATGTTAATGGGGCAGCTGCTGTGTGCGTGTTTTAGGGATGGGGTTGGGAAGGAGATGGCATTCTCCGCCTCACTGCCTCCCAGCGTTAATGGTAACCTGAACCCCGGTTTTTGATCTGGTTTTAGCATTCTATTTTAAAAGGATGACAAAACGTTACACAAGTCCAATGTCTCATTACAACTAAGACCTCTAGACTTTGCTGCCAGGAGAACTGTATCTCACTCTGTCTGTGACATACTAAGGCTGGATTAACAAAATCTTAAAATCTAATCTTACACTGGCACATTAAATGTGAGCTAACAAAACAGAATTAAGTCAGGTGATACTAGTACCACAACACTAGACAACTATGACCCAGTTTAGAGGACAACGATCTGTAATACCAATAGTGTTTCACCACAAGAATCATATTAAGTGCAGGCTGAATTAGGGTTTATACCAGATATACCAGTTAAACCAGTTAAATCCAGTTAAACCAGTTACACTCAATTAAAAATAGTTCCTTAAGTATTTATACATAAAATGTAATGGCTTTATATAGTAAAACTGTTCTTAATACAGTTAAATGGCTCTGTATGATAGAAAACCTATTGCATATAGTTTTAAAATGGTTCTATATAGCACCAAAAAAGGTTCCGTTGCTATTGCTAAAAGATTATACCCTTAAAAGTAAAGGTTCCTAAATGGTTCTTAGATTTTTATGTATGGTTCTCATGAAAAAAGAAACAAGCCATTGGTGTAGAATTTGAATATAAAAATAAAGATATAAAAAAGCGATTCCCACACACTTTTAAATAAACAGCTCTTTAAAGAACTAGACACTAAAAACTTGTTTAAGGAATCAAAATCCAAACTCGCTCCGAAGAACCCTTTTCAGTACCTTTATTTTAAAAGTGATTATGTTTCAAAATGCAATCAAATCAATGTACCAGTGACTAATGACTGTAAATTAGAAAGAACTCATTCCCAGCACCGGCTTGGCCCCCGAGTGACTCACACCTCACTTTACTTCAGGCCACTGAGACGATCTGGCTGCCTCTCTTCAGTCTGCTTTGCTTCACTAATGCACACTGTAGGCTGTACACCCTGAGCTGAGCGTCCTCTGTGGTGTCCAACGCTTTACTAACTAAGAGCAGAGACTCTAAAAACGAAGCATTTTGGCTGCCCAGAACAAATCAGTCTGGAATATACTTTACACACTGCTGGGTGAGAGACCATTAGAGGCCATGGTGAGGAAAGCATGGCTGCAGGAGACAGTATATCTTACTTTTCTCCACCTCCACCATCCCAGGTTCAGACCTGTGTATGAGGCCAGTGTTGAGCCTGCGGAGAGCACTTAGAGCTTGATCAGAAATGTGAAACACTCTGCTTTTAGGTGAGATAATGGCCTTCGCACTAAAGTATTTGGGGTATGGAGGCATTATCAAGCCTCTGAGGACATTTGAATTCGCTCTCTTACACTTCCCTTAAATTCTCCTGACAGGTACAGATTTTTGGATTTTTCCATCGGACTCCGACAGAAGCCTGGGAGACAACTAGGCAGTAAGTGCTTTTACGGATGCAGAAAAGCTGGATTAAATGAAAAATAACCAGGACCATCATCAGCAAGGTATGGGCTGATCACGCATCTGAGAGTATATTGATTAGAGAGAAACTTTGTGTAGCAAAACTGAGTGAAGGACAAAAAAGCACGTTAGATAATCCAGTGCATAAATATTGCTGCTGTCGGAACAAAACCTTATCTCTCTAAAGACATTCCAATTTTAGAGTAGTAGGAGAGTAGTAAACTAGTTTTAGAGTAGTAAACTTGCTTTACTTTCAATGTAAGTCTATGCAACCAG
The DNA here is from genome assembly GCA_021613375.1 of Megaleporinus macrocephalus. NCBI lineage: Eukaryota > Metazoa > Chordata > Actinopteri > Characiformes > Anostomidae > Megaleporinus > Megaleporinus macrocephalus. The sequence goes on from CM038706.1 coordinate 19,379,877, forward strand.
ACTTTCTATTGGTAATTTCGACTCATATTTTTTGGTCCATTCATCATGAAATTTACACACAATGTAAAGGGAAACAAGCAATTATGACTCACACATGGAAATTGCTATTACACTGTGCTGGCTGTATACCCCAGGAAAAACAGAGCCATGATTCACTGCTCCACGTTCCAATTATGCAAAAATAAATCAGGTCGTGATTTGACATCTTCAGATCAGCAATTTCAATATGGTTTCTCAATTAGGACCAACAAATTGTTGTTTGCCCAAAAAAAGTTTGTCAGTGAACTGAGTCAGTGCGTCATTTCATGTCCAGCTGTGCCTGGTGAAAGTGAATAACACACGTAAACAGTCCGACAGAGTTAGACTAACAAACAAAGAGAAAGGGCCCATCATCAGGGAGAGGAGCTTGTTAGTGTAGATGTGGAGGCTGTCAGGTGCCTTTAAACTCACACCAGCCCTTTAAATCCTTTGACAGTGCCTTCTTGTGGCAGCAAAGGTTTTTATAGATGACTGCCGTGCGTACCTCTTGATGCGATAAATAACATTTTCTCAAGAAAAGAAACATTTGATTCTTGTTCCTGTGTGATTACTCTTCTTAACTGAAGGGTTTATGGTGTTTGTCTCCAGCGTGAATGCGAGATATACTCAGCCCGCAGCCCATTTTGAGCATTATCTGGACATCATCTGAAACCCAACTAAATCAAATAGACCAGTATGGATCAGAAACTGAAAACTTTTGTCTGCAGTGACACATCTGGCTAAACATCTGACAGATAATAAACAACCAAAACATTTTTTTTCTGCTGAGATGTTCAGGTTTGCGAGGTTTACCATGTTTCTGCTGCAGAAACTAAGAAAAGGGGGGAGATTTGATGTCCATCTGTCCTAAACAGAGCCTTGAACTTTTTTTTTAACTTGATAATAGCTCAACATGCAGCAAACTCATTCCCAGCAGCGGCTGAACTCGCTAACTTCAGAAGCATCACAGACAAGACCAAAGTCCACTCACCTCTTCCAGCATCTGGTCCAAACGACTTAAGAGAATGGGCTCCACCTGCTCGAGAGAGATCCAGCCTGAAAGCTCAGGATCCCGTTGCTTCTCCAGGCTGAGCACTCTGGATTGCAGCTCCGAGGTTCTCAGGTACACCAAAACGCAAATCCCAAACGCCACGAGAGAAAGCGCCGTGCTGACCGCCACGGCACACGCGTCCATGCGATTTGTCCCAAAGCTCCTTCTGCACGGATGCTCGCTGCAAGTCCTCTCCCCGGTTGACTGGCGCGACCCTTTCCATTTCATATCTTCTTCCATCGTCGTGAGAGGCATCTAAAACGCTACCTGTGCCAAGCTGATCTCACCCACGAGCTACAGATTACTCATGAGAAGCGCAACGGCGAGCGGCGTGGGCTTCAACATAAACATGAAAGTGACCAGTAGTCCACGAGGTGTGTTCTCTCTCTCTCTCTTTCTCTCTCTCTCTCTCTCTCTCTCTCTCTTTAAAAGCAGCCTTTTCACATCAGGAAAGAAAGGGAGAAAGAAAGAAGCAGGGTTTAAACTGGAGTCAGTAGGCGCATGCTTCTCATTGGAGGTGCTGTTTGGTAGATGAGGGCAGGTCGGGCTCGGCTGAAGGCTCTCACTGCACTGCCGTGTGAATCAGTTGTGCCATTGGAGTGGACTGTGAGTGGAGTGCTCGAGCGCCGGACAGACACTCTGAAAGGAGAGACACTCCGCACTGGGCAGCGCGCTGATGGGCTGCGACGGGCTCCTCCTTCTGATTTGGCCGGACTAAACGGCGGGGCGGCGCTGGAGCTCCAGCTGAGCAGAGCGCGGGTATATTTAGGAGCCCAGATGTAAACTGACCCTTTGATCTCCAGTGCGCAAAGAAAATGCGTTTAGCGCTCATTCTGATCCTTATCCTCTCACCTGGCACAGCCCCGCATGGTGTTGATACGTTTCACTCGATTAAAAACAAACAAACAATCGATTAAATTCACCTTCTCAGTATGAATCCTCAGGTGTCATATTGCGCATGAGCAATAGCTTCTCTTACAACAAGAAACAAAGCGTGGTTAGGTCTATTTAAACTAGGCTCTCCTGTCCAGTGCCGTTTGGCAGCTAATAGCTGGAGATGTACCGAGAATGTGGATTTTAATCGAGTAACATGTAACAGAAAATAGTGTCCAATCGTTTATTTAGCCATTTTGTTCATTGATTAAAGCAAACGATCAATTAAAGTTCATATTCTCAGCGAATCAGCTGTTGTTTGCCAGTACGCATGACGTCCATATTGCGCATGTCTAAACAAAGCCCGTTTAAGTCTGTTTAAAACAGGGGGGTCTTAATGTCTAACACAATTTGTCGATTCTCCATCTACATCTGGCTCTATAATTATGAGCTGAATCAGATGTGTTTGAGCTGGAATCTCACCAAACAGCATGATTATGGCCCTCCAGGACTGGACACTGAGACCCGTCATTTACAGGTTATATTTGTGGAATGACTCTGCCCGGTTTGTTACTGCTCAGTTAAGTCATTTACTTTGTAGGCTGTCTAAAAAAGCTTAAATAGTTGGTTAATATTCAAAGCAGTATGTAGATTACGCTAGTACTAATTTGATTAATAACCCATTGAACTTTATTTAATAAACTTTTTTTACTTTCCCAGTGTGACAGATAAAGTGTGTAAAGAGTAAACAAAATAGTGCAAAAAAAATGACACTGGCTGATTGATTACACTGGCTGATTAATTACACTGGCTCGCATTAAAAGCAAAGTGCTTTTTCCTTCTTCAACTTTTCATGTTATCTTTTCGGCGATATGAAGTTTTCTTCTGACAGCAGCGTTATACAAAGTACCCAGAGAAACTGCAAGGATCTCTACTTTAAAACACAAGAAAAAAGCCCAGTTAATGTAAAGTTTACCAATGATAGCAGGGGACAGCTTACCACTGTCGGTTCACTAACAGAAAAGCTGGAGGTTCAGTGCTAAGTGTTGTCTGTTGGTTAGGGATTACAGAAAATAATACTTTTCATCGCTCATTTTTGACTCACAGTTTAATTTACTTATTCTTTCTTAATTTATTACTTTCACTATACTTTGCAAATTAGTTTGAAAAAAAAAATAGTTATTTCAACTAAATAACTGTATATCTGGCCTTTTTTTGGGCCAGCTATGGCAAGCAATCAGAGGGGTGCCAACCTAATCAAGTTAGTGAAGTGATATGTGCTTGCTGCTTGCGCTGATATTACATAAATCCACTTAACAGCAAATCTTTGTAGCTGTTTTGATTACTGCTGACCTCTGAGACTGAGTACTCTAAGAACAACAGCTATTGTTCTTAAATGTTGTTGAATTCCTACTGAACTTCAATTCAGTTTCACATGGAAAACACTGTATAACACTATATGCAAAAGCTTTTAGGTGAAGTGATCACTTCATGTTACAGCTCTTCTTGACATATGAACATGTAGAAAGCACAATGAACAAACAACCTGCTGGTCTGAGAGTGACTGCTACATTCATATATGCCTTTATCAACATAGTACTGTTATTTGCACTAGCCTAGAAAGCCCTAGAGATAGATTGTTGTGCCTTGCAGGTGGCCATAAATTCCTGAATCAGGTTGCTCTGCAAGTGAGAACTCAAGTAACTGGCTGGGGGTAAAATAAACTGTACTCCCCCAACCATCAGTTTTTGCCACAGCTGCTTTGAGTTTTCTCTTTTTATTGCAAGTTGCACTGTGGTTTCGGAGTAAATAGGCAGCACTTTTTTATATAAACAAGTCCTGTAGAAAATGGCTGTTAGTTCAGTTCAGCTTCTTCTGTAAACTTGCATAAGACACTGTAAAGTAAATAAAGTACCTTTAAGTGAGCCGTCATTACTTATGTTTACTCAGTTACATATGCCAAGGTAGAATTGGAGGATTTGTACTTTGAGAGTTTTCAAATCGTCAAAAGTTTGGAAAGTAGGTGAAACACTAATAAAAATCTTTGACCTAATTACACAGTACAAATACTGTAAGTACATGCTGAATGTGTGACAAAGTGTTACATGATGTTTAAATAACTGTTTGGTTAACACTCATGGATTCAGATTACAATGTAAAACTTGAGCTTTTCTCTGTTATACAAATCTTCAGCTGTGCAACCATACAAGGCGTTCACTGTTATATCTTGCATATCACAATGCCTCTTGGAGACAGGGGTGGACTCTAAGCAGGCCAGACTTACACCCACATTCTATTATTACACAGTCACACTGCTGTTACACGCTCAGAATATGGCTTGCTGAAATAAGCGTGGATGCCCTTGAAAAAGATGTCATCTAGAAGGCAGCATAAGTTTCTCCAAAATGTGTATGTATTGTTTAGCATTAAAAGCCCCTTCACAGACATGCACGAGGTTCTTTATACATTTTACACTGTGCACCAGTTCATTTCTGATGAGCTCAAGTTTAGAGAAATAATTAGTGGACAAATAGTGTTTATTGACAACAGTCAGTCAACGTGTTCCAGAGTTCATGTGGTGATATCCTTAATCTTTGAATTCTATTATATACCATAATGAGTAAAATACATAAATACCTAAATACCTAAAAAGTCTTGGCCCATCTTATAGAGCTTTTATACTTAAACATTAGTGCATCAGATGGTAAGATGTCCTCACTTTTTTGGAACATGTAGCACACCTCAGGTTTACAATTCTAGTTAATTTTATCATGTAGCATTGGTGATGGTAGCATCAGAATAGCTTGTGATTGGTCACACTTTTTCTTTGGGGGGATGGGGGTAACAAACCAAAGTTCAATAGTTACATATTTACACCAATACACATTTAGAACATGCTACAAGATTCTTAATAAAATCAATAGCACTTGACCAAGTAATAATTGTTACTGCTTTTGCTTTATGTGACCTAGCAGTAGCACATTCCAGTATAAGAATATCCAGAAAATAAGAGCGCCAAAGAATAAGCAAAGGCATATTGGGTTCAAACCAACCTTTCCAAATAGATTTGAAAGAAGCTGTTAAAGCTGCCATCAAAACTATTTTATGTTGCTGACTAAGGGTTATGCTGGAGTCATCTCCTAACAAGAGTAGGCCTGGACATAATGAAACTCTGATTTCTAAACACTCTGACATTGTAGATATTACATACTTCTATAAAGAAACAATATTAGGTCACTGCCAAAACATATGAATATAATCTCCAACATTGCTGGAGGTACAGCTGTTACACCCCTAACTTCTAAAGCTTAACATTATATTTTAGACCAATGGCTCATCAGCGGGAGAGAATAGTAAGAATAGTATTTTTGTTTAGTGGAAAAAGTACTTGGGCATAATTCCACAGCAGTAAAATACTCTTACTTGGGTATCCTCTACTACTTAGGAGCCATTTTTAGTATTACCTCTCAGAGGAGATCGGGGGAGTGTTGCACGTTTGAAGACAAAAGGACAGTTGTCCCCCGTACACTAAGTCCATGTGAGCTGGCACTTAGAGAAGTATTTGGCAGTTGATGACTTGGAAAGGGCTGATTGAGCAGACTGAACGGCATCTTAATTCTGCCCCTGAAATAAGGCATGCGTGTGCAGTGGGCAGCTGCCAAAATGAGAAGTTGAGAGCACCCACTGTCTTTCAAACCATGCAAACACACGTGTTAGGCAATAACTCCAGTGATTACACAGAATGTTTACTATATGGGGTTGTGTAATGCAATGCATAGACTCCAAAAACAACACATTCAATTCCGAAACCTTCTCTTGGCAAACAGACATTGAGTTTTTTTCCCAGATGCTGCATTAACGGATCTTTTCTTTTTCATCAGTTTATTAGGGCTGGAAAGACAGACCATCAATTATATGCATCCTCTTATGGATATTCCCGTTATGTACCATTTCCATTAATCCTTTAATTAAAGGTCACGCCAGAAGTAATAACTATAACATGTTTGCTGTTTTGCTGTCTGTAGCAACTAAAGCTGTGGTCACGCTGCAGATGAGTGGCGAAAAACCAAGATGGCCGGCCTCAAGCAGCGGCTGCTCTAATTGCGTTTACAAAACCACACAGACGGCTTAGATTATAGTCGCTGATCCACAGCCCCACAGACGCTTTTAAAAAGCTTTATAGAGAATTTCCTTCACTCGTGTCTCCAGCTGTGATTTATTTAAACCTAGAGATGCTCTCTCCACTGTCAACCACATCTCTTATATCTCTTTATTACACGTGAGCTGAACGCTCCCCAAGCTTTTAATGAACCCAGTGCGGAAGACCTCTGTAATTACAACATGAACAGCTGTCTCTGGAGTGGAAAAAAAGAGCCTTGGGAGGAATGTGCCACAACTTTAAATCAAAAATGTTTTTAAGATAAACATGTTTTGGGCACATGGTGTTGTTCAGTTAAAAGCTGTTTACCTCTGGTGGCATAGAAATCAACTGATATTCCAACAACTACTGCCAAAGACAAAAATGTACAAGCATGTAGGGCTAATTATCTAAATATATTCTTTACCACACCAGAAATCCTATCAAATAAAAAAAACAAAGCTCAAGCATTGCATATGACCAGTTCCTGGTCATTTCCACTAACTAGCAGCTTTTTTTTTTTTTTGCAAAACCTTTTGTTTTGTTCGAGGGCATAATCTGAACATAACAATTTTCTGGTCAGCTGCTCAGTAATCATACAGTTTTCTTTTTTTTTGTATAGCTAGTAATACTGAGTCTTGGTTAACTGCAGCATACATTCACTAAAATTAAATCCCTCTGAGTAGTCCCAGTGACTGTGCCTAGCTGAGAGGCATGGGAATTTGGAGGGAACACTTTCATTTCAGGTCATAACCTAACAAGGATGGAGAGTAAAATTGCAGAGAGACTGCTGTGGGGAAAGTAAAACAGGAACCTAGCAGTAAACAGTCTTCTACACTTTCTGTAATACCAAATGGTCCTGTAGGGGCAGCGAACCTCAGATGTGAATGGAAGTGCAAGTGGAGCTTGTATTCCCCAGACACCATTTGTCTGTTTTCAGCTCTTTGCTATTGCAGTGCACTTCCAGAGCATTTTTCTCTCCTTCGTCTTCCTGACTGGTCATTCACCATTAACGCTTCGAAGGCAAAAGAGACGTAGCTCTCCATACGCAGTTCAGTCTGCTAAACCCATCCCTCTCTGACAACAACCAGCCTCAAAGCTTCTCCCTGTAATTGAGAAATCAGAACTATGGTCGTTTCCTATATGGTCATTTTACTTGTTTGAAAGTCTTATAAACCCAGATCCTTAATGGTGAGCAGTATGGGAACTGACAGTTCATTCCTCTTTGAGTTAATGCGGCTAACAATTCACATTATCAGGTTTGAGTCAGAGCTTAACCACATCTTTCATTGTAAAGAACTTATTTATTCTTTTTACAGAAACATTCCGCAGTAAAAACTATAATGATTCCTTACTGGTGAAACAATTTGGAGGAAATCAGTTAACCCTCCTCAGGCACACTTCAGGTAACCAAGGAAGACGTGAACTGAATCACTATAGCTTTTGTGTAGAATTAACAACATGCACAATAGATAGCCAATAGGAGTCTTTGTCCATTTGTATATACCTTGTGTCATACTAAAAAGATTATTATTGCTTCTTGGGACTTTTGCAGGGAGAGACAATTAATATACAGCCATTCAAATTCAGTCTCTATCTCTCTTTCTCTCTCTCTCTCTTTCTCTCTCTCTCTCACTCTCTCTCTCTCTCTTTCTCTCTCTCTCTCTCTCCCTCTCTCTGATAAATGGTTTCAGTGGCAGAGGCTGCATGCTGCCCCAGAGGCTAATCATTTAGGCTAAATACTTCAAATCTTTTGCAGGTGCATGGCTAAAAAATGAAACAAACCCAAGTCAAATGGAAAAGGACCCTGACCTTTTTTCAAACTGTTATAAATGTTTAGAAAAGCATTGATCATCATGATGGAAAAATTGGTTTTACTTGTTTCGCATTCTGAGCAAGTATCCTCCAATTCAGATTTTTCAACTCTTACATTTTAATATGATGATTTACAAGAATATCAAACAGCTGTGTTGTTTAAATATCAAAATTACTGGCCCCGCTCTGACCACTGCATTATTACACACTGAAACTGCCGTGGATTACACACGTTCTACAAGACGGTCCAATCCCTGTGCGGATCTTAACGAGAGCAAGCTTTCCTGAACCACAATGTTCCCTCTTCATCACTCGTTTTTTTCCTCTTTCTCTCCTCATTGAAGGGTGGCCAGAATGCCAAAAGCTGCCCTCTTTTAAACGACATGAGGTGCAGAGGATCCTGGGTTTCAGCGGTTAGCGCTAGCCTCAGGCCCCATGTGGCCCATGTGGTTCTCTCACACTTCTATAATTAGTCTTGCGCTCCACCCTCAAACTTATTTTCTTTTTGGATATTAAAGTATTGCTGACATTCACATCAAATAAATTACAGGCCTAGCAGCACTTATGGTCAGGTCCTTTTTTTCTTAGGGGGAGGAAGGCAGTGGGAGATTCTTGCTCGTTTTTCTCAGCTCACCACAAACTGAGTGGAGGCACCTGTCTGCCAGTGGCACAAAGCCTCTATACGACTGGAGGCATGACAAAAGGCCTGTGCTTCATCTAATTACTAATGAATAGGCAATGGACAGGCAATGGACCAAAGCCTGTAGCACTTCTACCTTAATAACTCATTTCTGTGAGCATCACTCTCAGGTTCTACTAGTATGGTGTCTTTAAGCAATTCCCAACTCTGAAATTTGAAGCTTATAGAGGACGTTATTTAAAGCTTGTAACAAATGTTAACATATTGTCGCTGTCCATAGGAAAACAAGTATCTCTAAAATAGCAACTTTATAGGAGGGGCCAAAAACATTCCGAACTTTCAATGTAAGTTAATGTAAACAGGTTTTATTCCAAATGATTTTGGAGCCTTACTATTGGTCCAGTCATCATGACATTTCACAGGGTATAAAGGGAAGCTGTCGTGTTCAAATGATATAGTAAAACTGTCAAAAATGTTTTTCTTTGAACAGCAAAGGGTAAATATATTATGGTGAGCCCTGGCCTAGTGTTGTCGCTGCTGTTTTTCAATACTAACCACTGACTGAATAGCATTGTCAGCTTCAACTCACCACTCGAATGTTCATCACACCTACATTACACAAGTTGCCACTTGCTGCAAAACGTGAGCAGGTGGATTATTCAACTGAAATGTTATGTTAGCTGCAATGAGCTAATCAGCAAGTCATGTAAACTTTGCAACACCAAACCTTTTATGGAGAAGCTTGAACATAACATACTGTAGCGTGGGAGAATGCCTTACCTCAGACAGATGTACTAGCACTGTAGCTACATTTACCAAGTCATGTTGGGGATCTGCAGCAGCACTGGACGAGGAAGCCCTATTGACTGCTGCAGGTTAGCTAACTTCCAATCTGTGTGGGAGAGGGGCATCTTCTTTGGAAGAACTTGCTGTTCCACAGGGCTGGTAGATTGGGACATCCCCCAGTCCCCCATACTTTGTGCCCAAAGTATGACTATCTTAGAGAGACTATCTTAGGGAGAGCATACTCTTTCCCCAGGCCCCTGTACTGGTACTTCTCATCCTTCAATGGTCTTTGCCTCCCTGTTCTAGCCCCTCCTGCCCCGTCAGATCCGGTCTGTCACCCCACTAGATCCTTGAGCCTCGAAAAGGATTATCATCCTATTGCTGCTTCTTCCACCAATTCTTATGCCATCGTAATGTGGGATGTAGACATAAGAAGCATAGACAGAGTTTGGGCTCATATCACAGACTTATTTAGAATTTACTCCGCTACCTGAGTACAAGACAGGAAACTCACTCTTATTTCCAGGGGGAGGAAATCTAAACCTCTGGGCAAAAACAGAATCCTGTCAGGGAACTCAAATGCCTGAACACAGTACCTACCAGAACTGCTCCAGCCTTCACATTACCTATAAACATTAATATAATAACATTAATAGCTGTTGTTTGATCTAAACAAAGCCCAGCTAAGTATGAGCATGAGTGAACTTACTAGGAAGCAAAATGTGTTCTGACATCACAATAAATATAATTGGTCTACTATTGCTTTCTCTGTCTCTGGTGCAGAACTGTTGCCTTTCGTATTGTTGTTGTTAGCCGTGTAGCCTTTAGCAAGCTAAATAGAAAGCTAGTGAGTTGTATCAACCATCATTTATGAGAGATAAAGTATTTTAAAACATCAAGCTCTGCTAATCAAAGTTATAATATATGGAATATTAAGCATTGTAAATACTTTCTTTTTAGGTTTAAAAGAAATCACTCTTTAAAAGAGTCACAATAATTCCTGGGCAAGTTCTTCTGTGGAATTCAACACTTGTGTTCATTTGATCCCTCACCCCTCTGTGCACTCATCTAATAAAGTTCACTCAAATTGATAAGGCACCAAGCCATATGGTGGAGTCTGGGATTCCTAACTTGACCAGGGCTATTTCTTTGTGTTTGATTCCACTGTCAGATCCAACTACACATTAACACTTGTCCAGACGGTGGTCATTCTTTCTGAGCTATAGAAACAGCAGGAGTGTATAAAAGGAGAACAGTACTCATTAAAGTAATTTTTAAATGTTTTTCAACTTTTTCTTTATCTGCTAAATGTGTAGCTTATTACTGAATGCCACAGATAACAACTTAATACTATGCATTTCCATGTACATGCATGCTTTAATCTAATGCCATTGGACCCTTTACTACTTTAAAGAACCTTAATGAAAAGGTAATTATGTAAACAAATGCAGATGAATACTTTCCCACGTGGGAGGATGCACTAATTGGCATTCCTATATTTACCTACTACAATACATTTCAACAAGCAACTGAGATCATGTGTTGTGGTTTAGTTTAGCTGGTAAACATCTGGCCTCCTCATCCCAGCTGTTAAAATGGTGTTTAAAGTGTGCTGCTCCACAAAAGAACAAATAAAACATACTCGTTAATTAAAGATCAGAGCGTTCATCTCTTTCCTTCTCCTGATCTGTCTACCCTCCCCAACACGCCCCCCTACATCCATCAGTCTATTTGAGGCTTTGGTCTCTTTAATAAAGTGTTGGGAAAGACAAATTATAAACAGGTACAGATACAGATGCAAAGGGACAGACTAATGCAATGCAGAAAGAAAAGCGTCCACACAGTTCAGTAAAAATCATTTGGACCTGATCAGTGTGTTATCTTAAAGCTACTTCAATTCCATGCACTGAGGATCTTCTGTAGTCAAAGTGAGTCCATTGAATTGCACAGTTTATTTATCTGGTGACACCTGATATATTACCCGTTTTCACAGCTGTATGTTTTCCTTTAGGGTCTCACGGAATAACTAAGGCTATAGCTCTTTCCCCTCCGGGCCGCCTGCTCTTTGCTTCTAATTTGGAACAAATTTGCCAATTTGCCCAATACAAAATTTAAAACAACATTTAGACCCACATTTGATGATTGATGAAATTTTGATAGAGTGGAAGGAATGAATGCGGAAAGGAGACCTGTCATCACTACAGGTTTCATGCTTTTACAGTCAAAATTAGAGGTTAAAGGTGACTATTTATACAGTGTTACCAGAGTTACTAGATCCACACTGGTGCACTGTATAAACAACGTGTTTTTTGGATCTGGGAAAATGAGTACAGCTAACTGACCATTTTCTAATCTAGCATCTGCGCTAACTAGCATTGGTAACACGACACCAAAGTTGAGATTAAAAGCATACTTCCATATATCATTACCATCATTAATAGGAACTTTGGTGATATTTCTGGTCCTCCAAAAATAAAGGTTGGGCTTCTGAATTACTGGACCACAGGGTTTAATTGCCCTGGGCTGATGGTGGGTGAGGTCACTGGGCGAGGTTTGTTTTGAGTGGCCTGGCTGAATAAAAAGAGCTGCCTCAGCATCAGCTTTTGGCCTGGTCCTGATCCTGTTTGGGGCTGTTTTCTGTTTGGTCATGCATCTACCCACACACCAAATCTAAGAATGGTTTGGCCTCTGCACCTCTGGGTTTTGCTTTACTTTTAGCTTAGGACCATGCATTGCAATGGTTTAACTGTTCCAGAGAAACACTGATTACAGAAGATCACAAACAAATTTTTTTGGGCTTCAAAATGTAAAAAACAAAGTGACATAGGCTTCAAAATCCTTCACGTTTGAAAACGGCTGTTTGAAATGTTGGACAGAAACATTTTTCACATTTTTTGTTCATGCGTTGTTGTTGATGTTACAGACTTTCTCTGTGGATAGATTACATTATATTGGTCTCTTCCTTAATGTAATAAAATGTCAAACTGTAGGCCAAGAAGTCTTCTCCCAAACCCATGTTAATAGCCAGATGCAAAATGCATCAGGAGACCTAAAGCAATCTAAGAGGAGAGAAGAACTGGAGTAGGCTGAAGATCTATCCTGCCTGTCCACCACCATGTACTGTCCTACTTGGCCTCCAGCTAGAATGACTAAGGTGGAGGTCCACAGTGTGTCATGCATGGTGTGGGTGCAAATTGTTTTATGTGCTGCTTTTCATCAGCTCGCTGTGGCTCAAATCATTTTTGGGGTGGACAGCAGGCAGAATGAATAGTGTGGAGAGGGGGAGGAAAAGAATGAGATGTTTCCGACATTTCCAACACTAAAGTCCATTGTCTGTGACATAGTTAGGGTCCCACCTCCAGCCTGTCATTCCCCAGCTTTTGAACTACTCATGAAGCCAGTTAAAGCAAATGAAGGGAAGCCCAGCGTAGGGTTGCTTGGTTATGGGGAATGTGGCCTTTACACTCTTTAATATAAAGGTTCCCAAATGGTTCTTGGCCTGGATATATGTTTTTAGGAATTTTATTAGAAAGTCTTTAAGTTATGTGGAAGTTCTTAATATTTTCTAAGGTTCTTCACGCTTAAACAATTGAAGAACCATCCAGTGAAAGATATCACCATGGCACCATGCCTAAGAATTCTTTTTGGCACTTTTCTTTTTTACTAAGATTAACCAGACACAAAAGGCATTTGCTTTTTATTTTCTTTGTAGGTGATGTGATGTGATGTTCTGATCCGTCTGCATTGAGTATTAGGAAGACTTTGACAGCTGTGAGCTGGACGAAGATCAGTTGAGTTCGAAAGAGGATAGCAGAGGAACACTATGCCTTCCTGAGACAAAACCAAAGGATTTAAAACACAGATGCTGCAGAAGAGGCTTTCCTGCACCTGCTTATAAGACAGTCCACAAGGCTGTGCCACAGCATTACAGAGATAGAAATCAGAAGAGGCAGAAAAACGAGCCTTACTCTTCACCTGAGCCCTACGTTCTACTTGATTATAGTTTTGCAACCGCGCAGTACAGAGCAACAGCACAGAAGGTGGCTGACTTCAGAACTGTAATGGAGTAAAGCCAAAGAGAAGCAGAAATGTAAATGGTCTTTGTAGCTTTTTGCCACTGGAAAGCACACGGCTGAAAAACTTATGTTCAGTAAGTGTTGCTCAGTAGCTCAGACGGGAAGACATGGATATTCCCCAATGGAGCTGCCAACCTTTCTGTTGTTTTTCTCACAGTCTGGAAGAAGGTTTGCTCGCTGTGAAGGCTGCAAAAGTACTTGAATATTACGCAATTTCTTCAACGCAGAATGTCCTTCATGCTTTCACTTTTTCCACTTCATGACCTCTGAATCATCTTGATATGTCCAGTTTTATCTAGTTTCACAGCTGTCATCGTTCTCTGATCGTTGATGTCATATACAAGTTCTCTTCTAAAAGCAAAAAAGTATCAAAGCAGAACGATAAACATTGAATGGCTACATTTGCTGAGCACCAGTTATTAGAAAACCTCAATTGCCTCATGCTATTAAAAGCACTTTGAGTGGTAATGTAAAGTAATGCCATTGCATTTACAATATTAAAGCAGATTCTGATAAGCAGATGAGGAACTGATGACAGAATCCATGTTTCTTCACCAAGCTGCACAGACACTTTGTTCTTCAACTGAAAATCAGTACACAGGGACTATAAAAGAGCTCCAACAAAAATACCTCACATGTCTGATCCTTTAATGAGCAGAGAGCAGCCATGTTTGTGTTTCAGGGGAAAGAAGGGGGATTTTTTACTGCTGTGAAAATAAACAACTGTCATGGCCACTTTCACCTACCTTTTGTAGCAGGAGAGGCCAAAGGGACATTTGTTCATGGTTCCTGGCCGGCTTTGAACCCATGGCTCATTTTGGTGTTCTCTGTTGGTGATTTAGATACGGGGGATGGGACTGACAAAACGTCAGTCCTACTTTCGGCTGGGGGAAAGAAATGCAATGTACAATGCCATATACTTCACTTGGAAAAATAATCCTTTCTAAATAGTTCCCAGCTTAGATATATGGTCCTAGGAAAAACTTTTCATTGGCATAAAACAGACTTGGATAGTAGCAGAACACATGTAATGGTGCTATATAATGTGGATACAAAAAAGATGACTGTATTCTTTACACTTACTGGGAAAAGGTCATGTTACTTACAGTATTGCAATAAAATCACAGTTGCACACTAAATGCATATTGTGTTTGGCCAACATTTGCTATTATTTTATTTGTGTCCTGTTTGATTTTTCACAGGTGACATGAATTCACTCTGCCAGGGCCAGACTTGTTTTCAGACTGGGAGTTACATGATGCAGACCAGCCCACCTCAAACTGTAACCATATTTTTCCTGACACATATACAAATGACACATATTGGTGCTGTCCAAGAAAGAAAAAATATATTCATAATAGTGACAACAGGAGAGGTCAAAAAATCCTCTTAACTTTCAATGCAAGTTAATGTAAATTTCTATTGGTCCATTCATCATGACATTTTACTGGTTATAAAGGACAGCTGTGGAAAAAATGGAAATACATTGGTTTCTTTGGACAGGGATGCAAAATTTAAACATTTATATCTTCTTACTCTGCACATTTTCATCTTAATCATATCTTGCATTTAGTATTTATAGGCTAGACTAAGGTAATGAGGTGGCTTGCAAGTGATAGAATCAATACTAGCAAAAGCTGAGCCTCTGATCTCACCACAGTAATGACAGTGTTCTTCTACTGCCTAAAATATCAGTTCTATCAGTTTTACTAGATCTTAATGCAGCATTTGAAACTGTACTTCACAGAACACTTCTAGACAGGCTGTATAAGGTCTTACAATAACCAGCCCAAACGCTACTGGTCCGCCTGGATTCTCCCAACCCCATCCTGGCACTGCACTCCACCAGACTCTGTTGTCTCTGAGGTGATCAACAGGCAAGATATCTGACTTGTTTTGTCTCATCAAGGTTTAATATTCTGCTTTGTCACAGGTGAAGCTAGAATCTCCAGAAGCAGCTCAAATTGAGTTATGAACATTCAAGCAGCATGCAAGAGTGTTTATAAAATTTCAGTTCCTGAATAATGGGCTGAGATTCTCTAGGCTAATTTCTAAGACATTTTATTTATTTATTTTTTTTTACATTTTTTTGTGAGAACCAAAATGTATTTTTTTTCACTTGATGACATACTGACATTTCTTATTATTATTCAATTTCTTTCATAACATCATTCATGACTGCGAGACAAACCGTAAGTAAATTTTTTCTGATTGCTTTGTTTAAAGATGTCTGGTAACTGGTCCAAAATGAACTAAAAGCAATCAGATTATTCTACTTGCTGTATCCTTTGGAATAGATTACAGATTCTGCCTTATGCCAAATACTTTGTACATCTATACTGTAATGTATTTTTGAAGTAACCCTCCAAACATGCTCTTTAAACTCTAGAAAGGCTCCTCACACTTACATTCCCTTAACAAAAATTGGTTAGAAAAAAATCCAACAAATAGTTTAAGGAAACCAAAAATGCTTCTTCTGAGCCATGGCTCATTGGCACCTTTATTTTTTAAGAGTGTGAGCTATTGGAAAAAAGAAGCTGTGTAAATCACTGACCACTTACCAGCAAAGCCATGTTAGTTCAACAAAATATTATGTATGTTCCAGACTTACACATAGCTACAATTATGAGATAACATCCTCAGGACGTAAAAACATGGCCTTTTGTTGAGGACCGCTAATTCCCGTTAAAGGCAGTGAATAAATGCAGGGCCATGTTTTTGCTATTAGAGGGCAGAGGATGGCTAATTGCTGGCCTGCAGCTAGATTCCACTCGATGTCAGCTGAGAAAACATGAGAGCTCGTCGTGTAATCGCAGCAATTGAAAGGCTAATCAGATGCCTCAAGAAACAAATTAGATTGGCAGGGATCAGTGAAATTCCAGCTTAAAGCCACTCACTCTGAGCAAATTCACTTTGGGCAGCGCCTAAAACACATTAATTTCTTGTTTCCTGCGAACGCCTTCACTGTTGTAATTTGGAAGTGCAGTACAGTGTCACTGCTTTTTTCTGTTGTGAAGCACTGCCATTACATGGCTCGCCAAATGTAGAGGCTTTATAAAAGCACCACAAATGGCGAGAGTTTCAAATTGTATAATAAACGGTTTGCCTGTCTTGACCTCTCCGTCACTGCTTGCAGAAAAGCTCTTATAATGTTATATAAAAGGCAGCTGCTCTATAAATTCTGCTTGCCGTCAGCAGACCCAATTAAAGGCTTTGTTGGTCTTCTGATGGCTTGAATCAAGTTCCACACTGACTCCAGGAAGCACTCACTCTTCACCCACCTCAGCTGTCCATATTTATATTTAGTATTAAGAGGAAAGAGAGCAATGGCATAAATTTTGGGGCCAGAGAAACCCCACCTGCTGTGCAGGACTTTTGTTTAAAAACGCTCTGCACGCTGGGGCTTTTAGTGCTGCTCTGTTCTTTGTGTATCTCTCGGTATCAGGATCCTATTCAAAACACTAATGTTTCTGTAAAGTCTGGCAGCCTGTAGTCACTCATAATACCTCTACGTCGAACCTTCCCCATGCTAACCGCTAACAGCACATTCCAAGTGCAACACAGGGTTCCAACAAATCAACTCCATTACACACTTCCTCCCATTTTTAATAACCATGTGAACCTCAAGCTTCCTGTGAAACATCTTATATCTGTACATTTTGGTGGTTACTATCTTGTGAACAAGCCCGTTCATCCTTCCTTTCCTATTAGATAAAGTGTTACGTTAGTCTATTGTGTTGCTCAAGGTTGCTGATATGTGATTTCCTGCAACTTAAAAAAAATGAATTATTAAATTAGATGTTATTAAGTACATTAATTAAAGGTGCAATAAAAAGCATGTAATCAGCATTTATTCAGCATTGTTCTATAATGTCTATATAGATGGTAAGTGCCAAATGTTTTGCCGGCCCATTTTGATTTGGCTCTAGAAATAACTGTTTTCCGCTTTTTGGCAAGTTCACACAGAAGCAACATGTGGAAATAGACACAGGCAGGAAAATTAAAGTAAGCTTCAGATTGTCAGACTATTTTATTAGTTATATTAGTTACTTGAGGCTTGCTAGTAGGTAACATTACCTATACTTCTGGTTCTGGTACTGATAAAGGTGGAACTCCTCTCCTCAGTCTCTGCAAGGTGAAATGTTGAGCTGAACTGAGCTGAGCTGCTTGATGTTGTTCGAGGTTTGCGAAACTCCCTAAAATGAGCAGAGCAAACCAACAACTTTGAATTAAAGTTATCCAGGACTTTAATAAAGATGTGGGTGCTGAAGTTGGCTTCCTTTTTACCAGCAAATTTCTACCTTAAATGGCGCCAAGGTTACATTCTGGCACCTGTAGAAGCTGTAGCATTCGACAAAGAAGCTGGCGATTAGAAAGCCAACTTCAGACTCGTTTAAAGATCATTTAAGGTGTAACGATGCCTATTGAAAAGTGTCACAGCCAGTAGATTTATCCACACAGTCAGGTATTTTCATTGCTGTTGCTCTGTTTTACTAGTTTTGCTGGGTTACAATGTGAGCTGGGGTATAAATATTAATAAGTAAAGACTGGTACATAACACTCATTAATTTTTATATTGCAACTGGCCTGTTCACTGCCCTCATTTTACAAATGCTTGAGTTGCATACAGTTTTACATGTAAGGCACCTTTAACTTTTAAGTCTATGTATGCACAGTAATCTCCAAAATTAGAGTTTCTTTCTTCTTTCCCTCAATTTGCAGCCAAAACTATTTATTTGTGACATTTACATTTCACATTATTTTACATTGTGTGAAAATTTCATAAAGAATAGACCGATAATAACTCAAATTTACGATTCTGGAGATCTTATCTACTTTGGACTATCTTGCTCCATATCCATAAGCTTGTTAGGGGTCCCATGTTCTTCATATCTTTTAACATGTTCTTCTAACTCTTAATTTTTTTATTTAAAATATCTTTGGTGTGTTTTGGTGCCTACATTGGCTATTGTAGAGCAACTGCATAACAAAGTTGGGACTTCCCAAATCCCAGATGTCTGTTGAACACGTTTGAAAAGGGTGTGGATAAGATGGGGTACTGACAGCTGTACTGCAGATCAGACATGGCCGTTGAAGTATAAAAACATCTGAGTACACATGACAAGATAAAATCTACATATACCATAGTCATAAAAGCTATATCATAATCATGATGTAAACTAAGTCTTTGTGGTTGCTGGCAAAGGATGGAGACAGTATGTTTTTGTATTATTATTGTGAACACACGGTGCGGTGTGATGGGCTAGTGTCCTAGTCCTTCTCTATGCTGACTCTCATTGATACTCAACAGGTCCTTTCCTTAGGGACAGTGATTGTGTGCGGTTTGGGTCAACAAAAGGGTCAAGTGATTTACACATATCCCAGTATGGGGTTTAGAGGGTCCCATTTGCCATGTGGTTTAGTGGTTTAGTCTTTCTCCAGACCTTTTTTCAGGTTACTAGGAGTTGAACCAAGTCTTTATTCAATACCACTATTTGCCCCCTGAGCCGTTTAAAGATAGCTTCACAATGTGGCAGACGGACTTATATATATGTTCCAGGTGATTTTGGAGCATTTCTATTGTCTGTTTATCATGAATCTTTCAGACAATGTAAATACCAATTGTTGTGTTTAAATGATATAGAAAAGTAAAAATCAACAATTTATATTTTAGAATTCTTTACTGAGAAAAGCACAGTGACAACATTTGCAAAGAAGCTCCTGTTGGGTTTTCTCAGAACAGTGGACTGACCACCCCAGAGTCTGGGCCTCAACATCACATGAATGTGTTTAGCATTACTAAGATCTTAAGGGGAAAAAATAAGACTTTGGAGGTGTAGAAAAATATTCATCCAGATTTCTTTGAAAAACTGAAAACTATTATAAAAGCAGGGGTTGGACACATTAAATACTTGTATAATATTTAATAATTATGTCACATTTTTATTATATTTAGTTATTGTAATGTTTAGTTAAATATATGTTTATCTTATGCTGAAAAATACGTACATCTTGTACTACAGGCACTGGGAATCAAACAAAGCTCAGGCACATCACTTCAATCACATTAGTCAAAAATTAAAGCCTTTAAAACACATTTGCCAGTTAATTAGGTAAACTATGGTCACACTTAGTGGCCTTTCAATCAGCCACTATCTCTTTGTGTTTCTTAAGCACATTAACATGAAGGGTGTGGATAAGATGGGCTTCTGACAGCTGTAATGCAGATCAGATATGGCAGTTGAAGTATAAAAACAACTGAGCACACACGACATGATAAAGTCTACATATATCATAATCATAAAAGCTATATCATAATAATGTAAACAAAGACGCTGCCAAGGAAGACAATACGCTTTTGTCTTACTAGGATCACATTGGTGTTTTATTGTGAGAAAAATGTATTCACTAGTGTGTGCCAGGCCAAATCAAACAAAGACGCAGCAGGAGTTTTCAGAACATTGGACTGTTCATACCAACATGGTTGAATGTGTTTGGAATTGCCTGGATCATGAGAAGCAGAACATCTGAGCAGCTTCTAAGACTGAACTTTAGAGGTGTAGGATTGTTTATTGTCAGGACACACTATCTGTCATAAGAAGGAAGATGCTTACCAGACATTATTATGGTGGTGACTATTCCCAGCACAACAGACTCCAATACTGGTTGTGTGATCAAAACTGACCACTGAATAAAGGTTTGCATGAAAAAAAGCCTGCATAGAAGAAGATGGGCATTATTTGATGATGATTTTATTATTTACACTTAATGTTCAAAGTAACGTCATGCTATTTGAAAATAATTTTGTAGACGTTTACAATTTATAAACACTATCTCAGCTCAGCTATATTTTAGTAACACTTTTCCCTGCTTTGCCTCTAAGCTGCAATGAAGTACTTCTTACTCCAACTAACCTCTCCCCTCATTGTCATTGCTATTGCTTACATCCACACTCACTTATATCTGTATATCGATGCTGTCTAAAGAAAAACATGCATCTCCAAAATGCCAACTTTACAGGAGAAGGCAAAAAACTTACTTTGCTTTCAAAGTAAGTCAATAAAACCAGATTTTTTTCCAAGAGATTTTGGAGCATTTCTATTGGTCTGTTCATCATAACTTTTTTGTGCAATGTAAACAGCAGCAGCTCCACTCAAATGATCTAGAAAAATAAAAATAGACATGCATGTAGCATGCAGCGATAATATACAGATAAAAGCAAGTGTGGATGTAAGCAATAGCAATGACAATTCAAGCAGGGACAGTAACCCTGACAGACAATAATAATAGGCAAATCAAAGCTCTTCAGAAACATGACAACATAATCTCTTAATTCAAGCTCTGAATAAATTTTATTTGTTGAATTATAATGGCAAAAGTTTCAAGTTTCAAGTTTATTTGTCATTTGTACATCATGTCAGGACATAACATGCATTGAAATGCTTGGGTTAGGCTCAGATAAAACTCTACAGCAGGGCAGCATTATATATGGTAGGAAAAACAGTGCAAACAACAATCAGTAGACAATATTGAAGTAAAAAAATAGGCTAGAATGTATACATTTAGTAATAACTGAAATATATAAAGGACTATACAAAACATACACAAGATACACTAAGAAGATACATCTATTTAAAGTGACTTAGTGATAGTGTCCATAGCAGCAAAATCAGAATAAATAATATAATAGTATAATATAATATAATGTAATATAGTAGTGACCGAGTGAACAGAATTGGAGTCTTTCAGCTTCCCAGTTTGTTCAGGAGCCTGACAGCGTGGGGGTAGAAGCTGTTCAGTAGCCGAATTTTTCTGGCCTAGATGCTGCGGAATCTCCTGCCTGATGGTAGTATAGTGAACAGGCCGTGTGCTGAGTGACCGCTGTCTAACCTGATCTTCTGGATTTTCTTCAGGCAACGGGACTGATAGATGTCCTGTAAAGCTGGTAGTTTGTTGCCTACGATGTATTCTGCTGCCTATAGTCAAAACTATAACTACAGAAATACAGTCTCACACATGAGAAACAGTGGTGTTGTCCACTACACTCTACCAACCGACACCATTCTGTCGTCCTACATAACATTTCACCAACAATTGTTTAGCAGTTATTATTCCTGGATTGATAAAGTATGTATGCTGCAGCGAATCGTAAGCTTTGGGAGTTCTATAGTAACGTCATTCACCAGGTGCAGTGCTAAATAGCCAGGCTGTGTGCTTAATGCTATTTACATTTAGTGTAAATACATCCTGCCAAAAAGATGAGCTGTAGTCTTTAACTGTGCATCCGCAACATGCATGCACCTTCAGACGTGACAAGTTAGTGTGTTTTGAAGGTTTCTGAACAAGGCCCAACAAAATAAAAGGTTTGTACTACACCGCAGGGTATGTTCAACAACTGCATTTAAAGCACCTCTATTAAAGAAAACTAAGAAAAGACTCCACTGACATTAAACGCCACTTAAAGCAATCTATTACTACAGCTAAAAACCACAACTCTCCTTCAGGAGCTAAAAGTACAGGAGCTCTGGCATTTCCTCTGGCCTGTGACGCTCCCTTTGAAACAAACTGAAAAAGACCAAATCAGGTGACGTGTCCTTTGTGTTTCTTTAAGCACAGGAATGGCCTCTTCTGGGACAAACACAAACACTCCGAAGGGAGTTAACTGTTCCATCAGATGAACCTCAGTGGCGAGTAATTGCAGCCATGCTGCACTTGACTTGACGGGCCTAACTGCACAAAAGACGCTCATTAGGCTCAGGCACACAAGCTGTTGACACAGGTGCTAAACGTATCATTAATGACCAGTACAGCACTTTGTGGGTGGTAATTCTGTTCAAAGTCATTCTTTTCTTCTTAATCTTGTTACACCCAACGGACTGCACGCATCTCTCTTAAAGAGAGTGAATGAAACAAGAATAGAACATACTTACATGTACATTTATAATCACACTTTTAATTGAACTTTGTGTCTTGATCACTGGGGTTGGGCGAATGAGGTGACACGGCATATGATCGCCTTATTAGCCGCTTCCTCCTCTCTTGCAGAACATATGGAGAAATGTACCGTGTTCTGGTTGTCGTGGGTCAGGGGGTTGGGCGCGAGCATGTCAAGAAACTATTTTTTTTCCTGCTCATGCTTCAGGGCAAATCACCTATGCTTCATTTCCATGTGAGCTCAGTGTGATCACTCTTGTTGTGTTAAGTCAAATGCACTAAATTTCTGAGAGAAAAGTGCTTAACTGTGGCCCCTCTCTTGACCCAGCAAACTACATAACCAGTGCAGGCTGTCATGGTTACATGAGCATCCTGTTCATCCTGCTTTTGTAAGTGTATGATATCTTTGACAAACAAGTAATTAATTTAAAGATCCATTCCATTTCTTTTTTAATGGAACTGTGTTGTTGTCTGTTGAGGTTAATTGGTGCCCAGTCTTTCTTCTTAGACTGCAATCAGGAAAGATAGTGAAACTTCTTGGCAGAGTATGCAAGGAGTTGTTGAACTTGGCTATGACCCAAAAGGCCATGGGTCTTGTGGTTGTCATTGCATCTTTCAGGTAAAACAGTTTACTTCCATTATTTTCATACTTTTTTGTAAAAGATGCTGTACCTAAAAAGTGAAGTACTGTTACCATTCGCTTCCTGTCTTTATGGTCCACATGGAAATCAAGCTGCATAGTCTGGTTACACTTACATTAAAAGTTAATGAAGTGTTTTTTCCTTCTTCTATAAAGTTTTGAGATTTTGTAAATGGTCAATATGTAACATTATCACTTTTAAACATTTCAAAATTAACTAAAATGATCAGTGGAATGTGAAGAAATAACAGTTTTGACTGTATGTCAAAGACATCTATGTATCAGTTAGTAAGTTAATAATAAGTTAGCACGCTAACAAGCTACTGCTGGTTGCCTTGTCTCATAATACTACTCTGTACCTCATGAGGCGGTAGTGAGTAACTGTAGAATCAAGTCAGTCTAGCATGGGAGTATTGAAAAATAGCACTGCCCCGATGGCGTATTCTAACCTCTTGTGAAGGTCCTGTTGCTGGTTAGATCACTAAAGGACAGGTAACCAAACAAAGGAAGAGTTAATGCAACAATGATGAAGTCGTTGAAAAGCAGCCAATATGACCACCTTCGCCTACTCAAACAAAAACAATGACAAAACAGAAAAAAAACTGAAGTTAATACTACTTGGAGAAAGCTAAATGATGAAGTTTGATGCTGAATTTCTTCTGGACTGGTAAGTAAATAGCTGTTAATGTTTACACTGAGAAAGGGAGGATGTTATTTTTTTCTTGTTTCTTATGACGAGGGTGGACACCACACATTTCTGAGAATATGTTGTCCCCTTTTTTTGGAGTATAAATTTGACATAAATTGTAAATTGTACTTGTAAAGGTACAGTAACAAAAGAGAAATTCTTTACTGGGCATATGAATGATTTCTGTAGATGTTTGGTACATACACCTACATAAGTAGGTTTTTAATAATCCCAAGATGCTCCAGAAAGATTTCTTAGTTAGAGATTAACATCTAAGACACGTTAGGAGAGAATATCAGCAAAAGATGTAGAAATAAACAAACTGTAAAAGTGTGGTGAGACTTTTTTAGCTGAAAGATTGTAATCATTTACAGGAGTGATACCCAATTGTGTTAGCTTGTGAAGCAGTTATCATCATACTGTGCTAAAGAGAAGCAACCCAGCTGATGTCAAGCTGTGTCCATAATTACCGCCAGCCTCAAAATATCTTGCCCTGTAGCATGTTTTCAATATGAAGATGAAAGAGTACATGTAATGAGCAGCTATCAAGTTCATCAGGTGAAGTTGATGTTTTTTGTTCCCTTCAAAGAACTTTGGCTTGAGGCAAGAAACATAACGACATGTAGTGGAGGCTAAGCATTAAGTTTAGCATCAGGCAGTGATAAGAGACAATAAATGGTTCTCTAAACTTGTAAAAAGACTTATAAAGTGCTGGATACAAAGACTATTGTAAAAAAGACGGCACTAGCAGACTTTCATCTTTAAATGCTCATTTAAACCCCAAAGAATCCAAATTATATATTTTTTCTTTCTGAATGACAATGTTTTTACACCTTTGTGAACTTGGCAGTCTTATTTACATTCATCCCAAGGCTAATGTGGCTTCTCTCTGGCAAAAACATATTAAGCTAAAACTAACAACTAAGCAAAAGTTGACTTGGCAAGCATACTGAGCTAGCTATCTTGCTTTATTCTTTCATCTAAACTTTGTTGAATACCTAGTATAGACTGGACTTTAATATCATACCATAGCAGTATAGTGTTTACACTGCATTCTATGAGACTTCATTGCTTGCATTCATTAGTTACTAATTAGATGATCATGGTGGACAGAAGAAAGACTAGAGAGAGCTATACTATTTAAGCATGAGTGGTGGGCTTTTGAAAGGAAGTGATCCCTATCATGACTATAAACTGTTCTTATGACTAAAGTCAGCGTTGTTCTAAAATAGCATGTGGTAGCCCCACCTATGTGAACTGAGCATGGAGAAGGGCTGACGTTATCTAATTGATACTGATTACAGAGGGCAAGAGTACTGAGCGCCAGTACTGAAGGACGTGGGGTCAATAAGTCATCTGAAGCACTGGACATGACGCAGGTTAAAACAATATAATCTTCAGATTTGCACAAGCAGAGCACAAACAATGGTGCTTCCGTGGTACTCCTGTTGATATTAGGGATATCCTGCAGATACCTATGAGCCTTTAGGAAAGAAAAACTCTGATCTTTGAAAGGCTCAACTGACTGGACTACCTTGAGACTACTGATACCAGATTGTCTTCTTTCAGTTCTAACAATTTCCCCAGTACATTCGAAGGATAATGATGCATCAACAATCTGGACATGCAGTATTCATGCACTTTACATAACCTCTTCAGTTATACTGTAGCTATATAATCCACTAATCTTTAATGTAACTTGTAGATCTTATGTATTTTATGGATATGTCCTCTATATTTTTATCAAGATGTATAAAGCCACACGTGAAGGTTCTAGGACATCTTGTATTTGGAGATTAAATAATCTGATTCTGATGTTGGGAAAGTGGTTTGTTTGTTTGTTTGTTTGCTTGTTTGTTTTCTTTTTTCAAAATAATGCTTTTATGTGACTCACTGAAAGACTAGGTTGCCAATAAGAATGTGCACTCCAACTAATTTTGGTATTCAATTATCCATAAGTGTTCTCTATGAAGATCCAATTAACAGTTAAGAAGGAAAAACATAAACAACAGCAAAAAAACCCTAATAATTGCGACCAATGAGAGGCTCAGTTCAGCTAAAACTACAGCTGAGTAGTAATGCTGAATGTTGATGGAGACTACAGGTGTCTTTTTCCTCTTGATTGTCTACCAGCATGAACAGCCCTAAGATGCCAGGGTTAAACAGTAATCACACTGCATTCTCCTGCAGTAATTATGCACTCTCTTGCGAATGCAATGGATTTTTAAGGGAATGTGACACTATTGGGAATGCAGTGCTGTTGCAAATATTTTATTTTACAGTGGCACTTTAGGGCCGTGCAAGCTTATTAGTTAGTAAAAGAAATATGCTGTTGTTGGACTGAACATTAGCCTGGCCTTCACGCCCTGACAAACAGCTCCTTGGCAATGCATCCACGTTAAAGGCTCTTAAAGAAACTTACCCACATCCACCTACATCGAAACCCAGAAGCTATCGCCCTGTGTGCTGAATATCCTGTGGTTTTAAGGGGGTCCCTATTTAGCAAGTTACTCCAGCAATTCCTAACTCAGTCACCATGCTTCATTGACAACAAAATGTTTGGTTGAACTTTTTTTGTCTTTGAGAAATGAATAACAATTCAGTTTTCCATCAAACTCTTAGTAAAATAGCATAGTTTTCAGATTTACAAATATGCATATATTGCTGCAGGCTGTATATATGTTTTTCAAAGGTTACAGTTACTAGACTGTGAAGGACCAACTGGGTAAACAAATTTGCTACAGTGCCTCTCTAAGTCAAGTCCAAGATTACTGAGGCAGACCAGAGCTGCATCTCTAGTTAGTTTAGCATACCGAAGACAAAAGCTCACAGATAGTGGGTGTAGCAGTAAACAGTTAAAATGAGGTTTCCCTAAATTTGTATTTTGAGAGTCTATTTTTTCTTAACAGACAGCATAACGTCATATGTTTATTCTAAGGGACCTCCCAGAATTTTGATGTTGAGACCTTCAGGGCATCCAAGAGGTTAATTGCAGGTGCCAGACCTTTCCAGGACCCCCTACATTTTGTACTCTGCTGCCGCCGTAAGAGGACCCAGCTTCTGTCAGTGCTCTCTAATAGGTTCTCTCTAATGTACATGGGCCATATTCGCTAACCCAGTATTTTGGACTCTTGTTTTTTTTTTTAAAGGTGTCTCTGCCCAGTTCTAGCAAATTACAGCAGCAACAGATGCATTATCCATCCTGCAACCACTCTGGAACATTACCAGGCCTGTTGTTAGTTGTTAGAGTAACCTAAGCAGCCCTTTTCTCTGTGAATGGATTGGTGCATACTACCTTGGTCAAGAGAAAAAAAAAGTGGGAGCCCATTTATCTGATGATAGATCTCCACTAAGAGTACTCACAGACCATATCAAACAGCAGCTTGTCTATGTTGTTAACTCTGTGGTCTAATTTAAACAGAAAAAAGTCATGACCATAATGACAAGCGTCTTGGCTTAGTCACTGCTCTTGAATGACCAGACTGACCTGAAATCTGTCATTAGACGTTTAATGCTGAGATACTTTTTATATGGCTTAACGGGTTGAGTTTTAATTATTTTCCATTTATCCTATGGCCAAAGCCCAAAGCATATGGTGGAAGCATTTGCTCTAATGCAGTCTTTAATGACAGCCCGTGCCTGTGTTCTTGCTTTAGTGATTCTCCTGCGTTTAGAGTCCAACTTTTCCTGCCTTCCTGTGAAATCATTGGTGGATTGAGGTGGTAGGGTACGACTTCAAAGCGAGGGCACAAAGATCCTCTACAGAGACCACTCTCTCAAGCCAAGTGACCTTGAGGCAATACAGGATAATGCACAATCCTCGCAGCAATTCTCATTCCATTTCAGATGAATATGTAGATTAGATTATAAACATTATGGCATCAACTTGGGCTAATTGTATTTAATTTTGGTTTGCTGGCCTCCTACTACAGGTGATCAAATTATTGTTCAACTCTCTAAGGAAGATCAGTTGTTTCTGAAAAATTCATTCTAAAGCTGGTGCTTGCAACATGTTCCAGAATGGGATGGGACAATTTAAAAGCAGGAATATTGTTGAATGTTCAAATGAACATCCAGAAAATATTGAAGTTCACTCAAAAAACTGCATGTGTAATAATGATAAGAATCCAGAAACATCTCTTACATTAGGGGCAAAGTCCAAAGCCCTAATGGAATGCTCTTTAATGCTTTAGACAGCAGTGCACTAAAAACATACATATCAACATAATTTAATTAAATGATGCCAATAAACACCATTCATTGTTGCATTCCTAAAAGTAAGCTAGGACTGCACCGCACACAGCAGAAGTCATGTGCTGGCAACATCTAGAAAGAAGACTTCTCTTGTTTCAGGTGCCATTTTACAAAGTTTCATATTGTTTCAAAACTTTCACATTGTTTATGGAAACAATTGATGTCTTTGGGCCAAAGAAGAAAAAGACCATCCAGATTGTCACCTCTGTTCAGAAGCCATGGTTTAGAAGTGTTTAATGGTCCATGCCACGGCTGTCCTACATGGCTGTTTTACCACATGGCGACATAATGAGCATGCTAGACTGATCTGTCTGTTGTCCAGACCTGTCTCTTATTAAATATGTGCTGCATTTTTAAGCATAATTTATGTCAACAAGGCCTGTTATGGTTGATTTGATGACAGCTGAATACGTGTATAAGGACAAAAGAAAAAATCTGCTTTGAAAGCTGGATCAGTTTGTATATTGACTCCTCAACTTATTTATAAGCGCTATTAAAAGGAAAGATGGTAAACATGTGTCTCTTGCAGCTTTTTGAAATGTGTGCAGGTACTAAATGACTGCATTTAAAATAAACCAATGTTCAACAACAAACAAAACAACAAATACAATTTGTACTAGTCACTGCTTTCTTTTCTCAATTAGTATTTCTTTGCTTATTCTTACTTTACCCATAAATGCATTCTTTTAAAGCAACTACTATAAGGTTAGACAAGCTTCAATCCAAAACGATATTGACTCTAAATTCTAGAGTGCAATTTTGTAAAAAACAAAAACCA
Source organism: Megaleporinus macrocephalus (assembly GCA_021613375.1). NCBI lineage: Eukaryota > Metazoa > Chordata > Actinopteri > Characiformes > Anostomidae > Megaleporinus > Megaleporinus macrocephalus. The sequence continues at coordinate 19,408,568 of CM038706.1, forward strand.
AAAACAAAATGAGTTGTTCACATGATTTGCATGTGTGAAGTTATTTTGTCATGTAATTAATCTAGAATTAGTATGGCAACTTCAATTAGTTATATCAATGTACTTCTGCCATGGTGGATATAGCAATGTATACAGAAGACCCAGCTCAGGGTAGTTAATCTAGCCTATGTTCATTAGTTTCAATGGGATTTTGCCAACATTCTGTAAAGGTTGACACAAAAAATATATTTCTGAGCGGAACACTGATAGATCCATTTGACCTTGTGCTCAATGTAACCCCACACATCCAGAAATAAAAATAAGAATGTGTTTTCAAGCTGAAAGATCTAATAACCTGGTCTTTTCGTGCAATATTCATTACACCACTCAGTATTGCCAATAATATACTTTTTTGTTTTTATTTTATAGAGCATTTAATATCCTGCCTGTCTGTTCTTTTGCCTTTGCTTCAGTCCTGCTTTGTTTCAGACCATGCCTCAGTTCTCCACCGGCTGGGCCAGGCCTTGAAAAGCCCTGTGAAGACGGAACAGAAGGGAAACATTAAACCTTTCCTCATCAGCGTGTTGACAACTGCATTTAGCCCTGTAAAAGGGCAAGACTACTTTGTAGTGTAATTATACACAGGACACATTTTGGCTAAGATGTAGATAAATAATTGTAACCACAATGCTTACTTCAGGGTCACTGGAAGCATCATTAGCAATATCTCATTTTGTATCAGACATCTTTATGTGCAATGCAAGTCTGCTTCAGGTAATGTCTGTGGTCTCAACTAAGGGTCCCAAAAGTCTAGCTCAGTCTAAATAAACTTAAAAGTGCTTGCCATTTTGGGTTCAACTATAGTGACAATGACACATAACACATTGAGGTGATTTCCTTCACTGCACATGTCTATAGGGCGTGTGTGGGTGTTTCATTCAACTGGATATATATAGTGTCTTTTGTTTCTTACTCTACCCTGAGGAAACTTCATAGCACGAAACCCGCTGCTCTACACCCCCGAGAGTGAGCTAAGTGGAAATATCTGCTGAGGTGACCTCAAGTCCAGACTTCCTAACCTTAACAAATTGCTTCCTGGTCATGGTTTCAAATAATCACAAGTAGGCTACAGGAGATGCCTCTGTAAGGTCATTCTCGTGGAAAGAGCATCTATCATCGTAGGGACATCGCTGCAGGTCTGTGTGATATCAAGACTTCAACGTTCAGACATAAAAGCTGTTTTTCCACTGATCTTTAAGCAGGTTTACCCTCCAAGGTGCCTCATCTTGTATCGTTGTATGCAAAGGTTTAAGCACCCCTGATCAAATTGGATGTTTGTTGATGTACACATTCTTTTTCTGCACATTGTAATACAGAATTACCGCTTATTGGTTACATTAATAAAGTTGAGGAAAAAAAACACAAACATTTAATACTTTATGCTCTGTTCAATGTGTTAAACTCAACAAACAATACTCAACAAATCGTTTCGTTGCACTATAATTTACAGAAACAAATGCCATGTTAACTTCTTTTTATTTAGAAAATCAATGAAACATATCATTTGAGCCATTTAGGAGTTCCATAGAATAAACCACAGTATTTACATTGGCTTGGTTGATTAAGGAGAGTTTGGTACATTGATCTAACCTACCATGAACATCAAAGACTGTTCTTCAGATACAAATCCTGCATTCTGTTGCTGTCCAAAGAAAAACAAGTAGGCCTATCTCTAAAACGACAACTTTACAGGAAAGGTCTTGACTTTCAATATAAGTCAATGGAACCATAATTTTTTTCTGAAATATTTTGGAGCATTTCTATTGGTCCATTTATCATGAAATTTTCTCACAGTGTAAATGTCTGTTATTTGGACAGTGACGATTTGCACGGCAGTAAAAGAGTGATGCTAAAACTGTTATGTAACAGTCTTACACCCCAAAATTTAAATACAAGAACTTCAGAGCAATGGCAATGGCAATGGAAATGGTGGGCATTTTGCAAAAATCTACCGTTCCAGGATGTAAAAGCAATGTCAGCACTTTTTAGCTGCCAACAGGCATGTTTGATGTTCATCTTTAAATGAGGCTGAAATGAGTGTCCTATTCACCAGCTTCTTACTTGAATGTTCAGTTCCACGTTAAATGCTACAGTATGTAAATGCTAAATGCTACAGAATGTAACTGCAGCACCATTTATGATGGAATTAAACAATTAAGAAAAACAGGAAAAACAGGTGACTAGGAAGCTAATTTTAGCCCCCACAGTCATCAAATGACTTTGTAAGTTTGCCCTTTACATTTGGCTCCAGTGTTAGCATCACATCCCCAGCCACAACCTGTAGGTAACCATTTTGTCCACTCTTTAACAATTTAAGTAGATCATCTTAAACTGAAAGTTTTATACTGAGTAACAACTTTAATTGACTTTGTGCTGATGTCGAGATTGAAAGCAAATAGCTAGTATAGGTAACGGTAGCTACTGGCAAAATCCAAGCAACTAACATAAGCATATCCAAATTAAATCTTTTACAAAGAGATTTATGCCTCACAGTAAATCAGCAAATCAGAGCAGATCACATCAAATTATTCATGTGCTAACCAAAAATATATAAATAAAGCAGTTCATTTAACTCAGCGTCAAATCATAAGGTTGTATAAGTGAGTGTGAAATCATATGTGGGCAGTTTCGCCTCAAAAAAGTCTCATGCCTTTTATGTCCTATAAAATTTTTTTTGCACAAAACTGTGTACCATATTTTGGTGAATTGTTTCTATAAGTCATTAACATAAGCACAAATTCCATACTTTCAGTTTATTTGTAAGTAGAATAAAAGATTTAGGAAAAGAAATAAGTCAAGAAAGTGAAGACTTGATGTGTGATAATACTGAAAATAAAAGCAATTAATTACAAAATCATGTGATTACTTCATTAAATATATATAACTATACAATATAAATCAAACCTGTAGCAAAACAACAGGTCTTGAAGAGTTATAAATGGCAGCTTTAATGAACCTGTCTGACTAAAAGCGTTTTTATATGTCTTAGAAAACACAGATGAACTGTTCAACTGCTGACCTGATATAGACATCAGCACTAAAAGACTGAGCAGAGGAACTGGTTGATTGCTACATGGTGTCATCCTTTTCAAAGAGACGTGCAGGGTCTAATTGCAGAGACAGCTGTAAAAAGAACAGTGAACAGGGATGACCACGTCTCTGCTAAGATCTTCAGCAACCAGTGGAACTAATGAGAAGTAGTCACTCACATTATAAACCGATATTTCAATAGAGAACGATATGAAATAAATAACCAAGCAGAAATAAGCAGACGGAGAAAGGATGACTGCACGTGTGGAGCTCAGACAAAGCATCATCTTGGAATGATCAGTGCAGGATGCTGAGGAAGTCTGGAGAACAGAGGAACAGAGGAAGATAGATGCTACAAAGGCCCGCCGTGTCACCATGAGACATTCACCTGAGACCCATTCGAGGAAGTAAGGATCCTGTTCAAGTGTCTGAGCCCAGGAAAATTCATCAAGAGACAACAGCCATATGTGAACGCACCAAATGCAACTGAGAATAGAACGAGAAGACTAGCAAACATAAAAATAAGAAGGACAGAAAGGTATTTTTGCTGACTCATGAAACACTGACACAACTATAAACTCCTTAATACATAGATGTGTGTTTTAATTAGTTTAATTTACAAAGCACTGGCATATTTGCATTATCAAAATATATTAAAATGGTTCAAATGGAATGTCTCTGTAATGCCTTCTGTAATAGTGTAACCTGTCCTACTCCAAACAAAACAGCCAACCTCCTTACCTCTAATTATTACTAGTCTAGAAGAAATGTTGCAAGTTAGACATCAAACTTCATCCCTTTACTCACCAAGAGCACCTCCAGTTATGGAAATTAACACCAACTCTCATTGTGCTTCCATTTCTATCAATATTTTTGTGATATAAATGAATAGATGTCTTGGACATACAATCAAAACTGATATTCCTTCACATTTTTTTAAATATTTGTAGCTAATTCTGGAATGTGTTAAATTAAAAATCTTTACATATCGCTCCTTTAAAGAAAGCATATCACACATTGCAATATTTAACTAATGAATAGTTCATAGTACATTATCTGCTTTCTTGTGTCTTAGTTTGCAGCCATTAAATACTATGATGTATCATACAGTGCTGTGCAAAAATCAGTAAACATGTTGTTGCTGTCTAAAGAAAATCATGTATCTCCATTTTTATCGATAATTATATGAACCCGACAGCCATTCTTTATATCCTGTGAAAGTGAAAATAATAAATGGACCAATAGAAATGCTCCAAAATCACTTGGAATAAAACCTCTTTTGACATTAAAAGTTAAAAATGTTTTGGCCTCTCCTGTAAAGTTACTATCTTGGAGAGACTTGTTTTTCTTTGGACAGTATATATCATACAAGTATCTCTTAAATGGCAACTGTACAGGAGAGAGGAAACCCGAATTTACTGGAACCTGATTTTTTTCAAAGCTATTTTGGCACATTTTTCTTGGTGCTTTCATCCTGAAACTTTCACAGGATCTTAACGACAGCAGTTGTGTTCAAATGACGGAGGAAAATGAAATTCTACAAAAATGGAGATGTTTTTCTTTGGACAGCGACAACAGAAAATTACACAGAAGCCTCAACAACTAAGTATAATACCTCTTCCTTCAGTATTTGCTTCCACACTTCATTACAGCTTCCATTTTTTTGTTGACACCTGGTTTCAGTTTTTCAAAATAATCTGCCAGGATATTTTTCCACATCTTCAAAGCTCAATTGTGTTAGAAGCTTCTCACATTCCAGTTCATCTTAAACATGCTCAGAGATGTTGTGATGTGGATGTTGTGGTCAGTCCACTGTTGTGAGAACACCAGCAGCTTCTTTGTGCAAAGGTTCTCAGTTTTTGTTGATTTTCTTTTCTCGGTTAAGGCTTCTTGAAAACTACACGTCCTATCAGAACTCAGAGTTGAGTTGTCTTCTCACAGTGGAGAACAAAGCATTTTTCAGACTTGAAGCAAGAGTGGAGCTATATTTTCCCCATCTCTTAAAGATCAAAGCTTTAAGTACTGATTATCTGATGGTGACAGTTCTCCTGGTCCTCAAGGTCTTGTTCAGTTGTGAGGAGTCCTGTATTCTTTGTGTGTTTTAGTGATTCTTTACTTGTTTTACTTTGACTTTTCTCTTTCAAGTGAAAGTAGATTAGTGGATCTTATCTTCTTGGAAATATCTCTCTGACCTTTGCTTAGCACTGTATATGAAGATATATTGTTTCAATATGAGGCTAAAGGTGCATATAACATTTTCTGGTATCAGTTTAGACTAATAACACAGGGTTAGATTGTCTGAGTATACGAGCGAACTGTGTAAAGTCCTGAAGTCCCCTAGCTTACGTTAGATTGTTTGTACTGGACACGTATGTAAAACTGAACTTGGAAGGAACTCGGACTGACTGTGTGAGATCTTGTTGGAAAAACACTTTTGTGGCAATAGATTGAGAGATATGCTTCAAAATGAAAAGTGTGTGGGTGGCCTTATGTTACTTGAAATAAACTGTATCAGTTGATCAACCGTTCATAAATTTTGAGTAATTAAGGTGGAATCACACTAGAGTTACAGCTCTAAATCTGGGTTCTAATAAAAGTACTGGCCATGTATATGGCAAGCCGAGTCTAAGTATATTTCATGGTGCTTTGCAGTTTACATGTACACGGCTGAATAAAATTCATTTAGGACTGTGTGCTTATATTAAAACCCATAATATTATCAGTAATTACAGTAATTACGGACAAGCTCATGCTGACGAAATCAAAAACAATTATTCAAAATTTCAAGCACATGTTGAGCAGTAGTGCAACTTCACCTGTTTGTTCTCCGCTGTTATCTACATGTACTATCTACGAGATGCAGGTTCACAGGCAGACAGGTGACTGAAACAGTTTCCATGATACAGGAAGTGGAAGTGGGCCTTCATTCCAAGAACACATCTCTAGACTCCCCACCGTCTCGCTCTCCAGACTGAACTTATCCTGTCCTTAACAACACGCTGTCAGGAGGGGGCCCCCTGCTTGCCGTTTGGCCCCGGCCTCATCATCTGGCAGTTATCAAGGCAAATTAGAAGAACACATGCTCGTAGCAGAGTGCGCTCTGTGTGCAGCCCCTGTTCTCACAAGTGCAGAACAAAGCGGGGCCAGGGCAGGAAGCTCTAGTAGCACTTAAAGGGGGCAGCAGGACTCCGGCCCTCAGGGGTACCGTGTTTCCCCCTTAGGGGGGATAGAGCAGGGCTGCTAGCATTAGAGATGGAGCTTCCATACAGAGCTGCTATTGCCTCCCACACCTACATGGCCTTTGACCCTCATGTGAGCATGAGAAACACAACATCCACTCCAGGAGGAAATGAAGAAGGCCGTCGTTAATTGGTGCAATGCGAGGTAAAGCAAACAAAAGCAAGATGATCTTTCATATGGGCCTAGAGGGCCTATAGGTCTAGAGAGTTACACAGCTTTTACAAAGGACCATCTTCCTTCCTAACTGAACTCAGACCTCTCATAAACAAATATAATCATTATAATGATGCTACTTGGTGAGCCAAGGAGATGTTTGGCTATTACGCTTTAACATCTTACTCTTTAAAATCACAGCAGTTAGGAACGATTTGCACAAAGAAATAACAAACATGCTTTCCATTTATATCATGTATTTTTTACTGGTTGAGATAAAAAAAGAACAGAAAAACAAAAACAATGTCAATGCAGAAAGCAATGTGCTATGTTTCTAATAATGTAATTAATTCACAAGTATATATTTATATTAATTATATTATATAATAACTAAATAGTAATGGTTTAGTTGCCTATAACGCAGAATAATTTAAGTTATCTTTAATTACATTAGATTAGATTAGATTAGATTAGATTAGATTAGATTAGATTAGATTAGATTAGATTAGATTAGATTAGATTCAACTTTATTGTCACTGTGCAAAGTACAGGTACAAAGCCTATGAAATGCAGTTAGCATCCAACCAGAAGTGAAAAATACATTATTATTTACATATTGTTTACAAGTGCAAAACAGAAATGACTAACAATTTGAGGTTATTGTACATGTTGTGGTATATAAATAAATATATAGAATGTAGGTGTACACAGAATGTGAGATAAGGGGGTGGTATATAAAATAGAATATAAATTACAATACATATATACTGTATATTGTAATGAAATCATTCAATCACTGAACAACCTCTATAACCACTAAATAGAAGAGTTTAAGGAGATCATTAAGGAATTCATGTTTAAAGACAAAATAATATTTTGGAGAACATTTTTCTCCCCTGTTTGTAGTCACCATTAAACAGTAGAATGCAGAAACTTCAGTTCTGTCCTGATTTAAAACACACATTGTGAATTTCAGGTGCAGACCATAAAACCTGGAGTAATAGCCATTTAAAGAAAATGACAGGAAGGATTATATACTTGAACTATACTTGAGTCCACACTGTAAGGCTTTATCTCAATTCCAGTCATTTCACCCTTATCACCAGTGGCTTTTCATCACCATCATCCAGTAGGGGACAGTTTTATGCACTGTGGGATTAGCCGTTCCGATCCCCTTCCGGTGGTAAGCAGATCCAGCTATCAATAGCAGCCGTCCGCCCACTGCTGCTGACCTCACATCCACAACCTTCTGTGCAACCAGAGCCTTTAGAAGAACCAGAAAGAGGGAGATGAAGGGAATATGGGGAATAGCTAGAGCATGATAAAGAAAAAGAGGTATGGATTCCATTTTGTAGAGATACAATAAGCCAGAGATGGGCATTTGAAGGTAAATGAAAAATCTGAGGTGGAAACACACACCAGGAACACTCAGGGAAAGTCAGAGGGACAGAGTAATGCACGAGAAAAGGAAGACACTTCAATTACATCCCCTATCAGATTTCATGATCACTTTCCCATTCCTAACCTCAGTTTTCCTATCTGTGGTCTTAACTTCAAGCAGCCTCGCCCACCAACATCTCTCTTTCCTTATTCCCAAACCTGCAAAGCCCATCACAGCAAAAGTGGTGGGAGCATCCCTAGTTCCATGCCCCCGAACTCCCTGCTGTGTAAAACACTCAAATGTCAGTAGAAGACTGACAGCTGCTCTTGCACAAGGAGGCCAAGCTTCAGAATGGGCCTCCTAATAAATCTAAATAAGAATGTTTCTCTAGAAAGTCAAGGAAGTACATTAACCAATTGTTTTTTATTTACCTTAAGAAACCTCAAAAGCAAACTAAGCAATGAACAGGAAGACTGGAATAGAACTGATAAATACAGTGGAGGGAGTTATATACAAAGACAGAAGATAGAGAGGCAAGTGAGGTCACTGGAAAGATTAAAGTTAAGTACCACCCACTTTTTAAAACCTTTGTGTATTCTACTAACTGAGATGTAAATAGAATAATGCAGTGTGGTCTTTACAGTGGTAGTTATAGGAACCAGGCCATGATGGGTGTGTCTTAAAACCTAGCGAGCTTCCTACATAGACAGCATTTTACGTCATAGTATGTGCACTCTCGACATGTAGGCTGTCCCAATTCTTAGATACCTTAAACATGCTGTCTATTTAGGCGCCTTATTTTGGCCTAATTTTAAGGAAGCGTTGAGTTATTTCACACAAAACAGTATTTTATTTGCAACTTTGTAACGAGTCGCTGACCATTTATTTGTACTATTGGATTTTTTAGCCTCTGGCTATTATTCTGGATGCTGGCTGGTAGCTTAGCAACCAGCTAATCCACCGGCCGCGTGCTGCAGTGGGCGGGAACAAGCCGTGACGCAGTCTCTCTCTAACTAGAGTGTCTCAGTAATCTGTGTTATGAGGAGAGATTTCAGACAGAACGCTGCTACTTAAACAGCTGCCTCTTTAGACAGTGCATATTTAGACAGTTCATTAGGTTTTGAGACACACCCGATGTCCACAGCCGACATATAGCCATTTCATTTACTATCCAGAATCACCTGTGAACCTGCATGTCTTCAAGTTTGTGCATGTGATGTTGATAAAAGGATATGTTAATGGTAATAGTGGTGGTAATGGTAAAATCTGGTCAAACTAGATAAAGGTAATTATTTTTGGGAGTATTTTGCCCTACATGTTTTGAGTTTGCCGCAAGGTCAACTTGAGAGGATGAAGAAGTAGCAGTGCCTGACTCCTTGTTGTAACCCCTTGTCAATTATGTTGAAGGTCCCGCGCCCAGTTAGATCACGTAAAGACGAGTAGCCAATAAAAAGAAGAGTAAACCTGACAACGGATGAAGCTCTTAGAAAGTGACGAGCATGACCACTGCCACCTGCTAAAACAAAAAACAAAAAAGCAAAGTGAGAGTCAACATTGGTGTTGTTTTCCCCCGCTGGAGTTGGCGAACTTGTAGGGTTTCTTCTAGACTCCTAAGCAAACAGCTGTGAATGCTAACAATAAGGACTATGCGTCTCCCGGTTTCTTAAAATACGGGTAGAAACCATAAGTTTCTGGTGATGTGTTGTCCCATTTTTGTTTGGAGTATCTATTTGACAGCTTGTGTCATTTTTCAAAGTCCTTCTTTAAGAAACCTCCATGACATCTCAATTGATTTTAATTCGATTTTTGTTTCTAGGACCTGTATTTTTTAAAGAGTGTATAAAGTGAAATAAAAAGACAGACATAGTTGTTCTTGATCTCTTTCACAGTGTTCATGCCTCTCTTTCTCTCTCTCCCTCTGTCTGTGAACAGTCTGAAATAAAATTTTAATTATTCAATTATTATTTAAAAACTTCTACCCCCTTTGAAAACTCCACTTTGTGTTATATGCATAACAATGCCACTCATGAAGACCCGGCTCAGTAATGATCTGTGAAAACTCTGTAGTTCTGTCACATCACTTGGAGTTGGGCGAGTAACCTCACTCACCTCCTGCTGATGTAACCCAACATAAACAGACACTGTCAATAGCCAGAGTGCTATTTTCCCAGCAGGTCTCCAGTGATCTGGTTTTCCACTTTGTTGTGAAAACATCACAAAAATGCTGGCCTGTCTTTCAGTCCGATATGTGAGAAAGGACACCCTGCGTAAAGCCCACTATACTGAGGGGGTTCTGGTTGTATATGGCCTAAAGTTACTGCCGCTGATACCTTTTTCAGACACAAACCTGAGACGACACTGTGTGGCTTGTGCAGGTTGTCCTATCTGCTCATAATCAGAAAACTGATACTGGAATCACCAAAAATAAACTGATATAATTAGATTATGATGTATCTTGTAAGATTTTAGATACACTGTGTACAAGGATTTGTGTTAGTGCTGGTACTAATGTACAGAAAGCTAGTGATAATATTTTCGGTGTTATATTTATGATCACCAAATCATTCAATTATCAATGTCCAATGTTTTCAGTGTTAACTAATTGCATTAACAGTATGTTTAATGTAAATCAGTTTCATAGATACCTTAGTATTTACGTTTAGTGCACCTATTGTAACTCTTGTAAAGTGCTTTCATGCACATTCTGATCTTCAGCTTTGTTTCTACCCAGATACATATAGTGCGGAGCACAAGTCCGAGCCCACGAGTCATTTCTTTCATTAATAATATTGTCAGCATAAAAATCTGAGTGAAAATAAATAACAGTATGCACTTAAGCTGCCATGAACTCAAAGATTCTGTGCAAGAACCTCTGAGATGCAGATATAATCCACTTAAAAAATATGAACAAGACTTTAACAGAGGAAATAAAACAAAAAATAAATTTAGAATTTGAGATTTTCTTTGTTTAATGCTTTCTTTAATCTTTCTTTCTTTCTGAGATTCAGTGAAAGAAGAAATCTCACATTTTCAGTGCACTCTCAGACTGTTGGCCCTTGCTGTTTGGTTCTATGTAACGCAGATCAACATCTCCCTTTGGGACACATACTGTTTCGGTGCTGCACCTTGGACACGGTGGTTAAAGCTTGCTCTTCCTTTTTGCCTCCTGAAGCTCTTTAAGACAAATCAATCATGCCAGTTGTTCTAGCACTCAGGGTCACTCAGGCAGCTACTGTAAAAATCAGATGTGGGGCAGTAATGTCAGGGTTCCCTGACACTCCTTAACCTCCCCCTGTTCACCGGGTCATCTCAACTTAGCTCTGGTTTTGTCTGGTGAAATAATAAAGAAATGTTAAATTGTTGAAACTAAATTTAATTACATTTTATTTAAATCACCCTTTAAAAATCTTATTACATCTTAAGGCTTAATATTCAGTAACTACAAAGAACTACAAATTTGTAATTTGTAATTAAGGCTCAACTAATAAGGGATTGAATGCATTTGTTAGTGGTTATAAATGTAATGTAGCACCAGATTAAAAATATAGTCACAGTCTGGATTGTGGATGTGCTCTGTTCCCTATTTCATAGATTAATCAAAACACATGCAGCGATCTAGGCTATTAATCTATTTCCAGATTAATTGTTGCGCTTTGTTGGTGATTTGCAAAACAATTACCTGTCTAACAGATCCCTTATCTGCAGCAGATACCTCAACCCCTTAAAAGGCCAGGCCCAAAGTACTACTACACTCTCCTATAGCCTAAAAATAACCCACTGAATTCCTAGTAGTTACTGAATAAGTCATAGTGTGTAACATTACCTCTCCAACACTGAGAGACCACACCCAGTGTTGCTTTTCTGTAGGTGTATATCTTTTTTTGTTGGTTTGTTTGACATCATTTTTAGAACAGCTTCTGGAGCAAAAGTGAGGATGCCTATTGAAAAATAAGAAAAGGTCCTTTGTTTATATTTCTACAACCTCATTGCCAAAAAGAGTTGGGGTACTGTGCTAAAAAGTACCCATTTATAAACAGGATCCAGAAATGCTGCTGCCTTAAGATGTCATGTAGCCCATCAAATCACAATTTATATGTTATATATATGTTAAGACGGAAGGAAGGTCTTGTATATATCAGTAGGACAATGCCAAACAACATTCTGCACATATTACAGCAGCATGGCTCTGGAAGAAAAAAATATGGGTGCTAAACTGATCTGTCGGCAGTCCAGACCTGTCTACCATTACAACAGTTTGAGTTATGACAAAGTAACCACCTAATTATAGTCCAGCTGGAATTCTATATCAATCTTCTCTTATCTTCTCTTCCCAAACCCTCACAAAGTTTAGTTAAAAGAAGTGTTGATGCAACACAGTGGTGAACAAGAACCTGCTCCATCTTTTATTTTAAATGTGTTGCTGGCATCAAACTCATATTGGACATATACTTTGTCAACTTCAACATTTCATATGTTGTATGTGTAATATTTGCAAGTAAATATAGAGTTTCAATGATTTGCACATCATTATATTCTGTTTTTATTTAGATTTTGAACAGCATCCCAACTTTTTGTGGAAAGATGGTTGAGATGTTTTGATATTTAGGTATTAGGAGTAAAAGAAAAGACCTACTATGAGTCATTATAGCTATTATAGTTGTCATGAACAATTTCTATTAGGACCTGTGTGGCCACAGACGCAAGCTAAAACACATTATTGAAATTTAATTAATAAGAAAATATTTTCAAATGTTCAGTATTTAGAGGAGGGGTTTAGTGTGAGGTGTCACATTATTAGGGTGCTACATTTTGAACGCATATATATTTTTTCACTTAAGAATGATATATTTTACTGAAATGTTAACACTTTAACAAAGATACATTTAAAAGAGTACTTATGTAAACTACTGCAGATGGACAACAGGTAGAGAGATATGACTCCTTGTTCTGAGTGGCTCTTCTGTGAACAAGTTTGTTATGCCCTCTTTGCTAATTGGTTGAATGTTGGGTGACCCACTTTTTGACCCAATTTTACAAATTGATTTTTTTTATACTAGCAAATATTTTATTGTCAGTTGCCAATATGTGAGCAAAATAATTTCTAATAGTCACAAACCTCAGTGTTCTAAGGTAAAAGTTTGATGGGGCTGAAGGACCTATCATTTATACTGTTTATCCAGAGTGACTTCATTTAGTCATTTTACAGAGATAGGTGAAGGTAGCATTAAGAGTCTTGCCCAAGGACCTTTATTTGTATAACATAGGGTGGGATTTAATGCCGTTCTATAGCATGTAGAGAACAGATGTTACCCGCTATGCTATACCCCCTGTACCGGTGATAATATGCATACTGTAAATAAGCAGCCCAAAAAACAACAGAATGATTTCTCATAAAAAATCTGTCAAGGCATATGAACAGCTGTGACATCCTTTCTCTCCAGCTTCAGTATGTTTTTTTATTAAAAACAGAACTATTCCTTTAACAAAACAGTAAAGAGTAAAGAGCTTCTAGTGTGAACAGGAATGCAAAGGACCAGAGTCAAAGGTCAAACCTTTATCAGATCATGCACCTGTTCTGAAGGTCAGTCCTTCCTAAAGGCATTCCTCATGTGGCCAATATCATTGTTTAATTGTGTGTTTACTCAGAGCTTGAAGTCATGCAGCGGCATTTGTCTGAAGAGGCCGGGGCACTGCTCTATGTACTCTGAGGTAAATACTGAACGTGTGTGTGTGTGTGTTGCTATGATTGGTCTCAGCTGTGGAGCAGGGACCCTCGAAGACTCTGGGCTCTGGACGACCTGGACGGGCTCCATCACTTATTTGAGAGATCACAGCTTGAGAGCAGCATGCTAAAGCATTAAATAGTCTACTTTTAAAGCAAAAGTGAAAACAGCTGGCAAGCGTGGATGTCAACAGAGGTATTGTTGATGAAAGATCTGCCCGAGGCACTGCCTTTTATGCAAGAAGAAAAAGTTTCTCATGGTTAAAGAGTGCTTTCTAATTTTACTTCATCTGTAAATAAAATCTTCATCCTACAGAATGGATTGCTTGGCTTATTTCTGAAATCTACCTCAGCAGTCGTTTGGGCTTCTGTGTAAAAGTGGCTGTAGAATGAAAAACCTTGTTTACATCAAAGTGAATGATGAGAGTTCAGTACATAGAACTGACTGTAAACCTCATGCATAAACCTTTCCTACACAAAAGGAGCAATATTACCCCCCTCACTGGAACTAGCAGCCTAAGCCTAAACCCTAAAAAACACTCCCAGACTATTATTCCTCCTCCACCAAACTTTACTGTTGGCATTATGCTCTCCGGTATGTAGCATTCTTTTAATATTTGATCAGATTAATCTATCAGACTGCCAGTTATTCATCACTCCAGAGAACAGGTTTCCACTACTCCAGAGTCCAGTGCAGACGGAATTGTCACCACTCTTGCTGATGCTTGGCATTGTGTATGGTGGTCTTAGGCTTGTGTGCAGCTGCTTGGTCGTGGAAACCATTTCATGAAGCTCCCAATGCACAGTTTTTGTGCTGATATTGCTTCCAGAGGAAGTTTGGAACTGTGTAATGAATGACGCAACAGAAGACAGGCGATTGTTATGTGCTGAGCGTTTAAGCATCTGGCTGCATCACTGGATGCGTGGTATACAGTTTTGGGACTGAGGTGTTGCTGCTCCTAGAGGTTTCCATTTCACAAGAATCACACTTACAGTTAACAGAAGCAGATCTGCACTGGTAGAGGTGGTGTCCTATCAATGGGTGTGGCACAGACACACCTGAATTAAATAGGGCTGCACATACAAAAAGATTACATTATGAAAATTTGATGTAATTTTTAAAGCATTGAAGGGGTCATATACAATGTTTTTCCCCCATTTTATTTCCCCCTTATACACTTAGGATATTTTTGTAGGTTTACATAGCAAAACAAACAACATTAATTTATACACTACCATATCCCAACCTCTCCTTATCCCTTAGAATTAAACACACTGTTTATGTTACTATATATTGTGTTTTGAGGCTGATATATGCAAATGGCTTGTTTTCTGATTGGTGGCTGCCCTGCATTACACCTTCAAAGAACAATATTACGCTCCATGTAAGCTGGAGACTGACTAAAGCAGCGGCCTCGCAAGAACAGTTTAAACGTTCACCGCATGTACGGAAAGAAAACCTCGTCTGTCTTTCAGTTTGTTACCGTATGTGACTCAGACTCATCCAGGGCAGTTTGTAACATCTGTAAAATTAGTAAAATCTGCGTCTCTGGCGGGGGAACCAAGACAAAGACATTTAACACTACTAATCTGATACAGCACTTCAGAGACACCACGCGGCTGAATACTGTGAGTATCAGCAAGCAGCAGAGCTAGCACGCACAGCTAGCACAAAACAAATAACCCAGAGAACCATGCAGACCAGATCTGACCGGTACGAACAGTACAGCAGCAACAACAGCCAGAGAGCTAAAGAACCACAGCCAGTGTGATTGAGTTTATAAAGCTAGATAAGCAGCTCTTCTCGGCTGTAGAAGCATTCTTTTAGCTGTGGCATTCTCTTAATATTCTACCTGGATCCCCGCTCTGCCGTTCCTAGTAGAAATACTTTTCAGATGTCGCTCTTCCGAAGCTGTATCAAGCGGTTTACGCCCACATAGACCAACTTCTAATTTAGTTAAACATATTATGCTGTTTCACATGAGCTCGTTAAAAATGGTAATAAATCAATTTCCACCATGTTTCATGACTTATTTGCACTAATAATATGTAGCCCTGCCGTGGCATCTAGCCCCGTTCCAGCGGCTATCGGCCTCAAAATCGGCCTCAAAAATGCTGATCGGTCCATCTCTAGTAAAAACAATGTGACATCAGAAAAACAATGAATTCATAACAGGTCATTGTGGACAGATTGAGAAAAGTACAGAAGTTGAACAAGTCCCACATCAAAGTCAATTTATATTTATTTTGATATGACATAGGCTCTCAAACTTTTTGATGTTGACATTAAAGAACAATTTAGAAAATGGCAGACGTTGTAATGTCCATCCTGTTAGAAACAAGGTCCTTTTTCCTTAGCATTTACAGCTGTTTACTAACCAGTCTAGAGCAAGCATTGCAAGTTCATCAAACTTCCTCCCAGGGCCTGTCTCCAGTAATGAAAAGCAATGCCACTCTTATTTAGATTTTTGTTGCAGAGATATCTAACTGTAGATATTTCTACAATAGATAGATGCCCTTGACACACTGTCAAAGCTGTTATTTCTTCACATTCTGTTGATATTTTGAATATATTTTCAGGGGGTGTTTCTTCTTAATATTACAAATTACAACTTTAAACACAGAGCAGTCTGTTTGAGCTAGCTGTTTAAAGATGGCTATTATGCTCATTTCCTTCACCAGAACACTTTTAACAGCTCTCATACACAAGACCACCCTTTTGAACAGGTGTTTGCTTTTACCTTTTAAACCACTCTTGTTTCTTTCTCACTACTTTTGGCTCCAGTGAAAGCAGAGGCCACATGTGAGGTCTGCATTATTTCTTTGTTGCCCAAAACATGTCAGTCACAGACCCGAAAGGAACACTGTTTTGACAGGGTTTGACAGCGGCAGAGACACTGTGGCTGTGGGTCGTGCTCCAGCTATTAATAATACTGCCGCGAGGTCTAAAATGACAAAAAAAACAACATGGACATGTTTTGTTACCCGAGAAACTGAGCTCAAGACTAAAATATCAGTATTTAACAGTAGTGTTGATGTGTATGCATGGGAGCAAGGAACTTGTTTATTTTGCATGCTTTTTTCGGGAACTGTGTACACAAGTCCTTTTTCGTGACTTTGGATTTCTGATGAACAACAGGTTGCTTTTTTTTCTTAGACTGTACAAATATATCCTCTTTTGCATTACATATGTTCTGAGAAGATACTACAGATTAACAGAACACGTAGGTTGTTTGTGGCTCAAACTACTGAAATACTGAAAATATTAACTGAGAGTTTTTGCTTGATTTCAAAATAAGTAGCATACAGCACAAAAATGTAAATGTATGAAAAGCATGTATACTCTTGTTCTGTGCATCACTTATTTATTCCACGCAATCTCTTTTTTCTTAAAAAGAATATCCGCATGTGGAATTCACCAGTAAAGGTTTGCGTAAGCCCACAGTAACAGATCAAGGCAAGAAAATGATCCAGGTCTACGAACGTTATTGCTCCTGCGCCCTGCCAGTCTGACACCTGCATTAAGCTCTAATGTTACTGCATTTATGCGCAAACACATCTGCCTCCCACAGAACTCAGCAGTCTATCTCACATGCCGGACAGATGTGAGCTGAAGTAATGGTTTTATAGGAGATATAGAATGTTTGGATTAAAGCTGGGGTTTTATGAGACAGAGCACTGGGTCTCTGGCCCGTCCTCATGTAAACTTGTCCTCTGCCCTCTCAGGCACCTGTGGAAAGAAGGAAGTGATTGCAGGTGAGACTTCAAAGCGGCACTGTGTGGAAGCTACATGCTCAGAGGCAGTAGAGGCACGGCAACACTTGGGGGAGTTTTTATGCCTCTTTAAAACATGAGTCTGAAACAACGAATGCCCTTTTTTAAGGGGTCCTATCATGCGTTTTTTTTCTCTTTCTGAAAGCCCAAAGTACACGGCAGAGGGAGAAACCAAATTTCTCAGATGACTGAAACAACTTTTCTGGAATTCCAGCCCTTTTCCCTGTCACAAGGTGACATTGGCTTGTAGCATAATCTTTATTGCCTGCCCACTTCAGGTCAAGCTTGTGAAGGTGGCTTGGGTGGCTCTACCAACTTCTTCTGTCTGACTTGCAGGATTGGTCTCTGTCTCGAACTGGTATAAGAGTACCATATAAGAGTAGCCATAGTGGGGTTGGGGTCAGAATTCAGTTGACCAGTTAGAATACAGTGGGTGAATTCACAAATCAGAGCACACTGAGACGGGGCTTAAAGACACATGAGCTCTTACAGAACATGAGTACACGTGTAAGGAACACATAACAATATTGTGTTTGGGGAAATTGAAGCATGTAAAGCTTCTCTAGAATACCCACAAAATAAAATTATAAACACTAATAATGAGCATATTATATACTTTTGTATTTGGAGGTATATGGTAGAAGTGCACTAATTTAGGCTTCCTTAGGCATTATAAAAAAACATCGTTAGTCAATTCACAGTAGAGAAAAGTGCATGTCACTGTCACAATTTGCTAAATAGGCGCAACAACATTGAAGCATCTATAATAATATCAAAGTGTTGGTCATTGCACTTTTGTAAATATGTAATGGAGTGTCCCCCTCAAAACACAGTGGAGAACATTATAATGAGACACCTACTCCAATTTAACAAGTAACAAGTGATGTCCCTACAAATCTTTTGGGAGCAGGGAATCTTACCAATAACTGAGTGAACTCATTCACATTATCTTTTGAGTGAAGTTCAAATAGATCATTCTGATGTGCCTCCCAGAGGCTGCGACTATGAAGGCTCAAATCATAACTTGCAAATATTGTAACATACTGCCAGACATGGAGGAGATGAGAGCTGATCAGTGTGCCAGTGATAAGTTATCAGGACTGGCAGTTTATACCTCAAGCATATGTGAAAAAAATATTTTTCAGAGGACTATTTCTCTTTCCTCCATTGCATACACTGCCATACACAATTTCACTACCAATTTTGTAACCTAAGGCACACCCTTGCTTTCAATTTAGAGAGCTCACAAGATTTTGGATGTTTTTCTGACACTAGAAATCACATGTCAGTGGGATACTCCGCACCATACATCTTTTAGCTCCATGTTTTGCTGTGCAGCCCAGCAGATACCTAACATGTTTATTGTTTAGTGGTGATGAGGAGATGGACACTGCCATCATATCTCTCAAGAACAAAGCAGCACATTGTTTTCCAAAGTCGAACGAGGGAACATGAACAGAATACAATAGAAAAAAATGAAACATACCAAACTGAACAGATCTGAACTGAACAGTCTAACTTAATTGTCTCCAGATTTTGTGAATCAGATTTATGGTATTATTATTATTATTATTATTATTATTATTATTATTATTATTATTATGGTACAAAATAGTTCAGAGAAAAGCTTTCATTAAAGGCAACCACAGTCCTACAAACAGAACGAGAACACAGCTACGAGCAGCTACAAAAAAATCTGCTTGTATTTCAAAAAGAAACGTTTCTACATGGTTACAAAGAAAAATATTACAGCATGTGCTGTTCATTTGTCATCTTGAAGGAGCGAATGTGTGGTATATGATGAATGAAAGTCTTAACGATCTTCAATGAATCAATGCACTAGGCTAAGAACTGCAGTGGCCTGTTTTGATGTGTCTGTTCTAACTGAAATGAAATCAGTCATGCCAAGGAACTGTAATTTAACATTAGCATCCACTTGAAAATAGACTTCTTTGTCTGTCACGGCAGATTTTTAACCTCAATAGTGCTTTGACTTGACCGTGATGATTTTGTGTCGATGTCTCAAGCACAACAGAGCCCTCGCCCATTAATCACCTGTGCTCTAAGGCAATATAGTTAAGTAAATAGTCTTGATCTAGAGTGAAGGGCAAGGAGGATGAAGGCCCTCAAAATTTCTCACAGCACTAAATCACACGGCGCTCAGGCAGACCCTGGGGCAGCACGGATTACCAGTCGACTTCCACACCAACGTGGACGTTCAGCAACTGGCCGGTAGGTGATTTATGACAGGTAGCTCAAAACCTACCCACCCCCCTCTTACCTGCTGACGTTTGTTATTACAATATGATTTATTCTCTCTCGACTAGCAGAGCCTGATGGCTTTAGCAGCCACAATGGTGCTGCAGCCCTGTATGAGGTGGGCTACTGTGGGAAGAGGCGCAAAAGGGTGGAGATCAAGGATGTAGTTTAGGTGGGACGCGGGAACTCATTAAGAACAGTGTGGTAGTGGTGGTGCAGTGAGTCAACAGGATAAGAACTCCTTACTGGTACCACTTTACGGCCTACTGTCTCCTAAACAAAGGTGGTCCACTAGACTCCTTTCCAAGGTTTGCTTAGTTAATTGGCAACATAATGACCACATGTGTCTGATGGATACTTTCAGCGTTTACTAGTTCACAGTCTGAAACGAGAAGCTTTTCCTACAACTCTGTGAAAGTCTGGTGCATGTGTGGTTTAGCGTCTACTGGGAGCGGCTCACTCATCGTTCCATAAAAGCCTTTTCTGCTCACCGAAAGGTTCTCAGCACAAATCAGGAAACACTTGTCCAGAAAGGGGACAGACAGCACAAACATCCTTTTCCAATGGGAGTGAACAACTAGCCCTTTGGAGTGCTAAACCTTGTAATTGATAGTTCCCAGGCATCTAGGAATATTATGCCTATAGCTGAACCATGCCCTAAAGATAGACATGGGCCCACTTTTATGCCGTTCACGTTTACTCGCAGCCACAGTGTCAGGAAAAACTCCCCTCTGGCGAACTCATTATTAGGTCTGGCTAAAGAAATGAGTTTCATTCACAAATATGTGTCTTTTTATCTGACAGGCTTTTGATCTGACATGTACTCCAGTAAGATAACACATCCTGACTGACTTGTGCTTATTAGTTCTCTTTTTCTCTTTAGCCTGATATAACAAGTCAAGTACAAAATAGGAGAACCTTACATAACATTACATTTACACCCACCGGCCACTTCATTAGGTACACCACCTTATCTAGGTCACTGCTGGACTGAGTATAGTGCACCAACCAAAAATATTTGGACAACAGCATCCTGTGACCAGTAATGAAAAACTAGAGGATGGCCAACACAAACTGTGCAACAACAGATGAGCTACTGTCTCTGACTTTACATCTACAAAGTGAACCAGCAAGGAGTGTCTAATAGAGTGGACAGTGAGTGTAGAAACAAGGTGGTGTACCTAACGAAGTGATTGGTGGACATGAATTCATTTTAATAATACTTATTTGGCAATAAAACAACAAACGTATTGTTTTAAGTTACACACCAAAAAGTACTATAGACAAACTCAGCACTATTACTAATACCAGTACACTGTAACATATTATTTGTATCACTTACACTTCTGAACACTGAACCGGTTTATTCAGTGTCTAAATATATTTGT
This sequence comes from Megaleporinus macrocephalus, assembly GCA_021613375.1. Classification (NCBI taxonomy): domain Eukaryota; kingdom Metazoa; phylum Chordata; class Actinopteri; order Characiformes; family Anostomidae; genus Megaleporinus; species Megaleporinus macrocephalus. Next base: position 19,429,554 of record CM038706.1, read on the forward strand.
TGGCCCAGAGTTTTTTTACTAGTTAATTTAGTTAGTTTTATTTCTGTTAGACAATATTTGCAAGGCACTTACATGGATCATAACCTGAGTAGGTTCTGAGTAGTCTGTGCATTATGGTTTTTCTAAATCATGATTGGATATATTTAATGTATGTAAAATGCTTTTAACCTCTCATATCACTCAGACCAACCATTAGAACATATTGTCTCAGCAAATTTAAAAATCATGTTTCACAGTAGTTACCCTTTACATTGTGTACAAATTGCATGGACCAATAGAAATGCTTCACAATTCCTAGGAATAAAATCATATTTAAGATGGAATTATTATTATTAATTATTGTGGTAAGATTATTTGTCTGCATATAATTTTTGCCATTTTCATGCCCACAGAACAACATGGAAGATTTTTTACAACTACTCTCATATTCAGAGCAAAGTTACACTCTTGATTATTGGTATAGCATTGCATGCTTACCTCTGTAGTGAACTGAACTCCAGTCCTCCACATGTTACGTACTATACTATATTAATGGGGTAGGTAACATTAGTTAAGTCTATATTTTACGTTTCCATGTCAAGACCTATTATATGGGAAAAGTATGCAATACCATTCATTTATACAAAATAAAAAGTTGACAAAAGTTAAAAAAAGTTAAACTTATGGTAGACTGCAGGAATGCTGTTTCTCAGCTCAGATGCTCAGCCACTAATTTAAAAGGTTCGTTGTAGAAAGGAAAAGCCAGGATCCAATTTTACAAAATGATTATATTATACAACTAAGAAGATCATTCCATTTTAAAAAAGGAAGCTTATCTGCTGGTCCTTGCTGACTCAAACCCACTGACCGTATCGCTGGCTTACCTGCCGAGAAACCATTACAACACATCTGCCACAGTACTTATGATCCATATTTTCCACTATTTCCTCCCCATTACTCGACTTCAAATGAACCAGCCAAATTCAGCTAATGAACTTTCATTGCTCCCTGAGTGAAAAACATCCAAAGAGGCCCTAACCCTTTTTTCAAAAGCCACAGAATTCTCAGTGGGGTTAATTTGACACGAACAGAAGTTAATCATGAGTATGTGCTATAAACGTTATAAATATTTTTAGATCAAGGATGTGGAATCTGATTCCATGGGAGGCTTAGTCGTCACTTTCATGAGTAGCTGTAAAACTTGCAGTGGGACTATTCCTGTAGAAGCATTCATGTTCTTTCAAATCTGCCACAAGAAGACAATCATGATCACTAATGATCTCCAATCTATAGGAATATGTGGGAGTGAAAGCTTAACATTTGCTTCCTCATCAGAATCACTGGTAACAGGTGCGCATTTTGTTGTATAATAATTATTTAATGAGGCTGGTATAACTGATAAAATGCAAATTATGTTAATTTTATGTTAATGAACGTAATCAGTGAGAATGTCAAAGCAAATGTTTTACTTTAACATTGTTCTTTATATTTTAATCTAAAAATCACAATTCAAAGCCTCGTGCTTGCCTCCCTTGTGTGGTGCCAACACATCAGAGCACTCCGCAAGATCTATTTCAAATATGTGGCAAGGGATTAAGGTGCCTGTAGGTTTGAGAACAGTTGCATAAACAGGAAGTGAACCACTGCAACCCCACAAAAGACTGTACGGATTATTGGGATAGTAATTTTGTGAGTTTAAGCCTGTTAGAGAGTTTGATAAGTCAAACATGTATTTCCCATCTCTTCATCGGTAAAGCTATTCACACCTTCCGCAACGACTTGTCTCCAATGTTCGGCATGTGAGATATGAGGAGTCTTCAAAGTGCGGCGCCCGAGCTACATGTCCCACCGCTGTCCAATAGAGACTCATCAGCCATGCAAGCTCTCCATGCCATTGGTTAGTCCACTCAGGTTTAGACTTACATATTCATTCCAATATGATTCTACATTATTTAATACCTGCACACGTCCTCTGCTTTGTTGATGTTTAGCTGTTTCGCATAACTTTCTGCAACACGTTCTAAAATTCTGTCTGGGATTCTCGTATCTTTATTTGACACACATTCAGTCTGGAGTCATTTGATACTAACAGCCTTCTGAATAGGCTCGACCTAAAGCAGGTATTCTGCTCCTTGTGGCAGATTAGCATTAATTTCAGAGCAAAAGGATCTTTTCTTTATTTAATCTATTCATCTGCTTTATAGATGTCATAGAAAGCTTAACATTTTGTGGGACGTACAATCCATAGAAACTAAGCTGCAACTATGTGATGTCACAAAACCCAACACATTTTCATATATCTGTCTTTTCAGCTCACGGCAGCTTAGCCCCACCCATTCATGCTGAAGGAGTGTCTATAAGGAGTGTGCTGCTTTCTGAATGCGGTTCATTTGTATAGAGGCCAACACTTCCTATACAGTTATCAGCACCACAGCGTATGAGCGACATCATGATGTTTGCTCTGTCCGCAAAGCCATCCGATTTAAATAGATAGAGCCTTGTTACCTCTTGTCTCTGCCAAGCTCTGGTGACGTCACGCGCTCTCTGTGGTCAGGATACATCTCTGACAGAGAGCCTTTCTTGGCATGGAGCTTTCATCTCCCTCTTAGTTCTGAGGGCCACAGGACGGGCAGTATATCATTTCAAAAAGAAACAGAAAAGCTTTCAAGTGAGCACGTCCCTTGAAACGTTACCCAGGCCGTAATTATAGCGCAGGGGAGCTGGGAGGCTTTGAGCTTTACTGCAGAGCGCTGCGGTGGCCGAGTACTCCGGAGGCCGAATGAAGAGACTGGGGAAAAAGCACAGAGGAACATAAGGAAAAGGCACTGACGTCGCAGCCGCAGATGAGCCTGCTGTGAAAACTATACACACAGCATGTGAATATAACAGACAGAATGCACGTCATCTGTGAATGAAATGAGTATAACGCAGGTTGAGTAGAGGAGATCCATGCAGCTCAAATGCTTGGTTCGGAAGTACTAGACAGAATGCATTTCCAAAACGCAGTAACATGCATGAGGATTGGGAATATAGTATTCACTGCTACAGTTAGTATCACAATTAGTGCAATTAGTATCACAATTGTAAACAGAATCGTTAGTCTGGGATCTCTACAGTGGTCAGAGTAAGGTCTGAAGATTCCGCTCTTATTTGCGAGCAGTGGGTTAAATTAGTCATGCACAACCTCCATCCAAAAACCATTTTAACATCTGTGTGTGGCCACCATACTGTTTTTCAGAGGATATACCTCTTCCAGATTCCACGTGTCTGTCTTAGTCATTTTGGAGAAGGAGGAACGCACAAAGTGAAACAAATAAGCGTGATGTAGACCAGACCGAGAGATAGACAGTGCAACGACTATAAACTCACCTTTCTCTGTTATTTAACTTCCTCAATTAATCTGGATGCTGCAAAACTGGAAATTGGTATGTGCAATTCTCTGATTTCCCATTTTACAACACATGCAGTGGAGTGCAGCTCTAGATTAGGGGCTACCTGCAGCTGCCGTTGCATCTGACATTGAACTACAGAGCATTCGTTTCCATTTTATGGTAAATAAAACCACAGGATGTGCTCCAGATGGGTAGGCCGAGGATTATATATAACAAAAACAAAGATCCTGGCAAAGAAATCCAACTGGCTGACACCAATATATCTTCACAACATTTAATGAATGTGCTGGGACTGGAACAGTGGACCTGACTGATCTTACTATACACAGGATGCGTTTGCTGTGGTTATGGCTTGAGCTTAGAGGAACTAAACAGAATTAGACAGATTCCCTGACCTTCATAACTTAGCAAGTAAATGCAGGAGCTTTAACCCTTGCAAGTCAAGACATAATACTTTTGTTTGGCTATACTGGTCACATGCAATTATAAAATGACATGTTGCACAACATGTCATTTTATAATTGTAGCATCACAATCAATTTACAGGCAGTTTACATTCCAGGTTCTTTGTCAGGAAATGACAACATTTGTGCAAAAATATCTCCAAAACAAGTGATTAAGTTGAAATTCCAATAGAGTGTTTCCTCGTCTACCAACACAAATGGGAGGAGAAATACTGAATAATGAATTGCAAAAATATTTTATGTAGTAAGTATACTAATAGCAATGTACTAGTAATATACTTGTAAGTGTTGTATTGCAATACTAAATTGGCACAGGTAAACTTTTTTGATCCCTTTCAGTTCCAGGCTCACTTCTCCTACCAACAAGCTACCTGTCCACCCTTTCTTTAGGTGTGAAAGTGGTAAACATTGGGTATTCTGTTAGTTTACATCAAAGGAACTATACTGTACAGTAGAGGTTGCTCGACTTCTGATCCTAATATAAAAAAAACATAGAATAGTAGAGCATGAGGCGCCCTTTCCATTATTAGAAACTAGTTGATATCTTGAAGTGTTATAGACAAGCAGTAAGGTCAGTTGGTTCACAAGTATATATAAATATGTGTATACATACAAGTATATTGGTCAAGCATATTTAAATGTTTCTGTATACTTGTCAGTATAAACCAAGTAAACTCGGGGGTGGATGGTAACAAATTGTATTAAGTTTATTTGTTATTAAATATTCTTGAGTATCGTGCTTAAGTACATTTTTTGAGTTTCTGTACTTGTGTTTTTCTGGAAACGTATGGCTCTTATTTTACTACTACTCTTATTTTACGTTTAAAACAAATATTGTACTTTTGTACTTTAAGTGCATTTCTACAAAGGTTCTAATTAGCAGACTAATTTTCTTTTATAAAATGTAATAGGTCATATTGTGTTCATTACTTTTACACTGTCAGTCAAGTTTAAATTGCCTGCTGTATCATTTAATTAGTTGAACTTAGCGGTTGTAGGGTTCCTAACCAGAGCACTCATGGCTATTTAAGTTTTAAATGAAGAAATATTTGTATTGTTTACTCTGTTTATTACACACACACTTCAACAGTGCCTCCTGAGATTTGTTGTCAAGCATGTGGAGGTATGTAAGTGGTCTGTGCTTGCAGTACTTCCAGGTTGACTTCTTATAGATTTTTATAGATATGCCTGATATGGTGTTGTATTGGGACCAGTGTTATGTCTCAACTGTTTTTTTTATTGTGTGCTGTGTTCTATTAGTAACATCACGTGAGGGCAGTAAATTCAGTCGGTTGTTTCTGAGTCAGTAAATTTTGTAAATGCATTGTGTTCATTGTGTGAACAATACAACAATGTACTGACAAGAAAACATACTTTTTTGTATACTTTTAAAACCAAGAGTAACATTTATTTATACTTTGAGTCAAATAATGGAGTTGTGTACATTGTCCACTTCTGAGTATACTGAGTAATGTATAGACCAAATATACTTAAACCTTTCTGTATACTTGTCAGTATAAACCACGCATACTTAAGTATAATTGTGTTGTGTATATCTCTGAGAAGTACATAAAAAGTAAAGCCAACTCTCTTATTGTTAGTTTAAAAGAGGTATACTAATATCACATTTAAATCAACTTCTAAAGCATTTCCTATGTATCTCAGACAATAACAGACAATAACTTCTAAGGGTTTATTATGTCCACCACACTATGTGTCACCAGAGCAAAATTCAGTTTTTCAAAAAGAAGCATTTCTAGTCATAAACAGTGATATTCAGTCCTTGAAGGCTGGAACAAATTACAAAAATGTCTTTTGAGTCTGGAAAATGGGTCATGTGTTGAGGCAGAGACGCTTCTGCTGTCAGATCTATAGATGTGTGAAGGCTGCAGAGGCATTCTGGGCCTCCCGCAGCGCAACAGGGCCAAACACCTCCCGTCATGATCCACAAATCACATTGCTGCTCAAGGACTTGAGAAACGATTATTTATGCAGTATTGCTGGTAGCGTAAAGATCGAAACACTATAGAAAGTGATGCTTAGGAACAAAAAACACATGAAACAACCACGAACGACAAACTGTTCTATTAGACAGAACACTATTAGCAGAGCAGTCACACTCTTTCACTTGGACATTGTACCAACCAGAGGTTTAGAATAGGCCAGGCTGAAGAACTGTGGAGGCTTGTCCATAAAGGCACATACCTTTTGACCCCAGCAGAGCCTGTAGGGTGAAATTCCTGCCCAGGTTAGCATGGGGTCTCTCAGTGTGGGAATGGTTGCTGATGGACAACAGCACAGGTGTCTCCGCCACTAATCCACAGCTGTATTCATAAATCAATGCTTTGCAATGCTTAATAGTGACCAAAGGCTTCACTGTGTCACTGGGTATATCTGCATAGAGCATCTGATCTCAAGTGTTACATGACAATATAGGCAAGGCTTTTTTCTCTCTGTCTCCCTCTAGCTTAAATTACCTTCTGCAGCAGATACCACAGCAAAACCGTGATACCTCTTGTTATACATACATTTATAACACTTAACTCTTAAGACAATATCTAAAAAGGTACCTACATAGAAAAAGGAGATTTTAAAAGAACATTTCATAAATCAAGTGAGCACCCAATACTATCTGTATTAGGCAAGGCAAGGCAAGTTTATTTGTATAGCACCTTTCATACACAGTGGCAACTCAAAGTGATTTACATAAATAAAGAAATAAGAAACAAAGCATTCAAATAAATCAGTTAAAATAAATAAATACTCTGAGGTTGTTTTTCTTGAGTGTAAAGCACTCAGATGGTTATAGCAAGCTAGAAGTAGGAAATAAAAATAAGGTTTAAAAGTGCTGTTGGACTGTGTGCTGAGAAAATATTTACAAGAAAGAAAATGAAATATAAAAATGAATAAAGAGGTTTAAAATGAATAACTAACAGTTCAGTAAGAGTAAGTTTCACTAAGTTTTAGTTCCTGCTCAAACAGGAATGGTTTCAGTCTGGATTTAAAGATGTCCAGTTTTTATTAGGCGCTCACTTGATTTTTATCTAAAAAATACACCGCATTAATATTTTGTGCCCATCCCGAAGTATCTGGTGTGCTCCTGATAGCATTGGGTGCTCACCACATAGTATTGGGTGCATGCCTTATAGTATCTGGTGTGCACCATAAAATATTACATAATTACCTTAAAAATACACCATGTCCCTTTACTAAAAAAAATAAATAAATCAATCAACCAAAACCACATCACTTCAGGGGCTTTATCTTCTAACATCTTTAATCACTGTGTACACAAAGCTGCAGCGGATGCATTTGGACTGTATTAGGATGCATTGTGTGCACACCTGTTTTAATATGGTGTGCTTGTATACACATCACTTCTGACTGGGTAACAACTCCCATAACAACATCCATTAAATAAGAGAAAATGTACCTCAAAGCCTGCTGCACAATGTTTTTCACTCAGAAACTGTAGCAAAACAGTGCATAACGCTTAGGGATTGAACATGACCCAGAACTAAAGAAAGAATGGAGCTTGATTTTCTCCTCTCTCTCCAAGATGAAAGCTTTAAGTACTGTTTATCTGATAGTGACAGTGTTGGTGCTCTTCTGGGTCTCGCATGTTTTCTTTTCCCTTCCATACGCAAGTGAATTATCTTATATTGAAAACATGCAACTTGAATTAATGGCTGTTTTGCCTTGAAGAAGTCACTTAAGCATGTATCATGATCTCGTTTAAAAACTATCCAAATGATCTAATGATTGAAATCAATCAGAACGTAAATGATGTCATGTTTTTCTGTCTGTTTATTTTATCATTTGGTGATGACACATCAGATCATTGTGTCCCAGTTTGAGAAAGCCCTGTATTTACCTGGCAAGCACAACAAAGCTCTGATGAAGGCGGTTTCTCTGAAAGTGTCTATCAGAGGAAGCAATGCCCCCAACGCTGAAGAGAAGTTTATGTAACCGACCCTTTTTGGGGTGGGTGAGCGACAGGTGCATCATTTCCAGGCTTTTTGCTCCTCCTCAGGCTGAATTAAATGCCAGGGCAGGCCTGCTTTGCCCTCGTTCAGAGCCTTTAAAGGAATTGGTGCGATGCATACCTGATGGCCACAGCGGGGTCTGCTGGAACCATCTTCCTGGAGCCCAGGTCAATGCATATATAAACACTTCCTCCCCTGGGGGTCAAGGACTTCTCTTGGATTACACAGCCAGCGAGTCACCCCCTCCATTCTTGGTGTGGCTCCTGAGGTCAATGAGACTGGTTTGAATGTGCAGTGGGGTGGGAGCTGGGGTGGCCATGGCTAAAAAAAGAGGTCAGAAACAGTAAGTGGAGCTTATGTCCCCGTCTTTTGGTGCGTGTGGGCAGGCGGCGAGCACAGCGCTCTTATATTAGAATGTCCCCTGCTGGGTCAGGAACAATGACATCAGTGTTTATACTGATATACGCAGAACTGGCTAAGCTGCTTCTCAGCTTAAAATATTCACTCAAAGTAGAGGTGGCGGCAGATGTTAGGTAATAACAAACAGCTCTGTAAGTGGCAGGTATGGTATCACTACAATTAAGTAATCATATATCTCAATAATGGCACCTTTAGAAAAACAGAAAAAAAAAACAATCCTGTTATGTACATTAAGTAATACTAATTTAATTACAATTAACATTAAACAATAAAGTCCACTTATCTTCAAATTCACACTACGTAAAAGGCATCTGGCCTTTTCAAATCCTGTTGAAAGGTTTTGATATGACTGCTTCCTCTATACAAAAGGAAATAATAGCAAAAGATGGTCAAATGTTTCCTTTTTTTTTCTTCATTCATTGTCTGACCGTTTCGTTTTTCTCTTCATCCTCTAATCGTGTGACCTCTCTTTTTTCCTGGACTTCTTGTTAAGGATCGTTCAGGCTGCTGCTACACTTTCCAGCCTTTAATGTGGAGAGACATAAAACCTGCTCTGAGGTTATGTGTAATACCTGATGCTAAAGCCTCTATATTTACCAAGTATTGTCTGGATCGGATACTAGACATGAGCTTCAAAGGGATGCACACATGAGAAGCCAGCGTGCCGCCATGCCTTTGAAATCTAACACTGTTATGTGATGTTGTTGGGGTGACTGTCCATCAAACGTGCTCAGCCAATAAATAAAAAGCCTAAATGCCAGCATGCGAGTGTGTCGAGAGACTTGTTAGTAAACCTGACATTATTTGTCTTCCACGGTCCAGCAAAGTGAAACTAAATAAAAAGGCAGCTGATTATGTTGGAGGTAAACAATTATTAACGAGGAGCCTATTAGTTTTAATGGATGCGGTGCAAAGGACTATTCCAGAGCCTGCTGGGTCCAGTGATGCCCCTTGTCTTATGTAAGAAGCTTCATCGGTTTTTATGTTGTATCTGTTTCGTTGCTCAAAGTCACAATGCTGGGGTAGGTAGAAAAGGTAGGGTAAGCATTAAACCAGATGCCATTGCTGGGAAAAGGAGCTTCGCTTCCAGAAACATCTGCATTTGTGAGGGCAATTCTATATGTCGCTGCTCAATAACTTTTCACTTTTTTCACCACGGACCCCCGTTTCTGCGGCAAAAGTTCCTTTGCCAGCCAATGGTAGTGTATTTCGCTGGATCCTCTGATTTATGGCCTAGACTCCTTTTCCAGATGCATGCAGCGCTGCAGCAGGAAGCGAGCCAGCTCCAAAACCCAAAATCCTGCTCTGACACACGCAGAGTGACACACGTTCCTCCGGGCACGGAGCGAGCTGCAGGTCAAAGAGTCCAACTTTTTCATGTTCTGCAGCCGAGGTCCTAAATGAGCACTGGCAGGCTGAATTCCGTGATAATTTAGATGGATTATGAGTGTTAGGGCACGTTTTCATGTCAAAGGCAGATGCATCTACAAACATAAACACAGGTGGAACTGAATGAAAGATCTGTGGTAGGCCTGCAAGAATTTCATGGCAAAACAATTCACTCTGTTGATCACAGACCAGCTGTATTTGTGTTTTCTTAATTAACAAACATAAATCCCTGATATGTGCATTGCAACACATTCAGTGTGAAGGTTTAATATTGCAACTCACTTGTAACTGAGAGGAAATGGAACAGACGTCAGTACAGTGAATATGTGCATGACGTGTTAATGTCTAAAGAGTCAAGCTTTAATGTAACATGCTATTTTTACTGAAGGGGGAAGGAACGTTCCAGGACTTTTTTTGTCCCAGGAATATAAAATCGGAAACCCTTTTCCATGTTCACACTTTCATTGTTAATTAGGCTTTGTCATAGAAGTCTCTATATTTCAGAATTGTGCTGTCAGCAGACACTTTCAAGTGTCAGTATAAACAGTTTCAGGATTAACTAGCCTTGTTAACAGGGAACGTGTCTTATGCATCTCGGATACTGCCAGTGATTTATCTCCCTGTAGTATAGATAGCATGGAAAGATGCAGGAGTATTCTTCGAATGCAGCGCGGCCATTATATTAGAGAGCTTAGATGAAAGGCATTGCATGAACGTGACATTCTACCAGATAGATATGGAATGGAAATAGATCACATCCAGCCTCCCTCAAAGGTTCATAGCAGGTTTGTCCTGCACAGGTCGATGTGTGTCTACAGCACCATAGAGGAGGCAGTATAACTGTTTTTAGTCTATATGTTATGAAGACTTTACATTTAACATGAAGCAATTAAGAGTACTGCCTGGTCTCTGGCTAACAGAAATACAGCACAGAAGCTGAGTGCCTTTGTTAGAGCCTAAAGATGTTAATAATGTGTAAGTCTAATGTACGTTGTTTAGACCTTCTGTTTGGAATATTCTTCTCTTAAATTTGCCCCAAACTAGAAATCGTGCAGAATAATATTGGAAAATAGCTGAATTCATTGAATTGGTTATTTTGCTCAAGGTTAAAGCAATAGTTCTCTAAGAATTTGAAAATAATTTATACATACACAAAAATAAAGAAATGAGTTCCCGTTTTATTGATTTAGCCATGCAGACAGCCTGGAAATCCTTTGCATACTCATACTGGGAACTCATAAAACATTCAGCATGGGCACAGTTACTGTTAAATGCCACTGCCATAAGTAATCTCACAGAAAGTCATTTCATTCAGGGGTTAAAATATGCTGCTTAATGCCTAAAACATTGTCTTGGAAAAATAACAACTTCATAGAAGACATTATCCGGAATAGAAATTCAAAAGAAATCCACAATATTGGTTTGTGTTGTAGACATTGTGAAATCTGAATTGATGAACCAATGAACAATGAACCATTTGTGTTCAAACCACTCTGTTTGATCTTACTTACATCTCAATTAAACTGGTGGATTTCCAATTTAATCATTATGTGAATGCTTATGCTTGTGGGTTTCTACATGAGAAATTATGTGTGAGTGATCTTCCGTCTTGCGTACTGTTTGTCGCCATAAGATTCAGAAGCAGCTGATCATCAAAAGTCTTAATCTTAAGTCTTCCATTTGGGAGTGAAGTTGGTCTTGAGTTGGGTTTCAGAAACATAACGTAGAGGAAAATAAAAAAGCAGTTGGGAACTCTTTATTTTTAGCAAGCGTGTTCTCTGTGGGTGTTTGTGTCCCAGACCTCCATCTTCAACAGGAACAGGAAATACTGCAGAAGTCTAGAAGTTGATGCACTGCCAACTTTAAATGCCATCTCTAAAAATACCCGTCAGGAATTCAGGGCTTGGCAAAGGGGCAAGGTCGGTGGCCTGGGCCTTGTCGCCACTTTGAGGGCCTATTTTGACACGACAGGCCTGTCTGAGTGTAATCCAACGCCGTCTCTCTCTCACGGCCTCTTTTTGCTACGTCTGTATAATCCTCTCTGCAGCTCTCTGACTGTCTTGAGTTGCAGTGTGCTCATTCAGGGATTTCAGGTGGGGGGGTGGCTCTCTGTGCACTGCCGTCTGGGTCTATTGCCTTTTGGTCTTGGAAAACAAGAAATCCATCGCTGACCCATCTGCTGCATGAAGCCTAAAAATACCTGACCAAGGTGACCGCGCTGAGGCTGCATGATGGGGACTGGTTTCGCAAGTGATGTTTTACTGCAACTTTGGCAGAACAGTGTGGACCCCAAAGATGACCCCTCCAAAACAACATTCATGTTTGATTAGGTCACTGAGGCTCGAATATATGCACTCTTAGAAAATGGTTCTTGAAATATTAAGTGTAGGCAGTGGTTCTAAATATAATCATGATCAAAATCAAATATAATCAAGGCTTGCATGATCAAATGGTTCTTCTCTATGATGGAAAGTCAATTGTTATGGTTCTTTAACAACCCTTTAAAATATGTAGACTTATTTTTAAATAAATCATACACGTTTGTGCAAATCAGGCTCTAATTCTTCTGTGTGACGGTAAGAATCATTTATAATATACAGTATAATTAAACAAACTCTCAAACAATCACTGCCATTTCACAAAGTAAATAAATAATACTTGTATATACTTTTTTTCTGACTTATTGGATTAATTGTATAATTATAACAGGCTTACAATAATTGTGTTCTGAACATGGACACAAAGCTCTGTCAGTATGATGGCTGGTTCAAAACAAAACATCTGTGGTGCAACACATTTCCTGGGAACACATCGTCTTGACAGAGTATCTATGTTTATTTATGTGTAACATAATATAAAAAACAAAGCTTCCCTAATACTCTGTAGAAACAAAATAGATACTTTCCACTGTGCCATCTAAGTGTGGTTTTGGGGCTCTCGCTTGCAGGAAACAACTTAAACCCTGTCAGTGTGCTGCTGGGATGAATCACCTAATAGTGAAAAATAAAGTGGGATTCTTGTGGTACTAAGCAAAGAACATCAGAGCTTAGTCTCAATCACAGTACTATAACCACACATGTAATACCATATACGGATGTGTTAAATCACTGAATCCAGGGGTTTCTTTCACTCTCATTGCCATAGGTGTATAAAATCAAGCACTTTGCCATGCAGTCTACCTTTACAAACATTTGTTAAAGAATGGATAACTTGCAACAAGTCAGTTCATGAATTTTTTCTAGATATTCCACGATTACCTATGAGTGGTCTTATTTAAAAGTGGAAGAGAAACCACAGAGAGAGGCCACATAAATGTAAAGATATAAGTCTCACTAATACATTGTGAAAGCATTTTAAGAAACAGGCTTAAATCACACCAACAACTACTTGAAATATTTAAAATCTAGAAATAAATTATATCAACTACATATTTAATAACTGTGGTGTAATTGCAGTGTACTTGACAGAAATGCAGCAGTATTGTTTTTTTGGTTAAAGTAAAACAATAACATTCATATTTATGTGCGTTAAGTGTTGACTGTGTATTGCTATTGTTGTCTTTCCTAACTCTGGAACAGCGCCATAAATAAGGCCTGTAAAGCCCTCCAGCACTCTTTCCTGCATCGTTTCAGTCATATAAAGCAACTTAAAGCAGTGTGGGTGAACAGGATCTATGCCCACCCCTGTATGATGGATGTGTGTAAACACACAGTGGAGGAAACACAGTGCTTCCTTTAGCTCAGTTACTCTCACAGGGTGGGGGGAATTACACCCCAAGGACTAGAAGTTAATTCCCCCTCAGGACATGCTGTATCACAGATATACCTGCCCTTATAAACATTATACCAACAAGAGAATATCCAACCCTTATCTCTACATATCACAAAATAAGGGGCTACAGTAAGTTCTACCTGATGACAAACAACTATGTTGATTCACATTTTGATGCAAACTTGTATGCATGTGTAAACCTGACAAACACATAAAACCACAAAACCTACACCTAGTGCAGTTTGAGTTTAAGGTTTTTTTCATTTATATAGCGCCTCTTACCATAGACTAGTCACAAACCAGCTTTACAGAAACATCTGGGTCCAGCCCCCGATGAGCAAGCCAGAGGCAACAGTGGCAATGGAACCATCCTCCTCTGGTCTACACCAGATAGCAAAACAAGCATAAATACAATAAGAATAAGATTGACTACTATATTCATAAATGAATATAGAGACAAGAAGAAGAAGAAGGAAGGACTGATAGAAGTAGGAGAGGAAAACGTTACTGATTAAGTAAGCAGATGGAATCTTTGAAGGTGCCAGTGGTATGCAGGCGAGTTTTTCGCAAGGCACTGGATAACAAGAAGCTCCATCATGGAATAACTGGTCCAGAATGCAGGAAAACAGGGCGACCAGTCAAGGCAGTGGGCAGGATGGGCAGTCGTTCAGCATAACAACACATGGGATGAGCAGTTGTTAAGCTCAATGTGAGAAACACACGGATAGTTAGTCCTGCTATGGGTAACAGAGAACAGTAAATAGTGTGCATAGTAAGGTGCAGCAGTGGCTCCGGCAGGTCTGGCTATTACAGCATAGCTAAAAAGGGAGAGTCAGAAGGTAACAATGACATGAGGTAAGTGTGCTCTCACACACTCACCTAAGTTTACTGATGGTGATATGTGTGTGTGAGAGCAGCAGGAAGACAGCACAAACATTCTCAGTTTACTATAATATTCTCTGTCAACAAACCCTCAGACCTGCACCTCCTATCTAACAGAGAAACTAGTTTTTAGCCCAGACTTAAAAATAGAGGCTGCCTAGAAGACTGACTAGAAGGTTATTCCAAAGCTGGAGGGCTTTATAAGAAAAGGCTTTACCCCTTGATGTAACTTTATTTATTCTAGGTACTAACAGTAAGCCAGCACCTTGTGATCTAAGAGGACGTGTTGGATCATAGTAAGAGGTAAGTTCACTTGGGTACTGAGGAGTGACGCTATGTGGAGCTTTTATGTCAGTGGAATAATTTTGATATAATAAAGGCATGAACTAGCTGTTCTGCATCCTGTAGGGACAGTGCATTTCTTAGATTAGTGATACTGCAGAGATGGAGGACAGCTATTCTAGTTTTATTATCAATATGTTTAGCGAAGGCCAGACTGTGATGCCAAGGCTTTTTACAGATGCGCCTGGTGCGACTGAGAAGCTATTTAGATTAATGTAGCATTAATGTAGACAGGTTGTCTCTAGCAGGTCTTTGTCCAAGAAGAAAAATTTCTGTTCCGTGTTGAGGAACAGGAAGTTGTTTGACAGCCAGCCTGTTACGTCTTTTGCACAGTCTTCTATTTTATTAGGTTGAAAGTTATTATCTGGTTTAGCTGAAATATATAGCTGTGTGTTGTCAGCGTAGCAATGAAAATTTATACCATGTTTGATAGGTTTTCAAGCCTGTCTAGTAGAATAGTGTGGTCTATTGTGTCAAATGCTGCACTAAGATCAAGCATTTGGTCTGTACATTTAATAATCAAACATCTCTAAACAAAAACAATGATCAAATGATCCGTTATATATGGATCACCAGTTTGGTGGGGTCAATGCTTTGTGCAGGCCAGTTCATCATATTATGTCTTTATGGGCCTCACTTTCTGCAAACCAAACTTTGTTGTTGGCACTATGCATCCCAGCAGGTAGTGTTGTCCTGGCATCTGCCAAACCCTGATTAATCTATCAGCATTTAACACATAGTTCTTCCGCTGAGGTTCCTTCCAGAGGCAGTTTATAACCCTGTAGTAAGGGATGCAGAGTTGACTTTAGCTATCTGTTGCATGGTCCATCTGTAATGGCTGAGCTCTTGAAGCTTTCACTTCACAACAATAGCACCTATAGCTGATTGGGAGATCTAGCAGAGCTGAAAAGTTCATAAACTGGCTTTTGGCTAAAGTGGCAGCTTCTGACAATGCTGCTTCTAAAACCGCTAAGCTCCTTAGTATGCCCCATTCTACTTCCAGTGTTTGTTTATGGAGATGCTTGACTGCAAGAATATGAGCTTGATTTTATATACCATTTAGCAAAGGGTGTGGCTGATATACTGACCTTACCAATTAGGAGGTTAGGTGTATGGTCATATAGTGTACACAACATTACAGAATGCATAAGTTAGAGAACAGTACAAAACCAATGCTTATCACACCTGCTAGGCACAATGTTCAGCTTGATCATCCATCAATAGTGTTTAGTATCACTGAGAAAAAATAACTGGATCATTTCACTGATTTACCAGTCAGGTCAAGCTTTAGTAAGAGCCTCAGTGTTTGCTGAATTTATCTAGTGTGTTTGCTACATGACGTAAACTGATCAGAGATAGGTAGTAATGTGGTACTGGCCTTTACTGCCTTAATATCAAACTGCTAAATTCTATTAACAGACTCTGTGTAACTGCTGCATGCATTCCTATTGTACCTATACTCCAGTTTGTCAGCTATATGTTTCATAGAGGCGCACCTTGTAGTGGTCAGGACCCCCCGCAGGCCCACCACAGAGCAGGTATTATTTTGGTGGTGGGTCATTCACAGCATGCCAGCGACATACGTGGTGGTATGTACATTTTAGTGTGCATTGCACCAGTACGAGTCGATCAGATACAGCAGCACTGCTAGAGTATTTAAACACTATCTGACTTTGGAGCTGCACCTTGTAGATATAAAGTCAGAAACAATAGCTCATCTATTCCGGCACGGTATGTGTTCTCATCAGCGGTCACAGGATGCTACCCGCAGGATAGTTCTGGCTGGTCCAGCAGGAACACTGAGTGGCACTTCTGTGTGATAAAATGGTTAGTGAACATTGATGTAAGGAGATGATTTAAGAGGGGCTGCCTTTGTTAAGAGTCATCTATTGTTGTGTTTGCTGCTGAAGTTGTTGTTCATTACTTTAAGTTGTGTGGATGTGTTGCGTGTGGTTTATCGTGTCAGAGAGTGGGTTTAATTAGAGCAGGTTAAGTGTATCCATGGACTGGAGGTGCATGGCTTGTGACCTTCCTCATTGTTTCGATTGTATTTCGTGTGCCTTTTCTGCTGATGGAAGTAAATAGCACTTCCCGTGGCAGAAATTATGCCTTCCTCTAGCTCTCCTTTGCCAAAGCACTATAGTATCAGAAGTACCAATGTGTATAATAGATTTTACATAAACGTTTCCTGTTTTCCAGCTTTCAAAAGCAGGCAGGGCTTCTATAAATAGTACTAATCACTCTGAGAGATCCTTTGTTTTTGTAACACTTGCTGCTTGAACCAATGACATTTTAGGAAATCTTTAATTCTAGAGTCTTACATGAAGTCATTTAACACCATTACACAAGTGCACCAGAATAGGTTGTTTTCAATCACATCATTCCATCGACGTTTTGAAACCCAGATGGAAGTGAAAAACAGAAGGGATGAGATGGAGGCGAGCATGTATTGTGCAACTTCAAATGATATTGTGAAAAAGATACAAACAAAACATTACAACATATGCTGCACGTGATCCTAACATTAGAAAGAGCAAATTTAACTGAACTAAAAGACTGGCTACTATCGAGGCAGCAGATAGATGAATTACTCAAGAAAACAAACAAAATACAATACAAAGGTATTGAGGTACAACAACTAGTTCTTGAGTGGTTGGTCGATCGTGATACAAAGATGTACTACAGTGTCTGTACCATGTTTTTCTTTTACTGTAAAGTGGATTAACCAACAAACTTATGTAAATCTATGTAAATACAATCCTCGCCCACCAGTTTTACTGCTTCACCTTAAATGGTGTGGCAGTGACTTCAGCTTTGTGCAGTGGGTAGAAACAATTATTGTACTTTGAACAGCTTGTGTGTGGTGGGTGGGTTAAAAACACCATGTTATTAAAAATTCTGAATTATTTAGCTGTTACAATCATGCATAAAAAATATCTAAATATAAAAAAATACATTCTTCTGATTACACATGTTCTCCTACATTCTATTATTTATCATTCAGATGCCTACACAAATAAGGTATCTTCTATATCTTTCAGTCCGACATCTTAGAACAGACAGCTTTGAGTTCCTGTAACATCCTGTCTGAGAGGAGGTAGCCAGACCCTAAAGTCTGACTTGTACAGGTTTAACGCAAAATTTAGGCACAGCTGATTGCGTCTCTCATTAAGAGGGGGCAGATGGAGAGTCTCACAGGCTTCTGACTATGACGTGTACCTTTGGCCCAGGATAAAACTGCAAGTTCTTTTCTGAAGTTGTTTGAGTTTTTTGACCTGAGCTTTGGTAAGCGAGCTATGCCATACAGGTGCTGCGTATTCCAACACAGGCCGCACATAACCTGTATAGAAGCTAATGTCTGCTGAAGAGTACATTGAATCTGAGATGTCCATTTGTGGCCTAGACTCATATCATCCTCATATGTCAAATTGATTTATTCAACAAAGCACTGTTAATTAAAGCAAGGAAAATAGTGGGCCCAGTAGAGTTCCTTGAGCCACTGCATAGGTTAGATGTTGCCACTCAGAAAAACAATCCCGATATCGCACTCTCTGGTGGTGGTCCGTCATGAAGCTGCAAATCCATGGAACTAGACCTGGTCTAAAACCAAGATCTAGTGGACAGCGAACTGCCATTGTGTGATCAACCGAATCAAAGGCCTTGGCAAAGTCAGTAGTAATCATGGTACACACTGACCCCTGAACCTCAGAGGCCTTGTACATATAATCCATTAAACTGACCAATTTAAACCAACAGAAACAAAAACCTCAAACTGAAAGCTGCCTTCAGCCTCATCCTGACAGCAGACGAAGGCCCATAAGTCATTTTTGTTTGGGACTAATTCTTTTCCCACTGACTTCCCCGCACATCCAGTGTGGCTGCCCGTATAGACAACAACCAACCCCAAACATCAGTTATAGGACAATGGCATCACTTGCAGCTGTCATCAGCACATAGGGTTTGGCCACTTGCCTTCACACTGCCTCTCATGGCTGTCATCATTGTAAAATGCCTGGCACAATGATATTGTAGCGTTCACCACTATTAAAAAGCCATGCATCATTAATCAGCTCTGGTCGTCCACAGCCATTCCATACACAGCTCTCTCTCTACATTCAGCTGGGTAACAAATACTGCAATAAAAAAATGCAATACCTGCAGTGCATTTCTTGAACACGCTACTCTACTCCCACCTGTCATTCCTGAAGACCACAAAGTCTTTGAACTAATATAAGTAAGTTTATGCAAAGAGACTGAACTGGGGTCATGTGACTGCTAAGATGGTCTTTTTTTGCACACTAGTCACAGCAATGCATAAACAACTCACAGCATCATGTCTGTAGAACCTGGGAGCATATGAAAAAGTCTAGGCCTAGAATGCATGTCTTTTTGCCCGTGATTGCTAGCATCATTCATCTCCTACATATGATCAGTACTAGCGCCCTGGGTCACAGTCTGCAGATAAACTCATGTGCCTCTCCAGCTTGAACCCAGCACATACCACTTCTGTCCATGCCACTGTGACTGTAGATCATATTTCAACCACTGTAGGGCAAAGAACTTCTTCAGTGTTGAATGAAATACGGCAAAAGTCTAATATGGACATTCACTCCACCATGGCCATTGTTTGTTCGCTGTGTGTTGTGTTCTTTTTGGCTGGGTGAGTAATTCTTTTCCCCACACACTTTACCCCAAATTGACAAATCCTTGGCAGAGGTCCCTGCATGTTCAGTACAGGCAACCCCATGCAACTGGCAGTATGGCTGAAGGTAAGGGCTGCAAACAAGCCCTAGCCAGATGCCCCGGGTGCATGTCTGGAGGCGGCGTCCCTGTGTCACTAGCTGTATTGCAGCAGTAAGGACCAACTCATCTCCTCCGTACATGCAGGCCCTGGTGACACACTTAAGTCCTTTACAGCTCTAACTGTAGGACTTCTTGCTAAATGCTGTTCAGGGGTGCTGCCATTTTTGTTTACATCCCAGAATTTTCTCTGACACTGTGGGAGCGAGACCCGACTTGCAATGGTGGCTAGCATCTCTTCCGAACTTGACTCTCCTTCTCTCTCTTAATGCATTTTATTTGTAATGGACCTTTCATTGTTCTACAAAGGTAAACCCAATTCAATGACAAAAGCATAACAGCTATTTAAAGGGCCAGATAAAGTATAAACCCCAGTTAAACACTGCAGTATGTACCACAAGCATGTAGGAAACCAAAACTGATGTAATCCCGTCCAACAAACAGATTATACAGGTGTTTATGTATAGTTATGTATAGTTTAATTGGTTATATTGTGTGTAGCCTATGCTGCTGTACTGATTAGCCTCGTTTGTACATTTTTGCTTTGGTCATCTCCAAAAGCAAAAGCCAAAATTAGAATAGTGCCATTAGCTAAAACCACGCACATGTGAAACTGAAATTTATATGAACATCTTCATCAAAAAGTGTTGAGTGTGAAAGATCTACATAGATAGCGCTATCTTTGCACTCCACCAAATGAAAGCTGGTGCTAGGGGCCCCTGTGGACCAAGTCCAATCATCAACATACTCCTTTGTTTAGACTGCTTGAACCAGGTGTTTAGATAATTCAGTCTGTGGCTGCTGACTAAGAGTGTGCATGCCCCTCTTCCCAACATCCCCTTGGGCCCTCTCTTAGACAAGATGCACATTACCCCTGAAAACTGCCCCAGAAGAGCTTTGGAGGGCTGTGGAAGTCATTTCCAGACATTTTTTTGTGGTAGCATTAAGAAACTGCCACATAATGCATATTGCAGATTTTACCATCTACTGCACTTGGATGTAGTATGACATTCAATTACTAAACAGGATCCAGAGTTCCTCTATGACTAAGGCTAATTTTAGGCCCAGGGCTGCCTTTTCTTTCAAGTTGGGTCTTACAGCAGCCATCTGGTCCGACTGGGAAGGGTCTTCATTTTGCTGACTGATGACCCTCTGTTGTTTAAAGATCCTAACAACCCCCACTCCCCATTATTTTCTAGGCCTCAAAAACATTCTCACAAACATCCACTACTATATTTCTCTGTCTGACAAAGTCTAGCGGGGTTTTTTGGTATCCCACATTCTTGTCTTTCTTGTGAAACTTTCTTGCAATTACAGTGGACAACATTTTAAAGTTTTCTTGTATATTCACCATAACCGTGTTGATGATCGTCTATTAATTTTTAACACATGTGTTTTAAATTAAAAGTAACCTG
The DNA here is from genome assembly GCA_021613375.1 of Megaleporinus macrocephalus. NCBI lineage: Eukaryota > Metazoa > Chordata > Actinopteri > Characiformes > Anostomidae > Megaleporinus > Megaleporinus macrocephalus. The sequence goes on from CM038706.1 coordinate 19,450,394, forward strand.
GATTATCTATGACTGCAGAGAGTGTAACAAATGGGGACCTCATATAGCAGCAATACACTGTGAATGGATTTGTCATTTCTCTTCATTACTAAACTCTTACCACTAAAACATATACTATCTACTTATACCGACGCTCCCCATTAGTAATCTCAGTGTTGGTGGTCGAACGCTCTCGACACGGACCTCTATACTGTTTTCAGATACAATTTTTAAATGACATGCTAACTTTATACCAGGCACTTCTTACCATTAAGTAATAATACTCATTTACCTTAATACAGAGAAGAGGTTATGTTTCATAATGGCACCATTTATTTTTTAACTATAGTGTAATTTAAACTTCATTTTAACTAGCAGTTTAGTTCAAATTATATGTATATTTATGCAAATTCTATTCAATTTACATTTTTAGAGTCAACACAAATTGGAAATGTACCAAAACAGAGGCATTATAGTGCAAATGGAACATGTTGAGGAAAGATTATAGAAAAACAAAAACTATTTTAATTGTATTATATTTAATTGTGTTGTATTGCATTGGTAAAAATGGTCTGTTTTGATATTACATTAACTTTAACTGATCCACTCCATCCTTTCTTTATATTGTCACTGCAGCTAGAAACAAAGTGGTTCCGGAAGAGGCCTGCTTATCTTAGGCACAACAGTAGTGGTCTTCTAGTGCCCTCTGTTGAAATTACTTAGCTTTGCACGGAAGAACCATTGGGCTCTACTGAAAAAACACGTAGGCAACCATGTTACAGGATGTCAGCAATCTGTTTATAGATGTCTTAGATGTCCAAAACAGAAGAGAAGATGAATGAAGACATAATTAATAAATACATTAATTAATGAACAGTTATTAAACATTAATATTAAATTAATATGTAATTATACATTTACATATTGTCGCTGTCCAATGAGAAACATGTATTCATGATGAATGGACCAATGGAAATGCTCCAAAATCACCTGGAATCTGATAAATATTGTTGTTCTCTCCTGTGAAGTCCCTATTATGGAAATACATGTTTTTCTTTGAACAGAGATTATATTAAAAATTCCTCAGGGTTTTTTTTTTTCAAAGGTGGAGAGGTTTTTTTTTTGCATAACAGAATCACATTCTTTTGTTCTTTGCCATTTAATTTAATGTGCACCAGAAAGTATTATTTTCATTTTAAATAAAATAAATTAAAACATTCTGACTGGTAAGGAGGATGCATGTAGCAATTAATACCCACCACTACTACTAATACCCCCAGTACAACCACCACTACCATTGCTTCAACTAATACTACCACTACAACCACCACTCGTCACTGCCACTACTAATACCACCACTGCCATAACTAACACCCCTACAACCACCACCCGTCACTGCCTCAATACCACCATTACAGCCAACACTGCTACTACTAATACCACCACTACTAATACCACCACTACAACAACTAATACCACCACTACAATCACAAGTACCACTATGTGCTGCAGTGGAGGAGAATATAGAATGTTATTTTTTTCTGCCCAGAAATTTGCTCTTTAAAAACGCCCTTTAAAAGGTAAAACAGAAAACAGCAAGAAAAACAACAACAAATGTATTTAGACGGCCAAATGTATTTATTATTATTATTATTATTATTATTATTATTATTATTATTATTATTATTATTAATAATAATAATAATAATAATAATAATAATAATAATAATAATAATAATAATAATAATTCAAACACTATCGTACCATGCCTACAGGCTGTGTAAGAACATGTATTAAATTGACTCATGAAGAGCAATATCTATAGATTCATGTCTGGGGATAATTTCTCCTGCACTGAACATTAGATTAGATTTAGAAAAAGGCTCTGCTGGTGAGATCAGCTCACTCCAGGATTCACAGGGATTCTCGTTCATCCGTGTATAGCGTCATTGCGGCCGTCGCAGCTGTAGAAATAATTAAATTAAATGAATTAAATTTTTTCTAGGGCCAAAAAACACTTAATACATTTTAGGTCATCTTCTCAAATGGCCGTTATCAAAGGGGGCGTTTCGGTCGCTTTTCCTGAAATGAATTTTTCCCCTTAGCAGCATCAGTAGCATGAGCCTGCTGCCTCCGTCGACTGTACGGTGGTGCTGTAACGTTAGTTTTCTTTCTTTTTTTTAAGGAAGAAGAGGGGCTCCACATAAGGACGTAGAATACGGACAAATAAGAGCAAGAGTTCCTCGTGGCGTCGTCAACACAAATATTTTTTTCTCTTTTATATGTGGCGCTAGTAGGAACCAACAGGTAATTTGCACGAAAATATAACTACAGCGAAACGTTTGCGGCGGAGTGGCTGGCTGTCGCGCTCCATGCCCGCCCGCTCGGCTCGGTGTAGCTGTAGCCTACTGTACACAGCCAAGTGGAAACAAAATGGAGGTTACTACATGGGTGGAGCGGCTTTAAACCAAAGGTTACAGTCTGTCTTTCGATCTGGCGCTTTTAAGGCAACGACAGCGCGCCGTGTTCGTGGTCATATAAAGCGGCGGACGTTTGAGACGAGGCCTCTTCGCGCTCGTCTTCTTCATGTCGCCCACGTAGCCGCTGCAGCTCGGCGGTAGGCAGCGACAGCGGCAGCAGCAGCTCTAGGTGTAGAAGAGCGAGCGGGCGGGGAGGCGGGTCTGTATTTTCACATTTCTGTCGTGGGAGACTGCATCACTATCCGTTTATATCTGCTTGTGGTTTGTATTTTTAAGGATGCACGATGCCTTTAAGCGTTTCTCGGTGCGCGGGGTCGCTGCGGTGTGAATCGCTGGAATGAAAATGCCTTCGCTGGAGCGCTACAGCCACAAGCCTCCATTCGCTTGTTGTTCCCACAGCGACATAATATGTTTAATATTTCGAGGGACAGCGCCGATCGTGTGCCGTCAAATGCGAAAATGAGGGTTAAGCGTAGTGCTTTGACAAAATCGTAGACGCCTGCTGTGCTTTGCATGATGTTGTGAGCAGCGTGAAATTTGAATTATGGATCGGCCGACATGCCTGATAGCGAAAGGAATGTGTTGGTGGTTGGTTATTCCTGCTATTCCAGACGTTTAACACAGAGATGAATGTCTCGTAGAGCGAGAGAGAGTCTTGTAGGGCGCATACCGTGCATGTATATTTTATTCTTTCGTGTTTAAAATAATGGTGGAAATCATCGTGGAAACGTTAGGGCTGGGCGATACTGCAGGAGGGCATCATCGCGATACTTACAGACACGCGACATTTGGTTGTTTGTTCGGGAGCAGACAGAAGCACGTAGAAAAAGTCCAGTGATTTTTATTTAAAGGTTGTAGCTGCACTGCACTAAGATAGCACAGATTAAACAGGACCAATTATGCTTTTTTTAAATAATACAAGCAAGTGGTCAGTGGTATTTAAAGGAGAATTCTGTAAAATTTAGGGGGATATATTCCATTCCCCCTAAATTTTACAGACTGCTCCTTTTAATACCACTGAGCACCTGCTTGTATATATATATATATAAAAACAGGTCCTCTTCGACCAGTTGCCGACATGTAGAGCCACATTGTTTCTACAGTAGCCCAGAAAGCACAAACCACACGCTGGCTGTAGAGACTGACTTCCTCATCTCCTGTTTGTATGTTGAAACAGCCACTTGAAATTGGTGGTGCTTTAAGCACTGGCGCAATAAGAATTAGAATTGTTTTCTAAACCTCCAGGTAGAATATTATCCATGTAGGATTATTACCATATGCGTATCCATATCAAAAAAGGTTCTTAAACAGTGCAGCATTTACACTCTGACACGCTTCTTATTCGCTAGCTTCTTGATAGAGCTTTTTCCGTTCCACCTTAAATGGTGCAGCAGTTATTATAATAATGCCTTAGGCGCTGGAATTTTACTGCAGCACTGTTTAAGGTGGAGGGGGAAATTCAAGCATAAAGCCGGTGAATGGCTTTATTGGAAATATGCATTAAAAGAAGAGTAAGGATGATTAGATAGGCAAGCGTGATTAGTAGATTCAATTGATAGAACACCATATTGTCAAACCATTTAGTGTTTAGAAGTTTAAGAATACGCAAACTACTCAGGTGCCAAAGCCACTAAATGTTTACACACTGCTCCTTTGACAAGCACTGACAAAATCTAAAATATGCTCAGAACAATTTAAATTTGACATAATTATATAATTAAAATTATAGTCCTAATTTGTCAGTGAATATCTTCATATTGCTCACCCCTAGTGAGGATTATTATTTGTTTGCGTATGCTTATTTCTTTCCGTTCTGATTAATACAACTGTGTTTGTGTTATACTGTAGGTAATTCATCCAGTCACACTGTGAGCTAAGAGAAGGTGAGCACATAGGCATTATTATAATGTTTGCTTACTACTGAGTCTGTGGTTTTTATGTTTTCATGTTACGGCCATTAATTATGATTTTTTTTATGTACAATGTTTGTGTTGTTAGCGCACCTGAAGCAGCATGTCAGCCAGAGGAGGGAAGAAGAAGACCACCAAGCTGTCCCGCTCAGCCCGGGCAGGTGTCATTTTTCCTGTTGGGAGAATGAAGAGATATCTGCGCACTGGCACCCATAAGTACCGCATTGGCATGGGCGCTCCTGTATACATGGCAGCTGTCATCGAATACCTGGCAGGTAAGAAAGCAAAGCCTGTTTTTTTTAAATACTTGTAAGCACAGAGCACAGTAGCTGCCCCAGCGGAATTCAGTATGTGAAAAAATATATATGATATAAAGTATCTCTTGTGATTATTACATAGCTTTATTTTATTTATTATATCATATTTATTTTTCTTTTTCAGCTGAAATTTTGGAGTTGGCTGGTAACGCAGCACGCGACAACAAGAAAGGCAGAATTACACCTCGGCACATCAAGCTAGCAGTAGCTAATGATGAAGAGCTCAATCAGGTATGGTGGTGGTTCCAGCTTAAAGACTAGCCTCTCCACCACGGCCTTCTGAGTTACACAGCAGAGGAAGAATTGCCACAGCAGCAAAGCACTCCAGTCAACTGCCACTCAGTGCTGTCACCTTCCCTTTCTTTGGGATGGTCATTATTATTATTACTTTACTCCACAGGTGTCAGCCAAACTGATCTGTCTTAAAATATTCACTTACCGCTTAATGTGGACAGCACCAGTTCAATTCCACTCTATTCACCTCGACATGCAGGCTGCATAATTAATGGAGGTTGATGGGTAACTTGTGATGAGAGCTTGTGATGAGTAACTAGAAGACGAGACCTTTGTATTCTCTGTACCTGCATGCTCAATTCTTTTTGCCCCCTCATATACAGGTGTAAAGGTAAGCAGAACATTCCAGTGTGTTGACCAAGGCCTATGTGCTCCAGCCCATGCGAGCGTATTAATAATGAATTAACTTTTTATCACATGGTTTAAGGAGTATCAGGTGACCTGAGAGAGTTTGCTAATGTCACTCTTATATCAGGTGGCAATCCAGATATATTGTATTTTGTTGCTGTCAGAATAAAACCTTGTTTTTCTACAACTGCAACCTCATAGAAGAAGGAAAAACATTGTCATGCTGCTTAGTCTTATAGTGGTTAACTATTTCTGTCGCTCTATTAATTTAAAAAATTCTCACACAATGTAAAGGACTGAGGACTGAGAATTCTATTAAAAACAGTTTTGTTCTTACAGTAACTAGATGTTGTATTATATATATATATATTATAAGCTGCATTCAGGCCTCTGTTGGCTACAAAGACAGATGACGGCTGCATGTGTACATCTACGTATTCTTTAAGACGAGATGTTCTTCTGTTCTGTAGCTGCTCAGAGGGGTGACCATTTCAAACGGTGGTGTCTTGCCTCGTATCCACCCTGAGCTGCTCTCCAAGAAGAGAGGGGGGAGGGTGAAGGTTGACACACAAGCGTCAGTCCCAGAGAAGACGGAGAAACAGGTCAAGAGCAACAAGAGATCTGGCAAAAAGGGCAGAGGAAAACCAGGCCGCAAACCCAGGGTCAGTCCACTGCTGCCTCCCATTTACACAAACTAATAACGTGTAAACACATGTACAGATATTTACACTGTTTTTATGTGGAATGTGTGTTTTGGTTAGAACACAGAGCTCTTTTTTTAAATGTCGGCTTTGTGTATGCAGAAGAACACAGAGAACGACAAAGAGGCATCTAACTCGACAGTGGATGACGTGCCAGGAGAGGGGTTCACTATTCTCTCGGCGAAGAGTTTGTTCCTCGGACAAAAGGTTCACGTTTACATTTTGTCCTTCTCCTCTTTTTCACAGTGCACTTTCTGCATGTTTAGGGGTTATTTTACTCAGGGGGGTGGTAAACAGAGACGAATGTACTGGAGACCCAGAGAGACTCATTTCTCTTATTGTTTGCACCAGTTGTCTCTTACAGAGAGCGAACTCAGCAAAATTGGATCCATTAAAGTGGAGGGAATTATTAACCCCACAAACGCAGACATTGATCTGAAAGATGGAGTTGGTAAGTGGACTACAACAACATGATAATGATCACGATGACATTTGTGCAGCCCTTATACGATGCAATGCATACTGGCTGCTGAATCATTCACATTCATCACCACTGTTATTGACAACAAATTACTATAGCTAAATAATAAGCTAATAATACATTTTTAGAGATGGAAGGATCGATCGGCTATGTATCGGTATCAGCCGGTTTTTAATCAAAATATGTGATCGGCCGATATTTCTCCAATTTAGAGCTGATCCCAAGAGCCGATGGATGGCGTTAAACAAATGAGCCTAATTTCTGTATTTCCAGCTAGTGTTTCATCCAGGAAGAGGAGAACCCCCTCCCTGCAATTCCTTTCTGAACCACTAGGTGGAAATACACACCCTTTCATTTTCGACAGACTGACTGAAGCAATGGCCTCTCAGAAAACAAATGCGCTGAAAGTAAACATGTCCGTCTGGCAGTTGTTCACCGTACGTGACAGGCTCACCCAGGACGTTTTTAAATTAGTAAAATCAGCGTGTATCGTTGAGGAACCAAGACAAAGACATTTAACACTACTAATCTGATATGACACACGCGGCTGAATACAGTGAGTATCAGCAAACAGCAGAGCTAGCACGCACAGCTAGTACAAAACAAATAACCCAGAACAGATAATAACCCAGTGCAGACTAGATCTGACCGGTACGAACAGTACAGCAGCAACAATTCAAGATCTACATTTAATGATAGCAGATTGTCGTTTAAAATAACCAGAGTCTGCGTTTAATGACTGTAGTTTTTACTACATGCATACTACATGCTTTTTTTTGTTTTAAATAAAGGGTCTAAATTGAATGATTGCAGTATTGGGGATATTTGTTTTATTTACTGCTAATTTTGGTAAAAATATAATACTGTTTCACATGAGCTCGTTAAAAATGGTAATAAACCAGTTTAGATCATGTTTCATGACTTGCTTGCGCTAAAATAACTACATGTAACCCTGCCATGGAATATAGCCCCGCCCTCTATCGGTATTGGCTATCAGCCGATCGTGCTGAAAGGTGATCAGCGAATCGGCCTCAAAAACGCTGATTGGTCCATCTCTAATACATTTATGTATATAGCACAGCTTGCACTGTTAACTGGCAGCTTAAAGTGCCATACAGACAGACAATAAAGCCTAACAGTAACAGAAGAAACTATGTTTATTAAAGTCATATAAGACTGTTTCAGCATAATAATACCTACAGAGAAGTAAAATTTCAATTACAAAACAAAGTTAATAATGATATTACCTGGGGGCAGCGTGTGCAAAGAGAAAAGCAAATGCTCTAAACCTTGTGGGAATTAGTTTATGAAGAGTAATGTGTTCAAATTGGATGGATGTTTTCAATGCTTACCTCTTGTGTGGTACAGGTAATGCCCTGGAGAAGGCTGGGGGGAAGGATTTCCTGGATGCTGTGAAGGAGCTGCGGAAAACACAGGGCCCTTTGGATGTCGCATCAGGTATAGTTTTGGGCGTCCTGTAACAGCAGAGTGGGAGTGTACTGTGTGCCTATGTATGTCACATTGGCATTGAGGTCAGACATCAAGGTTTCCAGTCATTGTTTTCTCTTTTCTCTCTGTCGTACCCAGTCGCGGTTAGCCAGGCCAGTGGGATGGCAGCACGTTTCATCATCCACTGCAACGTCCCGCAGTGGGGCTCAGAGAAGTGCGAGGATCAGCTGGAGAAGACTGTGAAGAACTGCCTCTCTGCTGCAGAGGAGAAGAAGCTCAAATCCGTGGCCTTCCCATCTCTGCCCGGTGGAAGGTTAGTGTTGGGTGTCTTTCTAACATGCACAGAAAGGGTGAATCCTGTTATTAACACATAAGAAAACACTGATCATTTAGAAATGCACGTTTAGATAGTGACCCGGATCACTTGAGAGTCTATATTCGGAATAGCCTCAAGCACTGGGTGATGCAGTATCACCTGGACATGTAATCACAAGTGTAAAATCAGCATCTAGCTAATTATAGGCATGTCACGTAAACAGACAACAAATCGCAGGCAGCAGAACACTAATGTTTCCTGCGGTACACCCGTGGAGTATTTGTTGCTTGTTAACCCGGTTAGATAAACAATACCTTCTTCTGTTTCTCTTTCAGAAATGGTTTCCCAAAGCAAACTGCAGCCCAACTGATTCTGAAGGCCATCTCAAACCATTTTGTTTCAGCAACCACCTCCTCATTGAAGAACATTTACTTTGTGCTGTTTGACAGTGAGAGCATCGGGATATATCTGCAGGAAATGGCCAAGATGGACAGCAAGTGATGACCTTTCAGCAGTGGGTTTGTGGTTTTTGCAAGTTTCATAGCCTGGATGCTAGACTGTGTCAGTGTTCATCAGATACATTGTGTGTACCAAATCATTTTTTTTGTCACAAAAAGAAACGGAACTGACGGGCATTAGCATTCAGGCTATCAGCAGCAGTTGGTTCTCCTGTAGGTATAGTTCGACTGAAGGTACTGTAGGTATATTCAGAGCAGAAAGTGTATAAACAAGGGTGTTTGTGAGTGAAGTACTGTACGCATTTATGTTACACTGTTCTCCTTTATGACACTCATTTAGAGTAGATAAAATTAATTTTTGCCATTTCTGTTTTAGACTGATCTTGTTTTTACATTCCATGTTGTACAAAGACTTTTGACCATTGTTTTTCAGCTAGATTTCTTGTGTAGTTTCTGATACAGTTAGTTTACTAAAAAAAAAGTGTTTCTCATTCTGATTTGAAATAAAACCAGATGTTTTACACCATATAGCCAGTGTGTCCTTCCTATATGATGATGTACATAACGTTAAGCATTCAGACAGAAAAACTAAAAGCAGAGGTCAACCCAGCCTCTTTTGAGTGCTCAACAGTAATGCATGGATTCAAGAAGTAGCAACACTCGAACTGTAAACCCAAGCATATCAGGCCAGCACTAGGAGTTTAAAACATTTACCTGCTGTTATGACAAGCAGTTTAAAAAGAAATGAAAAAAGTATGCAAGCATATAAGACATTCCATAGTAAATCAGGCAGGAAGTATGCAAAGATCACAGAGCCATCAAAAATAAACTAGAAAAATCCTGAACGAAGAGCAGGATGGTTTGAAATAAATGACAAATAGACGAGCGTGGGTCAGTATGTCTGGATTACAGTGTGGGGATCTGCCCTGAGTGAGTACAGGCAGTTTGATGGCTGTAGATTAAACGAAACTATAATGTTTGTGTTCGGCCAAAAATAAATTTGACCCTCTGGGAGGAATGAGGGATGAATAACAGAGAAATAGACAAGTGCAGGTCAGTATGTCAAACAGAGGAGAGCAGATCAAACAAAAACTGCTGTTGTGGTCGGGGGTCTGCACTGAATCAGTGTATGCAAAATTGTGTCTGTCAGTCAAGCAGAAGTTCAGTAGATTTGTGGACACTTTCCCATCCTATTCATTCTCTATAGGAAAGAAATCTAGAAATCCATGCACAACAACAACAACAACAACAACAACAAAAATAATAATAATAATAATATTAATAATAAAAATAATTGCACATTGCGTTCCACAAGCATAATAAATGGCATGTTTCTGAGGACAGCCAAACCAAGTGAACTGAAGGAAATTCATTATGTGGGCTACTCGCATAACACAGCAAGGCAGAGAGAACAAGACATAAAAGGAACTCTGGTGTTTTACAATCTGATCTCCACCTGCTGTATCTTTAGCATACAATTACCACAGACGACACTCTCAACTAATGAAACAACAGAAAACCTGCTGACTCAAAACACTTCCGCACCTGCGCGCTGCCTTCTGTTACAAGCATTAGGTTCATTCCAGGTGGTACAACTGTGAGATTGCCATCTGCGACATGAAGACGAATTAATGTACAGCAAAATAATTGTTAATATTGTTAAATGTGTTGCAGTCAGGGTTTTTAACTGCAGCAGTGGTGTCAGCTGAGCACAGAAGTGCTCCAGCTCGATGTAGCTGTATCATTTATTGATGTACGGCACACAAGTATCACCACACAGACGGTTGTTTACCATATATTTATTACATTGTAAAAAGTACATTTTATTCATATATACAGATTTTATGTAATTCACTGTCGACTACAGAATTAGTGCCTGATTTCTCTAAAATGCAGTACAACAAAAGCACATATGACTTTATGGGGGGAGAAAAATATATATATATATATATGTTCCTGAATGATTCAGAACTTGAGCTGCTCGAGAGATTGTCTCGGTTCTTCCAATTCAGTGCAGGTGCACTGTTAGAGGAGGCAACCGAGCAAACTGTAAGTGTTGAAGTATTTCTCACTCATAATGGAAGGCTCAGCTTTGCTCAAGCCCTGGGTAGCCTATTGCTAAATGAAGCTAAAGACTTGATCTGTATTAAGTTCTATTAAAAGAAAAAAAGAGCAATACGCTGCATTAAGCTGTACGGTGGTTGAAAGTTCTGTGTCCTTCTGTTGGGCTATTCAGGCACCGTGCACTCTTCTTCAGAACATAAATTAAAGATCAGCCCAGCCTGTAAATGTCCAGGAAAGTCCAGCGTGAAGGCAGGTCTCCAGTCCATCTGTTTCTTTGGGATAAGGGGGGGTACAATAATGACGAGTCCCTCAGTGTAAGAACTGATTCACACTCCTCCCAGCTCATTTATATGCACTGAAGTTTTTTTTTTTCTCGTAAAGATTCCGAGCGGCCTTTAAAACCAAAACTTACACCAATATAAGAAATAGAAACTAATGCACGATGTGACCTCAATACTGTACTTCATTCACATAATCTCTTTAGGACCTATCAAGAGTAAAAAACAAAACTCGATAAAACCCGACATGCAGATTTCTGCTGAAAGCACATTCAGCCGTTTAAGCCACCTCAGACGAGACACAGGAACTACTCTGGAATGTTCTAGATGTGGGAGTTCATTGTATATATTTTTTTTTACAAAGAAAGGATGGATTTTGTCTGCCAATGGGTTCAATCAGAAGAGAAAATATATAAAAAACTACTTTTTTTGGGGTGGGGGGGTTTGATTGTAGATGTTTTCCCAAATGAAATGCATAGCAGGCAAGAAGTTGCAGTGAAAGTGTCTACATAGAGCACAGTACAGTTATAGGGCAAAGTCTAGGAAAAACAAATATTGGGGGGCGAAAAATATATAATTGTTTATAGAGTTAAAATGATTTTGAGCGATGTAGTGGAAAGTTAGTGCTAGAGCCATTTCTATGGTTTTATTTTCCTTACACAGTGCAGTCCGTATATACCCCAGAAACAGGTTTATATCTGTAAATCCTATTTAGTACACACCATGCTGAACCTAAAGCAAATAAATTATTTCATACGATTTCTGTCAAAGTAAATTTCAGGAGGAATCTGAAGCACTGTACTATTAATATATTAAATCTGCTCAGAAGTGTAGAAATACTTTAACATCCCGAATCAGTGGTGATCTGGTCCCATCACTGTAGATCTGTCCTTCGGATTCCAGTTGTGCATGCCTATTCTGAATAAATATTATCTGTGCAAACTGGATCGATAAAGGACATTAACTACCAACAGCACTGGGAGTGATATACCTTTGTGTGGGTATGTTTTGGAAAGGAGGAAAGGAGGAGCATGCGAATCCTTGTTTCTTCGTCTTCGGCTCTCCATTTCTCTTCCCGAGCCTTGGCTCGATGCATTTTATTTTGTTTGGGATGGTCATGAGGCAAGCAAGAGAATGTTCATACGAAGAGAGCTCAGTGGTGTGGCACGGCCTCAAGTCCGCTGGTGTCCTCATGTAGAAGCACAAGGCCAAACTGGAGTGTTCTATTTGACCTCTGAAGTGTCGACGGGTTCGGCTGGCCGAGGTGGCAGCAAGGGGACAGGTGATGTGGCCTCAATGAGGGCAGGATTTAGAATGATTGGCAAGGACATGGGGGGGACGCCCACTTGCAGTGGAGAAGCCAAGGGTTGAAGTATTAAAGGAGACTGGCTGAGGGGGGGTGGGGTCTCACAGCAACTCTTCACTGAAGTGGGTGCAGGTGGAGTGGAAGGGGGCACTGGAGATGATCTATCAGTTCCTGTAAGAGTTAGAAAGCTGTTAGCACGAAGCACGAGGACACATATTTAGCAACTCATGTAAAAGTTAACCAAGCACAATCACAGCACTCTGTCCAACCCTGATCTGCTAAGCATGCCGTAGGATTCCACCTTTTGCCAAACATTGGGATACCATTGCTCCAAGCTCACCGTTGGCACTGGGTGTTGGCATGTCCTGGGGTGATGCAGGTCTGCTGGGGGTCTTTGGCTCTGTAGGGGCTGCTGGCACTGGTGCAGGAGCTGGCACAGGGGAGGATGCAGGAGAAACGGGAGCAGGAGGTGGAGCAGGTTCTACAGAAACACTAGGGACAGGCTCTGCATCCATGCAGGGCACAAAAGAGAGGACTACATTTACAGGCTGAAGATGCCATACACCATACATCATAATCGAACACTCCAGGTTAAAAGCATAGCGAAAGGAACAGCTTGTATCAGACTCTGAAGTGAAGTCTGTGGAATGTGTGTGCTGTTACCTGGAATGACCGCCTGTTTGAAGAGTTCCTCTCGGAGGCGGGGCAGGAAGCAGTCGATCCTCTCCCAGGTGATCTCCCACAGGTCAGAGTAGCCTGTACGGGAGTCTGCACTGTGGAAGATGCCTGCAGTGTCCATCACCAGCAGCATGTTCTTCAGAGACTCAGGAATTGCCTCCAGCTGCACAGACCAATCACATACTTAGTTTTATGGACAATCTGATTGGCTGAGCCGCTTACACAAACATGGCTGCACACATTAACTAAATTCTGTTTTTATGCACCGAGATACTCACTACATTGCTTGGGAACCATAGCCAACAGTTAACAAGCTATACTAAAGTATTAATGTAGTAACTGAGGGGGAGCCTAGCTATGTTTCTGAAAATACTTCAGAACTAAGTTTATATTCCTTTTATAATATGATAAATATCTAGTTACATATTTTATGTTTAGATTAACTTGTATGAAGTGCAGTTGTTATTGGCCATGTACGTGTGCTGGACTCAGGAATTGCCTCCAGCTGCACAGACCAATCAAATACTTTGAAAAAAAGATTGTTTTATGGACAATCTGATTGACTAAGCCATTTACGCAAACATGGCTGCTCACGTTAACTCAATTTCTGTATTTATACAACAAGATACTCACTACATTGCTTGACAACCATAGCCAACGGTTAATAAGCTATACTAATGAGAATTGGTGTTCTGTTAAATCTGTGAGAAATAAGAGGCTCTTAAATCAGATTCACGTTCAACACCACCACCAATGGGTTCCTGTCAGGAATATTCCACTTTTTTCACTACTAATTTTTTGTTATTGCCCTGCCGCAAGGTAAAGCAGTGTCCATCTCTTCTCATCCCAATATGTTTCACAGATGAAGTGGTATGTTTTGGCTAGAATCAGTTATTTGTTTGTACAATGGAAGTGTACATGGGTTTGTTCTCTAATGATGTGTTTTTGTTTTCACTTTCAACATTAAACATGGACCAGGACTACCCAAACTTTTGCATAAGCATGTACATCATGACCAGCATTATGACTTGCTTTAGTGCCACAAACTCTCTTGTTTGGTGTCCATGAAGACAAACAGCAACAGACTCCATATGCAAATGTAACATCCAGAAGCAATATGTGACCTTACATTTGTTCTTTTGTGCATGAACTAATGATGCAAGCACGCAGATGGCCAAAACAAAACAAATAAGTGCATACAGTTCTATGCTAATGCAACATTTTGTATTTTAACCTCAGTCAGTGTTTCGTTTCAAATCAACTATCACAAACTGTCAACAATGTCATTCAGCACTTCAACCACAAAGTCGCGGTTTCATTTCAAATCCAATTTGCTGGCTTACAGACACAATAACAAAATATATGTGGCAGACTATTTCCTTACATCCCGTTCTGTATATGGTGTAACACTTAGCAAAGCTGACCATAAGACTGAAACAGATAAGGTTCCTCACCAAGAGGTCACTGGAGCCTGCATGCATGTACTTGTCCATGAAGTCTAGGATGGTGAGCCAGAGGGCAGCGAACGTGGGCAGAGAGAGCAGGGGTGAAAGATGCTGGAGGAACACCTGAGAAAGGCAGATATTCACACATTAGTTTTCAGTCTATACCAAAAATGCATCCATGCAGCAGCCCAGAACAAGGTCAACAGATATATTCAATAGGGGTGAGCCATATCTTATCGCACACAATAATATCGCCAACATTTTTAAATATTGTGAACAATATTATACCCAAAAATATTGTGCCATATCACGCATCCCTAATTATCACATCAGGGTACCACTTTTTTAGTTTTTAGAAAAAGAAAAATTCACACTTTTCTCATTTCCCATATATCTACTAGAGACAGATTTTATTTGTCCAGTATCGTTTATTTTACTTTAGTCCTGGATATATGGAGGTATTTGGAGTGCATGGATCATTGACTTCTGTTACAATCTGATGAATTCTTGTATTTTTAATACCTCAGTTAGGGGTGTGCCATATCATATCATAGGCAATAAAAAAATTATTTTCATTTTGTTGCAGTAGTGTATTCTTGGAATATTTTTTTTTAAATTCAGTGTTATGTCATGTTGCCAAGAGTATCGTTATCGCAAAAATACCATGAAATATCGTGATATTATTGTAGGGCCATATTTCCCACCCCTAATATTCAACAAACCATTTTTCTAAAAAACAAAAAACTGTATCACAAGCTAATTTGGGGCAAAGAGAGAGAGAAAGAAATTTAAATGCTCATAAAATATGTGTGACCTTGGAAAGCAGTGTGCATGCCCTCATCCTGGTCTCCTCCATGCCCCCAACATCTGCTGGGCTGATGTTGTCTAGGAGTTTAGTCAGCAGTGGAAACAGGACCTGTGATGGAAGGGTTTGGTTTTTAAGTCAGCATAAATTTCTGTGTGTTTAATTTGTATGTAATTATCCTGTCAAATGCATTTGGCCAACCTTGTTGAAGCAGGATTCCCATTCGATAGCGTCCAACGTTTGCAGATCGTGCACAAGTAGTGCCCTCTGGAGGTAGGTGAGCGCTTGCATGCGGACCTGTCTCCTAGCATCACAGCACAGCCAGGCCATGCCTGCAGGAGTCACAGCCATTAATTCTGCATGTCGGTGTGTAATATGTAGTGTGTGTTTGTGTGCATAAAATCTGTATGTGTGCGGCTGATGCCGTAAAGTATGAATGTAGTAACTGAGGAGGAGCCTAGCTTTGTTTCTGAAAATACTTCAGAACTAAGTTTATATTCCTTTTATATTATGACCAACATCTAGTTACATATTTTATGTTTATGTTTGGTTTGATGAAGTGCCTTTGTTACTGGCCATGCAAGTGTGCTGAATGTCTGACCTTGGAGCAAAGGACACCAGCAGCTGGACCATAGCGTCTGAGAGTCTGCCTCAATCTTTTTGCTGCCGACCTCAAGATGGCGCTGTTCTTCTGCCCATGAGCTGTAGATGCTGGCTGCTCGTGTGTGCAGTGTGTGCATCAAATCTAACAGCTACAGAAGACATGCCAGCAGCATTAACAACACAACGCTCACTCATCTATAATGCACAGCTTCAAAAATCAGTAAAACAGTAGAAAATAATGAATAAAAAATATTAATAAATAAATAAATAAAATAAAAAAATAAATAAATAACATGTTGCTGTACACACAGGGATGAATGGAATCTGTCTATCGTTTTGACACAATAGGTGAAGCTGGTTGGAAGACAGGAATATGACCATGAAACTATACATTTGATGAATGAAACGCTGCACTGGTTAAATTATTCACTGTCATTGTGCCTCTTTATTTTGAAATCTCAAGAATTTACCAGCCCTTTCAAGAAAATTGGGTTTCAGAGACTGGGGCAGAAATAATCACGTTAATAATGGAGCAGAAAACCATGGTGGTCCATAGTTATAATCATTAAAATAGGGATTTGATTTTAGATACAGATATCGTTGCTGTCCAATGAAAAACAAGCATCTCCAACATTGCAACTTTACAGGAAAGAACAAAAACTTTCTTTACTTTCAATGTAAGTCAAAGGAACCAGAATTTTTCCAAGCTGTTTTGGAGAACTTCTATTGGTCCATTCATCATGAAACTTCTAACACAACTTAAATGACTATTGGCATGTTTAAATGATGCAGAAACTCAAAATTGACAAAAATGAAAATTCATGTTTTTCATTGGACAGCGACGATATACAGATTTTGCACTTACCCGAGGTGCGGTCAAACAAGTGTCCAAATTTTGCTACCGTGGTTTTAAACTGGAGCTACTAGGCCAGCATACACTAGAAGTCAATAGTCACCCAAATCTTTTCATAAATACATCCCTAGAGCTTCTCCTAACCAGCTTAAACCACATTTAGATCATTACAGTCATGAAGACACGCTGATTATAACAAGTATAAAAATAACAAAACTTCACAATGTAGGTAAATTCTGCAGGCAGTCATTGCAGACAACATAGATGTGCAGCTGTGCAGAATTTCACTTTACTTTTAGATGCTAGAAATTATCCAGGCATATGGATGCTACAAATTATGTTCATTTCTATTATTCCTCTTTTATGAACATTTACTTTTTTCTGTCTCCAGCTTGAAAAACAGAAATCTAGAACACTGGAGTTGGATTCTGATAAAGTAGTTGCTCATGGTGAATAGCTATAATTGCGTTTATTTTTATAGTTAACAGTACGTCTTCTCAATCACTTCAACAAGCCTGTGTGCATCTTTAAGCAGGTTGTAAAGACTTTGGGGATGAATTAACAGAAAACATTTGGGTGACTACTGACTATTAGTGTCTGCCTGGTAGGTCTAGCACTAAGCTAAACAATCAAACATGAGATATTTAATTTTCATTTATTTTCACCATAAAGAAAATCTTTAAAGAGTAAAGAGAATCTTTAGAGGAGATCATCAGCACTGAGTGCCCTCTTTAAAATTTAAGTCGACATAAAAAATTAAACGAAAAGAAAAACAAAGACACCCTCATCCCAAAAGGCCCCCTGACACCCCTCTAAAGGCCCAGCAGCAGGCATGAGGACAGACAGGTAGAGGTAGTAGGGAAAGGGCTGTGGTACTTACGTCCTGACTAACCTGTAAAGACACCGTGTGGTAACTCGCTGGCACACCCTCATCTTCCTCATCGTCACTGTGTGAACGCGAGGGCCGCTGACTGGTGGGTTTAGTTCGCCGGGAAACCCCCTCTTTCTCTCGAGGCTTCTTCCGGAGTCGACTAGATTTGGAGTCATATTTGTGGCTCTTCTTTTTCTCATGGGTACGATAACCTACGGGAGCAAGAGAAAGACAGAGAGACAAGAGCGAGAGTAAAATTCAAACAAACCTTTTTAGCATTTTGTCACCTTGTCTGGTAGTCTTTCCTGCCTTTTCAATAATTCGAGGCAGGGGAACATCTCCTTCTTTTATCTTTCAACAGCAACGCATTTCATTAATAGCTTGGCTGTCTTGGACATACATCAAAATATTTCTCTGCTTCCTGTGGGCAGAGGACAAAGAGTACCTCTACCGTCTGCTCACAGTACTGTTTCCATTAGTCGCACCACAGATTAAAACTATGTGCTTTGATCAGGCCGTCCTCACAGTGAGCTTGTAAAGCCCTGTTGACAGCAGGTATCTAGCCAAAGTGTAAGGATCCCTCTGACCAATGAAAAGGCCATGTCTAATGGCGGAGCCAAAAAGTGCTGAATGAGTCTTAACTAAGCCTGCTGAAGATTGCGAGACTGCGGAATAAATGGAGTGAGGGCATACAAGTCATGCAGTTAGACCGCCCTGAGTTAAATGACTCACCCTTAGAGCACAGCTTAAGGTACCCCACCAAAGAGTTTCCAGACACTGACACAACCAATTACAGTGCTGTGGAACTGAACCACACTAAGACTCCCTAATCCCACAGGAGTCAATCTGCACATATGAGGCTTGAAAAGAAGGCCATATTGTAGGCTGGTTTGAAATGAAACCAGAAGAAACAGAATTATGATGTCAGGTCAGAGTAAGACAGCACAGGTTTTTAATTATGGTGCTGTTTGGTTCCCACTGAGATTTCTTTTAGGAAGGGTGCTGAACCCCCTAAGCAACAGCTGTGGAGTGGGATTCAAAACCACATTGGCTGGGTTAAATAGCATCAGGAAGCATTTTTTTTCTTGGAGTAAAATGTATATTTTTTTATTGCTTGCATTGCTAAATACAAATAACCATAGACATCCTGACAACCTTATCCTGTAGATGGATTTTTTAGTGTCACAGTCATAACACTTACGACAATGTGTAGCTGTCAGGCAGAAGATATACTAACCTCCGTTAAGACTGGCCTCCACAAACACTCGAATCGCTTTAACGCAGAGCTCAAAGTTCTCAGGTGTGACGTGTGCAGCGTCGCGAACAATGAAAGAGAGAGACTCCACACACTTGATGAGGGACTTGGTGTCATGCAGGCCCATATCCTGACCCAGGGTTAAACTATACTGGTTGATGGGAGGGGGAGTTTGGGGTTTGGAGCCTGGAGCAACTGCTGCCTTATTGCTGTCCAAGTCTTCTTTTCCCACCTATAAAAAACATAGACACATATAGTTTCAAGTTTCAAGTTTATTTGTCATTTGCACATCATGTCAGGACATAACATGCATTGAAATGCTTGGGGTGCAGCAGGGCAGCATTATGAATGTAAAACAGTGCAAACATACAATAAATAGACAATATTAAAGTAAAAATAAGCTAAAAAATATACATATAGTTATAACTGAAATATATAAAGGACTATACAATACACAAGATATATACATAGGATATACAAGGGGACATCTGTGAAAAATGTTGCATAGGCAGGTTCTGAGTAGATATATCTATCTATTCAAGTGACTATATATGAGATATAACTAAACTCACAGATGTACAAGGGGTTTGTACCATTAAGAACTAGAAACTAGAGCAGAGGGCAGTATGTGTTTACTCACCACCAGCCAGCCCACGTCAACGTCTGTATTCGACCGGGGTATTCTGGACTTGCCGTGCTCAGTGTAGACCTCCGAGTCTGAAGTATAGCCTCTGTCCAGAGTGACTTCACTCTGGTGGTACGAGCTTATTTCACTATCGGATTGAGCACCTGTTGAACACATGCATTCCCAGTTAAGTTACCACGACACTATAACAGCTTCGCTCAAACTCAATGACTCAGTGCTCTGAGCATCCATATATTAATTTGACAAGTCAATGCATTTTAGCCTTCACCTGTATCACTGTCTGGACTAGTGCTGGTGACCTGCAGAGCAGCTGGAGGTTTGACCCCGGCTCCGATGCACTCCAGCAGGGAGAAAAGTGTGTACCAGTCATCAGTGCAGTGGATGTTGGCAGCATTGGTTTTGAGCAGCTCATGGAGACCGTAGGCCACCTCTCGACTGACTCTGGACAACACGTGAGGCTTCATCATCAACAGCAGGCGTAGAGACAACAAGACCTGCAAGTACAGAATATTAAAACAGTGTAAGAATGACTTACTGCGCTATCTATGCCATACAGTCTAAGCCCTCTAACACATCAAGTTTTTTCACTGTGTGCTGTGATACCGACCAACCACAGCACCACATGTGTGTCTCTGTGCATGTTTTGAGGAATCATCCTATTCAACAATGAAAATGTGTATGTAGGAACATAAATGGCTGGATTTTGTTCTTATTGTGCAGCAATTGCATATACCTGTGAGCTGATGTCCTCTCTGCGCAGCAAGCGTATAGCAAGTCTCAGCAATCCCACTACAGCTCTCTCCACCAAAAAGCAGCTCTCATTAGCGTGCACGCACAGGTGATACAGATGGTCACGTACAGTTTGCCACACGCATGACACACGGTCCCTGTAAGCACAGACACAATGTTAAGCACAAGAAAAGTTCTAAAATTATTCTCTTGTATTTTCACTTTTTCTCTCTCAGATACTCCTACTGTACCTGTTCTCCAGAACGATGCGGAGCAGCATCTCCAGACAGAAAGCAGCATCTTCTTCATCATAGGTCTCTTCATCAGGAGTCACAGAGATCAGAGCCTGGCACACACAGATGAATTGGTAACCACATGAGTAAATGAACCTTTCGGATAAAAGGTAATTCAATCTAGGAGGCGGATGCGGCTACTGGACTACTGCCTCACCTTCATGAGCTCCTGTAGAGATTCCAGTTGTAGGAACTTACTTTCTGTGATCAGTTTCTCTGGGTCACATTGCTGTCAGGAATAAGAGCATAAAAGAAATCCAAAATTATTTTGCAACTGCATGACATTGAACTGCATTCCTTTTATTAAATACATTGAGAGATAAAAGAAGTGCAGGGTTTTTAGACCTTTATACAGAGCAGGGCAGCCTGCTTAGCCTCCTGATTCTCAGTTGAGGGGCCACGGAGTCCTGACTGTTCTGCTCCACCACTCAGTGTCAACCAGTTAACAAAACTCAACACTGCTGACTCTCCCCTGAAAAAGATGCTAGTCAGTCAGCTTACAGAGTTACGGTTGTACTTAAATACAATCAAGAAGTTTGAAATGTTTTTACCTGTTTGATGGAGTTTCCTCACGCTGTAGGGAAATCTTTCCATTTGGTTCCACAAAGTCCTCCACCTTTAAAGAAGAAATGAGATTTTTTGTCCTTCGGCAACCAAAACATGTCTATTCATTTTGACAGTAGGTGGCAGCGTAATACACTTTTATAAAATCCAGACATTTAAAGAAAATATTACTACCACCACCACCACTACAACTACTACTACTAATAATAATAATAATAATAATAACAACAATATTAGTAATCTTTTATGGTAACATGCTCTCTAAAATATTATATCTATGGAAGTACAGCAGTCCAAGTCTCTCCAGTTACAAAGAATACAGCATGGGTGCACTTCTCTCACCTCTACCATTGGCTTGGGTAAAAGCTCGGCCCTGAAGAGCTGTAGCATAGCATCCATGATGTTCTTCCAGCCCTCTCGCAATATGTCACCATGACGATGGGCAAGGTTAAAGACCGTCTTTGCTGCTACTTGAGCCTTCCCGTTGCTGCCAAACACTGTGGGCAGGTTTTCTACAGACTGAGCACACAGAACAACCTCAATCATAAACACAACCGGGTTCATTTTAACACGTGAAGACTCTAAAGGGGTGATTTCACCAAATCACTCTGGTCTTACCTCACTGCTGAGCGTGGTAAACTTGCAGAGTGAGATGATTAAATTGTCAAAGACATCGCTGAAACCGTAGTGTGCTGAAATCATGGCACATTTTCTGGAAAGAGTAAAATCAGAACATTACTGGGGTCTGAACACTGGAACAGTGCGTAATGTTTAACTGTAAATTCACCTGGTGTGGAAAAGCACCTGGTGTGAGATAAGCCGTTTGATAATCACATACTCTTTAGTTTGGCAGTTCATTTATGATTAACAATTCCTCAGGGCTTCAGCTTGAACTCAAAAGCATGGCCCTACCTGAAGCCTGCAATGGCTTTTTGGATGATCGTGTCTTCTAGACTCTTGTCGAACACATAAGAGAGGGCAGCGATGGTTGGGCCCCAGGTCATGGTGAACAGATCGTGATCATAGCTGCTTTCGGGCACGTGGAGAAAGATGCCTTCAGAACTGGCACCTCTGTGCAGCAGCACACTCCACACATAGTTCTCCTTTACCAGGCCTGTCTGCTCATCAGGCATGACAATCTCTTCATTCCTGCAGGACAGCCATGCACAAACGTTTTATGAGGTCATAAAAACGGTTTAAAGTCAACAACAATCAGTTAAGAAATGAAAAACACTAATTAATCAAATAAAACAGTATTTCGTTAGCCAGCTTACTTGATTGCATTGTAGATATCTTCCAGCATGTCCTGATCAAAGTCCTTACCACCATTCACACCTTTTAGATTCTTTTTGAATTGCTAGATAAGGGTGAAAAAGGGAAGAAATAGATTAAAATTCCTTCATTCCAGCTAATTAAAGGAACATCAACCTCCTATCGCCTTTCAAATCCAATAATGGGTCTTGGGTTTACTGCCGTTGGGGTCCCTGAAGTGTTGGTGTTGGGCAGACTGGTCTAAGGCCAAACTCAGCTCAAATAAACACGCACATATCCGCTGCTGAGTGATGGCGTTAGGCCACTGTTTTAGCGCATGCCTTCTTAATGGCAGGTAAAGCAAGATCCCTTGGGAGAGGGATGAACAGAAAGAGAAATAAACAAAGGAGTAAACAGAGGAAACTGCGGGGGAAGGGCCAGCTGGGCCTGAGGTTTTCATAACGGAGCCCCGGTCCAGACGTTCACTATAGCTGCTTTAGAGACGAGACAGCTGGACTCACACTGTCAGCCAAACAGCACCGTGACCTCTCAGCTTCAAGAGCTCCACTTTCACTCTGAACTCTCTCCTTCCACTTATCCCCAAAGCATGCAGCGTGAATATCTGAGGATTGGGTTCCAAGTGGTCTTGGTGCACCTCTACAACCTTTGCGGGTGGATTTTTAGAATGACTGTGGTGCTAAAATGTTCTGTAAACACATCTGGCTAGCGCAAACCTCCTCGCAATGTATGTGTTCTGCGAATGTATGTACTACGATGACCTTAAAAAAAAAAAAAGTGTGCATGTGCTTCTGTGTATACACTAAACCCTTCTTCTCAACTGCTGACAGCCCTGATGAATTGGCCAGGCAGGATGACCTCATGCAACACTTACTGTAGCTACCAGCTGTTTATATAGAGACAAGGATGCATAGCATAAATTTTCAAATCTTCAACATTAAACCCATGTGAGCCAGATACCCATGTGCCCTTCTATAATAGCCTATGCTTATGTGATTGTTGACAGTTTCTGCTCCGCAAATCTCTAAAGCGTGTAGAAGACGACTGACTCGATCATGTGCATGGGCTGCACGTATGCGTCCTCACCTCTAGAGTCATGGGGATGTTCTGCTTGCGAACATTGTGGTTGTGCTGATCCGTATTCAACATAATGACAGCGTACGCCAAGGCAAAGCCGGCATCGTTTGTCAAGAAGGGGTTGCCGTTCACTTTCTGCACACAGAAAATAAAGCGACAGTAAAATATAAACACGTAAGAGTAAAAATAAACATTTGTATAGATAGCTCATTGAAATAAAAATAAGCTCAGAGGTGCTCGCTCTGTAAATGTCAGAGAGAGAATACGCTCTTGTTATAATAAACGGAGAAGGACACAACCTTGTCCCGACTATTTTGTGTGATGATATGAGCTCATTTGCAGTGACTGAGGGCCGAGACTAAGAAAAGACATTACTACGAATACTTTCCAGGTCACACCGAGAGAGTGGCCTTCCATATTTAAGGAGTGCATTCTAAAAAGCTCTCTTCAGTGGTTCAGCCTTGTCTCTCACTGCACTATGGTTATGTCACACTACCCAATGCAACATTTTCCTCTTCCCCGATTACCTGCATGACTAATGGGCCTGTCCTTAATCCCCGCTGGGTTGCTGTTCCACGGTCACTAATTACCTGATGATGGGGCCAGTTGGTCAGGATTGCCATAGCGTGTGGTAATGGAAGAAGTGTGAGCATGTTCCAATAATTGTCAATGCTAGCGAGATAGCAGCTAACCTACAACCTATTTACAGTATGCATGTGTGTGTAAGTGTGTGGGTCCGCTCAAGTGTACCCGTGTGTCCCTGCCAAGGCGAATGTGTGTGTGGCAGCTGACTCACATGCCAGTTGTCAGTGAAGGTTTCCAAAAGCCTCTGAATGACCGGCGCTTCGCCAGGAAGACGGAAAGCCTCCAGATACAGACGCAGCGCTTCATCAATGCGCAGACCCTGAAAGGTGAATGTGCTTCGAGGGGTGGGGGGAAGACAGATGGCATAATTAAACAAATGCTTACATTTTAACTGCCAGAATTAATGTTTTGTGATTCAAATTACACCACCTGAACCAAAACAGAAGTCAAACAATAATGCTAACACAACAAATCAGTGATTTCAAACAACAGTAACACAGCATATCAACACCATAATGCAAAAACTGGGTCTCCATTTTTGTTGTTTTTACTTTCTTGCATAAGTTCACTCTGTTATGCTTTCACATGGAGCAGACCAACAGAAATGACAGGGGTTTCACTAAACAAGCATAGTTTGTTTTTTTAATGTAAACTGTAGTACAAAATAACACCAAAAATAAAGTAACTGATAACCAAAATAATGGACTGGAATGGGTAATATATTATTTGTTGAGGGACCCATTTTTTTCCTGATATGTTGGAAGAGACATAAAAAGAAGCCATAGCATCCTGTTAAAAAACAAACAAACAAAAGATAAGGGCATAAATGTTTTTTTTCAACGTCCAATCGAACAACAGCAATTACGCTGTCTCTAGATTAATGTCTAGAAGTACTGAGGGTACTGAGGATATCTATGATACGCTCAGAAAAGCACATTCTGACATATTATGTAACAATAACTGTAAACATTGTAATATTGCCCGAGTCAATTCTAATATGAGTGAAATTTACTTTCACATTTAAAACATCAGATGGCAGCACACTGCATAAAGACAACTAGCTTGCAGATGATTTTCCCACAACACCATCATACTGCAACACTGACACCCAGAAGTAAACTAAAAGCAGCAGAAAGAAACAAGCTCATGCCTATTTAAGCCAAAAGTTGAATTCTCACTTTACAAAACTGTCGAGCAGCTCCATGTTCTTTCGGTCACTGACAAATTCACCAATCATCTTTTTGTCCAGGCGGGGGTTTTCTCTAAGCCACTGAGCCACCTCGTTGTTATCCATTGGACTGCTAAGAAGGCCCTTCTCCTGTAGAAACTGGATGCCTTTCTTAGATTTCAGATTAAACTGCTCGGTGCCTGTTATCAGCAGCTACAAAAACAAAAGACAAACAAAACCACAAAAGCTAAACGGCACCGCTTTCATGCTAAGAATAAGCAGCAGATAGCACTGATTCAATTAAGCAAAGAATTACACATAAGCAAGCTGTTTATTCTGTCAAGTAAAATTTCATGCAGTTAAAGATAAACTCTGAAACCTTCTTCTTGGTTTTGATGTCCATCAGTTCCTGAGAGTCTGGAAGACAGCTGGAAAAACGCTGAGGCTTTTTAGGACTTTTCTTCTCAGCTGAAACATTTGAGGTAAAAACAAAATCAATAGTTACTTTGTGATAAGCGATAGAGCTGTATAGAGAACAAACGTTCACGTTCAAGTATACATGAAACGCAATAATGACAGTACCTGATTCTGTTTCCTCCTGATCTTGCCTACCCAGTCGCATCTTCTCTGCCATTAAATGCCCACTAGTTGGAGGGCATACTGATGACACATCAGACCCCACTGTAGTCTGTCCACTTAAACTAGGCACGGCCTTGGCGGACTCTAAAGTTAAAAGGATCGTCAATAATAATAATAATAATAACAATAACAATAACAAATACTAAACTACAACACACTTCGAACGACGACTCTGAAAAACATTAAGAACGTTAGTTTGCATACCTGTTGTTGCTGCATCTGTGCTGTTGCTGACAGTGGCCTCCCCTTCAACTGTTAATGTTTCTGATTGGTCCTGCTCAGCAGCACTGTTCATCACCTTAGCCTGACAGTGGGCCTCTGTGCTGTCGATGACAGTTAACAATGCTTCAAGTGACAGAAGATGGGTTGTATAGAGCTGGCCTGATACTGGAAAGGCATTCTGTAAAGAGAGAACAAGACAAGTCTGTTAACCAGCCGTCTAGGTGGCCCTGATAAATTCATTCAATAAGGGGGCATGGCTGCTTAGTGCTGTCCAGTTTTCTTAAAAGCTAGGATGGATCACCTTGGAGAGCAGTTTGGTCAGGTCTTCGAAGAGGTTGGAACAGTAAAAGTCACAGTCGTAGTTAATGTAAAGCTCAGTGACGAAGCTGGGGATTCTCCAGAGCTGCACAATTGCCTCGAGGGCCATTTCCTTCATCTCATAGGGCATCTTTGGGTTCTCTGAGGTAATGATGTCCATTAGCTTCTTCAAGTACATCTGCGGGAGACACAACCATTAGCTATTTCAAATGATAATGTTTCACATTAGACGTGTGCATAAAGAAATCGGGACTGATCCCTAAAGCTAGTGCTGAAGTGCAGGCCACGTACTTCAAGCTGAAACTTGAGATGTCCACGCATGCTCTCAAAGAGCAGAAAGCAGACTCGTATAGAAGCAGCATACAGATTCATTCGGTCCACACTCAACAACTATATAAGAAAGAAAAAAGTTGAACATCTTAATATGAGGTGCAGGCAGGTACACTAAAATCACACACGAAAACAAGAAAAAAGCCAAACCTGAATGAGATGTCTGCAGAGCTCATCTTTGACTAGACCCAGCAGCGACTGGTAGGGAGCAATGTGGGCGGCCTCCAGGGCCACGTTCAGCAGTTGCAGGCCCATGTGCATCATCACGTCTGAATTGTGACGGTCGTGAGGGTTGGTGAGTGAGATGAGAAAGCGAAAGAGCTCTCTCAGACAGGGGAGTCCGTATGGGACCAGAGCGGCACCTGGTAATGGTGAAACTGTGTGAGTATGTATTTTCTTTTTCAAAGCATGGACTCATTCACTAATCAAACTCAATCACAAAGAACATGTGACAGCAAGTGGAGCAGACAGTGTACCCTCTTTCTGAGTAGACTGAGTGAAGCGCACTCCTCTGGGATTAACGTAGTCCATGTCATGCACTGATGCGGAGTCAGACTGTTCCGCCAGTGAGTCTCTGTCCTCCAGCACCTCAGGAATGGATTCCACTGAGGCAGACTGTGTTCGTTCCACCTGCCTACCCTCACTCTGTCAACAACAAATCACACCACCAACACTCAGTTATTCTCAGATGGGAAACATTTCAGGACTGCAATGATTAGTTGACAAAGTTGATTCCTATTCAACAATGCTGATTAATGAGGAAAAAAAACGAGGAGCTTATCACTTATATATACCCCCGCCAAATTAAAGCTGGAAATAATATGTGTTTTATTTTGTTACAGCATATAAGCTGAAATTGTTTGTTATATGAAGGAAGCTTAGAAATGACCGCAGTGGCGAAGGAAATAAAAAGAAAGGGAACAGAGGGTGTACTAGTTAAATTAGTCAATTAATCAAATAATAGTGGACAGAGAACAGAAATTCTTTTGCTGTGCCTTTAAAATTTAACAGTACTCCTTACAACTTTACAAACAGCATATTGCTGAATGATTCCTTAACATTATCCACATTGTGCAGATAAGGCAGAATTTATATAAAAAAATTTAAAAAACAAAAAGAATAAAGAATAAAGCTTTAGTCCAAAACCTCATAAAAAACACCAGAGACACCAGGCAGTGCATTTCATGAGGTAGCTCTACAGCTTTGGCTCAGTAAGTTTCTCCCAAATGAAGCATTTCACATCAAACCACTCTGAACATCTTTATTCACAATGTAATATTTTAATTATGCACACATTTAAAGAACAATGGTGGAATTCCCCTTTAAAGGTCACCTGTGCATCCAGCTGGCCTGGGTCATTGTTGTGTACAGTGCCTGGAGTGGTGGCTGTGGAGCTGCTCTGCTCCAGGTCTGTGAGGTCTTCTTTAGAGGTGGTCTTTGAGCAGTTATAGAGGCCACTGTCTGTGGTAGGGCTGGAGATGGAGGAAGCTACACTGTCGGATGCAGGCAAAGATGTAGAGCCACCACTTTGTTGCTCAATGAAGGGCACTCCACCTAAAGGCACACATGGGCACTAATTAAGGTCCAGTCTGTTTTTATTAACTAACAATCAACTCAGTGATTTAAAAGCACTTTCTCTGTTCTCAATCACTCACTCACTCACTCACTGACAGCAGCTCTCTGTTTGCTCATGACGACATTATGTAGCAAACTATGGGTCATGAACAGGGCTTGGTGTAGTTTAAAATATGTTTGATTTGGAAGCCATTTTTTTATACTTTGTTTTAAATATTAAAAAAATAATGATTATAGATTTTATCAAAACCCTTTAAACAGTACCGTATCAACCTAACTACCTCTTTAAATTGCAATATCCCCAAGGAACACTAGGAACATTTCAGAATTATCTCTGGAGCTCTCTGATACGCTCAACTTTCTGGAAGCACTTAGCTAATGATATTGATATCCTAACAGAAAAAAATGTATATTTGACATCAGATATACTCTTTTGAATATTTTTTCAAATCTTCATCTCTTAATATGGCAGAGAAATCGTCTGCTAGCTGCAAAGCTGTTACTAGTCAAACGCTGGAATCCCAGCTAGTTATGTAGTCAGCAAAACAATGGAATGATAAAACACGGCCTCTGAAAATAATAAATTACTTATTTTCTCCTGTTGTTTCTATTGATTTCCACTTTTTGTTTAACTCACCTAAAATCTACTGGGTTTTTTTTTCAAGGGATAGCAGGTCTGTCGGATGGTGGGGAGGAAGTGGAGGAGTTCTGAACTTAAAATTGTTATTATTCTGTATCGATATTGATCATTCCTTTATATCAAAATACAAACAGGTGTAAATAATATATATAAGTATGTATAAATAATGTATATAAGTAATAATAATAATTATTATAATTAAAACATTGTAAAAGTTTCAGTTGCATCACTGCATCCAGCAGTTTTGGACTTTTATATATAGCAAGCCTGTGCTGGTATTGGTTCATCTGCAAATCTACAGGCAACTATTTCAGTACTAAACTGAATAACAGTGCTGAATTTTGATGCCCGGCCCTAGCAACAAAGACACCAGAGACTCATAAAACAAATTAAAAACTAAATCAGGACATGTAAGCTTATAAATCCAAAGCCTATTGAGACCTCCTCACTCTCTGACGTCTCTGTACTAGGTTGGAAGAGGCTGGAGGGAGGGGTTAATGAGAATTACATTTCTGCAGAAAGTAAGATGTACATTAGGTCTTGGATACGGAGTGATCTTTCTCATAGACACTGGTTGACCCAGTTGTTTACCTGAGAGGTTGTTGCTGAGAGTGGTAAGCTGAGCCTGGTCCATCTGTCCCGAGGGGCTGCGGACCATGTGACGCGAAGGCCGAGGAGAACGCTTCTGTTTCTTCCACTTGGATGATTCACTCATTCCACCAGCGCGCATCTTCAACTGGAAAACACGTCCAATCATTTAAAGCTAAACAAATCATGCCGGACTACCGAACATCAAACAATCACAGTTCTTTCATTTGAAAAACACTCATGTACACTCAAACAAGCAGTTCTAAGGTGACAGCATAGCTTTACTAATAAGATAAGAACAGGCACCCACGCAAAGTCCAGACATGTGCTGAACCTCAGGCTTATTGAAACATAATCTGTGGTATGTCTGGCTGATGGGAACTACTGCATGATAATCAGTTTCATAAACACACATTAAATAGAATTCCATTTTTTTTTTGCTTTATTCAGTCACTAATAAGAAATCAAAGTCATTCAGAGTGGTTTGATGTGAAATAGTTCACAGTAGAGAAAAGTCTTGATGGGGACTGGTTTACAATGGTGGTCGATATGTTAACAACACAAATATTTTATTTACTGTCCAAAGCCACAACTACTACTACAGATCTACATGTTTTTAAGTGTAAAGTTTATGAATAATAAAGGTAAAATACTGGTAATGCTTGCCACTAGAGCATTTCACATTAAACACTTTGAATGACATATTGATTTAATAAAGAAAAAAAATAATAATTTCAGCTTCACTTTCACTTTAATCCCTTCAACAAATTTGTAAACATCACTTCAAAACTATCTGCTTTGTGAAGGATGTAGAATTATTCCCAAAATAAATAAATAATGAATGAATCAGTCAAAATTTTCCTTATTTATTTATTTATTTATTTTTGACTATTTTCCACATTTTAAATGAATAAATATTTAATGGAATTATAAAGAGACCAAAACCAAAAATCAAACCTTTATTCTTTGTGATTCTTTAAGAAACTTAGGAACTATAAAACATATGCAGCTGCTCGAGAGAAGGCCAGGAGCATGCAATGCTTTGCATACATTTGGTGTTCTCTCAGGCAGCTACATGAAGGGTCATACATACATCTTCACTATTTATGGAAGTTAAAGCAAACGTGTAATAAAACATAAGACGTCAGGAACATCTAACATCATGAAAAGCACATGGACAAACTTTTGACTGGCACTGCACAAAAACAAAATCAGAAATCATGTTTGCATCTTCAATACACAACAGAGGAGAGATGTGCAGATTCCTCTGAGGGAACATGAACTAAAGGGGTACAGAAAGGAGAGAGCAGGAAGGTTAGAGGACAGTACAGTTACTCTGAGCTGTGACTGCAATCTCTTCTCCTTACCTGCACTCGCTTGTTTTTCCATAAGATATTGTAAGCCTCGGGAGAGAAGGGGCAGGCCCCGGGATTAGTGGTGAACACACAAGTGCAGAGAGCACAGACGCATGACAGGATGCATACACAACTACACCATGCATCGGGCAAACACGCGCACACACACACACACACGCTCACACACCCACCCTAATGAATATGACCAAAATGGGGCATTCCACATACACACCCAGAAAACACACATGCAACTCTATGAAGAAACATACATACACACAAAAACACACCCACATCACACACACACAGAAACGACGATCTCAGAAACTCTCAAAGACACCCTGAAACACAACACAGAAGACCCCGGCGCATCCTTCGAAGAGAGAAAAGGATCACAATCTGCAGTACATACTGTAGACACATATACATACACTCAAAGTGAGGCACTAACTAAACGACGAAGACGGTTAATGCACAGGTTAGACCAAATCACACAGGACAGGGAAAAAAGTGGCTGTCAAATATACTTTTAAGATATATTCACAGTGTCATACAATTTTGCATAGTACTCAAACAACAAGAACCCACATTAAATTATTATAGGACTTCAGATGATGCTGCAAAGCTTTAACTAAGCCATAAACATACAATAAGATGTGGTTATAGGCTATAGGATGGGAATGGTTCAATAGGTAGGAAGTGCAGCTATTAGAAATGTCTCTGTTCAAACACTCTGCAATCCAAATGCTAAAAATGAAATTCATTCACTGACGGGGGAAAGAAACGTGTGAACAGTGTTACACTATAAACGCTTCAGAGACTCGTTCAGAGACGTACTGTGTATTTTTTTTTTACAGCACAGCACTGACCTATTTAAATCTGCTTTCATTCATATTAAGTGTCACTGCTGAGCACTGCTGCTACATCAGGTCTTGCAAATTAACAACAGATAAACGCACAAAAGGTTCAGCCCGAGTCACAACCCGTTCAAGGCAAGATTAACTGTATTTGCTATAAATCGAGCTTGCTCCAATTCCAACACCACCACTACATCACAGGCTCCCATTCAGAGTGTTGGAAGTTCCCCTGCCCACACGTTTTAGATTTTCCCTGCTCCCAACAAACCTACCCAATGCTACTAATAAACTAATTAACAAGCCCTTCCTGAGCTAAATCAGCCGTGTTTAACCAGGGAGTACTATAGAGGACATGTATGTGACATCACAGGAGCGACAGAATGACTAATTGAGTGGTAGCGTTAGCATTAGCGTTCAGGGTGGATGCTGGGAAAACACAAGAACATCTCAAATGGAAGAGAGATGCTGTGTGATTGACTGAATTCGTGCTAATTCTCCTTGTACAGAGTGATCTCCACACAAACAGTTGAAAGATAAAGAAAAGGAAAGCATATGGTTAGTTTCCTATTTGAATCTCCCAGTTCCACCTTAAATAGTGCAGTGCTTATTATAAATACAAATAAGGTGCGAGAATGTAACTGCTACAAGAATGTTAACTTTCATACTATATATGTTTCACTACAAATTAAGAAAAAACTCAAACCCAGGTCCCGAAACATGGATTTGCATTTGCTGTTTAGTGTGAAGTATGTTTGATTTTGGGGTAAAGTTATATCAGAGGTTATATAATGAATACACTACATATCTATAACAAATATTTCATATTTTATTTCCATTCATATGCTGTGAACATGTGAAGTATTGTCAGCATTTATTAAAAACATCCATGAGGAGGAGTATTGTGTTCTACAAATGGGAGTGAGAACTACTATACTCCACAAAGCACTGCTAACCAACTTGGACTAGGAACCTGGGAACAGAGAAATTTTAAAACGAAATTTATATTTCTATATCACTGTCCAGCAACCTTTAAGCAGCTTGTTTCATTCAGTTTTGCCATTTCTTCTAACAAACACAGCCTTGCTGTAGACCGTTTTGCCACTCAGTCTCACTAAGTGAGCGCTCTCCGATGGCAAAGTGACATCAATACATACCCTCTTTAAACACGCATGGCAGTGGTACTCCTGGACCAGGACTGAGAACCTCTATGCTTTTATGCCATTTGTTGCTTAAAACTTGCTCCATAGTATACCCCCATGCAACTACTGCTTTAAGCCATGCTTCCCATTGTATTTAAATGCACTAGCTGAGGCCCAATCGTTACGGCTGCTGTATATAAATAAAAAGTACCCTCTCTAAACCCCTCTGATTGATGTTTTTAGGCTGGTCTGCATAAATAAGATCTTGTGTGTCCAGGATACAGCCTGGGATCTGTAGAGAAGAACCAGTACAGTAAGGTGTTGAAGGGAAAGAATATAATATCAAAGACTGTAAAATAGTTAAATATCTTCTTGATCTAGCTATAATACAGCATTAATCACAGAAAAACAGTTCACTGATAGACCTAATGATGAGAAACGAGACAAATTGTGCATTAGCACAGATTTGAGTAGGAACAACACTTCTAGGACCAGATGAGAAGCTGGTCTGAGTCTCAGGGGAAGAAAACAGGCAGACGAGACAAAGCCTTGAGTCACTCAACCCAGCATTCATATTTACCTTCTTCATGTTGGTGCCCACAAAACTTTTAGCCTCTTCTTTAAACTGTGGTAGCCTGTAGAGACAAGAAGCAACACAGACATGACATACAGTGGCACAATATGACATACATCAAAACAGCCAAACACAAACAACATTCAGAATTTAAGATGGCTAATTACGCTGTTTTTAGCTATGGGAGATTCTTATGACCGTTCTTAGGATAACAGCATCATGCGGTGTCAGAAACACCATAAGCCACTCTATTTTGTACCACTTAATGATATAATGAGGTAAGTGGGTGATGATTCAGGCCTGCACGATGTAGAAATCTTAAGGCAGGCTTAAGACTCTATTACTCGTTAGCTACATAAGCAAATGAAATTCTGTACAAAAGAATTTCACACCAAGCGTGACGTATTTAAGATTACTGTCAATTAAATTTTTGACCCAACTATTACTTTAACCATGATGCGGCTGGTAGGAAATGGACATTTTTCTTAAGTGCTTAACTGAAAAATCGATAAAGGAAAAGAAAACATCTATGACAACTACATGATACGCAATGGCCTACAAACACAACAGGACCCTTCAAAAAAAAAGGTTCCGGTCGAGGCAAGAACTGGTGGTTCTTGATGTAGTTCTTGTCCAGCTGGACCAAATTAAAAGTCCTGAACTGACTATTTTAGGAGGCCAGTCCAGAGTTAACATGTCAGAAGGGCTGGCACCTTTGTTCAGGAGTTGTGACTTTTTGACCTGCGGCGCTGCTTCATTAGCTGAATTAGATGAGATGATGTTCTCATGATGCGTCGTGTGGACACTGCAGCTTTGCTTCAAATAAGCCGTCGCCTCTCACACGCTGGGAGACACAGGACCTGATGTTAACGCTGCTCTGCGTTAATAGAGTGTTGTCTTGCTGGCTCGATTATTGGATGATCTGTGAGTCCAACAGATTAACATCCCTAATGCTTTCAGCAGGCTGCTTAAGCCTCCTCCTGAGCACTCAATAAGATCCGCTGTTCATTACTCCATCTCTCTCCGTCACACACACTCACGTATGCGCGCACCCCTCACCCGTTGCTTATTACTCTCTTGTGAGAGTGTGTGCGTGCTACACACACACACACACACATAGTAAAACACACTTATTGTTAAGTCCCATCACCCTTCATTATGAAGGCAACATGGGCCAGAGGGTCTAAGAAAGAAACAATGCAGCGAAGGCTGGGATGTGAGCGCGCGTACCAAAGGGACTCTGAGGTGTTTAATTATAAAGCCCCATATAAACAAGACGCTGATGGTCAGTTAAAGGACACTGGAATTATCTGTAAGCATTTCTCGCAAGCAGTCCTATAAAATAGACACTGGAGGAAAATACACTATCACTTAAATTTGGATTTTGTTTTGCAAAAGCCACGAATGTGTGTGTGTGTGTGTGTGTGTGTGTGTGTGTGTGTGTGTGTGTGTGTGTGTGTGTACAGTCCTCATCTATATGCAGATGGTAGACCGGGTTGCTTCGCTGGCTCATTCCCGTGTCTGTGTGGGATGTGACTGGAAGTCTAATACAAGTGCTGTCTCCACGGATACGCACCTCTGATAAATGCCATCCCATAATCATGTTATTGCATTAGAGAAGCAGCGCACTATGACCTGCGTGGCAGGAGTTAGAGGCGCTGCACACAATTAGGTGACATTTATAGCAGCGTAATAGTGTACTAGATAAAGATGTCGGACTTAAATCCACATCAAAGCACATTTTCCTCACAGTCTGCAGAAATAGAACAGAAAATGCATGAAAAACTAGACAAATATAAAAAAAAAAATAATATCCATTTATAAAATGTCCTTTTGTCTCATTTTAAAGAGTTCCTAGCATACTTTTTATTGTTTTTTGTTCTTTTCTTAAAATAAAAGGAGTGTGACTCACAAACGATACAAACTACTCATCACAATGTGCATCCCTAATGTAAACCCTACTAAAGTTTTAAAACTTAAAAATCACATGTCCAGTCCATACAGTTTAAGTGACAACAATAGCCCATGTTGAATAAACGGTTTCTGAATCATCATATTTATGTATATCCGCCCACTCAGCGTACAGCAGGCTGGCCCCGGTAGTTTACGTTAATTAAGACTGTTTTGGCTGGACTGCTTTTTGAATGAGTCACATTACAAGGCAGCCAACCAGAAAAAAGCTTCTTCACCTATAGCAGTCTTTAAAAGGGGCAACGGGACTCCTTAAGAGAATAAAGCAGACAAATTAAAGCAAGCTACATCAGACTTGTTAGACTGTTTAAGCATACAGTGCCAGCATTAAAGAAGCCTTTAAGGGTTCATTAATTACATTAACACAAACGTAAATATCTTCTTATGCCGTACAGCACA
Source organism: Megaleporinus macrocephalus (assembly GCA_021613375.1). Classification (NCBI taxonomy): domain Eukaryota; kingdom Metazoa; phylum Chordata; class Actinopteri; order Characiformes; family Anostomidae; genus Megaleporinus; species Megaleporinus macrocephalus. Next base: position 19,486,220 of record CM038706.1, read on the forward strand.
AAAGCAGTTGGAACGCCGTGCGGCTTTCTCATTACTCTAACAACCTTGCATGTCGGAAGTGGAAAATCTGGGGAAGCACTGGAGAGTGAAATCGGAACCCATTAAGGACACAAAGCAAGATCCTGCTGTGTTTGGTCTCAGGTTCAGCCTGATTATGTTTACACCCAGCAGACAACTCTGCTCTTAATCTCCATCCCCCATCCCCTCCCTTGTACACCCTTGGCTTTCTCTTTCTCTCTCTCTTATGCTTTTCTCCCTCTCGCCCTTTCTCCCTGTTACCTGGAAAAGAGCAGCTGCACCATGTCCACCAGCGTGTGTTCGGCTGATTTCCTCAGCAGCTCTGTGGAGGGCAGAGAGAGAGAGCACAGACAGAACGAGAGTGTGAGTGTGGGGTTAGTTTAGGGGAGACAAGGCAGCAGCAACTCAGGGCCCAAGAGTCCAGCTCTGTTTGGCCAGGATTAGGCCGGGGCTTTATTACTGCCCTGCTCAGGGACTGGGGGGGGCAGGGAGCTGTGAACTGAGCGAGCTTGTAGTGGGTCAGCATTTGAAGATTCAACGGTGCCAACACAACAGCTGAAAATGTCAATGTAATATGAAACTGAGAATGGCAAATATACTCCGTTTTGCTTCCCGCTTGAACGTATAACGTTAGCTATAATGTCTCAAAGGCGGAACCGTGCCCTCAGTTTCCCGGCCTCACCGCTTAGCCTCATCTCGAAACAGATGCGGAAGCAGGACTGCATGATCTCGCACACAGACTCGTTCGTCAGATGGGCTCCCACCGGGGTCAGCAGCAGAGTCCTCAGAACCTGAAAACCCACATACGGTCAAACTCAGTATTAAATCCCTTCCCTCAGCTGCAGACAGTTGAGATGTGGTTTTTATGTACTGAAACTCCCAACACTTTCTTATGACTGACATTTAGAGACGTGGGCTATTACCTGGAGGATTTTCATAAGTACCACTTCATCACTAGCAGGGTCTGTCCCCACAAATCTGGCATGAGTGACTGCGTCGGCCATGTTCTCAATCCCCTCTGCCGCCCCTTCATGATTGGCATCTGCAAAAAAGAAAAAAGAGGGAGAGAAAGGAAGTCGAGGCGTGGTATTTCCAAATGCATATTAAGCAATCTTACCGAGCTGGACTTGCAACATACGGGATTTCAGAATTTGACGAGTGCTGACGCGTCACAATTACACGACCGTTGTTTCATGAAGCTTACACAATTAGCCTGGTTCAGTCTGTAACCCCCCCACTCTCTATTCAGAGTGCTCCACGTGGAGGGTCCCTTACAGCCATCTGACATCTAATCACCAGATGTGTTCTTTGTGGGCAGGTGGGTAAATTGGCTGTCTAGGCAACGGGAGCCAGTGTTTTGAAACCTAAGCTGAGCCAGATAGCAAGCTGGAGCCAGGCTGCTTTTCTTTCCCATCGCCTTTAAAGAGCATTTCATTAACTAATAAGCACAGACTGCCTGGAATGGAAACCAGGGCCATGGCTGCAGGTATAGCGCTGACACCAAAGCACATTTCACTTATTAGCAGAGGAACAGGAGGGAGGAGAGGGAAAAGGTGGCACTTGGCTCTCTGGCTTATACTTTAAAAGAGAGTCATCTTACTTTATTAAGTTATTTTATAAGCCTGGAGAGCAGACTCCATACAACATTTCTAAACTATACCACTTCTAAGTGAAAACATAAAAGAAAAACGCAATCAGTTGTACATTTAACACTCTTTTTTATCAAGACCACATGGTAAAATAGGGCTATGAGTGTTAGTGAATGAAGCACTCATAAAGAAGCGAGGCCCACAATAAACGTGAGACCCTCTTCCAAACACCCAATCTCCACGGAAACCGGAGCCATGGGCTATTCAGCACAACATCAGAAGTCATCTAAAATACTAATCCTCACTTGGCACAGGCTACACAGACAGGCGGCAGAGTCATTGTTGAAATAACACAAGTGTGGGTGCGGCTGGGGGACTTTGTGTATGCGTGTGTGTGTGTGTGTGTGTGTGTGTGTGTGTGTGTGTGTGTGTGTGTGTGTGAGAGTGAGTGAGTGAGTGTGTGTATGTGTGTGGGGTTCCAACAGCTGTCACACAGTAAAAGGGTACGTAAAAGCACATTCGGACAGTATATCATCACAGAAAGAGCTGTTCATCAAGTGAAAGTATGTATGATGCACGCATGTCCCCAACATAAGCCCTTGCATCAGTACTGATGGCACTCTAGAGAAAAAGAAGAGAAAAAAAAAACAAGACAGAGGAGGAAAGAAAAAACATTTTCCTTTGTCTCAGAAAGCTTACTTAAGCTCACCTGTTGCCCAAATGAATGAGTTAGCAGCAACAAAAAAAAAAGACTGTTCAGCCAGTAAGCCTTCTTCATTTCTAACGCCCATCAGCAAATTAGTTGACATTGGTTAAATAAATACTGTGCAAAAGCCATGTGTTCAGAGACTTGCTTTTAGTATTATAAAGTATTTTTCATATTAATGATATAACAAGGATATTTTCCCCACAGTTCCAAAGTTGCGTCTCAGAAGGCCAGTGTTCTGAGAATCTAAGCAGAGAATCTTTGTCTGATTTGCAAATTATCTTTAGTTTGTTTCCTTATGTCAGTAATGATGGAGACTTAAGTACTATTTTACCTGATGGTAACAGTCATGGGAATCGACTAGGTCTAACAGTCCTATTTTATCTTTTAGGAGTTTAACAATATATATAACTGATTTTTCACTTATTTTTATTTGACTGCTTACTTTAGTATGTAGATTGTCTGACTTATATCTAATATCTTCAGGGACATCTCTTGAAAATAATTGACGTACAACAAATGGCAATTGTGACTAAACAATAAACAAATGAAAAGCAGTGTTTTAGCATACTATAGGAATAGATAGAACTAGTGGTGGGCAACGTGATCACATTGGTGGTATAATAGTATGATGTCATCATGTTCCTGGGGACAAGAAAAATAAAATGTAAATAAATAAATAGATAAATAAATAAATAAATAAATTGATAAATAAACTGATAAATAATCGCTGTCCAATGAAAAACAAGCTTCTCAAAAATTGCAACTTTACAGGACAGACCAAAAACATACTTTTCTTTCAATGTGAGTAAATGGAACCAGAATTTTTTCCAAACTTATTTTGGAGCATTTTTATTGGTCAATTCATCATGACATTTAAACACAATGTAAACAGCAGCTCGCATCTTCAAATGATGTATAAAACTGAAAAGCGACAAAAATGGAGAGACATGTTTTTCATCGGCAGCGACTAAATAAAAGATGCAAATTACTATAGACAGCCTTCAAAAGACAACCATGAACAGTAAAGTATCTGACTGGATGTCTGTCTAATTTGCATTTTTTTTATTTTCCTGTTAGACGATTTTCCCCACTTTTTCCTCATAAAAGTAACTCTTAGATTGTGCATTCTGTTTGAAAAGTTCTGTGATATGCAACTGATCAACACAAACGCCTTCAAGCATGTTAAATTACCCGACCTTAACTTCTTACACAGTCACCATATTAAAAAAGTCCTGACTGTTTGCGTGTGTGCTCCTTTGCCTAGCCACAATAGTTCAGCAGCACTAGTAGGAAGTCTCTGGGAAAAAAAAGAGGAGTGGGAAAAATGGGATGTGGATATCTTTCAGTGTGGCCGTCCCCCAGAGCCAGCCGACCTCAGGCCTGAGATTGTGGGGAATTAACCCTCACCAAACGAACTCTCGCACACACAGAGACCCCCCAGTGTGCTAGAAGGGCTCAGGTCTCACTGTACACACACAGCAAGAAAGAGAGACAGACAATGAGACAGCATGGTGGGCATGTCAGGGCTGATAAAAAGCACATGCTGCAAAGTCTCAGGAGACGAGCGCTGGCTAGAACACACTAGAATAGTGTGTAATGGTGGGTGTTAAGCAATCTCCGCTTCAGAAATCTGAAAGCTAAACTGTTAATTCCAGTGAAAGCACAGATTCGTGCACTATGCCAGTTCAGCACTAACAGTGCAGTGTAAATAAAACATATTGTAAAAGTACCAGCGTGCCGACACGACCGTTCACTGAGACTGAGTTACAGCTTTTGGCCAATAGATGGCATTGTTCTTCATACAGTGTGTGACTGCTCCTGGATATATATAAAAAATGACTTCAAGCTTCTTAACTTCCTCCCACAGACAACTAATAACAATACCCACCCTCGTTTTCAATCCTAAAGAGCTGAATCAGTGAGAGCACAAGACAGCCTAGGATCTAGCCCTCACAGAGTGCAGAGATTTGCAAATACTGAAATTATACCGAGTTGTGAGCCTACTAGTGTCTATAAAAGGGTGATCTATAGAGTGCGGTGTGCGTTTCGTCTGTGGAATGCTAATTTGGAGTAATGATAATGTCACTCTTCATGGCAGATTAGAGGAGACTGAATGAGCATAACCCGTCAGTCAGCATACGATCTCTCACATGCCGAAAGGTCATTTAATCACACACTCATACAAGTGCATTAATATGTCATGCTTGTCAAGAGTGTTCACCTGGGATTAACGCTGTTCTGTGTGTATGTGTGCGCAGGGTGAGCATGTGTAAGGGAATGAAAGAGTGTGGAGGGGAGAAAGAAAAAGGCAGAAAGCTACAGAAGGAAAGCAAGAAGAAAAGGACGCACAAAAAAAAACAAGCTAAGGAAATATATTTATATATATATAAAAATAAATATAAAAAAGCCAATGAATTTGTAATCCTGCAAGTAAAAAACTTAAACTCGTTAATCTGATATTTCATTGAGGGCATAATCAAACTTAGTGCATTAATATATATAATAAGCTACAAATACCAAATAAAGAAATATTTACTGAGACATATCTAGTAGAGTGATCTAGTACAGGTCAGAGCGGCGCAAGTCGGGCTCTACATGAGGTTGACAGAAGCCACTTTAAAACACTGTGTCAGCATGTGTGTGATCCCTTCTACGGCAGCAAGGGCCATCATTTGGCGAGCCACTGGGTTGGTTGCTATAGAAACCTATCCCTGTGAACCTCCTGATGAGATGCTGGATGTGGGAGGGATTAGGAAGCGCTGCTGGATTTGGAATGAATATGTCTTACAGCTATTGTTCACTTCCAGCCTCGTGTAGAATTTGTTGTCCAGAATTCAAAAGTCATTAATATTCCTACAAACTGTACATCTGACCCCAGAACAGCTAAAACAAAGCCACAGGATTAAAAGAATAATAATAATAACTGATTTTATTTTTTTTATGTTGTTGTCTGCAAATTTTTTGGTCTGTACAAGTTTCTCCATAAATACTTAAGACTTAAACATCACTCCTGCACTTCTATCATTTCAGGTCATGCCAGAACTATCCATCTATGTATCTTGTTGTGCAAGCCATACAGCTGCTTGACAAGTGCTGTGATAGTATTTATTCAACAACTCCAGCTATTTATGAGAAATCGAAGAAAAATTATGGCGGGCTAACATCTGGAGCTGCGTGCTGGTTTCACATTTGACAGTCACTGGCAGCCACGCATCATATTTCTCTGGTGAGGCCGAGGACAGACTGTGCTAATCACTCTTCTAGCACAAAGAGCACTTCTCGCTGTACAGTGGTGGGAAATGTATGTATGTTTTTTTTTTATCAGAAATGTATATGTTTTGAGATATACTCAGTATTTTCCTGTAACTTTGTGTTACATTACTTTGTTTTGTGTAACTAAAGTATTAATATCATCCTAAAACACAAAAGTATAATGCATCTGCGTATGTGAACTAATTTATCTGGGCAGCAAACATTTATTTGTTCCAAAAAAAACCCCAAAAAAACAAAAACAAATCAAAAACACTAACAATACATTAAATAATTACATTAATTAATAACACTTTGGTATGGGTGATTGTTGGATTATCAAGTTTAAGCCTCTCCTTAAAGTGGCCATACAAAATTAAATTTATCTAACCAATCCTATACCAAATAATTTAGAGCTGCTACTGATAGAAATGACACTAATCCAGGCAGTGACTGGAGTGCACCAAGATGTAAAACACCAAACCGGTTGTCTTCTAAACAAGACAGAACATTTTACACAAACAAAATAATATCTCTATTGTTATATACTATATTTATCCCATTGTATTTCAACACAAATAAAAGATAAACTATTTTAAACAATGTCCCTGACTGCTTTACACTTTTGCACAGTACTGCATATAATTAATCATATTTAATCAGTCAAGACAAGAAAAAGGGTTTAATACACATATTAGAAAAAGGACAACCTGCAAAGCTGCTAGCAGAAAAAAACAAAAAACAAAAATGGAAGAGTATGAGTATATGAAATTTACTTATTAGGCCGTAGGACAGGAACTTGTTGACGGAGGTGAGGGCCAGGCCTGTGATGGGTCCAGTGGTGTCCTCGGAGCGAACCACCTCCAAGAAGGGTCGTAAGAACACATTAGGCTCCACATCAGAAAGGTCTGAAAAACACAGCAACACGAGACATGAACACATAGCTGAAGACTTACACTGTTACATCACTTGTGCTTTAAATAGTCTACAATCACCTCCGTTTCACAAAACGTGCCTGAGTACAACGGAGCAACAAAACAGTGCACATACAGGCTTATGTAAAGACATGGTTAAACGCCAGGAACAGCGCGGGTTCAAGATAGAGAGCACGCGCAAGAGCTACTCTGAGCGAGTTCAAGAGAGAGCGAGAAAGATTTCCTGGGGCAGTTTTAATTCACCTTAGCAGGACAGGATATCTTATTACAACTCAATTTCCACAAGCTTTTTTAAGGCTGTGGAAAAGGACGTAGGATTTATCATTAATAAAAATGACTGAACTGACTGCTGAGCGCATGGCAGCGCAACGCGCGTCCAGAAAAACTACGTCTTTACTCGTGGTACATGGAGATTACACGATGGGAAAAGGGTTTCATAAAATTTTAAACAACAAAATCTGTTTCACTGTCAGAAAACCATCCAGTTGTATGCAACTGTTCAGCATAACGCAAGCTGAAGCTCAAGCTACTCATAAAAAAGACAGGAAAAAGGCTAAGTCTACACGTGAAATGAAACATAGGCCTGCAACCATGAAGTTTGCTGTTGATCGGCTCCTATGAAAAATAACAGAGGCCCCCACGCATAAAGCCCTAAGCTCAGAGAGCCAGCAAAACACAGCTGCAGAGGGTACTACACACTTTATCTCCAGAGTCTGACTTAGCACTGCAATTGTGGATGGGAAAGCACCTCGGGCCAATCCACCCAGGCTTGGGGAGCAGACCCTCTGAAAGCAATGGCAAGAGGGGGGGTGAGAGGTTACAAAACACAAACCAGGTAAAACAACAATGAGAAAATTAGTCGAGTCACGAAAGGCGCTGAAAATGCGGGGCTGGAGCTGCGCTTGCCATCGCAATACCGCCTGGATTAGGGCTCTCCAGAAGAGTTTCCTTAACGCAAAAAAACAACTCGCGACTTCAAAGCCCAAGACGAGCCTCAACCAATTTTATACAGGGCACATGTGACCACCGAGTATTAGCTTGTGATATCTAATATCCCTGCGGCTTGTTTGGAGATCAAATATGAAACAATTTGAAAATTTCCACACTTTGTTTTATCCTTGGCCAGGTTGCTTTTAGACTAGCTTCCAAAAGCAAATCTTCAGTTGCAAACCTTTTCTTTTCCTACCGACGCAATGTTTTCTTTGTATCCTCCAGAGAAAATGCGCCGCGCCGCGCTGTAAATGGATTCATGCAGTGAAAAATTCTAGGCCAGTGTCGCGGCATCTGAGAACAGCCATTTCGAGAACCCTCCACTTAAACCCGTGAAAAAGCAGAGCAGAGAAGAATAACAAAAGTAACTTTGAAAACCCGCCAAAGAAACATTCGCTAAGCTTTAAAAACAAGGGGCAAAATAACTCCATTGTGTTAAATCATATCATGAGGGGCCTGAAACTTTTAAGGGTGGGCTTAGAGTCTATTACTTTACAGTGAGAGAGGGGGTCTGGAGAGAAGAGGGCAGACGAGGGGGAGAGGGCTAAAATGAATCCGTCAATACAGCCTAATAAAGACTTCATCAGAGGCGATCACCCCGTAAGTGCCACCATAACGCTGCTAGTCTCTCAGACTGGAGAACTCAATTGTGTTGTATTGATCTGGGAGGCCATCAGCAAGCAGAGGCATTCCATCATCTGTCCCACTCTCGCTCTGTCTCTCGCCTGTGCTGGCCAATCTTCTTAAATAAAGGATAAATATGACTCTGTACTTCGGAGCATTCTCCAGGGCCACGCAGGTAAATAAATAAAGAAATCGAGGTGTTGGAGCATGATGGTGAGACAATCCCACAATAACCAGTGTGACCTCTGGGTGACATCGCCTAAAATAAAACGGGGATTAAAGTCATTCGCCCATCCATGTATATTGCATCTAAGGGCTGCTAGCCAACCTGAATGAATGGTTGTGTGCGGGTGTGCCAGAGAGAGTCCTTGGAGAACATGCTCTTCAAGATGGGCAGTGGCGTGATACTTCTCCTAACAATCTCCCAAAAGGCTCCATCTTGTTTTATTGTAACTAGCAGAGGCACTGTTTTCAAAAAAAATCAAAGAAAGTCCTATCTGCTACTTCGCTACGGCAAATATGAGGCCTGTTAACACCAGTTAGCCTATGACTCAGGGAGCGGTCTGGATTCCATTAGAACCCTGGGCCTGTGCATCCATGTGTGGCTTGTGGCTTGGCAAATAAACCCCCTTAGCACAGCAGTCCCTCCGCCTCATGGGAGCACCTACGGGAAAAGGTGCCGACATCACACATCACAAATGCACATCCATTGGCACTGAAGCGGAACAGACTTAATTTTAAAACAAAGTAAAGCGTGTTAGTAGCCAAAGACAAGCGCATGAGGCCTCGAGCACCCGGTATTTACCAAGCCTGAACCGGAAACATGTACATCATGACTTGTTAGCTTGTACAGATCAGTTCACATTGACACCCTTATTGTTATTTGCAAAGAAGAAACATCCTTGTGGGAGTCTTGACCATTAAAGAACGGGTTAAAAGGGGTCTAACAAAGTATGTAGAGAAACAGATGGACTACAGTCTGTAACTGCAGAACTGCAAAGTGCTGCCTTATGATATGTGGAAACGATAAGTCAGACAGATATTGCAGAAAAAAGGTGGTTTTAACGTTATGGCTGATCGGTGTAGGTCCGCACTGAAGAAATTATGTGTGTTGTTTTAAATTAACTGAATTATGTTAAATCAATAGAATAACATTAAAATGAATGAAAACTTTTAATTTTGATCCAAAGAGAAATGCAATGAAACACACATGCAGTGCACTAAAATGCTTCACTTCTGTCCCACTAGCAATGGAACTTTATGGTCAGGTAAAAAAATCTGTGTAAACGGACTCTTACTGGTCTGAAAACGCAAATACATGGCATTACTGAAATAAGATCATACAACAGTTTTATGTTTTTGAGTGTACTACTTGCCCATTGGACTGTTATAAACTTTGTTTCCTTTTTTGATTTTTTTTGTCTATGGCATATAAATGAACATTAGTGGTGAGAGAGCAAACACAATATTCTGCAATTCACTTGCCTTACAAGAGCAATATGTAAGATGATGTAATCAAGTTGCAATATTTTTTAGTTCAATAAATTTTAAAGTGATTCAGAAGTGACTTGTGAATTCAACTACTTCAAAAGAGTACATAATCCGCTTACACTGTGTTTTAATGTATCAAATATATAGTAATGAGCTTGGTTCTGTTTGGCTGCATTGTCATTGACTTTTAACTACAACATGATCAGAGCAGTGAATTCTAAAACAGGCTACTTTTGCAGCTTAGGTTTTATATACAGGCTGCATGGATTTGGGAGCGAATTGTACATTTTGAAACTTTACCAATGTTTATATATTACATTCATCTCTTTTTCCATGATGTGGGCTCTTTTAGGTGAATCCACAGCTTATATAATTTCCACTGAAAAGCACTGGCAATAGAATGGGATGCTCTGCAGCAGCTGCACATGAGCCTAAGGTCACTCATACTGAATGCCAATTGTCGCCTAGACAGGTTTAAAGTCAGCCAGCACTGGACTGTGGAGCAGTGGAACAGCACTCTGTGAACTCACGCAATACTTCTAGGAGTGATCCAAAACTAACCATTAACATCAGTACCTGATCTTGCAACTACTCCTGAGGCTGAATGCAATCAAATCCTTGACAGCAAGGTTCCAACAGCTAATCTCCCCAGAAGAATAGAGGCTTTTACAACAGCAAGGTAGGGACACACCCTATTAATACCTATTAATAACCCTGATATCAGAAAAATCAAGAGACAAGAAATTATTATGTGCAAGAAAAAAGATATATGTGTGTGTGTGCGCACTACTCAGAGCAGCACATGATTAGGCTACACCACCAGAAATACAAACAGTGCCTGACTGTGAGCACTGGAGCTGGCAGAGCTTTGTATTTGCTTAATTTAATCACAAAAGAGTGAATAACTTAATTTGTCAGACTGCTGTGTCACATATTTTAGCCAATCAAATGCGGCAGATGACTTTAGCCAGCTTAAAAGCAGTTCAGACTCTTTAAGACTGAGAATATTTACGGGGGGGTAGGGGACTAAAAACATGGAAAATAAATTTACAAGAGGAGATTGAGTCTTTTTTATGTAATATATAATGCTTACGACTGATGTGCATGTAATAGAAAACTTAAGCATGTACTAAAGACACGGGAGCAGCTACTCTATTTCTGCATTCTCCCACACCAAAACGTTCCATATATTATATGCTTGGCGGCTCACAGGGAAAAAATAAACGTCCAAACATCTAATTTAATTGTATTTTGTTTCCTCTAACCATCTAGCTGGCTAGCTTACATCAGAACGGTGTCATCCCTTGTTATTAGCTGGGGAATTTACAACCAACAGTCAACATTATTATATAAAGGTTTGGGCTTCAGAAAATACAAGTAAATGCAAAACCTGCTTTTCCATAGAACCCATCATTTACCAACATGGCAACTCACACCAGATTAACAAAACCCAGGGTTATTTTATTATTCGGTTAGAAAGAGTGGTTGGAATCATAAATTGACTGAAATGGCTCATTTGGATAGGTCTACCTAATATAACTAATAAAACAATGGGAATAATATGCACTAGAACTCCCTCAATTCCATCTGAATAGTACTTCTTTCTTTACTTTACACTTTAATACAATGCCTTTCACTCTTAGTTCACACTATCTACTATCTAGTTCAGGTTAATTCATACAGTCATTCAAAAATTCACTCCTAGAAAGAAACATACATGTGATAATATGAAGCTGAGTGGGGGGCATTACAAGCGTTCTATTACCAAATTCCACCACTAACACTTTCAAACTCTCAACTCCGACACTAAAAACACTCATTTACTCTCACCCTGAACACCTGTGTGTTGATTTGAACAGTATGTGTTTGCGCCAAGTGCCTTAAAAATTGTACATGAACCATTTCAGTGACTCTTAAAACTCGGGGCTACTGAGCACAGTGGAAATTCTCAAGCCAAAAAGCCGCCCTGGCTACGACCGCAGACGGGAGGGGGGTGGAGAGGTTGTGGAGGGGTACTAACCCCGTGACCGACCCAGCAGCGCAAAACCAAACACTGATGGTTATTGATCTACCGCTGGAATTAGAGCCGGGGCCTTTCTAGCAGTCTGCTTTAATACTGGGGGAGAGGGGACGCTCTAACAAGGCCAGCAAGACTAAGGCAAACCCAGAGAGACCTCTCATCTCCGCCTGCAGCGGCCCCAGCCACCGTCTGATCCGTCTGCGGGGAGGAGTTTGACGCATGTCAACGCGGAACTCCCCACCCCCCACCTCTTCGCTCCCTCACCTCTCTCCTCTGCCTCTTGAAGGAAATTGGCACTTGTCGAAGAGGGCAATTAGGATGTAACAATGTTATGGAACTCCATATGGTCGTCCCGTACAACCCGCAGCGGTATTTTATGAATGCTTTGAACAATGCTCCGCACAACCTAAACAGGCAATTTGAAAGCCCCAGAGAAATTAAAACTTTTCCAGGAGCTTTCAAAAGTAACTGAGTGCAGACTCTTTCTTACATAGTGAGATCACAACAGTGTTTTTCTATCTAGGGATGAAATATAGTTTATATTTATATAGACAGTGAAAGGTTTCTCTAGGCGTTTCGCCCTCTGGTCAATTTACATTATTCTTTCCGCTCAAGTCCAACAAATAGTCCTTGAACGAAAGTCCCTGGACAGTCAAAAGTAAAAAAAAATTAAAAAATTGAGCACAATTAAATGACTTAAAACTCTAAAGATGGCACAGATAATGTAGACAGTACAAGAAGCTGTCTTGGTTTTAAAAAAAAAGAAAAAAAAAAGACCATGCGCAACCATGTGTACCAAGAAAATAACAGCACTGGAGTGTTTATCCAAACTCTTCTGTCTATCTCTCGTCTAGTTGAGCAGACGTTCCCGCTTGTTGATCAGCTCTCTAAATGGGTGCCTGAGTGCTGAGCCATTGTTTGCCACACCTCAGGGTTGATATTAAAAAAAGTGCTGAGCGAGAGTGCAAACAAATAAACAGTGGCCCTGTGCCTCACCTCTGACCCAAGGGGCTTTGTTCAAACTGCCCTCCAGTCTCATATTGACCAGAGACTTAAATGCTGCAGGATTTGACTTGGCTTAAACGCTACAGCTGGGGGAATGAACTGGGAGGATAAATAGTTTGAGGGGGGAACATGTGCAACACGTTATTCCACAGTCCTCAGTTATTTCATTCCAAATACAGCAAAACGACAGAAGTCAGTCATAATAGATGAAATGAAATTGTAATAACTCCCACTCAACAAACTTAAAATATACAAGCAGTCTGTGTACCTGTGACCTTTCAAAGTTACAACTGGATTCATAAAATATGAATGACAGCACTAGAACAGCAAGAACTCTGTATTTAAAGCTTTCCTTTTAGAATGTGTTCAGATGTGATGCAGTGAGGTAGGGATTATGTGTTATGTCATGTTAAACATGAGCTCCTCAAAGTACTTTCTTGTTTTTGGTTCACATTTTATTTTGATCAATTGTGAAAAGTACTAGTTACTAAAAATGCTCTGCGTGTACAAGAGCACATTAACACCTTTCACTGAGCTACTGATCCGGGAGCACGTTTCATTTTAATTTAATAAATAAATTAAATCAATAAATATACACTACTGCTCAAAAGTTTGGGATCACAGTGAAATGTTCTTGTTTTCAATGGAGTATCTTCCTTCCTTAACACAACAATGGACTGACGGGTCTCTAAAGAAAGTTCTTTCTTTCTGGTCATTGTGAGCCGGTCAGCAAGCCATCAATCAACTGCTGATGCTTCAGATACTAAACTAACCTAGAATGTTGTTCTCCCTTTTATGCTCACTTATTAGTAGAATGTTTTTCAGCTGTACATCACAATTGAGCAAGAGTATCCTAACAACCAATTAGCCCAATAACATCCTTAACTTGGATTGGCGGCCATACCAGGAGATTTAGACAGAGGACTGAGAATTGCTAATAATAGGACTATATGCAAAATAAGCCTCTATACAAAAATAGACTTTAATACAAACATTTTTATTCTTTAAAAATCACTGATACACTTGTAAAATGGGCAATATTTTTGAGAATTGCATGAAAATTGCATGACATGAAATTCTAAAGTGATCCTAAACTTTTGAGCGGTAGTGTATAAATAATAATATGATTAACAAATGATTTCATTCATGTCTCAGTAATATAACCAGATAACCAAGTTACTTGAAATGAAGTAGCAACGAGTATCCCCAAACACTACGCATTCACAAACCATGACTTCATTAGAGTCCGACCCCTGTACGCTCTGCACCTGTTATCCTGCAAATAAAATGTATTTTTTATGCTGCATACTTTGCACAGAAGCCACATTATTCTGGCACAGCAGAGCGGGCCTGGGCGTACAGTAATGTGTTTCACAGTCTGCTGACTGCTCATGATGGATGGACTTCTGCTCCAAACTACGTTACGCTCAATCAACTTATAAATAACGGATGTTTTATCATGCTGAATTAAAACATTTGAGAGAATGGCAGGCATACACAGTTCAGTTCCGCTGTGTCCATGTGCGTGTTTGCCTGGGTCTTCTCGGTATGCTTCCTGAAGAATGTGCTGCTGAACGTTACTTCCTGTGTTCATGAGGCTGATGAGAACGCTTCAACATGGATGCATATAAGACTTCACCTTATTTACTGCATGACATACAGGAATGCGTGATATACCCACAGCCAATGTATTGTTCAGTGATTAGATGGGGAACGTCTTAACTATTTTTTGTGATATAGGAATTAGTTAATAATTATAACCAGTAATTTAGAGCCGTATGCATCTGTGTGAGCACAAGCTAAAAATAAGTATTTACAGGTGCTGGGCATTTCTGTTCTTTTCTACTTACTTGAATGTATATATTAACGAGCACTTCATTAGCTACACCTACCTTGTATCTACACTCACTGTTTGTTTTTATCAGCTCCTATACCATATAGGAGCACTGCTTATCTTCATACTTTGCTACCTCACCTTTACCCTGATCTTAAACACTCACAGGATCACATCAGAGCAGGAATTATTTGGGTGGTGGATCATTCTCAGCACTGTAGTGACACTGTGTGTTGTGCTGGTATGTGTGGATCAGACACAGAAGAGAAGTGCTGAAGAGAAGAGATTTTAAACACTTCAGTGTCACTGCTGCACTGAGAATAGTATACCAACTACAACTATTCAGCCAACAGGGAAGAAGGACTAACTAACCACTGACTTTAAATATATAAATTGCACCATCGAGGTGGGAGCGCCTCATAGAACAGACAATGAATGAAGTGTAGTGCTAAGCATGATCCACCACCCAAATAATACTGCTCTGTGGTGGCCCTGTCAACTAACAAACAAGGTGAAGGTAGGATACAATCTGTAACTGTAACTACAGAATGCTCATATATGGTACATGGAGGTGGACAATGAGTGTAGATATAGTGTAGGTCTACCTAATGAAATGCTCAGCGAGTATAGGATACATAGAAGGTGGATGACACTCTGAAGGTTGAAAGTTTAAGTCTCTGTTAAGACAGAGATGGCACTGTTTATAATGGTAATAGTAATTAAGGATGCTTAAATACGTTTTCTAAATTCACATTCACTTTTTACTGTAAATGGGTGATAAAGTATACAAATATTTACAGAAAATAATATAAACATTTGTATAAACAATTGTCATGTCTGATTTAACTGTCTAAAAATGGGAGAATTGATTGTAGGTAGCTAGAGCTACTTCTTATCCATTCTTATGATCATTACATTTTATGCATATTCAGCTTTAATGTAAAATTTAATGATAGTATAATAAGTAACATTAATTTATATGTTTGATTGGAAAATTATGAAACCTAAAAAAACTTATACACACCTCATTATTCCCTGGCCTGATTTTTTTACCCTTTTCTTATAATTTAAAGCCTACAAAAGAATGGAAACCTGCCACTCAAATCAAGCTATCAAGCTATGGTTTTAATAGCAGACGTTTATCAGAGACTTTATTTGATTGGACAGTCTGAAGTGTTAGGCAGGTCTTGAGCTCATCTTTGAAATGATTTACAACAACAGCTTACTGGGAGATGTTCTATATAAACCACTCCTCTCCCGCTGCACAGTCCATTTCTCTTGGGGAAAGAAAGCGCAGCATGATCTAATCCAATTCAATCCGTTTTATGTTGATACATGGTGCATATGCCCAAGTGGAATGTCCTTCATCAGAGGTGGTTCTGAATTAGCACCTCTATTTAGAGGAAAAACAAATAGTGAGAGCGAGACCCACACTTTCCAGCCCATCCTTTGAACCCGCACCCTCGGTGAGCCTTGATGTGTCTCGAGCAGTGCGAGGGGATAGAGGATGGACGGGTGGGTTGTGTGGGTTACTGGAAGGGGTTAAGCCTGCGAGAGTGGACAGCGCCGCAGGATAAATCGCCACACATGCTCTGAGCTCTAGCCCTGAGCACATTTCACACCCGTCCTGATGACTACGACCATCCACAACTTAACGGAAAGAGAGAGAGAGAGAGAGATGGGGGTGGGCTGGGGGGAGGAAAGGAAAGAAGAAATAAAGCAAGCCGACAAGAGAGAGAGAGAGAGAGGGAAAAAAATCTGGGCCTTATTTGTTTCACCTGCTGCGTTCCTTCAACTCTCCACTAATGGCATTCCCATGGGGTGTGAGAGAATCCTGCAACCATGCACTATAGATTTGGACAACAGGCCTCAGCTACTGTGTTAGCAAGACACAATACCCACAGACACTGAGGCGCATACTAAAACAAGCCCTGCCTAGAATTACACTGCTGTTTGAGTCTGGAAAGCACAAAGAGAGCGTGCAGAGACAAAAAGAGAGAGAGAACGAGAGAGAGAGAGAGAGAGAGAGAGAGAGACTGAGAGCGACAGAGAGAGGGAGAAACACTCACAACAAACAGAAAACGAGAGAAAGCTAGAAATCAAAAAGTTGATTTAACCTTCAGAACACATTGGAGATGCCGCTGAAGATAATGACCATACAGGCTTTAAATGTTTTAAATGTTACTGCACTATTAATAAATTACACATTTTGTCAGTTTTAGGGACATTGTGAAAAGATTCACTTTATATGATAAACTGATGTTTTCCAGTTCTCATAGTAAAACACACTGACAATTAGTATAAAAACAACTGTGGTTATAATTTCAGCATGGTTTTTAAAAGAAACTAGCTGCTTCCTTGTTGTCAATATGTAGAGGAGAACTGCACAGATCTGTCAAAAGATTTCTGCTCAATTAAATCTGTGAGATATAAACAGTAAGTAATTCAGAGCAGTCTGGTGTAAAACAGTGCATCACAGAGAGACATATAAACCTTGATTCCTTTATAAAACAGATAATAGGACCAAGAGACCCTTTTTATCTACAATTTAAATATATATTATTTGATATGCAGTAAAACAGAATTGTCCTGCCTGTGCCTCTCTATCGTTAACTGCTTTTTTAAAAACGTTTTAAAACAGTATCTTTAAAACATCATACAATAATGTCTTCTGCGGTTTTGTGGGTGTCTCGATGCGGCCCCTCCATATGGAGACTGCTGCTACAGGACATGTACCTTGTAAAACTCAAAGAAATTTAATTTGATAAGTACAAGCAAGCTCTGCCGAAAGGCTCCACCCACAAGCCATTAAAGACATGACTACGTCTAGAGATGGGTAATTGCAATGCTTTGAAACATTTTTATAATAAATGTCACAAAATGCATTCTTTCAGACATTTAAAAACAATAACATGCAATACATTTAACATATACACAAGAGTTAAGAAAAAAAACTTTTTATAACACCTTTACATTTAATATCTGCACATACATTGTTGTACTAAATTCAGTTATACGGGTCTATTTTTGCTCCGTTTATAATGAAACATTGAGTTGGTCAGTGTTCTCCAAGTTCTAGATATGTTCAGAAAGGCATATTGTGTTGTAGCATAATTTATCATGATATCTATATACACACACCATATTGCCCAGCCCTACTGAAGTTTTTTGGGTTACCAAATATAATATAATATAATATAAATATATATATATTTTTTTATTTACTTATAGTACTACATACTATAGTAAAAGTATGCTGTGTATAGAATATGTAATTGGTCACTGTACTGACACCACTAAGGCAAGTATGGACTAACAGAAGGTATATGGTACAGACAGAGCCTTCAGTATGATGTATATCCAGCTGAGCTCTTCCCCACATACGTAAGAGGATGAATTCTCCACAGTGTGTTATGGAGTCTCTTGGGTCCATTCGGAATGAAAGCTACTAGAGAGCTACTGCTGTCAGTCACTGGACAGAAGATCAGGACAATACCTCCTCTTTCCATTTCAGACAAAACATCTCTCCCTGTACCATCTCAGCATGTTACCCAGGGCGGAGAACATCCCCACAGATTTATGTATGGAAACGGTAGTTAATAAGAACTACTCTGTATTTACAAAGTCTCACTTCCTTTTATACTCCATTCAACACTGTTTTAACTAGTATTAATAGTCTGACTGGCCCGCCTTTACACACAATGCTCAGTTTTTAGTCTCCCAGCATTTACAGCAAATCCTGTGTGTGTGTTTTATAAAGCACAGCAGTTAGGTGGGCTGGATTAGGCTCAAGTCACCTAATGACTGTGTTATGAGCTCCCGCATTAAGGAGGATTAATCTTAATCTGAGCTGTTTCAGTTTGCTGTGGCCGTGTGATAGGGCAGAGGGCTGAAACGGTTGCGGAGAAAAAACCCAAACATAGCAAAAGAGCATTAATGAAGTAGTCCACAGGGCTTGCAGTCATCAGCGCTATGTGGATTCAACTGTCAGATGACATACTTAAATAAGAGTAATACTACTACTACTACTACTACTACTAATAATAATAATAATAATAATAATAACAACAACAACACCATTTAATACACACTGTATAAAAGGTTTATAAATAATTTTAAATATGTTGTAAATACTATAACAACTTCTGTTTAGTATATTAATATTATATTAGTAAATTACTATGATCTGCATCAATCACAGCAGATCCTGGATAAACTGATCAATTCTATAAATTAAAATGAGCAAAACATAACAAATGTGCTTTCATTTTTATACCTGCAATGTGGATGAAAGAATATACAGAACATGTTTTATTTCAATTTAACCAAATGACTGAAATGTACTGACATAAACACGAAGGCTGAATGTCTTATATATGAGTAATGGCTCAAAAATGATAACGGAACAGCAACCCTGTGCTGTTGGGTGGGGGGACAGGGGGCCTGAATAAAATAACTGTATGCTGAAGCATGATCTCTGTAGGTTTCCCTGGGTAACATAGTGTCCAGGCCAAAAGTGTCCTGCTTTTAAGTGTCAGTCTTTCTCTCCATGGCAACAGCTGATGACTTTGGACAACACAGGCTCAGGGACAACATTTCTCTGCACTGATGCCACAGGGTCTCCGTAGTGGGCAAACACTAAAGCCTATCAGGTTTACCCTCAGCGGGGCACCGAAATGCTACTCTGAGAGTGGCGGGTGATGCCCTACGTGGCTTAGCAGACCAAGGCGACAACTGTCATAAATTACTCCCCCGAGGGCCAGCATGTCTGCAATACTGTAACTAGCCCTGCGTGAGCGAGGAGGGAGGAGTTCTGAGAGAGAGAGAGAGAGAGAGAGAGAGAGAGAGAGAGAGAGAGAGAGAGAGAGAGAGAGAGAGAGAGAGAGAGAGAGAGAGAGAGAGAGAGAGAGAGAGAGAGAGAGAATGAGAAAGACAGAGAAAGAGAAAGAGAAAAAGACAGACAGACAGAGAGAACAAGAAAGACAGAGAGAGAGAGAGACAGAGAGAGAGAGAGGGAGACCAACAGAGAGAGATCAAGAGAAAGACAGACAGAGAGAGAGAACAAGAAAGACAGAGAGAGAGAGAGACAGAGGGAGAGAGACCAACAGAGAGAGATCAAGAGAAAGACAGACAGAGAGAGAACGAGAAAGAGAAAGACAGAAAAAGAGAAAAAGAAAAAGGAAACAGACAGACAGAACAAGAAAAAGACAGAGACACAGACAGGCAGAGAATGAAAAAGAAAAAGACAGAGAAAGAGACAGACAGACAGACAGAGACAGAGAGAGAGAAAGACACAGAGAGAGAGAGAAAGACAGAGAGAGAGAGAAAGACACAGATAGAGAAGAAGAAAGAGAGACTCTATACTGCTCTTGTAGGAAAGTAAATAAATAACCACTGACCAACCACTGACCAACTTGAACACAACTGGCCTCAACCAGTCCTAAGAGCCTAAAGAGGAAAAGCTGAGGTACTCCAGTCGAATTCACATCCCATCCCAGTCCTTTCGAGTGATGTCTAAAGTGCACTTCCCTGGGGCTCGCTGTTTGTCATAAAACATCTCTCAGCACATAATTTACCCAAAACCGGAGAGGCAAAAAAGAAATACAAACACAATTTACAGAAGTGGCGGAGGAGTAGAATACTGCAGCCGTTTGCCAGCAGTGCGGTAATTTTAAACCGTGCAGCGTTAAGTGGCTCTTCCACCGTACTGTGTGGTAATGTGGGACAGCTGAGCACATGGGCCCCGAGCCAGGGAGTGCATTATCTTTATGAATTCATGACAAAATTCTTCTTAGTTCGCAATTGCCAGATAGGTGTTTGTAAACAGTCGTGCTCCACTTTCACATGAGAATGTCTTGTACAAATGGAGTTCTTACACAGTGTTACTTATTTTGAAGAAATCTTTTTTTGCACTCCTGCTATTCTGCCAACAGACGCTCTCTTACCAAGTGCCAGGACTCACTAAAAGTACAGCGTGTATATAATTCTTTGCACTTAGCAGATCAACACCGACTTCTGACACTCTGAAAACTCCATAATCCATTACAGGCCCAACTAAATTAAACTTAGTAGCTTAGACATAGACTAGAGTTTACGAGGCCAAGAGAAACATCCCTCTGCGATTCTTCATATCAAAGAAAAATTAAACTGGCTCTGCTTTAAATAAGTGTATGTTTGAATGTTAAGTCTATTTCAAACTTTTCTGAACACGTTAAAATGAATATAGTAACACAACAGATGCATTTCTATTTCTGTTTGTTTGCCTTCATATTTTCAGTGTCTAACACAAATCTGTTTACTGCTGCAATGGCAGAAACTGGGTGGCGGAATCTGAAATTTAAAATCCAGAGAATATGAATGAGAATTGGATTGTTTATGTTGCTATTGTTCTGTATACAGTCAGTCAATTTTGACTAATTCACCTCCCCACCACACAGTCCAAGACAACGTGACAAATGGGCTCATGAGTGCAGCTGCCTGGAGTCCAAACACATAACTTATGCACAGTGGGAGTGCTTTGGTCTGGGTTAATTCAATGTCAATGAGGAGCATCCAAATTCATAAAGACTTATGTAAATAATCTTAATGATAACCGGAAAGGTGGGCTGCCTACATTTGCCAGTGAGTGGAGAATGCAAGTAACAAAATATATATATATATATATATATATATATATATATATATATATATATATATATATATATATATATATATATATATATATATAAAAAACACATTGCTGTATTTCATGTACCAAGTCAGACACTGACATCTAAAAATCTCTGAGCTCTGGGAACCCACATCAATGCCTTCAAGAGCTTCAGTTTACAGCTAACCAAAATAACAGACAAAGGCTAAAAGAATACAAAGGCATATAGAACATTTCAAAAACCATTTAGTTTTACGTTTCTGCTCTTCTAAAAACGCTGGACACCTTAACCTCTTTCTTTAAACCGCACAGTTTATCATTTATTTCTACTGCTTTTGTTTCCTCTGACAAAATACTTTCCCATAAATCAGGTTTTTGCAGTCTGTCGCGTCTCCATCTATCCCCGTTCGTTCTGCACACGCAAGGCTGCGCCTATCCAATCCGACTGGCATCACTGCCGTGGAATGCTGAAGTCCACATTTTTCCCATTCAGCAAGGAAAAACGGCCTTTCAGAACCAATCAGCTAGAAATGTTGCTTTGTTTTTATTTTCGACTGAACTTCCTGGAACCCATTATGAAGCTGTCAGGGATGTATATTTAGCTATGGCAACAACGGGCCTCCTCACTCACTTGCGCCACTGGTCATGTCACCTCTGATAAACAGAAAAACAATTGGCTATCCCCTTTGTCACCTTAAAAGAAAATGGTCAAACGTGTACGAGAAAGACAGACACAGGCAATAACAGGCGAGTGATCGCTGCTGAGAATAGACGAGCGGGTGGGTATCTCCAAATACAACACCTAACAGTCTATCGTAGGATTTTAGAACTACTACACATGGTCTGGATGACAGAAAAATAAATAAATAAGTCTAAGAAATAAAGCAACATGAAAAAAATACCTTTAAAGAAAGGCAAACAGCCCAAAACCAGAGAAGTCATTCATCAGTGAGTTGTTGCTCAGTGTTAAACTGAAGTTTTAATCCAATTTTATTGGTCTAGTGCTTTTCACAACTGACCCAGTCACAAAGCAGCTTTACAGAGATTCTGTTTAACTCTCTCGAGAACTATGGATTTGCCTCGTGAACTCTTAACCTGTTAATGACTAAGGGCAGCTAGAAAAAAAATGAAAATATACCCAGAGATAACATGAGGAAAAGGGTCAGAGTCTCAAAAGAAGAACCCTCTGTGAAGTTAAGGGCAAAGGACACATTGCTGAAATGGAAACGGAGGCATCTGAATGAACTAAGACTAATGTTTAACACAGCACATCACAGTTATTTCAATAAATATATGGCAGAAAATTAAAGGCAGTGTAAAGGCTGATTTATACTCTCTCTATGTGCGGAAATGTCTGCGTGCATTTAAAGCGATATATAAACGTCACTGCTCCGTTGACATAGTTGCTGAGCAACGCTTCCAGTAGAGGGCAGTTCGGAGTAAATCAAACATGGCGACGGTGGATAAGCGATTAGTTCTGTATTTACTCCAAAAGCAACATAAAACAACAACTTGTCTCTGCACTACAGCGAAGTTACATTATGGTTAAAGTTTCTAACCCAATCTTTATAAAGCCCCTTCTTTATAAAGTCACTTCTTCTTCGTCGTGTTTGTATGGAAGTGGTCGCGTCTTGCACTGCCCCCACTGCAGCGTGTTTCCGTAAGCTTTCCGAAAACGTGCAAATTCCGCTCTAAATGAACGCAGAGTATGTACAGAAAGCTCCATGCGTATCTGTATCCGTATTTACTAGAGATGAAAGGATCGTTCGGCCATGTATCGGCATCAGCCAATTTTTAATCAAAATATGTGATCGGCGATTGGCCGATATTTCTCCAATTTAGCCGATCTAGAGAGCCGATCGATGGTGTTAAACAAATGAGCCTAATTTCTGTATTTCCAGATAGCGTTTCATCCAGGAAAAGGAGCCCTGCGTTAAACCCCCTCCGGCCAGGTCCCTGCAATTCTTATCTGAACCGCTAGGTGAAAACACATACCATTTAGTTTTCGTCAGACTGACTAAAGCAGCGGCCTCGAAAGAACAGTTTAAGCGTTCACCACATGTGCGGGAAAAAAAAACATCGTCCGCCTGGCAGTTTGTTACCGTATGTGACTCAGACTCATCCAGGGCAGTTTGTAACATCTGTAAAATTAGTAAAATCAGCGTCTCTCGCGGGGAACCAAGATAAAGACATTTAACACTACTAATCTGATCCGGCGCTTACACCTCACGGCTGAATACAGTGAGTATGAGCAAACAGCAGAGCTAGCACACGCAGTTGGCACAAAACCCAGAGAACCGTGTAGACTAGATCTGACCGGTACGAACAGTACAGCAGAAACAGCCAGAGAGCGATTGAGTTTATAATTTTAGATAAGCAGCTCTTCTCGGCTGTAGAAGACGTCTATTTTGCTGCTTAATATTCCACCTGGATCAACGTTATGTTGTTCCTAGTAGGAAATACTTTTCAGATGTCGCACTACTGGAAATGTACCAAGCGGTTTACGGCCACATAGACCGCCTTCTAATTCTGTTAAAGATATTATGCTGTTTCACATAAATTTGTTAAAACCGGTAATAAACCAGTATCCACCATGTTTCATGACTTGCTTGCACTAATAATATGTAGCCCTGTCGTAGCATATAGCCCCGCTCTCAATCGATATCGGCTATCGGCCGATCGCGCTGAAAGGTAATCGGCGATCCCCATTAGCCTCAAAAACGCTGATAGTATTTACTGATAGTATTTATCTAGTATTTACTGTTGAGTATAAATGAGCCTTTAGAAGCATCCGTGTGTGATTACAGAAAGCTAGTCAGGGTCAATTTCAGGACTCCCTCTAACAATAAGGCCTAGCAGATCACATTTAACCCCAGATAAACTGGTGCAGCTACGACGTGCAGCTAAATGCAGTCCTGAAAGCTAAAAGGTTTAAAATTCAGAGATCATCGCTGAGACTTTCACTAATGTGCACAAGAACAAAAGACTCAAATTCTCAACAAGTACAATAAATGTGACACCATGCAAGATCAACAACATAATCCTCATATTAAAATTCATCATATCACAGGGTGGTTTAGTCTGCTTTCCCATCGTTCATTTTCTCTGAGGATAACTGTGGTGTGTACGGCTATTTTAAGAGCAGACCTATACATCTCTGCTGTTGAGTATGGAAGAATATCTGCTGTGAGCTCTGGATTGGTCTGACCTGCACTGGACGAAACTGTAACGGTGCAGTCTACTGGTTCACGGGTTCCGATCGCTGTGACCTCATCCTCCAGCCGTTACAGAGAAGACACACACTGCCATGCCGTCAGTGTTCCCAGGTCATAAATTCTGGGTCAGGATTTCATCACTCAGCCACTGCCACCGCTGCCAGTTTAACAGGAATTTTTACAGTTTAAAACCAACTTGGGCTCATGTGCATAACTGAGATGGCTAGATTTGCCCAGAGCGTACTGGAGTTGCTTAAAGGGGAAGGTGAGACATGCCAGGACACCAGAAAGGAAAACCACTTTAACACAAAGAAGAATCAATTCGATCAATACAGATTACTATAATCCATTAAAGCGAACTTTGCCACGCTTGTTTGTTTAGTTCGTAAATGAAACCTAATTAAACAACCAATCAATCAGTATCTCCTAGGAGGATCTGTCAGAATATGATTTATGATGAACAACTTGAAAACTCAGCCAAGACCTTTAAACAACAGGAAAGAATTAAAACCCCTTTGTGTTGGCTGGCATGGCACCACACGAGGCAATAAAAAAGTGCGAGCAGCCGTTGAGGGAGGGGGGCTGGCGCGGCAGCATATCGGCAGGTCTATTTTGCTTTCAGAGCAGTCATCGCCTCCTTGTTGTCCTGGGTTGTTAGCATGTCCCCTCGTCAGCTGTGGGGGCCACCTCCCCAGCCAGTCTCTCTCCCCTGTCAGCATACCGGCTTTTGTCAAAATTTGTAATCGGCGGCGCTGATCCCATTCTATTTAAGAAAGGCTCGTCAACAGGTTTAAAAGACTGGCCTCGCGTCACTCTTCTCGATTGAATATTTATGCGCCCCCTGAATGGCTGGCAGTTGTTTAATCATCTGAGAGCGCCTGTTCCTCCTCCATACCCCTGACGCCAACAAGAAAGTTCTGACCCATGTCACCTTTACAACGGCGCTCTGCTTCAAACCCAGCTGTTGCCCAAAAATAGGAGCTGCTTTTTTAATGCCAGGCCACCACTTGAATGTTATTGCCTCTGCCAGAGTTCTGCTCTATGCTGACTGGGGGAGTGGGGTGGGGTGTCACGGAGAGGCAGAGGTGTGACAGCTTTTGGGCATACAGGCCAATTTTGTCACTGGATTTTATCGAAAAGTAAGTGAGAGTAAACTGGACATGTTCAATGAAGTGATGAGGACAGAGCCAATAACAATTAAGCTCCTGGAGCACAAGTGCGAAAAGAACATACCACCAGCTGGCTGACTGTCAGTTCTATGATTGTGAAATATCAGGCTACCTTTAATTGATTTCCTTCAAATATCTTGCATGAGTTGTCAATTCCTTCACTCCTATCTCTGCAAACAAAATTACCTCAGAACTTTGAGCCATTTGCCAGATGTGTGCTTTATAACAGACTAACAGCATCTTGTTAACAGTTAACACAAACGGAACATCATGATTTTCCAGCCCAGATTCTGTGTCATTTTATTATATTTACCTCCACTGTTCCTAAGTAACTACACTTGTGTCTTGGTGGGCTGACAGGTAAATAATAAAACAACCATGGATGAGGTTCAGAATATAAACACATGCATTTTACATTTAACACAGTACCATTTAGTTTTACTGTAATTACAACCTGTTATGGTGTCTTATTAATAGGCGTGTAAGAAAATACTTAAAATATAAAATATATTATATAATAAAAACATTGCATTGTTTAGTGATACTGTATCACCTCTCACTGTATCGCTTCTATTGATTTCAGTAGATTACATTTGAAGATTTGTAAGAGACAGTGGATATTTTATGCTGCATTTGAACTCTTGATTGCTAGATAGTTTTTCACCATTACACTTTTCAATGTAAACACAGCTACAGTTAGCATTAGCAGCTCTGTGCATATAGTTGTGTGTTTTAATGTTATGACAGTGTTCCCAAATTATATTTAAAAAATTGCAATATATAGGCTTATTAACAATACCGCAATATAACACAATATATCAAATGGTAACCTATATACCAGGATGTGTATCATATCAGCAGGTTCCTGCTACAACACAGTCCCACTTACCATACTGTGCCTGACTATTAATTAACAACATTTTTCAGCACTAATACCACATTATTTTAGGAGAACGCCTTAATTTTTAGGTGTAATATCTCACTATAAAAACACACACAAAAAAAGTTCTTGATTGAGCAATAAGTGTGCTAAAGGCAATATACAATAAAATGTAAAAATTATTGTTTGGTCTAGAATGACTGACTAGCTGCTTACTACTACACAAATGTTTGTGGTGTGCAGGAAAGTGCTAGCAAAATGATTTTATAAATAAAAACAGAATTAATTACTTTAAATAAACATTTTATTCAATGTACACTGTACTAAACACCACATAGCAAAATTGAAACATGTTGAGAGATTTTCAGGCAACTAAAGATATCTAAATTCCAACCAATCAAGAGTCAGCGCTGATCCAGGCATATTAACGCTGCATATTAACTGCAATCTTTTGTTGCATTTATACTTTTACTCTCTATTTACATTTTATGTTATTAACATACCTTACCCATAACTTGTGCCAGCAAAAGCAATTTTCATGTGATAAAATTAATATATCTGAAATGCCAGAGATATAATAAGAGAGATAAGTCTGTTTTGCCACTTGCCAATAGATGCATGTAGGAAATACACTATGACAATGTTTAAAACAGAAACATATATCTTTATGCACATATAAAATATGCACATTTACTGCAGCATTTTAAAGAAACTGGTTTAATATGTATTACATAGTACTTGGCAGCCTAGAATCTCTTTAAGTGTTAGATTTTGGTAATAAAATGATTTAAATTTGCACTGTGCCGCTGTATTATTTATTAAAAATATCTGTCTGTGCTCAGGATTAACAGGATAAGTTCATCATTGATGCAATCAGATTTGTAAACAAAAACTGGATGGGTTTATATATTAACTATTAAATTACACCGAAGCTTACAATTGCGGCATTCAGGACAATTTTTTGAGAGGACGATGGTACAACTACAACAATGTGACGTCGAAAGCAAGAAAGTAACAACACAAACAACTGTACTCTACATATTCTCAGAGAGATAATGTGATGGACAGCAGTGTAAGAAAATTTAAAATGCACATGCAAAAGCATAGTAAAGGATGTAGTGGACGGCAATGGCTTTTCAGAGCCACTGAGGTACCATGTGCCAAAGCTAGCCCTGGTTATCACATTTATGTTTGTTACAACATTGGTCAAGTGATCAGCAGCAAATCTAACTTCAGAATATAGAACGTCCAGCGATTCTTCATTGAATGTTCCAGAAAATGTTGTATACTTTTTCGTTTTGGGTCATATAATCATGGCAGTATGATGTGTTTAATATTGTCTGTGCTGTTTAGTTCAAAAACACTTGACTTAGAAGGGTCATAAACTCAAGTTTCAGATCAGGAAAGTTTTTGTTCCGTAATTTATTTAATGAAGATCGGTTAAATCTGCATCCACAGTGAAGCCCAAACAGGCTGCGTCACACCTTCGAAAAGCAATGTTAACTACTAAGACTGCTGACATTTCATTTGCGTCCCATACAAAAACAACAAAGAACTTTTGTGAGCTCTGACATGATAACAACGCTGTTCAGATTTTATGTGCCAATAAGACTGTCAGTCTGTGTCAATATGTGTACAAAAGAGTGTAAGAGTGGTGAACCAAGACTAACAGTTGGACCCGAATGCACATAGCAATGCCTATCTAATTGGATATGTGTATTAGAATGTTCGTGGTCACAGGGCCCTTATGGGGCATGAAATAACAAGCAGCTGTGTGCTGGGTGTGTGCGCGTGTGTGTAGAGAGAGGTTTATTAGGCCTGTCCATAAAGGCAGTCTGGGATTCACACTAGGACGCCCTAGGCTTAAGAACTGAACGCCACACAAGCAAGGCACTGCCTCTGCAATACTAATATTAGCCCTTATTTCTGCAAACCCCCAACTCCTCTCCATTCCCCATCTGTCCAGGCTTAGCCTACGATTGGTCTCTGGATCCTCAACACAACCTTTGTGCACCATAGAGCTCCTTACAGTCTGTAGAAATGCATGGAATCTCTGATGTAACTTAACATCAAGGATTTGTCCGTAGGAAAAAAAAAAAAAAAAGAATAATCATCATTACACATTTCCTCTCACTAGACTCCTGAGCAATTCCTTTTAACTATACTTTCTTGGCTAAATGCAACACACAGCACATGATTTCCATCTGTCAAAATGAGTAGGTGCAAGTCGTATTTTCCCCATTCGTACCAACTCAGATGCTAGTGTAATAAGTTGTTAAGCTCCATTTATATTATGTATGCTGACAATCTTTTGTAGCATTCACATGTACATCAGACTGGAAGTGTTCTTGAAATGGCCTAATTACGAAACATGCCAACCAAAAACAAGAAACAGGCGAAATATTTCATGGGAACTTTAGCATAATTTAATACTCCAGAATAGCTTGGTAAAAATCTGGTTCCATTGAATTCAAAGTAAAGACTCTCTCATGTAACATTGCCATTTTGTTTCTTTATTAGTTTTTCATTGAACAGCGGTGATATATACATATACATATATACACTACTGCTCAAAAGTTTGGGATCACAGTGAATTTTTCTTGTTTTCAATGGAGTATCTTCCTTCCTTAACACAACAATGGACTGACGGGTCTCTAAAGAAAGTTGTTTCTTTCTGGTCATTGTGAGCCGGTCAGCAAGCCATCATCTGCTGATGCTTCAGATACTAAACTAACCTAGAATGTTGTTCTCCCTTTTATGCTCACTTATTAGTAGAATGTTTTTCAGCTGTACATCACAATTGATCAAGAGTGTCCTAACAACCAATTAGCCCAATAACATCCTTAACTTGGATTGGTGGCCGTACCAGGAGATTTAGGAACTGGACTGAGAATTGCTGATAATAGGACTATATGCAGAATATGCCTCTATACAAAAATAGACTTTAATACAAAATTTTTTATTCTTTAAAAATCATCTGATACACTTCAAGTAAGTAAGTAAGTAAGTAAGTAAGTAAGTGTGTGTGTGTGTGTGTGTGTGTGTGTGTGTGTGTGTGTGTGTGCGTGCGCGGTGTATATTATGTTTTAGAACACTACCAGCCAAGATTTTAGAACAGTTCTACTTTTGACAAGTGGTGCTTCATCTAAAACCTTTGACCTGTAGTGTGTATATAGACAATCACAAGTCACCCATCTGACTGACTTACTGCGATTAAGTACATGACAGATATGCACATTTTATCATGATGATGAATTAACTAGAAGAGTCTCAGGCCAAGAGGTGCCAAAATGTAAAACATCAACATATTGCTGTATTGATTGTATAGATTACAATCCTCCAAACCCATTCTCTAAATTTAGCTCAGCACTGTCCTGGTTAAACATAGAAATCTGCTGCTTGGTGCACTGAAAGTCACCATTTGCCACGTCCAAAAATTGCCTGTACCTGGACATCTTGAAAATCTCTCAAAATCTCAAAAATGCTAGCTGTCCCGTCAAAGTGTCACCATGCTGCATTTGGAGCCTGTTTTAGAGTGGACCCCTAGAGGGCTGGATTGGAGAAGACAGAGGTGTTGAAATGGCTAAAAACCAACCTTAATACCCGTGCTTTACGAATGTCCTCAGTTCTCAGCGTGGCATTAGAAGCAGCGGCCTCTACTCCAGCGAGTGCAAAAAGAGCAAGCACCTTTCACAAGTCAGACTGTACCCATTCAATTACTGCCTCATAAGAATCAGCTTAACAGAACATTACAGAACCACCTGACTCCATAACACAAAACGCTAAAGCCACCTGCAAGTTTATGAGGGACATAACATTCGGCAATCAGACCCACTATAAAAGAAGCTGCTATGGCTGACTATGTTATGTACATTTACAAAATCATTGGATTCAAAGCTATGGTCCATGATCGAACCACCTGTAGGGCCAGTCACCTTTAGCAACTGATAAGAAAATGACCAAACAAGCTGGGCACTTACGCTGAGGCCGGTGGGCAAAACATATACACTGTATGCCAATCAATAAGATCAGGTGGACCAGAACCATGTCACTCACAGCTTAATATGCTATCATTCATATGGTAAACCCTCTTCCATCACCCATTTCACATCCCGGCTTTAATTATATTCTAACTTTTCTTCCTCATCCTAGTGTTTTTTAGAATTTCAGGTTTTTCAATTCACCTTTTTGTGAATTTCCAAGATTCAGAGAAAATCGGTGGATGGAAAACCCATATACGCGTATAAGAATACTGTAGTCCTTTACTTTCTGCTGCACATTTAATTGAATTTCTAGAGTACTGGAGAATATTTATTTACATGAGACTGATATTAATTCAGAAAGCAGAAAGTAATTAAGCAGCTCTGTTTGCTTAAAATCATTTGCTGTGTTGATGAGGGATTACAACAGACCCCACAACAAAAGCTGAGTGTAACTTGAGGAAATTTGCATATCTTAGCTGCTCTCTTCGAGGAGCATGACTATTGCGAGTGCGTGATAAACCGTGAGGCAGAAATTTATTTTTCCTGCGTTCAATTATTACTGTATGGTTAGACAGGGTAATGCAACAAGATGTTTTTAATGGACATACAATAATTAAATCTGCCTCACATGCATAAAGCTGGAAAGAATTTTGGGAGCCTACTTCTGAAGACATTTTCTCATGCCAGTCTCTCTTAACCCTCTACTTTCTCTACAATCTTTCTTTGCTTCTGCAATGAGCTTGCAAATCGAACAGAACAATCTCACAAGCTTCGCCTAAACTGTACATCATAGACAGATCAACCCTAGAGAAAAGTGTCTCATGCTCAACACTACAGCAGGACTATGAGTGCTCCAAGTGCTTTGGGACCTTTTAGGGACCCTCTGAGTGGAACATGCAAGAGTTTTAACCTTGCAGCAGGCACACGTCTCTCTACCTTCCCCGTTCCCGCCCTCTGTTCCCATCAGCACATCCGGACCTCCCACCATCTCCCAAAACTCCTCACACTCTCACACTATCCTCTCCTGTTAGCCTTCCCTAGACCCGATCCATGATTAATGGTTGTGCTGGGCCTCTCCATGCACTCAGCACATTGTTGAGAGGCTCTGAAACAGGACAACAGTTGCATCCCCTCCTCACACCAGGCCTAAGCCCCGCCTGTCAGTCCCCGGTTAGTGCACTGTTAACTGGCCAGATTTACAGCTACTAACCAGCGCTGGGTGGCTGCCTGGCAGAGAGGGGACAAACATTCATCATCGCGACTGACAGAGCGTTTTACTATCGCAGCATAGAGACCATGGTGAGTTAGTCTCTAGAGTGACACTAGAGAGTTCTGCATGGGTGATAAACTTACATGAGGGACCGACCGCTCAGATAGTCCTCTTGATCAACAGAGAAGGATTTATGCAAAGTCATGAACTGCTCAAAGAACAACTCTCCTACTTCACCAACTCACAGGACTGAGTGCAGCAGTTTGTGTATACTTATGGACAGGGGTGCACTGATATGGGAATTCTAAGCCGATGCCAATATTATAATATGATTTTCACGTCCATATCTGCTGATGCAGATGCATGAACATTTCTATAACGTTGCAATTGGCTATACATCTCTCCTGATTAGAATTAAAGAAAAAAAAAAAAAGAATTTCTCTAGGGTTTTGAATGAGGAAACGTTGAGAAATAAAGGCCACAGTAGCACATCAATCAAGTGCCTTAAAACATTGTGCTCCTACCAAGTACAGCCAATTTTAAAATTAATTAGTTGCCAGTACGGATATGATTCTGTTACTATAGTGCATTATGTGCTGACATGCTTTTAGTTTTAAATATTTATTTCAGTTTGTAAACTGCAATAAATGTTTATTTCAAAATTACCATTCTTATAGAAAGATCACAGTAAATCAGCCTATCAGACACAGTCACAACATATTTAGTCATAATCGTTATGGACGCTTTAGAATATACTGTAACAGAAACCAAACAAATTCAACTACCCTTTTACCCAAGAGCATCACAGGAGTTCAGCTTCTTCCGTGTTTGCTGTCTCTTCTCTACAGAAGCACTGATGAAAGAGCTGGAGAGTAGCATGGAACAGTTGACAATCAACACTGTAATGGAAACCCTGGACTCCAATTTTGGACCAACGGAAAGGAGGCCTCTGTCCTCAGGGGACAGCAGTTGTAAATTCTTCCTAATCAAACTCTCGCTATTTAACAGGTCAAGGCCCACATTTCATCTCTATAGCATTTACAGTGTAAGTTTGGGAAAAAAAAAAACAAACCCTCATCTTAGCATGGAGGATAATGATAATTCTCAGGGTTTTACATGCTTGTCAGTGTAATTGCCACAAGAGACATGTTGGTTGTGGGTAAATATAAAGAGCAGGATTAGGATCAATCTGTTAAATCATTTTAACTTAAACAAGAAAGCTTTGCATTAAAAAACCCTCACACAGCTCTTTGAAGTGTCACTTAGGACATGTGCCTATATACTCAATGAATATCGATAAATAAATAAAATAAAATAAAAATCAATAAAAGTAAAGTAGAACAGTTTTAAAGCATCCAGAAATATAAAAGCTTACAACGTGTGTTTTAAAGTTATAGTACACACAACAATGCCAAGAAATGTCAGAGGTAATATTTTGTGAGTTAAGTTTTTTTTCCCTCTTAGTCTATTTACAGGTTGTTACAACTGTTTAAACTAACTACTAGATCAGTAAGTGGACAATATGAGCCAGTATAGAGGACTCCCGTTTTGCATTTGAATCAATGAAAGTAACACGGATAATACAATAATAATTTTTAAAAAATGATGGTAAATGCATTAAACTAAAAAAATTAAAAATAGGATAAACTTTAATGGTTATACCATCAGGGAACCTAATGGGTCACACTTCGTTAAATATACTGCTACATTACAGACTAAAATCATCATGAATAAAATAACAAATGCATGTAAAACATATTCAAACCCACCCATTAGCAATGGAATAACATGTTTACCAAACCTCTTTATAAAGAGAACTAACGAGGAAAAAAAAAAGGTTATTACTACAATCCAAAACCACACAGTGCTATAACGTTTATATTTATTAACACCATTCATTTTAACTAAACCTATTAGAGCATGCAAATAAAATCTGAACTGTAATCTTAAAGCTACACTGACAGAAGTCACTAGTTAACAGAAATTTCTGTAGTACAAAATCGATATACAAAACAAAAATGTTCATGTGTTGGCTTCAAGTTTGAACATAAAAAATTTTGGCTTCAAGATCTATTATCACCCCTTTAAAAATATGTGACTACTTTATTTTAGAAAGTAATTACATAGAAAATTAATGCATTTACTTATTTTTTTACATATAAAATGACATGAGTGGATTAAAAAAAAAACAAAAAAACTTCATTATGACCTAACATTTTTAAAGACAGACTGAAATGAAAATACACCCCTGAAGCTAGTTACGCACAGAGCCAAAAAAAAAAAAAAAAAAAAAAAATTTGCAAAAATACATTTTCTCTATTGGGATGTGATCTCATTAGGTTTAAATACAGGCAACTAAATATGTGATAAAAAAATAAAAATATAAATCATGGAAATGGAAACAATCTCCTTGATAAGCTCTGTTTCCTACTGACTAAAGGACCAGTCACTTTACAGTTCCTTCTGATTACATAAACTCAACTGACCTCTTTAAAGGATTCACCCAAGGGCATTTCTCCCCCAGCAAATGCCACCATGAGTAAACATATTTGCATCCGTGTCTGACTGATCTGAGTTACGGGTCTTGTTCTTACTCTGTGTTTGCCAAAGCGCATTCTTGCCATTCATTTGGGTCGGATATATGTGCAGATATCAAATAGCAAAGGAGCAGAGGAGCGCAGAAAGCCTCCAGAGTGCAGGGTATACCCACATACTGAGTGAAGCCCTCACTCAGGCACAGCTGTGAGCCTAAGACAGCTCACACTTGACCTTGAGCTCCACTAGAGTGAGAGACAGAGCAAGTCTGCCAAGAGCAACTTCAGATCGCAAACTCCCACACGTGGTATGTGCCGACCTGGGAAAGGGACGCTAGGTCAGAGCTCGGGAATATGACAAAATAAGTTCTCGTCTTGTTTTGTTCCCATAAAAAATAAATAAATAAATTCAAGCGCGCTAAACATTGGGATCCTCTGAATGAACAACCTTCTTGACCATCAAAGTGACAAGGACTGACTTAAGTATGGAAAACAGACGCGGTATTGCGTGCACACTGAGGCTGAAAGTAGTCAGCTGTTCGTTGGCTCCCAAGGACACATGCTGCGCTTCGAATAAGAAAAGCACAGATAAAAGAAGGGCCGACTAATTTGATCAATCAAGCGGACCTTGCTAAGTGATCTCTGCTCTGTCCTTTGTTCGGAGGACAGGGAGATAATTATTATAAAGGTCAAACGGTCACTGACGGAAAGTATCACCATGATGTGCGCTCTATAGTGCAATTACGTTTCTGGGTCCGGGCGATTCTAGCCAATTAGGGGTTGTGCTTGAGAATTTTGTTAGTGTTGAAAAAGAAACAGGTAAGGAAATGAAGGTTAAGAGAAAGCTGTCAATCAGATGAAGCGCTCATGTAGGCTCCAAACCTGTATTTGTATGAATAAAAATGAGGGGATTTAGCTCTTCAGCTTCCTCTGCAGACTTGTCAAAAATCTGACCTTCAATGTAGCGGAGGGGGAGGAGGAGACACCAGAAAGATTTAAAGATTTAACGGGCTAAGGCTGAGTCTGGCTGCTGCATAACAAGCCGAGAAAGAAATAATGTGAGCCAAGAACAGACTTACATTTTCGTGTCAATCAATACACCACTTTCAACACCCCCCACCCATCCAGCCATCCTCTTCAGTGGTGGTACTATTCGAGTGTAGAACCCCAAAAAAAAAAAAAAAAAAAAAAAATTCAACTTATCACTGAATCTGAATTCACTGTTTGTCCACATCTCACATCCTGCATTTCCTTGCAAATACATGGGATATACAGAGCTGCCTCTGTGACCTGGACACCAGACTGCACTGAAAAAAATTACACGCATCCTTTTACATACATTTGTCACATTAACCCACTTGTTTGTACTTAGTGTTGCTCCGGATTAGCAAACGCATGTTTAAATGACTACGCCTGTCGACAGTGAACAATAATAGGTGCGACAGCATCTGAATGATTAAAAGTACCATTAAAGCCTCATACCAAGCATTAACCTAGTTAGATTCTGGGTAAAGGACAAGGATATAATATATTGTATAATAATAAAAAGCATTTCATTTTCCGTTGGGACAAACAAAGCAGAAGCTGCTAATAGTCATTGTGGTTAACAGCTACCTACCTACACACACACACACACACACACACACACACACACACACACACATATATATACACACACATACATACACACACATACATACACACACTACCGCTCAAAAGTTTAGGATCACTTTAGAATTTAATTTCATGCAATTCACAAACTATATTGTCCATTTCACAATTAATTTAAGTGTATCAGATGATTTTTAAAGAATAAAAATGTTTGTATTAAAGCCTATTTTTGTACAGAGGCTTATTTTGCATATAGTTCTTGCTCATTTGTGATGCACAGCTGAAAAACATTCTACTAATAAGTGAGCATAAAAGGGAGCCATCTAGGTTAGTTTAGTATCTGAAGCATCAGCAGTTGATGGCTTGCTAAAAGACTCAAAATGACCAGAAAGAAACAACTTTCTTTAAAGACCCGTCAGTCCATTGTTGTGTTAAGGAAGGAAGGCTACTTCACTGACAACAAGAACATTTCACTGTGATCCCAAACTTTTGAGCAGTAGTGTGTGTGTATATATATATATATATATATATATATATATATATATATATATATATATATATATATATATATATATATATATATATATATATATATATACACACACACACACACACACACTTTTTTTTTTTTTTTTTTTAATGAACATATAATTATTAGCATATATAAACATATTAAAAATGGCAGTTATTAAGCTGGTACATTTATATAAGGAGCGAAGCCTCAGTTTTAAATTCATGGGAAGCAGACTTCTTAACACAAACCAAGTTTGGATGAAACACTGGCTCTGCCTAGGCAGGGTGGGAAAGGTAGCAACAAACACATAAGCAACGTCCAAAACCCCTTACTGTATAGGCTACTCTTTGTTTTCAGAAATACACACAAAAAAAAGTTCTTGTTCCAGAAGTGGAAGAAGAGACAACACTTCCTTTCCCAGAACAATCCATCTCCCAGCCTGACAAGTCCCTCTGCTATATTTACCCAACCAAAGCTGCAGATGATATACTTACAGCTGCATACTGCCGCCGCATGGCACATGCTCCTGCCAATCATAAGGAGAGCACAGAGGAAGGAGAACAGAACCTTTACCAAGGCGGAGAAAGTGGTCAGGAAACCACGGGAACTAATCCACGTTTCCTTTGCCGGACGCTTTTGTTGTTGGAGGAGGTAAAACAGCCATAGTGTGAATGGAATTAATGGACTTTCGGAAGACAGCTGGGCCACTACAACCTACACACCACTACTCACGAGACACAAACAACTGTCTACAACTGACTGAGAAAATACTAATAAGACTAGCCTATTGTACAGTCATCCTTGATTCTTTTAATTCTGCCCACCTTGAGAATGAATGGTTTAACAGTAAAAGACAAATAACCAAATAGTTCAAACAGCTAGCTCAATAGAAATTCTCTAGCAGTTTTTAAAAAATAAATAAATAAACAACACAACAACATGATATAATCAGAAAGTGAGACAGAGCACTCTCTGGGGTTAAGGAGAGTTACATGATATGCTTTTTCAGATCAAGCCAGATAAAACTACACATGCAGAGTCAGTCATGTGAAGTTCCTAGAGAAACCACTGCAACTTTCCTACCTCAGGAGAAACTATGAACCAGCAAACGTAACATGGAGTATGAGCTCAAACTTGGCAATGAAAGAAGGGAGGGGGGGGTTCAGGGGATTCAGGGAGAAAAAGTATGGCAGATTCCACCAAGGCCCCAGACACAGCCGCTCCTGTCCATCTAACACTATTCCCGAGAGAGAGAAAGCAGGCAAGTGAGAGAGAGAGAGAGAGAGAGAGAGAGAGAGAGAGAGAGAGGAGAGAGAGAGAGAGAGAGAGAGAGAGAGAGAGAGAGAGAGAGAGAGAGAGAGAGAGAGCTTTCTATGCACACTCCCAACATCCCACAGAGTCAATCCATCTCTTGAACTCTCTCATTACTTCTCTCTTGCTGCTGCTTCAGACATTATGACCACTGAGCTGAATTAACCTGGAATCTCACGCCAACCATCAACTGTCATAAACATCTCAAGAGAAAGTTCACACGCATGGGCAAGCTGACTGTAAAGTGTATGTAACATGTTAAACCTGAAACTGTAGATGGCACTACTGACACGGCACATCAATTCAAAAGAAACTTTCCTCCAGAACTGTTTTTAAGTCAGTAGCTAAGAGGTTATCATTTACTGAAAAGAGCACTTAAACAAGAAAGCAAGGCTGAATACTATCAAATAAGGCATTACTGGATATACCATCTCATCAGCCTTAAATGGCATATCTTTTCATAAGAACTATTTTGGTGTCCAAAACATGTACCTCAAATGAAGAAATTCTCTAATGACACTGCTATACTGGATTGCATCAGAGGTGTTGAGGAGGACAAACACGAATGGAGGGATAAACCAAACCATCTACCAGTCAACATGCAGCATGATGGTAATGGAGTTTCTGAAGAAGGGGTGAGGACTTTAGTGGGTTACTAATACAGATGCGCCAGAGTCAGGAGACTGAGGACCTTTGGTGTGTACAGGCCACTCCAACAGATCTTCAACCATACTTTTGTTGTTGCTAGTGCAACGGCTAATGTGGTAGCACACTGGAACAACAGTGCTAACAAAGTTGATGCTGATTGATTGACTGCTGATGCTGATGAAATGATTAAGATGACTGTGGTAAAATGAAGAACACTTAAAACATCTAGCCGTCATGGACAAGAAAGCCGATCCTCGACATGCCATTCTGACTAAAGAGAAGTAAGGCCGGTAAAACTGTGCTGTGCCAAGGAGCACTGCGGGGGGTTGTTCCACCAGAGCTCAGCAACAGAATAAACAAAACCAATAGTTTAACGCTTTAATTTTTGCGTTTCCATGTTCCTAAGCTGGCACCCAGTTATTTCTGATACTATTGCACGGCCTATATGGGGTACAATGTAACTAACAGCTGGTTTGGAAGACTATTAAACCAGCAGTTGCATTTGTACACAGGCTATGGAATTGTGCTGTTTGTGAACCAGTAAACTGCATCAACACACAAATATGACCCATAACCCATAATAATATATCATCTACATGCCTTAACAAATTCTTTAGATAAACTGTAGGATCTCAGTGGAGGTCTCTCTCAGCCAAGCTCTCATTCAGTGGGAAAAGTGGTTTAGTCCCCCTCTCTCTAGAGAAATAAGACTGTAAGTAACTATACAACATGAACATAACTATAACTCTGCTCACTTTTCAGTCAGTCCTGATACAATGAGATTTTTTTTATTTTTCATTCAGATCTCCAGCAAAGTTCCTGACTATAGCTCTTTCAGTGAGTGCTTAGCTCTACTGTTTCAGTAGTAGTCTACTGCAATACATCTTTTGTGTCACTGCAAAATGAGATCCAGATTACAGGCAATCCAGAAACAACTTACTCATTATGTATTTATTTGGCTAAATTGTACTCCACAGTTAGTGAAAATAGAGAATGAACTTAGACAACTGACTGAATCAACTGCAAATGTTAAGCACCTTTGTTCAACATATTCTGTCAACATTTATATTATATATATATATATATATATAAAATATAAAAGTAAAAATATGCTAATTTTATTTGCCTCTCTGAAAAATTACTTGTTGATTTTATACTTGTTGGACAGGATTTCTAACTCAGCTGACTCATATTTACAAATACGCAGTATCGGCGCATGGCAAGTTCTCTGACTTTCTTATTATGATTTAATATGATGTTTGCACCACTAGTAGAAAACGTGCCACTAATTCTGAAACTAGCATATTCACATTCACCAGTCACTCTGAAGGTCCTAAGGCTTAATAAAAACGTAACTATATGTTTTTTACATTTCTTTTTTTTTTTTTAAAGAGTAAAAACATGATGTAGTCAGAGATAAATTAGCGACCATTTCTCAAAACTTAAGAACGCTTCCAGTTAAATTCTCTTTCAAACCCAGGAGAATACCCCCTCCTCACCAATGAATTTATAGCAAGAAAGACTTTTCATGATATCAAATAGAGGAACACTTGCACAAGAGTGCATAACATTTGCTTTGGCAGTCCTGTTCATTATGAGGCATTTAGATAACCAAATGAACAAACACTGATATAGTTTCTATGGGATTTACTAAAATCATGAGGTGGAGTCAAAAGTCCAACAATAAGACACTCAGAAGATAATATTGACTAACTTGAAAATGCCATCCCTTTTCTCAGTGGACACTTTGCACAGCTGATTAAATACGTGTTTAACACTGCTGTAGAGGGGAGCAGGAGTGGGCAATTTGGCAAAAATCAAATATCATGACAAGACCTTAATCTAATACATGATATGTTATATTTCGTTTTTCAGACAGTGTTTCCCATAGAGGTGGGCGATATAGCAGAAACACAATATTGCAATACTTAAAGAAATTCGTACCAAGTTTTTTTTTTTGTTTTTTTGAAACACAGGATGTCACAATACTTATTTTTTTAAATGATTTGACTCCAAATTTGTACAGACTGTGTTGATCTAACTCCAGTTCCTTTACAATAAAACATGGCGTTAGTCAGTGTTGTACAAGTACTGGCAATATGCACAATATGTTCAGAAAAGCATATTGTATTGTGAAATAATTAATCATTTATCAACAGTATACAATGTAATAATGCCCTGTTCTAATTTGCCAATGGATTTTTTAAGGGGAAAAAAAAAAAAAAACATGGGTGTATGGGTATGAATGGTGATAAACCAGCAAAGAGGTCACATTAGTTAACATTACAAATAGCCTAAAGTTACATGAAGAGCCAACTTGTTCCTCAGAGGCTTAAAATAGTTACGTTGTCAGAGCATGTGCATGACACAATCAAGTATTTTTGCCATCACACCAGCCACAGCAAAGACCTTAGCAAAGTATTACATCTCGGAACTCGCTGAAATATCACAGCAGCTCTAGTTACACAACTGTATTATTAAAAGAAAAGTAAAAAAAATAAGCTGCCAGATGTGTTAACGGCACTGATGTCAACTTTTCCCACCAAAACGCCATCAATTCAAAACGCAATGTTCTAAAGCAGTTTGAAACAAGACCGTCTTAACTTCTATTTTAATCATCTGTTTCTATCTGTACAATATGCTGTAAGCTTAAGACAAAAAGGTAAGAAGTTTCTGTAATATGTCCCCATCGTGTCAGTGGGAGCCTGTGCCTACACAGCTGGGGGGGGCGGAGGTGGGCTGGGTAGTCAGAGAGGCTTTGCCAAAGCAACAGGCCAAAACACAACTTTGTTTATGTTATTATGAGAGGTGTAAAGATATTTATGGTTCATTATAAAACTGCCAGGGCAAATTATACTATGATGGGTTTTCACAGTCTAGGTCATTAATGGGAAACACTGTCAGAGATTTGATAAATTGGTATATATTTTAAAAAAGGCCTAGCAGGGCAACATTAAAAAATATATACATTTAAAAACTATGAATGATAATTATTCAAGGTTTCACATACTGCACAGCACTAAATCCACTTAAACCGGACAAATTTCACTCTCGTTGTTATGAAACATACAGCTAGGCAATAAAACAATAGCCACATCTCAAGAGAGATATAAACATGTATGTTCAATCAATGTTCAATATAATAGCATTTCTAGAGACAGCGCTGGTGCCAACTTCCACAGCAAAAAAAGCTTCACGAGAGGACGCACTTCCAAGTTTTTTAACATGCTCCCTGTTTGGGTGGAGCGATCCCTGTTTGAGTGGAGCGAGTGGCAGTCTGTTCTCTTGTGACCAAATGCAAGTGGCAAGATAAATAACTGTACTGGCCTAATAAACCCCTAGTAAACTTTAGTAGTGTGAAAACACTTCTGCACCACATAGCTACAGTGAAGTACTCTGTACCTTTTGGTATAAGTGCATTCCCAAGCAACAAAAGTGAAAGGAAGATCAAGGTTTAGGATAGTTACAGCACTTATTCAAAGTGATACTGCTTGGAGAGTGAAAGAAAGCTAGCTTCCCAGGCTACCTGTTTTTGGCAGCTGGCTAATATAAAGTATTACAGCACTGTTATACAAACAGCACCACTGAACTGATGTTACTGAAGTGAACTAGAGTGATGAAACCAGAAAAAAGCACTGATTGAAACATGCCTGAAAGGAGAATATTGTATGTCTGGTGAGGGAGAATCACACTGTAGTTAAGGCTCTGATGCATTTCCTTTACACACACAGTTTTAGATATATTGCAGTTCTTATACCCCTTAAACTGCCAGGACAGAGCAGAGAAATCCAACCGTCGGCCAGGTTGTGCTTGAATTAGGGATAGAGAGAGAGATCGTACTATAACATGAAAAACCACTGGACCGTGCTCTCTTTTCTT
Organism: Megaleporinus macrocephalus; assembly: GCA_021613375.1. Lineage (NCBI taxonomy): Eukaryota > Metazoa > Chordata > Actinopteri > Characiformes > Anostomidae > Megaleporinus > Megaleporinus macrocephalus. The sequence goes on from CM038706.1 coordinate 19,528,287, forward strand.
TATTCTGTATTCTATAAGTAACTCCGCTAGGAGGCTTTGGACTGCTTTTAGTTCATGTATGGATGTACAGACCTGCTTTATATGGTCAAGTTATAAATGAACTAGTGAGAAAAGGTGTGCTTGAGATAGCACTGGATAGCATCAGCTCCATGTGCTTCATGTCTCATCTGCTCATTTCTCATCACCAACGCTTTCAGCTAACTGGGTTGGCGAAGAAGTTTATAGCTAGACTGAGTCATTGCATAATACTGCGCATATGCATGTCCTCTCCTCTTGGACTGCCTGTCAGCCTAAGCTTTTAAGCTTCGATAATAGAATGCTAATAAAATAAAGCATGTTTGATATTTAAAACGTTTGTGAGTACTGCATTGCAAGACGTCCAATCAGAGAGCTAAAAATACAGTAATATTGTAATAATGTGTTTTTAATTTAGGGATCTAGACATCGTCAGTCTTCTTTCAATTTCAAGCCCACCAACAATTTGTTGTGCTATAGTTTTTTTTAGGTTCTCACTGTGTTTCCCAATCCCATATTATTCTCCACTTTGCATCTTTTACACTGAGCATAAAAGCCTAAACAGGCCTCATCCAGTAAGTATATTTTGTTTATGTCAAGTGATAACGGGGGAGATCTGGGAGTTTGTTTTCTTATTCATAGACGAAACTCATTATGTGGTTTTATGCACCCTCGAGACAAATTCTGTGACGTTTTAAAAGTTGTGGAAAAGGAAAAAATAAAAAAAACAAACAGGCACACTAAACCTGAACTGCTGCCAGATATTATAATCTTTATTCTGACATAACATGATCATAAGGCAGCTTGTGAAATACCATGATACCTTAAATCAATATTTTCCATTATAATATTGTGAAAAAGGTCATAACATTGCAACCCTAGTTTGGATACTGTGATATGCTATGACATTGATGTGGTGGGAGTGATGACCACAATTAACCATTTGGTTACTTCAGCATTCCCTCAGAAACAAAAATCAGCATTTAAACATGGAAAAAAAACATTTAACATTTATCATGATCCTTATCAATATCAACTAAATGTTTATTGTGATGTGGTCAAATCACCCAGCCCTAGACTCAAACTGCTTAAGCACCAAGTTTTTACTTTCATGATAAATGGATTATGCTGTACATAATCACACAAATAATAGTTTAACGTAATCTAATTAGTACACTGACTCAAAAAGGCCAGAGAGTTCAATTTTGTATAAACAAGACATTCTGTTTATTGTACATTAGTATGACTAACCTTTAATATTATTGAGAATATCCTTCAGCTGACTGAAGCTATTAAGAAGTGGATCTTGTTCTTCATCCTGTGGGAAGAAAAAGGCAACTGTGATACAGTTTAGGATTAATAAACAATAACTGCAAACCCTACAATGAAGTGTAAGCTCTGAAGTTACTGACATTGGTTAAGATTGGATTAAATTATGCTCATGAAAACATGCCTTTCGTTTTAATTAAGTTAAATCTCACAATGTTAACATGAACTACTGACTACATGCAACACAATATTTCTTAACAAAATATGACAGAAGGAAGTCCACTTGAGTGTGGGTAATCAATGACTTGTTTTACAGGGTTTTACATTTTGAGGGGGCCGCAGACACAAAATTATCTTTTTCATTAAACATGGGGAAGATCAGTGAAGGAAAACACAACCTTTATAAATCAGGCAATGTCTACAACTACACATAGTAGTTGTAGACAACTACATGCATGAACTATTACACTATTAGGGCAACAGTTAAGAAGGTTTGAGGTGATACTCCCTGGAAGATGCACAGTGATGTGGATGAATAGAGAGGCAAACTTTTCTCAAATGATGGCAACATACTTGGGTAACAAAAGCCACCAATCCTACAACCAGACAGCACGCTCAATGCACCCAACCGTTTGTAAGGAATGCCAGGAGAAAGCCTTATTTTTCAATACTACTGAAACTTTGACTGGAAAAAAAGTTCTTCAACCAGATGAAGTGGATTTGGTCTAAAAAGTATCCACGACCTTTATTCCTACTTTTAAGTAGACTGGAGATTCTTATTGGGCTGCTTTTCCTCCAAAGGCCCCAGGAACCTTGTTAGGATACATGGTATGAGTCTCCCTTTGCTCTCAAAACAGTCTCAATTCTGCACTGAATGGATTCCACAAGCTGATAAAAAAATATTCCATTGTAGTTCTGGTCCATGTTGACATGTTGCATGATTTTCCAGGTGCACTTTTCACACTCAGCATTTTCTATCTGTTTCAGGTAATGAGAAGTCCACTGCCAAATTTATGAAATCAGTTTGAGATGACTTTTGCTTTGTGACATGAGGCACTATCATGCTGGAACATCCAATAAAAGATAGTAAACTGTGGCCCTGAAGGGACAAACATGGTCAGCAACAATTCTCCAACAGGCTGTGCCAATCAACTGATTGATAATAACAGGCCGAAATGTACGCAGAAAACATTCCCCACACCATTATACCACCTCAACCAGCCTTTACAGGCAATACATTGCAGACTGAGTCCATTGATTGTAGGTCCTGGTGCTAAATCCTGACCTTAACATCTTGTGAGCATCAGCAGAAACTGAGATTCATCAGATCAGGCCATGTTTTTCCAGTTTTTAATTGTCCAGTGGAGCCTCAGCTTTCTGTTCTTGGCTGACAGAAACAAAACCCGGTGTAGTCTTCTGCTGTTGTAACCCATCCGTCTCAAGGTTAGACATGCTGTGCATTCTAAAATGCCTTTTCTTCTGTACAGAGTGGCGATCTGAGTTACTTCTTGTCAGCTCAAACCAGTCTGGCCATTTTCCAGTTGACCTCTCACATCAACAAGGCATTTCCATGTGGAGAACTGCAGCTCATTGGATTGTTTTTTTTCTTTACTGCACCGTTCCGAGTAAACTCTAGAGTCCGCTGTCTGAAAAAATCTCAGGAGATTAGCAGTTACAGGAATAGTCAAACCAGTCCATCCGCCACCATCAAACTCACCATGGTCAAAATAACAGAGATCATATTTTTCCCCAGTCTGATGGTTGATGTGAGCAATACCTGAAGTCGTTGGTCTGTATTTGCATGATTTTATGAACAGCACTGCTGTCACATGACTGGATTGTTAGATAAGTGCATGAATGAGTAGTTGTATAAGAGCTCCTAATAAAGTGCTCAGTGAACAAAGAACAACCCTAGTCCTTAATCATTTTACAAAATCACTGGAAATGCATACTGAACAATTCACTGCAGACAGAACATAGAATGTAGTCCAAGACTCTACTTAATTTTGACCATGTTTGGAGTTCAGTTACAGGTTTTGTTTAACTAAACAATAAATTTAGAGACAGCACAGTCAATAAGCAGTTCTGTGTTTATCCTTTTCTTCAAACTGACAAGCTTGTACATTGCCATTTCATAAACTGTTTTCAACAATACAGAACAACTTACCAGCGGTGTGTGGGTACTCCATCGGGAGTTTCTCTTGATAGCACCAACTACAGTAGAAATCTCTCCTTGAACAATGTATATATTCTTGTCCACCATAGTGAATCTGGAGGTACAATAACAATAATAATAATAATATAGTTATTATACGACACATGCTATACATAAATGCATGATATAGACTTACACCTGTTTGTCACACTGCAACACAGAGCCACCTGAGAAACCTACAATTTACATTTCATGGCAAGGAGATTCTGGTTTTCTTACATGCCAAGAGATTTTGTGTCACAGTCTAACTTGCAGCAACCTTTATGCTATGGTTGCATCTCAAACCAAACCACCTGCATGGATCAAAGCTACATACACTGCATAATCCCTCCATAAGAGGATAATAAGATAATGTAAACATGCACTGTATATGGAAACGCAAAGACGATGAAAGTCCACATAGTGTACATACATAGTGTAATAGACTTGCATCAGCAAAAAACTATTTGCTCAACAGATTCATATGTATGGTCCTTCCAGGGTCTGTCCATATACATTTACATGTACATACGACTACAATCTCTAAGGCACATACAGAGGTCAAAGAAAGGTATGCATTTCCTTTAAAGTCTACACGTCAGCCTAAAGAGAATCAATAACTGCTTGCTGTATCAGTGAACAGCATCCACTTTAGCATCTCCTCAGAATTCAGCAGTATATAAGACATTTAGCCAGCAGTGTTGCTGAAAAGCTTGTCTGCTCCAAGCTGGATTTAACACACACTCCAACAGTCTTAGGATCATGTTCATTTAAGACAGCACGTTGAAGAACAGAGACGCATGACATCAGTGTACTGACAACGTAGCAACGTAAGCATGAACAACCAACAGGCTATCAATGTATCTCTCCGGGTGAGCAACACAAGAAAGTGTTAAGCTCATAAACGACAGGAGCACAAAGTATAGAAGAAACAGTCGGGAGTGCTAGAATGAGTGGTTTGAATAGACTGACAGTTATATTGGCGCTACCGTTAACTAGCAAATAAGCTTTAGCTAGCTAGCTAGAGCTGAGCAGGCCCAGTTTGACAGCTTACAAAATGTAAGGAAAACCAAGTCTAGTTAGCTATTTTGAACACCGTAACCATAGTTTTTATGTTTAGTGGTGCTAATGGGAGAACTTGCCGTGGAAATCGTAATCATTTATTTGCTGCCAGCATATCCAGCTTGCTAACTAGCTATAGCCGGCTAGCTAGTCGGCATCAGAACGCCAGGTAGCAGAGCAGCGAGAAGCTACTGCGAGTTTTCCAGCAGAAACACGTACGACTGCATCCATACACTAAACAAGTACCTGTCTTAACTACACAAAGCTGTCAGTTTGGACACAAAATCCCATACCTGTACGGATGCGAATCCAAAATGGCGTTCAGTACGTTTTCCACTGATGTGGCTGGCTAGCTCTACCGCTAGCAGGCTGCCAAACTGATAAAGACTGGACGTAAATGTTTTCCTGCCACAGCGCACATGAAAGATATGACATCAGATTCTCTCATGAAATCAGCTCTAACGCTTTAAGCACTTTCACGCCATGCCCGGCTTTCTCTGTACTGTTGTGGTTTACAAATAATCCCACTCTTGTGTAGCGAGAGGCACTAACAGTAAACTTACTGACGTGGAAAAGCCCGGAGCGCGAACTAACATGCTGTGTTCGTCTGTAATGACACGCACTTCAGCCAATGGTGTGCGCGGATTTCTCCCCGCAGACAGACACATCGTCTCTTAAATTACACATTTCCAGCATGTACGTTCTATAAGTATGTGTGGCTTTAAGAGTGAAGCGAAGAAACGTTATTACACAACTTTATTGGATGCTGTGCTGTTTGTATGCGTGTTCCGGAGTTTAATGTGAGGCGGGCCAACTAGAAAATCCCAGGGAGTCACAGTCAAGGTTGGTTGAAAGACACTCATGACGAGATGCGCCGCAAGCGTGCGTCATCATTGTTTTCCTTTAACATGTGACATAAGTGGCCAGTGAACTGGTCAGTTTACTGTCCGTTACACTGCTGATGGAAGCAGCAGTAGATCAGACAGTTGTGTGTTCTGAAAATCCTGAAGTCCTGCTTGGATGGCGCGGACACTCCAGAGCTGTACTGTCCTCTCAGCACACTGATCAGATGCTGGTGATGCTCCCCAGCAAACACATAACGTCGTCACAAAGCTGTCTACTTTCGTACAACGTTGTTAAACAATGATGATTTTACGTTGTCTGAACAAGGTTGCCACAACGGAACTACTAAATAACACTGTTTTATGATACTATTCCCACCTGTTGACAACTTTACCAATTTAGCTGGACTTTCGTGCATTTTGGAGTCCCAGCACCCCTAAAGATTATAGTAAAAAAACGTTTTTTTTCCTTTTAATTTGTCTCGGACAAGCTGGAAATGTTAAAAACATGGTTTTTAATATTAATTGGTTAAACCTATTTTTTAACATCGAAAATACAGCAGCCCCCCTTGCCTTGAAAATGGTATAGTCTAGCTTTTCTTCTCTCGGTGTCAGTGCTTTATTTATTTGACTGGTGTCGTGTATCTAGTAAGTTGTGCAAAGCAATGTTTATTTCTGATCACTCTTTATTCTGTTATTGTTAGCTAGGAGTGACTATCTAATGGTTTATGTTAATTTAGCAGGCTAATGCTGCAGGTGGTCTGTTTACTGTTTATAAAGGAGTGAGAGAAGCTGTAGCTGCTGTGCTGTTGGTTAGCCTGTGTGCTATTAAAGCTAAGGTGTTTTTAAAGCTAAGAGTAGAGCTGTCTGTATGTGCATTAGCTAATTAATGTTACAGAATTATAAGATACGAAGAGCTGATACTATAACATAACTGTGTGTATGTGTGTTCTTGTAGAGGTATAGTAAGGCCAACATGATCTTGATCATATGCTCAGAATCTGTTGATAATCGTAATCATATTGATAACTCATTATTAGAATTGGAGTGTCTGATCTAAATTATTTTGATTGTTCTGTCATGACACACTCACCCCAAGTTTCATGCCCTGAATTTCTCATTCTCATATTCAATGAGAAAAATGTGTTCAATTCATATGAATCTATTTATTTTACTCTTGGATGAAATACATATAGTTTATCCTTTATTATATTTTACTAAGTGTCTTAGTAATACATTGGTAAACTAAGCTTTATGAACTAAGTTTTGGTGTCTTTTCAGTCACTGATTTCAGATTGATAGTCCAAAATGTCTTAAAAATGTAGTTTTTTTATGTGTTTTCTCATTTGGGTGCTTAGCACCCCAAAACCTCTAAGCCTACAATCGCCCCTGGTACTGACAACGTTGCCACTACGTTATTACAATGTTGTCAGATAACGTTGTCACAACTTTCTGAGGACGTATGTTTCAGCACTGTGACAATGTTGTAGGCACCAAAACAGTATACTGTCACAATTTTGTCACAACGTAACTGTGTTTGCAGAGTCTGCACTCGTTTCTGAACTTTTAGGGACCCTAAGTGACATCGTACCTAGAGGGGCCTACCTGCCATCCACATCACCTAAGCCCCATCCAAGTAATATTCTATTGTATGCAAAAATGTGAAAGGATCTTGATACAGAAGCAAATTTCTAGACTCACAATGTATCTCAACAAATAACATTCTGCTCTTTTCTGATTGTCCATCTTGTATTAGCCTTATTCTAAAAAGCACTCAGAGCTGAAACATTCCTTACATCTTCAATATGAGTGGGCGGAGCTAATTGCTATAGGCTTAATGGGTGGATATATGTAAATGAGTTAGTTTAGGTGACATCACAGAAACAATGAACTCAAAACAGGCTGTTTTACAGCATGGTTTCCATATATGGACTGTATGGACTGGGGAGTGAAAGGTAAATGTTTTGTAGCTCTTGTGATGTTTACATATTATATTAGACTAAAAAAGTGAGGGAAATTAGATTTTTAATGATTTGGGGCCTTTTAAAAAACTATATATGAAGTAGCTGCTCTAATGCTTACAGCAAGATAAAGCCATGTCTACACTTGAAATGAAACACCAGAATTATTAAGCAGAGATGCATAATGAAGGCAAATCCTTTCCAAGCATTTTTAACATCCTACAAGAAATTAATGTCCTTCTTTGCTCAGTGGATTGTATAAAATGCTGAGCAGATGACCAAGATGAGCTCAGTTCTGGAATAAAAAGATTCAGAAGATGTTAACACATCCTTTACAGGTGAACACACTTAAATATGACATTTGTTTAGTGCAAAAGTTTGTATTGTATTTTCTAAGTTTAACAAATTGTACCATTGAATGTGCTATTTTGCCTCAATATATTAAATCAGCGATTGAACAGTGACTGTGAATTTAAATATACCAAGGTGCTGTCTGTAGACCATGTGTTAGTTTGTGTTCACTTAAAAATTTCACACTATGAGCATATTGCATATGACTGTATATGTAACCTGATACTGCTTTAATGCAGTCTTAAGGAAGAGGTTATGTTATTGTTGCCCAGTATAAAGCAGAGAGGGAGAAAACATAGTTTATGTTGGTTTGAATGTTATCTAGATAGTTCCATCTGGACTTTCTTATCTCTTGAAAGCAAACTTGTTTTAAATCATTTTACCCATATATGTGATAAGTATCATAGAAGCTTGCTGATAGCTTTAGTCTGAGAAACTTGTCTTCGTTCTGCAGCTTCTCACTGGGTTTAAACACATTCCAATCATGAAGGCTTCAAAAACCCAGATAAATCTTCTTCTTTAAAACAGGAAACTCTAAACATGTTTCATTATGAATTGCAGTAACATGAATAACCGCTTAAACACTCATCTACTAAAGGTTTCTGACAGGTTTGATTAAATGATGGCTACATTTGCACTGTGAGCAGAAAGTGTGCTTATTCATTGATTGATTGATTTATGAAATAAGATATTATCAGTGGGGCACCTGGAAAAATACATTTTAGGAAAAATACATTTTTTATCTTTTCAGTCTTTTTAAGGCTGTGTGTAACTGTGAGTACAGAACATATTGTCACTTTTAGAATAAAACCTCCAAAATATTAACTTTACAGGACGGAAGGAGAATCATTGTTTTAAGAGATGTAAACCTTTTCATGCGATGAATCGTTTCTATTGGCCCATTCAGCATTACACCTCTGTGTGTTGTTATTGTTACTCAAAACATGATGTGGGAAGTAAGTTAACTGCATTTTTTGAAGTTCATTACAGAATCTGTATGTAAAGCCCAGATTAATGGGTTGGTTTTTCATGCAGTGTGCAGCTGCAGAGGAATGTTAGGATGCTCTGTGAGTCAGTGTTATACACAGTTACAAATAATATGAAACAACAGTTTTTAAGATCCAGGGGACAATCTCAGCAACTTTTTAAACCATTGACCATACCTCGCATTGACATAGTATTAAAAGTAGTTTATTTAGGATAAAGGAGCTCTATGCTGCATGTGTTTGATTATAGATTTGGTTTAGTTTAATTTTAATTAGCACTGAAGATAACAACATTTCAGTTGAAATAAGCCAAAAGTTCAGATCTCAGTTGTACAATATGCAGTCTAAAGCCGGGAGTCTAGAACAATATTGGACTTAACATGTGTACGTCCCTCATTCTATAGTTTACTTGTATTTTACTTTTCTTTGTATTTTACTTTGTCTCTTCTTGTCACTTACCTGGCTGCTACAGACAGTCACTGTGCTTTTAAAATTTATGTAAATGACTTCTATCCTGATTGGCTGCCCTATATTTAACTTTATACAAAAAGCATAATTCAGTGTGAATGGGTGGGGTTAAACAACTAGGCTGAAAAGGCAGACAAATATAAATTTGTAAACTGGTTTATGCGACATGATCAAAAAATTAAAAACTGGCTGGTTGTGCAGCTTGGTTTCTGTATGGATTTTATAAACTGTGGAATGAGCTTCTAAAATTTGAACAATGTCTACATACTACGTCAAACTCTCTTGTTTCAGAAACTAAACCATTGGAAGAACAGACCTGATGATTTGGGATTGACTGTGGCTGATTAAATATGATTAAAAAGTGAAACTTCATATTTTACTGTGCAAAAGTTAGAGACTTTGAGAATAGTTTAGCTATAAGATGTAAGATAAAGGAAAAGGAATGAAAAAACCCAGTAATTTCCCAAACAATACAGTGGAAGTGGGACTCCTAACAACCATGCAATGGCTGGTAGACCACCACCATCAGATAAACTGTGATTTTGTCTTAAGAGAGAGGAGGAGGAAATCAAGCTCCACTCCTGCTTCAGATCTAAAAAAAATGTCTGTTTCTGTCTATCTTTCCACTGTAAGAAGACAACTCCATGGATCTGAAATGAAATGATGTGTAGCTGTTAGAAAGTCATTATTAAGAAAAAGGAAATTTTCGAGCAAGTAATGCTGCCGATGTTCTCAGAACACTGGACTAACCACCCCAATGTCCAGACCCCAACATCACTGAACATGCTTGTGGATTACTCAGTTCAGAAAATGCAGAAAATGCGACCAACTTCTTAGACTGAGCTTTTGGGGGTGTGAAAAAATAGCCCTTGGATCTCTTACATGTATACCTTAAAACATGGTGCATGTTCAATACTATTAAAGGATGACATGTTGATTAAATGAGAATGTTTCATTTATTATAATAAAACATGTGAAAATCTTCTACTAATAGGCCTCCACGGTTACTTTGTGTGTCACATGGTTGCAGAAAATAACACTATCTGTAAGGTGTTTCTCTTAAATGATGTCACACTAGCTGAAACATGTCTGATTAATATATTAGAGTTAAATTAGATTTAGCTCATTCAGTGGCCAAATGAAAGAGTGATAACAGCCACCTGATGTGGCAACCAAAAATAAAAAGCCTATTTTAAAAAAGAAATAAAGTACTTTGTGTGGTTTATTCAACATGTTTGAATGGCGTAGGACATGTATGTCATATTGGGCCTATATGTCAACAGCCGAGGTGCCCTTTAAATATTTGTTTTTACAAACAGGGCGTTTGCAGGTTACTGTATGTGTTTCTGTGTTACACCCGTGTTTAAACACTGCGTAGTGCAACCTACAGAATCTTTTAGACATCTCTCCTTTAATAAAACGTGGGAGTGTGAATTATAAGCAAATGAAGGAAGACCGACAAGTATTCTCCATACGAGAGGACCACTGAGACTGTTATGGAGTGTACATACTGGCTTCTGAGTGCAACTTTTAAAGAAATCTTTTGTCTCGTGTGGTTCAACAACAGTCTGTGGACAGTCTTGGGAAAACACAAACTTCTTAAATCAAAGCTTTGGTTTAAGGTTGTAGCAGCACTGTGATGAAGTCTAAAACCTCCTCAGAGAAGGCTGCAGGTCCCACACGTGCTGGGTAAATGCAGATTTTTCCAGCCCTGCCATCATTCTTCAGAGCCAGACATGGAGAATCTTTCACGTTTAGGCTCAGAGGGTCCAGGCAGAGCTTCTACAGCGAATCATTCGTTAAACTTAAGTTAGTACATGCCGTCTCATCCAGGCACAATCGCGCGAAGCTAAAAATCGTGCGAAGCTAATGTTTTAGCGCGTGATAGGCTACCTGAGAGAGGTGGCTGAATGCCAAGCATTTGTTCAGAGTAGAACAAGACAAGTCTAATGATCAGGCTGTCCTGCTTCTGATAGCCCCCCTTTGTATGGGCGCGAAACGTGGCTGGATGAGAGAGAGAGAGAGAGAGAGAGAGAGAGAGAGAGAGAGAGAGAGAGAGGTGGGCAGTCCTTGTTTCTGCCGTGGACCTGTCGCACAAGATAGTTAGCATAAAGTCAGTCCCCCCTCTGCATGGGGATCACGCCTTCACTTTTCCAGCAGCCCTTATGACAGACAAACGCGAGAGAAGGAAACGGGAGCTTTTCGCATTTTGGCAGACCAGGGAACTTTCTACATGACGGCTGACGGCTACATCAGTTCAGGACAGCAGTTCACCCACCACGAAGTTGCGTTTTGCGGGAATTACTTCCACCAAAGCGGGATCTGATGTAAGTAGAGCGCCTCATTGTGCCCAGACACCACTGAGATGATGCTCCTTCAGGAGCGCAGCGGGGGTGACAGACTGCGCTCACGCAGCTCCGCGGTGCTGTAACACATATACTGAACGTAAACGGAGCTGTATGAGCGCACCGCCGGGGCAGCAGCAGCTCGTCCAGTCCGGCCCCGGCCTTCAGGAGAGCGAGCTGAAAGCCCGGGACAGGCGGCGTAGCAGCTCCACCGCGGTGCTGTCGGTTGATGTGGGGCTGCGATTAAACGCACCAGATCCAGTGAAGCGAGCTCGCCGCTGTCTGTGCTCCCCGAATCTCACTGGAACGAAGTTCTTGTTAGTTTAAAATAAAACAGGCTGTGACTATCCGCACCCGGTCACGATGCCCGCTGCTGAGCTCACGCTCCCTAAAAACACACTTATTTTATATATTAGTTCATATACGGCGCTCAGATTTGACGCTCCTGACTTTATAACGTAATAAATGTTTGTTATGTCGTTTAAGAATGAATCAGTTGAAGTTTGAAGTGCACTCTGGGAGCTTCCCAGCGCGACGAGCTGAGCTGGTTTTGGGTTCAGTTCACAGCATCAGCTCATCTACAGTCCGAGTTCAACTTACCACACTCACGCCGAGCTGTGGATCTCGGGATCGTGTTCGTGTATGATATCGTTGTGTGCGGTTCACAGCGCGCCGTTGGCGAGAACCTGTAATTAAACTTTCTTATTTAAGTAACTCCTAGAAATGTCGCGGTTCAATTAAAACGCGATTTTCCGCTAATACAACCGGCGCTGCGTCTGCGCGCAACTCTCTATTGTTCGAAGCGCGAATATTTCAGAGGTCAGAAATATTTGTGGGATCTGCTCAAATTGATAGGTGACAGGTGCTCGAGCCGCGAGAGACGGTGAGGAAAAACTGAGCCCACTCATACTGTCTGTTCTCCACTGCAGCTGCTGTTCGATTGTTCATATAGGATGTAAGTCTGTTATGTTTCTTTTATATACTTATAAAAAATTATACAGGATTAAATATTGTTGCTGAAATAAAAAGGCGCGGTGAGATAGCACGATTAAACAGGGGCTGTTCAGTAATACAATCTATTATATGAACACAATAATTGTCGAATTAGGTAAAATGATAGAAAGTAAAACAGACTTTCTTTGTGCGCGTGCACTATATAAATCAACAATCACAATTCAATTTTTTTTTTAGAATTCGACGTAATTCATTATATTATTTGTAATTCATTATTATTATTATTATATTATTATTACTAATATATATATATATATATATATATATATATATATATATATATATATATATATATATATATATATATATATATATATATATTGCATTGTATATCATTGATTCATGGATATACAAGTAAAAAAGAAATGTGCGTTAAATGTATTATTTTGTAGCCCATATATTATTATAATTTATGTCCTATACGTTTAATAATTAATTTATACTTGATCAATTCGAAATGCATCTTTAAAAAGCCTATCTTTAAAATGATTTAAAAACAGCCCTGTGTTTATGAAGGTGGACGTTCACGTTAAAAACAGTATATTTGGAAAATGTATTGAACATTAATAGATATCTATATTACATTTTGACCATGGATAGCTGATAATATGTAGTTTATTTTATTTTTTTCTGTGTAATTCGTTTTGCGCTGTCCCGTAAAGACACATCAACATTATCACCGTAACATATTGAGCATATTTTTCTAAAAGCACGTAGTTTTTATGGATGTTATTTGATGGACCTCAGACACGCGCGCGAGAAAATCATGCGCAAATGCGCGCAGTGGTCCAGATTGAGCGCGTTCAGCCAGACAAACTAGAACTGAACTGAATTTTCAGCTGTCCAGCTTGCAAATGTGGACAAATATGGAGGGACATGAGCTCATTTGGACTTCTCTTCAGTGGGATTAGACCACCTCCATCAAGCAGTCAGTAATGCCTCGTCACCTCAGGCTCGCTCACTTTTCTCCACCTCCGTCATGCTTACGTTCAGCACCGAGTCCGTGTGTTTGTGTGGAGAGAGTTAAATGTTGCATAATCACATAAACCAGAGCGTTAAGGCCTGCAGAGTGTATGACAGCTAAACCAAACAGAAAGTTCGAGTAGCGCTCTGCGCCGCTTCCTTCTCCAGGTTTTATGTCTGAATTAGTATTTGCGTGTAGTTGTCAAGATGCGCAATATTGCTTCCGCAGAAACAGAATGAGACAGAGAGACAGAGAGAGAGAGAGAAAGAAAACATTTGTATCCCGGTCCAAAGATTAATAGCGCGTGTATAAACATGAGGAGTGTTATTTTGAGAGGAGCGCTCACTGGATATATGTGTGTGTGTGTGTGTGTGCGCGCGCTGCTACACGTTGTGCAAAGGTATAAAAAAGGGAAGAAGAAGGAGAAGAAGAAGAAGAAAAAAGGCGCGCTTTAACACACGCGGGCAAATGCAAATGGATGTTAGGAGGGTAGAAATTAACATCTACAAACATTGGGTGGAAATTCCATCTGCCGCCAGCTCGAGTGGGCCCTTAATAAGTTCTCAGACAGCAAAGTGACACACATCTTAATCAACTCTTAATCCCAGGAATTAATTCTGGACGCGTTTATGAATAATTCCCAGCCTAATGCTGCAGCCCATGGAAATGCGTTTAGTCTGCCTCTGCCCAGCCAGCAGATGGACCGGCCAATCTCCCGAAAAATGAGAGGCTTTTCCTCCGCCTGATCTGTCCTCTTATTAGATATATATTTTAATGAGATCGATAGCTCATATGCAAACCGCTGTATTAACGGAGGGCGCGCGCTCACCTGCCGAAACGGCGCTGTGTTTAGGAGCTCAGGGCGGCTTTCTTCCTCTTTTTTATGTGATGTATGTGTGATGGACTCGTTTGCTTTGCTTTGACGCAACAGCTGCGTTTCAAAGCGACTAAACAGTACATCAGTAAACCAGCGTCACCAGTCAGGCCAGTAGTAAAGCACAGTCAGTAAGAAACGGTCAGTGGCTGTTATTAACGGGGTGTACAGAATAACAAGCGGGTTCTGAATCAGTTCAAAATGTGCTATAAAAAGTGGCCAAAACAAGCAGATTCTCTGCACCATCCTCTTGCACCATGTACAATAAGCATAGCACTCTATTGTTATTATTATTATTATTATTATTATTATTATTATTATTATTATTATTATTATTATTATTATTATTATACATAATAATAATCTTTCGTTCTTTTCTTCGTCTTTTTGTATTATTTTTTTTCTTATTTTTCTTTTTCATCCTCTTTCTATTAACAATGATGTTTTTTATTGTTATTTTAATATCCTACTTCTTTCTCTTTTTTTCTTCCCCTTCTTCTTATTGTTTTACAATATGGTCTGTTTTTTCTTCTTCTTATTATTATTATTATTATTAATAACAGTTTATGCGTAAATGGCTTCGGTTTAACCGGTGTACAGTCATCCTAAGGTGAACTCAGGCCAAGAAGATGCTCTCTCTCTCTCTCTCTCTCTCTCTCTCTCTCTCTCTCTCTCTCTCTCTCTCTGTCTATCTCTGTTTCTCTCTCTCTCTCTCTCTGCTTCTTTTCCTTTTTTCTGTGGGGTTAAAGTGGTTATAATGTAAATGTTGTACCTCCCGAGGGGAGCAGTCACACCTTGTTCCAGACCAGATAACCAGCACACGTCATCTACTAATTCCAGCCTGAACAAAACAGGAGTGGACTTTTGTCTCAGTTCAGGATGTGACCGTGTCCTCTCCTGAGCTGACCGTTCCCCCCCGAGATGTTCTTCAGTCTCTCTGAATGATCTGCGTCCAAGCTTTAAAACTCTACAGTCTTTAAAAAAAAGATCCCAAAGGGGGAGCGATGCCATACAACAACCGCTCCAGGCTCCGTAACGGACTGTTCATGCGTAGTCTCTTAAAGAAATAAGACGTATGAGTTCTTTCAACGTTTAAGTCAAAGACCCCTTTCGCCCCCGCCAACCCACCCATAATGTAAGCTTATATGAAAGTCACCAACATTAGACACTTTAATTTTATTAGGTTGGGTGAATAGTCTCTGAATGGAAGTATGTGAAATGGTGGTGAGCGTGCTATATTTTACCTGAACTGTGCCAAGTGCATTCCTCTTATAGATCTTTCACTCATCAGAGATAATTGGTGGCTCTTGTTTCATAAGAAGTTTTTTTTCTTCTGATGATCCATCAATCAATGCTTTTCAGCAGCAGAGCATGTTCTCTTACAGTGATCAGATAATGAGATCAGGACAGGCTGTACATGCAGACAATTGAGAGGAATGACTCATGAATACAATTTAAACAGAGAAATTTTAAAGTATGAGCTCTATTAAAAACACCCTGCCTGTGGATGAGCATTGTGTATCAGGATTGCTGTTAGTATTATATTTTATTTATATATATATATATATATATATATATATATATATATATATATATATATATATATATATATATATATATATATATATATATATATATATATTATTGTGTTGTAAATATGGCTAGTCTAAATTGAATCATATTAATTGTTGAAAGTTGCTTTATTGTAGGCTTAAGCTAGAAAACTGGCTCTAAACATTCACAGAAAATGTGTCCATTGTTGAAGGCATAGGCTGCTTGTTTCTAAATAAATAAACAGGTGAATTAGATCAGATTTTTTTTATTTATTTATTTATTTATTTATTTATTTATTTAGCTGCTAATCTCCAGCCTGAGGGTCTTCACTTTGTGAATACTGATCCCGACATGATTTCTCATTCAATAAACATAGTTATGTTCAGATCGTCTTAACCCTATGCATAGCAATAAGAATTTCTGTTCTTCTGTGCCAGAATGGATGGAGTCATGTCATTCAGCTTACCATCCACATAATTCAACACATTCTGCGTTTGCTGATGGTTGCCTAACAACAAGGATGCGTTTGATGTGGGCATGTTTTGCATTTTTATTGGTATTTGTACACAGGAATGCTGACTTTCAGTCTGCTGATGTCCTGCGGCACTTGTGGGTTCAATTATCTCCTGAAAACTGTATTGTGCATTTATAAATAGTGGCGGTGGTCTTACCTCCTCAGAGACCTGTTCTTAGACCTAAACCTAGACTAAAAATCACCTTTAATTAGGGGATCATCGCTGCAATGCATTGAAGCCCTAGATTAAGTTTCCAGGCAATTATATATGAACAAATAAAGTAATTATAGTGCTAAAAATATGATATGGTGAAGACACAGTTTACGTATATTTAGTCACAGCTGTGGTTCCAGCAATGGTATTTTATTTGATTTGTATGTTGATTCAGGACCACAGATGTGCAGCTCTGAGCTATAATCGTAAGAAGTGAAAAAGCTGAAATGGATTTCTTTTAGCATTCATGGTTAATCAAAGCGAAAAAGAAGAGATGTGGCCTTCAGAGTCAGTTTAGAACATTTCTTACTGTTAATAGGTATAAGAGAATCAATATGAGAGCCACGCGTATATTATAATAGGAAATGATTCATCAATGACTTGAAACTCTGGATATTTAAAAAAAAACTACTTCTCAAGTCCAAGGTCATCTGGATTTGTGTGTTTCGGAGTTGTTCATGGTCTGACCCTCTGAGGGGGGTTATGAGCAGGTGGGGTCAGTGGTTTTACAGTGGTAGGTCAGTCGTAAGTCTCATTTCCTCTGCGCTCACGAACAGAGAGCAGCATATTAGAGCCTGTTCTATTCAGTTCGGTGCTGAGAAGCGCTGAGGGAGCGATTCTGTCCTGTACGATAGAGGTGTTAACTGCTGCTGTATAAATACACGAGTTGTTATTTTAGCTTCTGTTAAGGAGCATCGCTCTTCGCGAAACTGCTTTTAAGAGATAGAGTTCAATGTGTTTGAGCTTAGATGTAAAGAAATTATTGTAAAATTAAAAATAATAAATACGAATAAAATAGGAATTGAAAAGGCTACAGCAATTAAATAGTCGTACAAGAGTAAAATATGTTAAAAATATGTTGTATATATCACGCAACAAACAACAACAAATAATAATAATAATAATAATAATAATAATAATAATATACGTATATAGGTATTAAATATACCTTATTATATTTATTTTATATAAAATAAAATAAATCCTAAATATATTTCTATAAAATATAAAGAATATATTAGTATGTATGCTTCCTCTTGAGTGAGATTTATTGTTGATGCTGATGTTTCTCCACGCTGACAGTTCAGCACTGATCTGATTTCTAGCGGCTCGTTTCTCAGTTCAGCGCTACACTGTGTGATTTCCGCACCACAGACACTAAACCATCCTGCACTGCGAGCGCCTTCACCTAAATCACTATTCTCACCTGAGAACGCGCGCGATGGGCACACAGGCCAATATATACATACATGGATTAAAAAAAAAAAAAAAAAAAAAATATATATATATATATATATATATATATATATATATATATATATATATATATATATATATATATATATATATATATATATAATGCACTTGTTCACGAGGGTTCTGACGCGGTATTTAATTCGTTAGTAAGAAGAGAATCCGCGCGCAGTCGCGAGCACAAAGACGCGCTTTAAGAACACGTAGCGGACGAAGACTTTTTCAGGACCTTTCTCGATATTGCATATTGAATGATTGAATGCGGACAAATGAAGCAAAGCAAACAGAAGCATACAATATTAAGCCAAAAAAACATAATCATCCTATTCATAATCAGAATGATAGTTTTGGTGGAAGGTGGAGATTAAAATTCGCATCGCGCGGTGGAGTCAGTGGGTTAAATGAACAGGGGTTTAGTGTTTAGGGGTCTCAAACTGAACGAAATCTGCGCTGTATACGATAATAATTCAGCTCAGTTTGACTGTGAGGTGCGCACTGGTCTGTGCTTATATGGAGGAATTGCGTTCTCCTTCTTCTTATTATTCTGTTTTGTGTTTCCCCTGCTTGTGTTCTGAAGCTCACTCTCTCTCTGTGTCTGTGTGTGTGTGTGCAGAGTCTGAAGGGGGTTATGGATTTTAACCTGCTGACGGAGGCCGAAGCCCGCAGCCCCGCGCTGTCTCTCTCCGACTCCGGGACTCCTCAGCATGAGCAGAGCTGTAAAGGCCAGGACACCAGCGGTCAGTCCTCACTGAGACTCCACACATCACACCACAAACACACTTTAAACCAGGACTCCAGAAATATTTTAAAGCTCTACCCACGTTACAGTATGTCTAAGTCACTATCTCAGACTACTCAGTCTCTGGTCCCGCAGCATGTCTGTTGTGGTAGACATCCATCGTTTTCTTCAAACGCGCTTACGGACGTTGTGTTTGGGGAGCACTTGTGATAACCCCTGATGCTGATAAGCGTCTTTCATTTCGCTTTCTGGGGAGAGTTAGCGCGCAGCTAATGATGTTTCATTCCAGTAAACCGAACGCAGATGCTGCTTTAGAGCAGAGTCACAAGAATAAGCTGGATGCAGAGACTCCAGTTTAATATTAGCTCTCTCTCAAATGATTCATTCGCGTGCGCTTTGAGGGGATGCGGGGCTTGTATCGCGCGCACTGATGTTCTGACTCCTATGGGTTAAAAACGATGCTGGAAACTAAGAAGTGAGAACAGAATAGGTGGAGCACTCACTATAATGAGAAAAGGCTGTTTTCAGAGAACTGATAAGACAGCAGCTCAGCACACTGGCCAGTGGGTTACTTTACATTAACAATATTAATTTTATAGTAATTTAATAAGTCGATACAAAATTCTAAAAAACACAATATGGCAAATAAAATGAGATAGTTATGATTTTTTACTCTTGTACAGTTTGGGGAGATTGTACTCTATATATTGCTGCTGTTGGAACAGAAGCTTATATCTGAATGTTTGAGTTTTTGCATCAATTTGAAAGTTTCCTTTTACATTTACACCAGTTTTAAAATTTCATGGTGAAATGACTCAAAGTGAACTGGAGAAAAGTCTACCTCCACTGACTTACATTACAAGTACAGTGTGTGTTTTTTCACCTTCTCCTGCAAAGTTATGATTTTTGATATTGTAGGTCTCATTCTGTAAGAGAAGGCTGGAGATTAAATCCATTAAAAGGATTCATCTCTAAACCTGAGGGAGAAATCACCATTTGTGAAGAGCACTTTAACACGGACGGGCAACCGTGGGCAGGGCATAGCCGTGTAGAACCCTGTTATTAAAGAACAAAGAGAAACATAAAGGCAAAGGAATCCACGCTGGAAAACTTTTGTTATCAAGCGCCATCACTTTTAGACCTTCAAAACAAATAAATCACAAGCGGTGATAAGAGGCTGACATGAAAGGAGGCAGGAGCATGTGAGCTTATGGAGCCCATCGGAGATGAGCTTTGTAAGTGAGCCCTCCATTCTTAAAGCAGATCCTATTAACGACAAATGAACTGGGAAAATCTAATATGTATGAGACTGCAGTTCAGCAGAAGGTCGAGATGTTCAACAGAAGGTCGAGCCGTGCTGACTGACGCTGTATGAGACGCTGCCGTGTACCTCTTTTGAATGGAATGAATTTTTTACAGTGATAACACACTCCAGGAACACAGGGCAGTTAAAGCAGTGAGCTCCGGATAGCTGGGGTTATTTACTAGGTGTGTATTTTTATAAACTGAAATCCCATAGTGGGGGGAGGTGGGGCACATGGGACACATTCAAAAGATATGACGCTGCTTGTCATGAAATAATAAATAATCACGTTAAATAAACACAGGGACCGAATCCCCCTCTCACAGCACGCACGCTGCTGTTTAACAGTGTCTCAGAACACTCGTATAGCACTACATCGGTGCACGGTGAGAAGTTGTCTTTATGCAGTAACATTTATCTCACAATGCTGCAAACTTCAGAAAAGTGAAGGGGCTGCAGATAAATTCAAGTTTAATTGGAGCCAAATGTGCAGAAGGATGTGGTGACCGCTCATAAATCTTCCTATAACAAGCCTGCAGGCACCAGAGCACGCCAACAGGCTTTCATCAAAACGGCCAAACAGATCCAAATCTCCTTCCATCACAGCAAACAGAAAGTAATGAAAAGGGTACTGACTAATTGTTTGGAACTGATCATATATAGCTCATCAGTGCTGGTCATCTTGAAGGGTTTGGTTCCCGAAACTCATGATATACGTATGATAGTATGATATATATCATATATCATGAGTATGATATACTCATGATATATATAAGTTTGATCACCCGGGTTTTCTATGTGAAAATAAGTTAACACATTCTCTACAGAGCGGAGGCTTAAATGTGACAAATGTCGGCCAATTTGATCTTTATTAGCTAGATTAAAACGTGTTTTCCGTTATACGCTCATATTCTTTTCCAAAAACTTTGGAATTTGGAAAGGAGCTGCTTAAATCTAAACATGTGTTCCTTGTATGGTGGGATATTATAAAAAATACACATATAGCTTTAACACCACCACAAGAGATGTGTGTTGATTATGTTGTTCGATAATTATTTTCTTTTAAAACAAACGTAGAACAAATGTAACTAAAACAAATGTAACTTTTATTACATTTGCTGTTCACTAAGAAGTGAGCCTCATTTATTCTTATATTCTACGTCCTGGACGCTTAAACCTCTATATTAAAGATTGGTATGTGTTGTTAGAACGGAACCGAGATTTGAATCTGTCCTCTGGCACAATAACAATGCGCTGTCGTATTGGTTTATCGAGGCATTGTGGAGTGCTGGAAAGCCTGCTGATCATTTAGAAATGCTCCTACAGTTAAGCCCTTGCCAAACAGCTCCAAACCTGCCCTGTCACTAATGCCTGATCCAGGGATTATGTGGCCAGCTAATTTAGCCCCTTCTGTGAGGTCCTCAGTTTGCAGAACTCTGGTCCACTGAGAGAGGATTTTCCCCCAGACATAACAAAAGGGTCTTCGGGCCCGGTTTTCACCTTACTTTTTGTGTCAGTCATTATTTCTTTGTCTTTGGGAGGCTGTTGTTCAAAGAGTTTTTCCCCCTCTTGTAGAAAGTACAGAATGCATACTCCTTCCATACTCCACACCAACGTTTATAGGAAGTAAGATGTCACGTCAATGAAAAACGTATCATGCTACATAAACAGACAGAATCTTTATAGTATTTCGTTTTCTTTCTATTTTCATTCTGATCGTGTGCAGATACAGAGAAATCCCATCAGAATCAGACAGATGAGTCTAATCCAGAGGACGGCTCTTTGAAGAAGAAGCAGCGCAGGCAGAGGACGCATTTTACCAGCCAGCAGCTCCAGGAACTGGAGGCCACCTTCCAGAGGAACCGCTACCCGGACATGAGCACGCGAGAGGAGATCGCCGTGTGGACAAACCTCACAGAAGCACGAGTGCGGGTAGGTGTGCCATGAAACACAGAGTGAGCTATAGAGCTGCTAATCAAATGATCATATAGATTTAGTGATGATTAATGATGTAACAGTGACATATAATAAAAATGTTGTCACTGCATCTCCATTTTTGACAATTTTCATTTTTCTACATCATTCAAACACGACAAGTGTTTCTGACACTGTGTAAAAAATTCCATGATGAAAAGACCAATAGAAATGCTCCAAAATCACTTGGTAAAAAATCTGGTTCCATTGACTTACATTGAAATTAAATAAAGTTTTTGGCCTCTCCTGTAAAGTTACTATTTCTGAGATACTTGTATTTCATTGGACAGGACGATTTGTTAGTTGTGTTTTGTTAATGCTGTGCATAGAATAGAATAGAATAGAATAGAATAGAATAGAATAGAATAGAATAGAATAGAATAGAATAGAATAGAATTGCTTTTTTGTCAGTGTAGAAGTACGTGAATCGGTCAACTGTACTGGAAGTGTACATCTTTTTAGAAACTATAAAGGGCTGCGTTAAGTTTACTTGATTTGAGTATGCACATCATTTCCACATGAAAAAATATATTACATTATATATATTGTTGACAAAAGTAAGTAACCACAAAGATAAAACTCGGCACTGGCACGGGGGAATTTATTTTAGGTGGAAAAAAACTTTTGCATCAGGTAAATTCATAGCACTATTTTCATTAAACTCACTCTGCTCAGCCACTTGGTGAGATAAGGTTGGTGGGACTGTTCTGTATTAGGTTTGTTCTTGTGGGGTCTTTGTGATGATGGAGATTAACAATATCTCTAAACTCTGGAACATGCATTTGAAATCCTTTTTTTATATCAACACTGTTCAAAACTTTTTTGTTTTGTTTCGTTTTCTGTCTAATTAGAGCTTTGCAGTGAATATTTCATAGTGGCTGCACCAACAGAAAGGATCCAGTATCTCTGTACATTAACTAACACTGAAAGAAGAGAACATTGTTTCTCTCTCCTGTAGAGGTACCATTTTAGAGATGCCTGTTTTTCTTTGAACAGCATAGACATAATATACAATTAGAGAAAATGCTGGTATAATGGAAAGTGCAGTTTCATCTTAAGCAGATGGCATTACACCACCATTGTCTTTGCTGACCTGAACTCGCTCTCCTATTTCCATTCATATTGCTATATGTGGCATAATACAGTTGGGTTCATGTAAAAACACATGCCAGTCATGTGCAAATTCAGTGATATTCGT
Source organism: Megaleporinus macrocephalus (assembly GCA_021613375.1). Classification (NCBI taxonomy): domain Eukaryota; kingdom Metazoa; phylum Chordata; class Actinopteri; order Characiformes; family Anostomidae; genus Megaleporinus; species Megaleporinus macrocephalus. The sequence continues at coordinate 19,551,382 of CM038706.1, forward strand.
CCCAAATCACAGCCAGCAGTTCTGGTTATTGAAGCGCAGTGGGGTATAAGGCAGGTGGGCTCCTGGCCTGATGGATGACAGTACAGTCGCTGCTTTCCTGCCCGCCTGACAGCTAATGGATCAAATTCATGTTGGACAGAGGAAAGGTCACATAGCATGCAGTCTTGGTTGTTATTTTGAAAGAACAACAGGGCTGGAGCTGCCCCTGTCCTAATGTCTATCAGTGGCCTTCTGAACCGTGCATGTATGCCACTAATCCTAGCTGGACACTCACTCCCGCCACATAGCCCAAATGCTTCTTCTGTCATGTTGATTTATGCAATTGAATGAGTATGCGTTCGTAATGCACTCTCAAAGCCTAAATCATGGCCCTGACCTAAAGCCAAGCTGACCTGGGATGCCTTTAAAGGCCTAGCCGTTGGACCACACAGGGTTAAGAGGGATTGTCTTGAAGAGAAGCTCATTCGGGCTGCAGCTACTGCTCGCTTGTGCAAGTTTTGCTCCTCTTCTTCAAGATAACCAACACAATTTTGTTGTCGTTGTTGTTTTTTGTTATACGTAAAAAGGCTTGAAAGCCTTGACTAATATGTAACCACGGGCTTAAGTCTGTGCTACTAGATGGGGGAGCGAATCTGTCATGATATAGCCGAGAATCTAAATTAAGACCAGAGTCACCCTGACAATCCAGCTAACATTTGACATTCAGTTATTTCTGTGAGGCCTTAAACACCATTGCCAAACACAAACGTCACTGGAAAAGTAGGAGAATGCTTCAAAGAGGAGGGGATTCCCTGCCCCTTAAAATAAACACGTATTATGTGCGATGAAAATACACACAACCACAATACAGCCATGTGGTATAACTACACTCATGTCCATATGAGCTCCTCGCAGCTGTAATTATAATAAGAGAGGTGAACTGAGCCTACTTTCTGTATTTGTCTGCAAATTTTAGTGTGCTGGAAAAAAAACAACACATGAAACTTTTCCACAGACCGCATTTGATGTTTTTCATTTTCTCCCAGTATGTTAAATCCAGCATATAAACACTATTTGTATATGAAAATGTGCAGACGTGTGTTCTCTGCAGAGGATGTGCACTGAGAAAGTCTGCAAAACATCTACAAACTTTTGCATATGACTGTACATGGATTAAACTTTTCAATTTGCTCTTTTTAGAATCTGACAGCCATCATATCATCAAACGTCTACCCATTAGCGAGCATTAGACGGATTTCCAAATATTCTGTTTTATTATGAATAACAATTGGATTTCGCTCTTTAATTTTACTCCACGATTCGGCTGGATGTATGCTTAAGAAAACAGATTTTCAGGAGCTAAATTCAATATTTTCTTTGGAAATTTGCAATTAAAACTTTAATCCGCCTATATCCTCTAAAAATAGGATCTTAAATTTGACTAATGTGAGGGAAGCTCTCTCCTGACATTTCTCATAGAAGCAGCTCATAATAAGTGAATAATTCGAAGCTTAAGTTTAATAAATCAAAGCTAATATGGTTTGATCATTCATAGCCCTCTTATTTAGTAGAACTGTTCCTTTTTTTGCTTCAGTCATTTTCCCTGAACTCTTATTTAAAAAACTGGGACGCAAGAGTGCCCGGCTGCAATGTGAAAAAAAAATATTTGTACTTTTTTATGTATAACCTTATTTAAAGGTGATGGGAAAGCATGTTTCTTTCTATATTTAAATACGTTTATAATAAATGCTGCTTTACAAAAACAAATCTCACAAAAAAGTGATATTAAAAGCCCAAAACAGACTGTGTTTGTTAATGACATTTAAAATTCAGCTCTATTCTGATTGGCTGCTCTATATTGTGTCTTATATAAAAAGCAGACCAGGCTGAAACACTCTATTTAACTTTAGCTCCATTGGACTAGGCAGAACTGAATATCACAAAAACTATATAAATTGTAGGAACCAGGAAGAAAATGATAGTTTCATATATCGAACTCTTTTATGTCTTCACCTTGATTTTTTTCTTTTTTCTTTTTTTTATTTTACCTTTAATTTAACCAGGCAAGTCATTAAGAACATATTCTTATTTACAATAACAGCCTGGCAAGTAGCAGAATAACAAGAACATACAATAACAAGAACAGACATGGATAAAAAGATAAAACAAGACAGAGAGAGAGTGAGGAAAAGGAGTGAGGGGAAAACTGGCCCTTTTAAACTTAAACCAATGAAAGCATTGCACAAGCAAGTTTTGACTTTCTCCTCTTTGCCCTTTAATCCAGGTATGGTTTAAGAACCGGCGTGCCAAGTGGAGAAAGCGGGAGAGGAACCAACAGGCTGAGCTGTGCAAGAATGGCTTCGGCGCTCAGTTCAATGGACTCATGCAGCCATACGACGACATGTATTCTGGCTACTCCTACAACAACTGGGCTACCAAAAGTTTGGCCAGCAGCCCCCTATCAGCCAAAAGCTTCCCCTTCTTCAACTCCATGAATGTCAGTCCCCTGTCCTCCCAGCCCATGTTCTCCCCACCAAGCTCCATCCCTTCCATGAACATGGCCTCCTCTATGGTGCCCTCGGCGGTGACAGGGGTACCGGGATCGGGCCTGAATAACCTGGGGAACCTGAACAACCTGAACAGCCCCACGCTCAATACGGCGGCGGTGTCGGCGGCTGCATGCCCGTACGCCACCACGGCCAGCCCGTACATGTACAGAGACACCTGTAACTCCAGCCTGGCCAGCCTCCGGCTCAAAGCCAAACAGCACGCCAACTTTGCATATCCAGCTGTGCAGAACCCTGTGTCCAACCTAAGCCCCTGCCAGTACGCCGTGGACCGGCCCGTATGAACCCCTTCTGCCTGACCCACCTCAGCCTTCCCCTCCTGCCCACGAACCCAATCCCAATCCAACCCACTGTTTAATTGTGAGGCGTTGCCCAGCAGCCCGGAAGGTTAAACCAATCAGGTTTTTTTGAACAAGACTGAGTGACATAGGAATAAGCTTCATGAGGAACTAAGAGAATGGACCAGGCCTCAAAGGACTCCATCAGAAAGTGGCGAGACTTTGATGCTGAACCGACCAACTGTTGACAAAACAGGATCTCTACAGTTTCTCCACTGCATGACTAGAGTGAGCTGCAGAGAAGAGTGACGCTCTTTACTGCGCCGGTAGGAAAAGGCCAATTTGAAATGTCCCAGTTGCTCCCACCACCACGCGTACAAGGCACATGCGCTCGCAATACAGGCAAAAGGATGTACATAATGGACTTTTTGTTTTTGTATGTGACAAAAAAAAACAATATCTATAAAACGTAGTACTTCAAAAATGAGATCAGCATGTTCCTCAAGAGCAGAACCTGGATCGATGTGCCACAAGTACCTCCTTAGGAATTTTAATCTTTGTTGTGAATTCCATTCACCTAGGTTAAGAGGTCGAGGTCAGGGGTTGCTGTCAAATGGAAGACGAAAAAGTAGCAACGAGTAGTTTGAGAAAAAAAAGAAAAAGAAAAAGTACATACACGTTCCAGCTCGGGTGGAACCCAGAAATTTAGGACTTTTTAAAAAAAAATTGAAAAAGAAAAAAAGAAAGCCATTGAATATATAGTTTTGTGTGGTGTTCTAAAAAGGGAGTCTATGACTGTAAAATAATGTATGTAAGAGTGCAGTTGTTATAAAACAAGTTTTTTTTGGTGTAGCCTGCTTTGTCTCATTAAAAGGAAAATAAAGAGTTATTTGTTTATGAGTAATCAACACACTGAAAGGATCTGTGATTCGGAGAACGTCCGAACCTACTCTGTCACACATGTCGGGTCAAAAGCACATGGGACGTCAAAGTCTCAAAGCCCTTGTGGTCCCATAACAACATTATCCTAGACACCATGGCAACATCATGCAGCCAGACTGCAGGAGATGGAGAGAGATATAGATGTTCCTGTTCACTCGTCACCGATCTGTTTGACCTACAGGCTCAGAGGGGTCTTCATCACAGGCGGCACTTTCTGCCGAGCGTCCTGCGCCAGGGGTGTGGAGAGGGGCCGAGAGTCTTGGTGCCATGCCTCCTTTGCTCAGAGGGAACGTAGCCAACATTACATAAGCACATAAGAGGCATCCCTCCAGAGTGTCACAACAGCGGGGACTGCCCCGTCTCTCAACCTCAGCCAAACTAAACCTGAGTTCCTTCAGCTGTTCACAGAAACGCACGCCGCTTCAGACCTTTCAGCTCAGCGCCACCACTGATTTAGAACAGCGCTCAGCAGCGGAGGGGAGAAGTCATTTCTATATACACTACCATTCAAGAGTTTGCCGTGTTAACACAGTCTGTTATTTTAGATACAATGTTCATTTCCACAATTAGAATTTTGCCAAGTCTTTTTATAAAGTTAAATTCAATATTTTAAGTTAATGAACAACATGATATTCAGTCTTAAATAAAATACTGTGATTACAGTTGTAGTCAAAAATTTGGGCACACTGGTTCAATATATGTGGTTGGTTATAAAAGTGAAATAATATTCTCTACAGAGTTCACATCTCTGCACATTTTAATACACAAATACAGCTTATTTGCTGAATTCAAAATACTGGAAAAAATAAACCATAATATATGGCCTCTGTGAATGTTATGACACATTTTAAAAATCACATTTTTTTCTCTCAAAATATGTTAGGCTTAGCAAAACTTGAAAAAAATTTGTATTCTGTATATGTATTAATGTTGAAAGTCAAAGAAACAAGTCATTAGACTGAAGAGGTGTTCAAAATTCTACATATGACTACTTTTTTACATACATTTATTTTGTTATTCGCCATAAATATGATCTCCATTTTGGAAATATTATAAATTATATATTAGCAGCTATTATAATCAGTTCATTCTTACTGCTGTTCAGCTTATTTAACAAAACAGGGGGCACAAAGGATTCTTTGAGTGATGCCATACAGGAAATCTAGAAGAGTACGAAACCTTCTGAAGACCACTACATTGTGTGGAGGTTCTTAACTGTAAAAAACTCTCTTTACATGTACACATCTAATTTACATAAATGGTGGACCCGTCTGCTTGAAAAAAGTGGTTCTTCAATGGCCTTGCTAATAGATTTAAGATTTTAAAGTGTGTTATACAGTTCCATTCATCATTCTGGACTCATCATTTCTACATGAAGTTTTTTTTAAGACTAACATATTTCAACCATTTTATTAATTTCCCTGCAACAAAAAAACATATACTGTTAAAAACTGTCATTTCAAACTTTTAAAGTGTACATACTTACAGATACTACTACATCAGACCTGCTGAGTTTCCACAGTGCAGTCGCTTTGTAATTGATATAAACTCCAACAATGAAAACACATTCTCAGCTGGATTTATTTAGTTATTTCTTCTTATTTGTCATGTTATTTCTTTCCTTTGTCTTACACATCACTATTCACACAAAAAAACATTACACACATGCCTGCAGGATGCTATACATCTATAATCTTTTGAGCATATTCGTTTATTGCCTCACATTTATGATATACACCATAAAATAAATATACTAGAATTTTAATTAGGTAAAATATACAGAAGTCATTAGTATACAGTATACAGGGACAAAATATACATTGTCAGTGTAAAGGTTGTTGTCCACTTGAGAACATTATATGTGAAGCCATTTTGTATAAATAAATAAATAAATAAATAAATAAATAAATAAATAAATAAATAAATAAATAAATATTTTATTTTAACATATTTAATGTTAATTAAAACAAAACAAAAATAAACAATGCATAGCGATGTTACATGTGTTAGTGTGTTAACCATTTCCTTGAAGAAGCCCAGTCTTTACAGTTTACCTACCAATATCTAGTTTACTTAATCAATCCCTTATTAAACTACATCCGCACCTAGATTTTTCTGGAATTTCCCTGGAATTTCCTCATGGAAAGACAATTTTTTTTTAACTTTTTTTAATTTTTACCACCCACTTTAAACAGTCCATATGTGGAAACTAGAATATATATATATAAATGATATGGGCCTTTAATACCTTTTCTTGAAAACAACAAAATGATGTTTTCTCTGTATTTGAGTTAAACATATATTTTTATAGGCAAAAATACAGAAACACACTAATTTATTTATAGGAGATTACAAACTCGTGTGTTATAACAAACTGTGTGTAGATAAATGATTGTGTAATATGAATGGTCACAGACAATAGCCTCCGTTGTTCCTGCAGACAAGCCTCTGTATGTGAGTGTAAGAGTTAGTGTGTGTGAGTGTGATCTGCAGACGGAGACGGGGCTCGGTCACACTGATGATCCTCTCTCAGCACTCCGAATCAATATCTCACTGGAGGGTAAATATCCTCTAGTCCCCAATGTTTACTCCACAGACTGTGAACCAGAAAGAAAACGCATTTACAATGGACTTGACCCATGCTCTGAAAAATCCTTCTAACTGGTAAGCGTAGTAACAATCACCTTAGAGATTTCAGTCACCTATAAAGCAAGGTAAAAGCTCAATTTTCAGACTGTGCCATGAAGGAGCACTAGTTCAGGAACTAAATCAGTCTGTGTATTCGCTCTCTCATGTGTTTCTGTACGGATACAGCATACATTTTAAGCAAATCTACTACAACTGCAAAGTTACCTGCTCGGGTACAGCAGAATTAATATCACACTGGAGAGTCTAAACTGACTGGAAGTAACAGTGATGAAGTGAATTGACTTGTTTTATTAGTGTGTATCTCACTGTGCACATATTACTGCACAATTTCTGGGTTTTACTTTTACTGACTTTAACAAACTGGCATAAAGTAAAAAGTATAGTCTGTGCTAAAGCTATAGCACACACACATAGGCATATACATAAATATATAAATAATAAATTATAATGCATACAATGTACTATATTGGTAATATATATTGGACTAACGTAGGTACGTAGAGGATGTGTTAACTTGTTTTCATATGTTGTTTAACTCGGTAGTCTAACCTTTATATAACACTGTTCTCCCACTTTATGTAGTTAACAACTGTATTGATGTTTTATATTGTATTGCTGTAAATATGTTCAATCTCAATCAATTTAAATTCTGTGCCTCATTTTGAGTTAAAACTAATATCAGTGATCACTCCTCAACCTCAGTGGCTTCAGTTCATGTGGTGCCACTGGCGCAGCACGCAATTACAGTCTTTCGTTACCTTGTTTGTCTGAAAGTGGCAGACGAGCAGGACGGCGGCTAAAACTTCCTCGGGACCATTAGCACTGTAATCGTAACCAGTAGAAGATTAGCTCCCAAACACCAAGCATTCTCCTCTCCTTTTACAAGCTGTATATGGCTAAGGAGAACAGAACAGACGGGATATATTACAGAAATAAACATAGTGCAGTTTTATATAGTCATAATAACAGCTGCTGAACAGAAAATGATCATTTGACTTGCTTAAACCTGAATACAATTAAATCTAAACAAATGAAACAAATGAAGATTTAAATCCAGTCAAGATATCTAATATTTCGCACTTCAGTATATTGGATGGCTCTAGTAATGTGTTTAGATTATTTAATCTATTTCTATATATTTATGGTTCTTTTAAGTTGCACTATTCTGCTGGGAGATGCTTTTACTTGTTTCTGCATTGTTTCTTGAAAATTGGAATAAGAAATGCATAAGATCACATAAAACAACCTGAAAAATGTCTACAAATAAGTTTAATAATATTTTTACAACAATCACATGTTAGATATACTGAAGAGATTTAAGATGTTTAATTTTTTTTACAGTGAACAGATTATTCCATTTACAATGATGTCCCATCACATACATTTTTTAAAAATTGCATAGAAGAGTGAATATTACTGACCTCCTCACTGCACATACAATAATAATACAATAGTACAACAACATAATAACACAGCAATACATTACAACACCAGACTCATAACTTGCACTCATTTCTACTGAAGCTACAACTACATCAAAAGGGACCACAACGCAAGATCTTATGAAACTTGTCCCACCCAGACTCGAGACTTGCAATCAAAAAATAATGAAAACCTTTTAAAAAGCTCATTATCAAAAGTCATCTCTTACATAACACATTCAAAAAGGTATCGTGCCTTATATATCAAGAAGCAGTGCCCTAATTCACTAATTGCACATATAGTTGGAAGTCTCGACTTTAATTACATTTTTTTAATCAATAGTACAGTGAATTCATGTCATGGGGCACTAAGATGAAATGAATGTGGAAAATTGGATAAGAGTTATTGAAGCCTGAACAGAGTGCCTTAATCATGATAATTAGTACTGAAAATAAAAAAAACACTGTGGAGGAAATGTCATTTCTTTTTATACTGCGTTCTAAATGAGGATTAAAGAAATTAAAGTGTGCCGGGACGACTCCCTAGAATTATTAACTAGACAAACTGATCAAAGACAGACAGAAAGTGACTGCACTGCCTCCATATTGGAACTGTTTAATGAGCTGTTTGCACGAGCTGCCAAACGAATATATTTATTGTACATTTGAACTTGTGTGTTTATCATAAAGGTAGACTAAAAACACGACTTTATAATTAAGAATAATATTATTGGCCAGACTGTTCTTTAAAAGTTTGTCAGTAAGTGTAACTTTTGCGTGTAGTTTGCTACAGTGCTGATAATAATAATAATAATAATAATAATAATGTAACAGAGCTCACCGTGTTAGCTGCTTCCAAACCTTTTCATTAACTATTGGTTATTAATACCTTAAAAAGAAAAAAAAAGATATCAGGCTTAAAATACCACAATGTTTTAAAGATTTAGTTTTTTTTAGTATTTACAATACGTGCTACAGTAGGCTTCAGCCTGAGGCCTGAATGAGATAGAAGGCTCCAGACTACTTAACTCTGGTACACAAAGTTTTCCTTCATGATGAATGAATTATTGTAACAGCACTTTCGGATTATGATACTCCAAAGGAAATATCTGCTTACCTTCCATTGCCTTTGATTATCTGCGAGTTTTTTTTTCCTCTAGAGGTCTATTGCCTCCTGTGACCATCCTCCAAATGTAATGCACTGTGGGATTAAAATTCCAAAGGTAAATCCTAAAGATGGTTCAGCCTGTTTTTCTTACCTTTAGCCTGGACCCAGCAACTTGCTTCATCTTGTTCGTAGCCGGATTTCTGCTTGTCTAGTTTAACAACTTAAAAACCTTATAGATTTAATATAGATTGGCTGCAGACTCAGTAGCATAAAAGACAAAGGCCTACAGTAACATACATTGGATGGATAGATGGATGGATTTAGTGTTTAGTTGTATATAAAAGACGTTACATGTGTAAAGAGGAACAGTGATATTTTAGGGCACAGGCTAGGCCGTCAATGGAAATGCACCTCTGGTAAGACAGATAAGGCCAGAGTTAGAACAGCTGGCCATTGGCTCACCATGCACAAAGCTGTGCCAGCCACCATTAATTAGCTTCATCAATATTAGCGCAGGCCTTCCTACACTCACCTGATGTTATTTTCTGAAAGGATTATCCTGGGCTTTAAGAGAACCACCCGCTGACTGTGCTCAGCAGCATATGCCAGCTTAATTATACCATCAAACTCCATTTTATTTTCATCTTCCCCTGCTTTAGATAACATAAGGCCTTTTAAGGAGTTTAACAGTATTGCATGGTGAGCCTACTTCTTCTTTTTTAGGTGAAATGCAAAATGCATAAAGAGGAGCACAGCCACCGAGCTCCAATGAACACCAGTGGAGATGATGAAGAGGCCTACAGCTCCTTTAGCTCTTTGATCTAGCCTACACTGCTCCTTCTGGTCCACTAAAACTTGCTCTTTGCTGCCATCTGTTTGCTGCAAAGTGCACTCCAGCTTCACAAACTCAGACACCGAGGAGCCAGTGGTATTAGGCCTCCAGCTTTGGAGCGGCAGTTCTGTTCAAACCAAACAGGCTACCTCAAATTGAATCCATAGCTGGCTCGACAAGAGTGAAACTAATGACCTCTTCTGTAATAACCTATCCATTCAACTACCCCCCTCCTCCCCACACAAGATTGCTGATAAGTTGCTTTGTTGGGTCAATCATTTTTGCTCATGCCCCATATTGGTCTTACAGAGGGATTTTGGTGGCTCTCTGAGGGTTTTTGGACCAAATGTCTTTCCACTGAGCTCAAAAAGCTTCCCTACCAAACTGAAGATGGATGGAAGGCCAGGCCATAACCGACCCAGCTCCCCTGACTGAGTGTGAAATATGGCAAAGTTCATGCAAATCTGTCAATTATTACATTCATTACTACCAGAATCAAACCTTCTGGACTTGGTCCATCTGTCTGGCATGGAGACACATCCGCTTAGAACAACTCGAGGACACTCAAACAAAACCACTGTGAATAATCAACCAAAGAAATGATTAGCGATCTGTATTCAAACATTACATAAGATACTGAGAGGAAATTGGATGGCATAGCTTTTTAATAAGCAAGGTCATTGATGTTAATGTTCCACTGTTCTCCACCGTTTCTAATGACCTTCTTAAGTTCAACTCATGCCCCATTTCTGTTTTTATTTGGAAAAAGTGCTTCATTATTAAATATAATTAAATATAATTAAATAATTATTAAAATATTTTAAATTGTCTCAGAACCTCTATGTCTGTATGCCTGTATCCACATTGAATGTGGTGATCTTGGACAGTCTGAGTTCACTGACTCTCATATGACTCTCATATAAATGAAATCCTTTGGTAATACCATAATTACAATGCCATTTGATCCCAGCTATTTAAAACAGCTCTATATAACATTTTATTCAAAGTAGCATCACGAGCATTAAGAAAAAACAACACACCCAAATATAGCCTGTGCACAAAGCTGCGAGTCTCCCTGCAAAGCCTGAATTAATCATTTAAAAGTCAGAGGTCCTGGGACGGATTTGGCGGACCACATCATACGTCTTTCTATCTTACTGTCACACGCAAAAAAAAAACAATTACAAAAAGAATCAAAATTATACTGATGAAGATATGATGACAATAGTAGATAACTTCAGAAGATGAAAGGACACAGATGCTCTTTCAATAAGCTTGTAAAAGTCAGATTCATCCGCTTGTAAGGGGTCTGATTATTAAATGTTTCTCCACATGTTGCATGCATATTGCCTTCAGAGAGGTTTAAATCTCTAAATCCCATATAGTGTTTCTTTAATTGTAAAATAATCTATTGTTCCCCAATAATTTATTTAACTTGACAAAAATCTTATTTTAACCCTGTTACCTAAACCTGTACGGTATAGACAATACTGTGTAAGTTTTGGGCACTTGGGGACATTTATTTATTCAGACAGAAACTTTTATTTGCTTTTTTTAAATATTCAAACAGTAGTAATACAGTAAGTAGTGCTTTTATGTATGTCAGTGTCTTTATTTAACCCTTTCCAAGACTTTGTGGCAACCCAGTATTATTTACAGTTCTCATCTAATACCTGCTTTGACCACTCAGTACTTTATTAAGCTAAATCAAGATTTGCTGCTGAATGAAATCTGGAACTACACTTTGTTCTTTGAACTGGCACACAAGATATTATCTACTTATTTCAAAATGATGTTTATGCTACCTTGTCTTGTGTTCATGCTTATTTACATCTTAAAGATATATGGTGGTGAAAATGTGTTTATTACTAAGATAAGGGGTTTTAATTGAGCTTCAATGTCTAAGACCTTTGTACAGTAGTGTATATATTAGATAGTAGTTAGCGTGCAACACATGCATCCTATTAAGCTATCCACTCCTGAATTCCAGCTTATTTTAAGGTAAATTTATAACATTGTTACTTGCAGCCCTGTTACTTGTTACTGTAAGTTATTTTTTAAATATAAAATGCTGCTGACAAAAAATCAGCTGGTTTATGCAGGTCAACTGTATTTCTATTCAATAGATTTTTGTTATTGTTGTTGTTCGTTTGGTGGCAGACTTGAAATGGCAATTTAGCATCTTTAGTTAATTAAACTAAATATTGTATTTTTTTTATTTCTGTAAAACAATGATTGTTGAGATCATAATTACTAGATCCACTGGTGAAAAAGATGTGTAATTACACAGCTTGTCTACAAAACATGTGAACGTGCTGTACCTGATAAACATCAGCTCAGTAGAAGGCACAAAACAGGTGCAGGCTGTGTTTTGCCAGCCCCTCACCTGGACATTTCTCACATTTCCCATGGTCCACCCTTTTGAGGGCCACATATATAAGGACCTGCTGAACGTTTTAGGTCACTGACATCGCCAAAGTAAGTATGTGGTTGGGATACATGTGGATGACCATATAGGGCATATTTTTATATTTTGCTGATGGTTACTGTGTATTGTTTTGTATATGCTTTCAGATGTTGATGTTTTGGATTGGAGGACTTGTGAGTTGCCTTGTGGGGGCTGCATATGGTAAATCATGTTGAGGAATATCAATCAAGATCACTTGACTGCATGCATACATTTTCTTGCTCTTATTCTTGATTCCTACCGAATGACTGGCAGGTGCTGAGGTGTGCTATGGAGAACTTGGCTGCTTCTCTGACGATTATCCGTGGAGCGGCAGTATTGAAAGGCCCATTGCCCGCTTACCGTGGAGCCCTGACAAAATCAACACCGGCTTTTTCCTCTTCACACGGCAGAATGCTAACAACTACCAGGTAGGTTGGTACGGCCTTCGCAGCCTGAGCTGTTAGAGCTGCAGCAGAATTTTGCTGTCTCAGCACAAACTCTGCTGATCAGGCAAGCTTGCTGTGAGTTGATTCAGATGTGTTTGAGTTGTATTCAGTGATACGCAGCTTCACATGAATATGGCAATTTCTGACCTGTGCAGATGTCAACATATGCATGCATAATAACGTGTTTGGACAGGAATAGATTAAAAAGGTTCAATGAATTTGCTATGGAATTCAACATTGTGCTCTTTCTTCTGTTTGCTTCATGTTTAAAAGTATTGTGCACATAACAGTAACCATGTGTACTTATGTACTAAGCTAATGTATCAAGCAAATCAATGTTAACCCTTATAATGCACAACATGGTTTAAACCTGACCTGTATTCATTTCCTATGTTATTGTATGTATTGTTAAGTATATCTTTTGAACCTATTCAAATCTATTGAAATCAGTAAATTTCATTACTTAATGTTCAAAGTGTTCATAAAAAATCTTGTTTTGACATTAAATTGTTATTTTAATTCTTATTTGTTTACTTCAAAGAGAAAAATAGTTTTTGTAAATATGTTCCTTTCTGCAACTGTTCACAAATGTCAATAGTTTCTATTAAATTCCCTTTTAAATATATAAGGGATAATTCTGACCCATGTTGTGTGTTAGAAGGCAAAAACGATTGTAATTTAAAAAATAAAAAATAAGTAAAACTGAAATCAGGATTTGTGATAATCAAAAACAAGTACATTGAGGAATCCATGGAAGCTTGAATGGTAAAATTAATTTATTACAAAGATATAAAAAATAAAATCTCAGTCTGGTTACTTTTGGCCCAGGTTGTGCCTCAAAAGGTTAAATATGTGTCAAATCCTAACAGTGAAGTATAATAGTAGTTCAATCAATAAAACTAGAATAATACTAATCTTCTTATGTATCTTGAAAAGGTGAATGAACAGAACTCTCACAAACACTCAAATATGTCTCCCTAAATTGTCTTCACTGTTTTCAGGTAATCAGCGCAAACAGAGATTCCATCGCTGCATCCAATTATAGATCAAACAGGAAGACTCGCTTTATAATCCATGGATTCATTGACAAAGGAGATGAGAACTGGCTCCTGGACATGTGTCAGGTATACAGTGGGGCACCTACAACTCTCATAGTCATTAGCATTTGCTTAGAGGTGGAGTCTTCTGACAGTTTTCTGTGTTAATTCATGTATAATGTGCGTCTCTCAGGTCATGCTGACCGTTGAGGATGTAAACTGTATTTGTGTGGACTGGAAAACTGGCGGACGGACACTCTACACACAGGCCTCCAATAACATCCGAGTGGTCGGGGCTCAGGTGGCTCAGATGATCGCTGTGTTTAGGGTAAACTGCATAAATAGTACTTCACACATCTTTACTGGCCTATGACGCTTTAACCTTATTTTGGTAATTGTTGAAAATATAGTGTATTAACATACAATTTGATTTACTACCACTGTTATGCAGCCACTATTATAGGCTAATCATTTCCATCATTTCCAGTTAAAATGACCATCATGGTCAGAAAAACACATGATATAGAAGCCCGACTACATATAACTTGAATGTTTTCAATATGTATTGCCTCTACTTATATTGTAGCTTCCATTTCTTTCGAATGGTTGCTTCCAGTTTTGTATTTTCTGCTTCTCACAATCCAAGTAATCCCAAACACATTCAAAGATGTTGTGGTCTGAGCTCTGTACTGCTCACTCCATTCTTCTGAGCATACCAGCAGCTTCCCTAAGTTTAACCTTTCTTTTTTTTACTTTTCCCACTAAGGACAGCTACACATCCTTTCAGATCCAAAGCATCAAGTTTTTTTTTCTTATTCTTTACATGCTTTATGCAGGTGGATAAACTAATCCTCATAAAAAATATCACCTATAAAATGAATGACTTGCACCATGAGTTAAATAGCTGAATGCTGGTACTGTACAATGGACAAAGTAAACACAGTTCATGTCTCTGTTATCTGTTTGTTCTCTTCTACGTTTCCCTTCTTTTATTCACACCCTACAGGCAGGCTAGTGTTCAAAAGTATATACATAAATATTGTTGCTGTACAATGAAAAACAGGTGTCTCTAAAATGGCAACTTTACAGGAGAGGCCAAAAACCGTTTTGACTTTCAATGGAAGTCAATGGAACCAGAATTGTTTCCAAGCTATTTTGGAGCATTTCTAAAAAATGGAGACACATATTTTTCTTTGGACAGCGACAATATGCTACTTAACACAGACGCCTTCAATCCAGGTATCATAGACATACATCTAAACATCTCTTGAGCATTAGACACATTTATCAGGGTTTTTTCACCTCAACAGGACAGCTTCCAGCAGAGTCCTGCTAATGTCCACGTCATTGGACACAGCCTGGGCGCACACTGTGCTGGAGAGGCTGGCCGAAGGACACCAGGGCTGGGCAGAATTACAGGTACTACACACTGAAGTCAGAGACAACCGCAACACAAACAACTATCAGAGCTGTTAACAAATCAGTTACATGCAGCCTTAGAGGAAAATAAAGAGCTGAGTGTGACTTTGAAGGGCTGCTTGGAGGAATGAATTATTATTATTTGATTTAATCCAGTTTGGCAGCATTTTTATTGGTCCATTCATCATGAAATTGTCACTCAATGTGAAGTACAGCTGCTGTGCCTTGATGTAGAAAAGAGCAAAAAAAAAAAATATTTAACACTTTTTTAACTGTATTTTTGAAGTATGAAATACAGTCATGTGTATATTTCATATGTTATTAGTCATAAAATACATTTTTAACCTGCCTACCTTCTTCATTCATCAACCTTACCGTAATAATAGCCGTTCGACAAAAAGTTTGTTTTGTTGTTTTACTAAAAGGCTTGGACCCTGCTGAGCCCTACTTCCAGGGCTGCCCTGCTCTAGTGCGACTGGACCCCACTGATGCCCTCTTTGTTGATGCTATTCACACAGACGGTCTTCCAATGGTTCCTTATCTTGGTGAGATTTACTTTCAGCAGGGCTCTCAAACTCAAATCCTACATGACCTGCATACTGCACTGTTCAGTGTTATAGGTTTTATAACATAACTGAATTAGACAATCTACTTATTAGTTAGAGCAAGTGTGTGCTATGCATCTAACAGACCATCTAGACATTATTAGTAATACAGCAATCATTATGATGACTTTTTTAGTAATATTATTTTTGCATTACTGTGGGCCTCATATACAAATATATTATAGTGGTCAGCACTAAAACCTTTTTGTCTTTTAGGCTTTGGAATGTCTCAGGCTGTTGGACATGTTGACTTTTATCCAAATGGAGGAGAGGCAATGCCTGGATGTGACAAGAACATAATCTCACAAATTGTGGACATTGATGGCATTTGGGAAGGTACCAGATTGTACTGCTGCTATCACATGCTCCTGATCTTTAGTTTTGATCAACATGATGTAATAAAGTGGGGGGCAGGGGGTGATTTAATTGTATTTTCATATAAATTATGCCATACATGCAGATCTAAACACAAGGTTTTCCAAAAATGTAGTTGATATAACCTCCTATGAAAGAGCATGTATAGAAACATCTGTAGAATTGTACGCCATAAGCAAAACAGCCTGTGTCTATGTTTTCTCAGTCATGATGCTATGGATGAAGAAGATTTGGGCATTTTTAGCATGTCATTTTCTGTAATCTGATCAGTACATGAACTAAATCTGCCTTTAAACGATAGTAACTAACACTTTCAAGATCATAGGCAGATCATAGGGTGCTGTTTCTGCCTCAGCTGAAATATGTGGCGGTGGTTGGGGAGTGAAGTTGATGTCTCAAAATAGCTACTGTATAATCTGATATCTATAACAATCTGATGTAAACACATAAGTTATGGCACATTATTTTCTATAGAATTCTGAGCATACATGCCAAATAGCTCAGTCATAAAGAATTTAACATTTTATGTAATGTGATGTTGCTCATTGCAAGAAGCAGAACTAGGTTGGCCTTCCGTACTGCAGTAATAAAGACTTTCAAGAGGTGGTCAAGGTGCCGATTCAGGCTTAGGTGAAATCTGTAGCAGTAGTTGGGGAATGAAGTGGAGGCTCAAGTGGTGGCATTTGTGCAATACCACGAGGATAGGCTGGAGGGCCACAGCTGAATCTCCTGTCGTTTATTTCTGCAGATAAGAGGCCATGAGAAAGCCATGACAAGCTTCATGGCTTGACTGGCTGACACTTGAGCCTCGGTGTGAAGAAGTCACAGTGACCTTTTTTTTTCTTTCGCAGTACTTCTGTTCTTACCTCTCATTTTGCCCATCTCTCTTCCTCATTTGTTATTTTGCCAGGTACTCGTGACTTTGTGGCCTGCAACCATCTGCGTGCCTATAAGTACTACAGTGACAGCATAGTAAGCCCTGCAGGATTTCTGGGATACCCCTGCTCTAACTACAACCAGTTTGGGTCTGTAAGTACTACATCTTCAGCTTGAAAAGCACTATATGGGATATGGGAGCAGGATATATTGAAAAAAACCCAAATAGGATATATCTGTCCAAGCAGGCTGTGTCAATGAAACCAAGAAGACTATATCTATGAAGAGCTGGGCAAGACATCTTAGGGTATCCTTGATTTAAATTTAACTCAGTCTTTTATAAGAATGACTTGCATCACAGGATTTAGAGTCGGCCTGGAGAGGGGCGGTGTAAAGGGTTGCAGAGGGACCACCTGTCATTGCACATGACATCGATACGGCTGTGAACCGTTTCTGTCGTTTTAGAAGTCGATTTGCTGAGATTGGTTCGGGCAGAACCCCAGTGGGCTTTCCCCCGTCTGCTGGTGGGCCTGCGTCTGCAGCTGTCCCTGCAAATAACACTTTATCCCCAGTTTGGGATGCATCCCAGCTAAACAGTGCAGCACACACAGGGCATGACCTCAGTGCCTATGATCTCCTCGAGCGCTGATATCTCCGGGTCGCTCTTCTTGTAAACGCCTGCAGGGTGTTATTCCTACATTTAGTGGACAGCTATAAACTTGCCTGTTCCCACACTATAAAACAGAGTAAACTGTTGCCGTCCTTATATTTGGATTTACAGGGTGATGATCAAAGACGCATGAAAGATGAGGGCACATTTTAAAGAAGCCTTTGAGTGCTGTCGTTGCCAACGGGCTTTGGCGCTCTGTTGGCAAAGGCACAAGTAGACTGAAACAGCAGACGTTCTTATTGACTGTAAGATACAGCCATGTGATTACATGTTTTGTTACATGTTTTGTTGATTTTATAAGTGAAAATAAATTAGCACTTCCTTTTACAAAGGCAAGGCTTCATCACATTTATAATGCACAGTTACTGTTTATTTTATCAATTTAACACACAGGAATATATAAAACATATGTGTCCTTTGAAAACATTATGGCCCTTTTTATATATGTTATTATTATTATTATTATTTAAAAAATGCTCAGTAATATAAGTAAAAATAATGCTTTTTTCAGAACAAATGTATGTAGTGTAAGTATCCTGCCTTCCCAAAAAAGCTCCAAAACTCTTACTTTGTTGGACCACCTTTGGTTACAACATGTATTCAGCATGGCGTTGTTTTGACAATCTAATGCATTATAGTCTTTATCTAATCAGATTTACATAAATTTTTTCCAGTGATTTTGTATTCATGACAGGAGAGTCAAAATCACTCTGTAAATTCTTCTCGAGTACATCCCGAAGCCTTTCAACAGGGTTAATGTCTGGACTGGGATAACCTGGTCAATCAGTACATTCAGGTTGTCAATTGACTTCATTTAATTGCTACATAGTGTTGCTGAGCCTTGACCTGACCAAGCAGCCCCTGGACATAACACTGCATTCAGAGGCTTGTACAGTGTGAAATATGCACATGATGAATGCATCGATTCACGTGCTTCCCTTCTTATCCTGACACACCCACTGCTCAGGAATAGAGCAAATCTGGACTTATCAGACCATATGACCTTTTTCTATTGCTCTGATATTTCCAATGTTTCTGCTTCAAGCCTTTCAAAGTTCAATTCTTTTCATTATTTGCTTGAATACAAATACACAGGGAACAGTGTGTTTGGCAAAGCATTTCATTATGCAGAAAAGCTTGCAAACAAGAAGCAATATGGATTCTCATATGTGAAGATTCAGAGGTGTTTCATCTTCTATCCAAAGCAGGCCTTTGCCCATCATCATGAAACTTGGAATGGAAAGTAACACAATAAGTCAAAGTATATGTTTTAGCCAAGGGTCCTGCATCAGTGTGGCCTGGCCCTCAAGATATCACAAACGTCAGAGGACTACCTCCTGCTGTTAAGGCAAAAAAAAAAAAAAAGATGACCTGAATGACTTCTGTTTTAGGTTTGAGGAGGACAAATTCACACCCCTTAATCACTCTAGCTAAATCAGCTATCAGCCGCTATTATACCATTCATCATACAAGATATGGATATTGATACAAGAAGTGGATGGAGTGAGCTCAAAGACAAAAGAGCCAGGCCCAGATTCCCTTTTCTATCTCAAAAAGCATGTGCTGACCAACTGGCTCCAGTATTCATGTAAATATTCAACAGACTTTCAAAGCTGTGCGAAGTTCCCTCTTGCTTCAAACATTCCACCACCATTTCAGTCTCCAAAAAGACCTTTATCACAGGACAAAATGACTATATAATTGACAGAGCTGATTACTCTGACATCTGTGACCATGAAGTCATTTGAACGACTGATATTGGCCCACCTGAAGAACATCACAGAACCTCCTGCAGTTTGGTTGATGTAGTCAACACCCTGACTGCCTAGAGACATATGCAAGAATGCTGTTTGTGAACTTTAGCTCAGCAGTCAAGACCATCATCCCAGAAATTCTCCCACTACGCCATCTGTCAGTGAATCACCAGTGTCCTGACAGACAGGAGACAGCAGGTGAGTCTCACAGAAGCCTGGTATATGGACAGTCAGCACTGGTGCTCCTCAAGAATGTCCACTCTTCCCACTGCTCTTCTCTCCTTATACCAACTACTGTACATCTAAGGTCCCGAGTTTTACAGAAGTTTGCAGATGGCACTACTGCCATTGGACTGGTGGAGATGAAGCTGCATATAGGAGGGAGGTTAAATGGCTGGTGCAGTCAGAACAACCTAGAGCTGAACATGCTCAAGACTGAGGAGATGACTGTGAACTGTAGGAGACTCCCCTCAGCACTGCATGCCCTAGCAATGTCCAACTCAAGTCTCAACTGCGAATACCTTTAAGTTTCTGGAAACTACTATTTTCCAAGATCTAAAGTAGGAGACCAACATCATCTCCATCCATAAAACGGCCCAGCAGAGGTGGTACTTGGCCAATGTGTCTGAATTAGATTCAGATTCTGATTCCAGTCCTTTCATCTTCTCCTTAGTTGTTTTCTTTACTTGATGTTCACCAATAATTTGAGCCTTCTCAAACACAGAAACAGAAGTGACTCGCTGTATTGGTTAGGGTTAACAAAACTGTTGCCAGCTGAAACACATTAGTAGTTATCCCATTAAAAACTCTTAAGTGTTTGTTATTTAAATTTAAACTTCAACTTTGTTTTTTAGAGAGCTGCTCCTGTCTTTGTAGATAATAGTTTGGGTTTGATCTTTGCTCATCAGGGACAGTGCTTCCCCTGTGCTGATGGTGCATGCGCTACCATGGGTCACTATGCTGACACGTTCCGTGTACCCAACGGGGCAGAAAATTTGAAGTTCTATCTGAACACAGGCGATGGTCGCCCCTTCCCACGTATGTATTTGTGCATATGCAAAAATTGGCATGTTCAGGGCAAACTTACAGACATAACTAGCCTGTAATACTTTTTACAATAACATTTTTAATTTCTCTTTAAAAATAACCCATATACACATATTGACATTCACTGGTGTGGCTTGACTAAGAAGACCTTCGCTGATTATCATGTGGTCTTGGGTTTAATAAGCAATATTTTAAAACTCAATGTTTTTCTTCTAGGTTATCGCTACAAAGTGTCTGTCACTATTGCTGGCTCTCGAAGCAATGCAGGATACTTCAACGTTGCGCTGTACACTTCCAGTGAAAACACTCGCCAGTATCAGATTCACAGGTGTGCACCATACAGCCCATAATTAACAGGCTTTGTGAGATGTTTTTTTATCCCTTTTGTGTGTTAGTAGTACATCACTTAACCAAACCTTACAGGACAAAGAAACACATATTTTACACAATATGACAAGGATAACTTTCAAATTTAGTCAAAAACTGGTTTTGTTCTGACAGCAGTGTAATGTCAGAATATATACAGCTATAGCGTACAATCAATACTAAAGTCAATGTCATATAAGGAAAGTGTTCACTGTGTTTCAGATCATTTTGTGACAAAACAGATAAATAAAATAATTTCTGACATTTTTTAGTGGCACATTGAATCCTGGTCAGACGTACCAAAACATGATCGACGTGGAAAAGGATGTGGGCGATCTGGGTTATGTGAAGTTCTTGTGGAACAATAATGTCATCAACCCTCTGTTGCCGACGTTCGGTGCCTCTCAGATTACAGTGCAGAGAGGAAGAGACCGCAGAGTGTGAGTTTCTCTGCCTGTCCTTCTCTGGTTAGCCAATATGGGGCAGGCATTTGCTGTGGTTTGAATATACTCAAAGGGGCCAACAATGCAACAAACTAATATCCTCTCTCACTCTCTCTCTGTCACAGGTTCAATTTCTGTGGATGGGATCAGGTGCGTGAGAACGTCCTCCAGACACTGAATCCCTGCTGATGAGGATAATGGTGACATTACACAGTCATCTTAATAAAAGCATTGACAATAATATGGCCTTGTTTCCTTTTTTGACAATGAGCCTTAATGCACTGACCTTTCAACTGTCATGTTTTCCCTGCTGTTATAAAGCAGATTCTTCTGCTCATCAACTAATACAAAGCATAAGTTAGCTTAATACAACTAGACAGTACACTACAGTAATGCTCCATCACAAAGTCAGAGACATCTAGACTTGACCAAAGTAAATTCCTGAAAACCACTAAAAGTCTGTTAAGGCCATGCCCATGTACATAAAGGACACTCATGCCAAGGTGTGGAGCACAAAGGGAGCAGCACTGCTGTTTTGCAATAACATGAAAACAAAAAAGCCCCCAGAAGTAAAGGTCTTAAAGTATCAGTGTGAAAAAGGATGTGGGTGATCAGGGTTATGTGAAGTTTTTGTGGAACAACATCAATCATCAATGCCAGAAAGATTACAGTGCAGAGAGGAAGAGACCGCAGAGTGAGTTTCTCTGCCTGTCCTTCTCTGGTTAGCCACTATGGGGCAGGCATTTGCTGTGGTTTGAGGTGTAGCAGTATAGCGCACACCTTAACTCCCTGAATAAGAATTCTAGTTTAAAAATATAGACAAAAGCTGAAACAGCAGGATTTTACAGCACATTTTAAAAAGTGTCCAAATAGGAAAGTATGTTCACTCTGCAGTCATCAATCAGCCCTGGGCAGTTATTGCCAAGTCTAAAAGACCAGACTCCTCTCTCTCTGAAAGCAGAGACAACACAATTCCTAAAACTGAAGGTCAAATTACTATTTCAAAAAAACAGATTTGAAATCAAAAATAAAATCTGACAATGTATGCATGAATTGTTTGCAGCATTTGGCTCAATTAAAAAAATTAAATATATTTTTCAGTTTGTTCTGCTTACTGCAAAAGCACAGATCTCCAGAACAAGGGGGCTTTATCTCCTAGCGCCCCAATATTATTTGCTACCCGGCATAACCAGCTTTGATGTGTTTTTTTTTCCAACTTTTCCCATGAACAGACTCCATGTCAAGCGTTATGAGCTTTTCCGTTTATATTTCACCCAGAGACCATATCTCCTCATTTATAACATCTCTGCTTGTGTGAGCTCGCAGCAATGAATCACAGAGTCACAGATCCTCAGGTGTCTTTGGAGCCAGACTCTACAGACATACTAATAATGACAGAAAAAATCAGATTTAAACAATATATATATTTATTTAAACAGCGCAAAACTCATGTAGACAATTTTATTTCATTGACTTATTTTAATTAGTCTATAAGTACTTATGAGCATCATCTAGTTTGTCCCTAGTCTTGTAGCAGCCGCTTAAAGACACCGGCAGTCAGACCGCTGGCTCGACTGGCCTACTGGCCCATAATCTGTCCCTGGACACTCGTTATGATCCACCATACTCTGAATAGCATCCTGACCCAAAGCTATTGGACCTCATGAAGAACAGTGATTGATATGTAATAATTAGGATACACTTTTTCATTGGAATTGTGATATCATTTGGCCACATCGTAGGTTTAGCATACATTACAAGACATCAACAACTTCAAAGGCTTATTAAAAACTATCAATATCAATTCTCTTCAGTTCTATTCACTGAACCTATATAAAATATTCAAGACTAAACCTGCATCAACAACCATCTATGAGGGAATTTATAACCTAAGCAGAAAAAACTTTACTTTCGCGTGACGTGTTTGATCTGTTCTGTCCCGCTTGACTTTCCGTACTTATCGGAAGTATCACGTGATCAAAACAAAGTCTTCTCCCGCGAAAACCGTGTCCGCGGCTTGAAGAGGCAAACAGCGGAGCAGCAGAGCGAACAGCCGCCGTTAAACTGTTAGATTTATAATACACGGCTTATAATGTTCTGCGAAAAGGCAGTGGAACTTATTCGAGAGCTTCACCGGATGAGTGACGGCCAGTTACCTGCTTTTAATGTGTGTATCTTTCTGTCTAGTAACGTTAGCTAACAGATAACCCGGTATTAAGACGAGGCTAAAGTTAGCTTCTTCTCAATTGAATTGCCCGTTCCACCTTAAATAATGCATACTTCAGAAAGCAAACTATTAAGCTTTTTTAGCAAACTGATAGTGAGTCTGAGTTTTATAGGAGCACAGCTAACCGAGTGTACGCTCATCTTATGTAGCTAGTTAAACTGAAGGTTTTAATAAAACCTGTTTTTTTAAATAAAAACAGTCAGAAGATAGAAAGCTCAGTTTATAATCATGTTATTTACTGTGCGTTAGAAGTTGCTTAGCTTCTTGTCTTGTTGTGGATTTTGTGTTAGCCATTATGTTCGCCTCTGATTCTGTTTTTTATAAAGTCTGTATTACGTAGGAAAGAAAGCGCTTGTTTTCAGGTTATGTACATTCTTGACTTAAAGAGCTTCTGCTGTAAACGCAGAACAGGACAGCTCCCCGCATATTAGCAACAGTGCTTTGTGCTTAAATCGCTCGTAAACGTTACAGCGGAATTCCCGCGATGTTTCAACCTTTCAGAACGATTCAGTCGTTGACATCTGAACAGTCATTCTGGTTTAATATGAAAGGTTTACGTGCAGAGAAACTTACACACTCGGATTTCTTTACAGTGCTGATGACTGGACTGGTACTGTCAATGTCCATAATGCAAATATAGCCGTTTGTCAAAACCATCAGTGCATCTGTAACAATGATGGAAAAATAATCCCAATAATGGTCTTTTTCTTTCACTAATCCTACCATCATTAATGAATTAAATTACATTGGACCAAAATTTTAACACACATCTGTGTGCCAAACGTATGGTATTGTTTCAATAACCATTTCTGTGAGGGAGCTTGGATGTCTGGTTCCTATCACCACCACTGTAAATGATTCTGATTTGCATAATTATGCAAAAGATTTCAAAAAGTGGTGGAGTTTCCTTTTAACAGTGTTGAAGACCAGCTCACATGACCAAAGTTGTTTTGGAGTTCCTAAAGACCATAAACAGATTCTTTTTTTTGTCTCAACAGGAGGACAGCATTCGACAGGTTCTTGAAGAAATGAAGGCTTTATATGAGCAGAACCAAAGTGATGTGTAAGATATCAGCTTTACTTGCAGTTTGCTTTTAGGGGAGTTATACCATCATGTCACATCTTGTACAGGTCCAGCTGTGCTACTGAGCTTACAGATGTCCTCTTGCTATAGTTAAACACAGTATTGATCGAATTGTCTTGTGGCCCTCTTAAAAGGAATGAAGCTAAGACTGAGGGCAAGAGCGAACTGATACCAACCATCAAGTTTCGTCACTGCTGTTTGCTGAGGAACCAGCGCTGCATTACAGCCTACCTGTAAGTACATTTCAATATAATTCTCCCTCTCCTCTGTTTACTTATATACTAAAAGAGACAACACTGCAGACATAGTATGATTTTACCTCTCTCTCCTGCTTCCACAGCTATGACCGCCTACTTCGAATCCGTGCCCTTAGATGGGAGTACGGGAGCGTGTTGCCCACAACAATTCGGTTCCACATGTGTGCTGAAGAGGTGGGATTGATTTTTATTGCTCATACCAAGTTGGTACATTTCATTCCTTGGAAGTATATTAACTTGTACTAATAAACTGTGCAGTTGGAGTGGTTCAATCAGTACAAGAAGTCCTTGGCCACCTATATGAGGTCACTTGGAGGGGATGAAGGGTTGGACATAACACAAGATATGAAGCCTCCTAAGAGCTTATATATTGAGGTGAGTGAAATGGATTCAGTACAGTTGTTTGATACTGTAATAAATAGTCTACCTCCAGTAGCAGACCATCCTGATCCTGTCTGAGTTGATTACTGCACACAGTAACTGTTGTACCTCTCACTCATATCTCTTCAGGTGCGCTGTTTGAAAGACTATGGGGAATTTGAAATAGATGATGGTACAGTTATACTCCTGAAGAAAAACAGTCAGGTATATGCACTACTTCTAAATAAATGATCATTAAGACTGTATTCAGATTGCAAAAATGGAATTTGTTTATTAAATTTGATCTTTTGAGACTACTGTCCACACTGGCTGTGTTTATGTGCAAAGCTTTTTGGCATTATGATTGAATTCCTTCCAATTATAGATAATGACTTTACATGTTTATATGCACCCTCTTCTCAACAGTCTGATTAAAATGGCACTTGTCACAATGTCATTTACATGCACA
This sequence comes from Megaleporinus macrocephalus, assembly GCA_021613375.1. Classification (NCBI taxonomy): domain Eukaryota; kingdom Metazoa; phylum Chordata; class Actinopteri; order Characiformes; family Anostomidae; genus Megaleporinus; species Megaleporinus macrocephalus. The sequence continues at coordinate 19,577,042 of CM038706.1, forward strand.
CTGCACTAAGATGAAACTTGGTGAAGAGCATACTATGAGAATGAGTTTCACGTGTGTCCAGTCAGAGTGAAACAAGCAGTATGTTAAGATTTGTTTGCAGCAGAGATAGAGGTGCATCAAACACTTAAACTGTTCTGTTCCATAGTGTGTACAAGTGGAACTGCAGCACTTCCGTTGTTTTGTTGTCCACACCATCAAATCAATTTGCATACAATTGTTAAGTTGTGATGGCAGTCTGAACAAAGCCTAACATGGTTTTCTTGTCAGTTATTAGTTTGCTGTTGCATTTACACCTGATTTTGTCTTCACAGCACTTCCTGCCCCGCTGGAAATGCGAGCAGCTGATTCGGCAGGGAATCCTGGAGCATGTCATTTCTTGACTGAGTTGTGCTGTCCTTTGAAGCTGGTTTTGTTGGTTACTCATAAATGTTAATTAAAAAATGTAGCATGTCATCACAGGCTCCCAACTCTTAACATTTTTGCATTCAAATTTAAGAAAAGCCCATATTTATACCATGTGAAAATTTTACTGTCAAACTGCATACAGTGATTACATAACCTAGACCTCACTGTTGACATCTTAACAGGTGTTTTGTTGATAAAACAATAAGAAGACAATAAAATTACAAGTTCTGCAAAACAGTCAATGTGTAATAACTTAGGAACATCCAATAGACTGTACACTAGTGCATCATGATAAAAATGTGCAAAGATAAGTGTATCAAAACTGTACATTTGCTGAATACTGTGCATTTGGTTGATACTTCTAAACAGTATTTTAAATCATTTTCTTGATTAGCCATGAATATTTACCACCTTTTATCAACAATAAGTACCACAACTCACTAAAGAATACAGGGTAAAAAAGTTACTATCTAGGACAGTGTGGTTGCTGCTTTACAATTCAAATGCCGTCTCATACATGTCCATGTTTGCCTCAGACGGGAGGTAAAACTGCTATGGCCTTTTACTGTCACATTATTCTATACATTACTGAAAAGAGTGAAAAATACCTTTCATGCAAAAGACCCTGATACAGTCGTGAGTTTAGAGTAGTGACTTGCATTAATTGTGCTTTTAGGTTTCACACTAGGAGCTTTATCTGCCTTGCTGTGATTGAACTCAGACGAAGCATATATTTAGGGAATTGTACTCTCGGTATTTTAGAGTTCATAACCACGAAAGGGTTTTTTTTTTTTGCTACTTGATTCTAAGCAGAAAGAGAGGCAGGTGCAATTTTGCGCAAAAGTTTGTTGAGAGCAGTCACTTTCTCTTCCAAAAGAAAAGATTTCTTCTCTGCATTTTTCTGCCTCTGCTCTGTTACCTGCAAAGCCTTCATGAGCTGAGAGTTCTCAACATACAGGTCCTTCAACAGTAGATCTGACTTGGCATTCTTGGCCAACTAAGAGAGAAAAGAAACACAAACGTCAGAATTGGTGGCAGTTCATCTTTTTAAGCCAGGACAGACATAAGTGGGGTCAGTTCTCATAGCATACCTGCTCCTTTAACTGATTGACCTTCTCCTGTAGCATCAGACGCACACACTTCAACTTGGCTTCCACCTCCTCTGTCCGCTCCTGCATGTTCTCCATCACTTTCTCATACTGCTCCTGTTGAAAGTGAATACAACATGACCAATTCGTTATATTTATTGGCACATGAATAATAATAAGAGTGCTATGCTTAGTGTACATGGCGCAAGAAACAGTCTGCTAAATCTCTAATATTTAATATCACAACTGCTAAAATTAAAGAGGGCTATAGTTATGGTTATGCAGTTTACTTTAAATACTTACTGTATTCATGCTGAATGTATGTAGTGAGCAATGTTCAGATTCACAGTTTTAACTACATCAGTGCATAAATACATAGTTTCTGAACCCTGATAGCTTGTTTCAAAAACCAGGGAAAACAGGATGCAACAATGAATTTCGAAGACCTACACATAATTGGAAAAAGGTATCTATCAACAAATTACTGACATCATTTACATTAAATAAACATTGTACTGTAGGTTAAGTTTCTATTTATGAACATTCACAACTGTAGTTTTTTTCCTTACTAGTTTAAATGTTGTCCCATGTGCTGAGTACAGCTGCTGAGCTAATAATCTTTTCACCATGTTCACAAATAAAAGCTACAAGTCAGAGTTTTTAACATCTTAAATCTGTTTTAGTAACAGTTAAAAGTTTAAAGGATGACTGTGCTTATCTCCACACAGTAGTCACCAACCCTGGTCCCAGAGAGCTACCTACCTTCTGACCATAGTGTGTAACATCTGCGCCAACTAATTAACTACATTACAAAAGTCCTTCATTAGCTGCATTAGATATGTTACACAAGGAGGGCGGGTATATTAGATTGTTGTAAACAAAAATCTCCACAAAGTGGATCTTCAATAATCCAGATGTGAATAGTGTTAGTAAAGTACAGACTACTCAGTTATAGCTTATGCAGTAAATAACTTGGAAACATTTTACCCTTACAGACATTAAGTTTGATAACAATATTTTTCTCCATTTGGTGGTCAACTAATTTAAAATTCCAGGGACTGGCCAAAAAAGGGCATTATTCTGCAAAAACACACAGTTGTGCTCCAAGGAAACTGTGTGGGTGTTGTTGTACAGCAGACTTACCTGCCGAAAGCTTAGCTGAGTGCTGGCTTGTTGCGCCTGAGATCGAAGCTGCTCTTCTAGCTGCTGAATTCTACTCTGCTGCTCGGCCAGCTGAGCCTGCAAGTGAGTCAGCTGCTCTCGGGTGCCCATGCTTGCCTGCTCCCGAAGCTGCTGCACCTCACGCACACGCTGAGCCTGGCTTAGAGACAGATCAGTGCTCGCCCTTAAGGCCTGCAAATCAAAAATAAATAAATAAATAAATACACATTTTTGCTGAAAAAATATTTTTCAAACAACTACTACGAACATCAGCACTTTTTCGCACCTGTTCTTCTGCCCTGTGCTTGGCAGTCTCCAGCTCTGCCTGTTTATTCTTGAGGGTGATGCATTCATGCTTTACCTTCTGAAGATCCAACTCTTGCATCTGCAGTTTAGACTCAGAGACAGCCAACTACAAATAAATAAATAAATAAAGAAAACAAAAGTACATGACCCTCACAGACTGCAGAGTCAATCTCAGAAGAATATAGAGAGATGTGCATGGTACATCACTGTACTAAAATCTTATATAATCACAGAAATAATGTCAGTACGTTTGGGGGTGTAAGTATAAGCACAAGTATGAGGTCACATTTGTAACAATGCTTCCAGACTTTGCAGCAGGGCACAAACCGATATGGTCAGCCTGTCCAGGTGTCAGAAAGGGAAATACTGATTTTGCCAATAATACAGTAAAAACAAAAATTAAATAAACAATACTAATATCAGCTAATGCAACTTCATACTGTCAAAACTCAAATTATATTTATTAATCTTAAAATAATAATAAACCCCTTTATGACTAATTATCAGTGGGACACCCAGAGGGCAATAAACAACACCCCACGGTTCTGTATTCGTATGATTTTTAAACAAAATTTAAATTAACTGTTTTACCAGTGCAGTTGCTCCAGAGCACACATTGTAACAGTTGTGCTTTGCAATATCATGACTTCTCAGTCCATTGTGAAATAATACATTTCACAGCTTTAAGATCCTGACTAACCTTGTCCAGAAGCTCTTGGTTGTGTACTTGTATAGTCCTCAGCTCTTCTTGCACAGAATTGTCTGCTGCCTCTTTTTGCATCTTGTGGATCTCCTGAAGCTGCTCCTTCTCTTTATGAAGCTCACGCATGCTGCTTTCAAGTTCCATAACCTTTAGAATGACAGCATTAGAGCATGAATAAAGGGCACATTGTTTTGGCTTTCTAATGCCAGTAATACAATAACAAGCACTGGTTTCTTACCTTTTCTTGAGATTCTTTCAGTAGCTTGTGATGTGCAGACATCTCCTGGATGTGAGCATCCTTTTCCCTGCTCATTGAATACAGCTGGGAGTGAAGTTGTGCTGTCTGTGTTTGAAGAGTGTCGAGACGCTCCTGAAGTGTTCCAAGCTACAAGTATAAAGATTGCTTAGTACATGATTAAAAGATTTAATGCTTTTGCAGTGAATATATTTCTTATCAAAAGCTTCTCACCTTCTTGTTTCTTTCATCTAATTCTTTTACCAGTCCATCCTTGTCCTGCTGCAAAGACTGGTTCTTCAGTGTTAAGCTGGTCAGTGCAGATTCCACCTCTGTCAAGTGAAGGAGCTGCCAAAGCAAAATGTTTTAAAGGGGGAGAACATCAGATTTACCATGAAGTTGCCTTAAAATATCCATACATTTCATATACGTGTTCCATTTGAAGACTAACTTATTTAAAAAAAAAAAAGGACATAAACGTAATATATACTAGACCTTGTCCTTTGCAGCGTTCAGCTGTTTTTCTAGACTTTCCTTTTCTTCTTGCTTTCTGACCTGCAGTTGAAGTTTCTCTCTCTCTAGCTGGCTTGAAGTCTCCTGCAGCTGTTTGATGGAGACAGCTGTCTCCTCCTGCTCTTGAGACACCTGTGCAAGCCTTTCAGTCAGCATTTGCGCCGCTCCTTGGTCAGAACGGAGGCGAGAATTTAACTCTGCGTTCTCGTTGCTCAGCTGCAGGTTTCGCGTGCTCAGGTCCAGCACTTCCTCCCGACACTTCGAGTTCTGTTTTTATTTATTTATGAAAGATCATTTTATTGCGATTAGAAATTAGAAGACTTGCAAAGCATTTGGTCAAGCATGTAATTGGGGAAACGTTCTTGCCTCTTTGTGTAACCTCTCCGCTTCCTCCCGAATCACTGTATACTCTCTCTCCATCTCCTCAAGTTTCTTTCTGTGGGAATAAATTATGAACCAGTTATTCAAATGAGTAAATAATTATTTATTTATTTTTACACTGCAGCTGAACAGTCCGTATGACTCATTTGATGGCATGAGTATGATACTTACTCTTAGAATCCTGGGGGCGGTTGGTATTTTGGTTACAGTTAAGTATTTACATGAGATTCACACAACGTATGTTGTTTATGAGATCCGTAGGCTACTCTGATATGTAAATAAACTGTACTTGGCACCTACATTTGATAATCTTGGCATATGCGTCCCATCAAATTCAGTTCAGATAGCTTTTCAGAAATTGTTACACTGCAGTGTGTTTGACCTGATGGTGGGTCATTCTGTGGCGTATTACCATAAAGAAATATGAAGATTGGCATACAACTATTTTATTGATGTTCTTTCTGTCCTTAGAAGCACAACTAGTCCTAAAACACAGCTAGAAATAAAAAACATGTCATAGCTGTCCAATGAAAAACAAGTATCTCCAAAATGTTTACTTTACAGGAGAGACTGAAAACATACTTTACTTGCAATGTAGGTCAATGGAACCAGAATTTTTTCCAAGCGATTTTGGAGCATATAATAATAAATTAAGTATAATAAATTCAGTTGTTAATTTTGAGTATATATATATATATATATATATATATTCTTTATTTTTACAAATTAACTTCATTTAGTTAATATTTTTTAATATTAACTAATAATATTTTTATTAGTTTTATTTTAATATTTAATATATTTACTGCCAGCAAATTATGATGTTCCAGAGTACAGTTTTTCAAAGCGTCTTGCTTATTGGAACTCCAGCGACTCCCCTGATCTCAGAGACGTAAACAAATGTACATGCTCAGACCACATGTTAAGCACAGGCTGAAGCCTGCTTGTGTAAGTCAATGGTTGCAGCTGACTTCTCTGTTTACTACCAACTGTGTGATGCACTACAGAATTACAGAAAGTATGTTTGTAAACATTAGAAATAAATGTAATTTTAGGTGTAGATAGAGAATCGCTTTGTTTTTTTTCTTGAATGTTTTGACAATCTGTACTCTGGGTCACTCTCTACAGTCGCTCAGAGACACAAGTGGTGCCTGACCAAACACATGCAAGATGTGTATCAGGACTGTGTGGATTTGGGGTTGTTTTCAAGTTGGATTAGTTGCTGATGCTTTGTTGAACCCGCAGTAGGGTGATGTGATATGTACAGGGATTGGACAATGAAACTGAAACACCTGGTTTTAGACTACAATAATTTATTAGTATGGTGTAGGGCCTCCTTTTGCGGCCAATACAGCGTCTATTTGTCTTGGGAATGACATATATAAGTCCTGCACAGTGGTCAGACAGATTTTAAGCCATTCTTCTTGCAGGATAGTGGCCAGGTCACTACGTGATGCTGGTGGGGGAAAACGTTTCCTGACTCGCTCCTCCAAAACACCCCAAAGTGGCTCAATAATATTTAGATCTGATGACTGTGCAGGCCATGGGAGATGTTCAACTTCACTTTCATGTTCATCAAACCAATCTTTCACCAGTCTTGCTGTGTGTATTGGTGCATTGTCATCCTGATACACAGCACCGCCTTCAGGATACAATGTTTGAACCATTGGATGCACATGGTCCTCCAGAATGGTTCGGTAGTTCTTGGCAGTGACGCGCCCATCTAGCACAAGTATTGGGCCAAGGGAATGCCATGATATGGCAGCCCAAACCATCACTGATCCACCCCCATGCTTCATCCTGGGCATACAACAGTCTGGGTGGTACGCTTCTTTGGGGCTTCTCCACACTGTAACTCTCCCGGATGTGGGGAAAACAGTAAAGGTGGACTCATCAGAGAACAATACATGTTTCACATTGTCCACAGCCCAAGATTTGCTCCCCTTGCACCATTGAAACCGAAGTTTGGCATTGGCAAGAGTGACCGGCCGTGTTTATTGACCCTGTGGAGCTCCCGACGGACAGTTCTGGTGGAAACAGGAGAGCTGAGGTGCACATTTAATTCTGCTGTGATTTGGGCAGCCATTGTTTTATGTTTTTTGGATACAATCCGGGTTAGCACCCCAACATCCCTTTCAGACAGCTTCCTCTTGCGTCCACAGTTAATCCTGTTGGATGTGGTTAGTCCTTCTTGGTGGTATGCTGACATTACCCTGGATACCGTGGCTCTTGATACATCACAAAGACTTGCTGCCTTGGTCACAGATGCGCCAGCAAGACGTGCACCAACAATTTGTCCTCTTTTGAACTCTGGTATGTCCCATAATGTTGTGTGCATTGCAATATTTTGAGCTAAACTGTGCTCTTACCTGCTAACTGAACCTTCACACTATGCTCTTACTGGTGCAATGTGCAATTAATGAAGATTGGCCACTAGACTGGTCCAATTTAGCCATGAAACCTCCCACACTAAAATGACAGGTGTTTCAGTTTCATTGTCCAACCCCTATATATCATGTCTGTAACTACAGAATTACAGAAGAGTATAGAAGCAGCCTTGCAAACTGCCAACAAATATATTCTTCTAAAAAGGAAAGAAAACATACCTCTTTTTATTGACCTCTTCTTCAAGCCTTGTCACATCCTGGTGTAAAACTGCCAGACGGTCTTTCAGTGCACTTTTCTCAGAATTAACCTCATCAAGTTGGGCTCTGAATTTTGGAACAAAGAACAGTGTTTCAAAAACAGTGCTTGTGACCAGATCATTTAAAGACTTCCAATGTAATGTTATTTGAAAGGACCGACATAAAAAAAAGACAAGATGTCTATCGGGAAAGATTAGTTGTGAAAGGATGCAATACTGCACATAAGGTGTATTAATAGTTATTCATTCTTAAAAAAATCATGCACAAAATTCATAGTTTCAGTTAGTAGGATGCAGGTGAAATGAAAACAAGACTTGCTAAATATCTAAAAAATCAAACCACGAGTGTGAAGGGTTAGATACATATTCATTCCATCACACACAATCGGATATGGTGAGAACTGCTCTTGCAACTATGTCATTCAAAAACTTTTCATCCATGTTGGAGAAGCAGAACAGCAATCAAGGCGGCGAGGATTAATCTGTTTTTGCTCTCATTTTTCATCTACCAGGCCGAGTGCCACAAACCTGTGTGGACTGGCTGGGTCCGTCACCGCTTCCAGAGCCATGACCAGCCTCTCCATCTCCAGTAACTGGTCCTTCATTCTGCTCTTCTCCTGCGCAAATGCCACCTCCATCCGACAGACTTCCACCTGGGAGTCCATCAGTGACTGCTGCAGCTGATTGGTGCTGTTGTCTGCCACTTCTCTTACTTTGCACAGCTCCTTTTCCTTGTCCTCCAATAGGCTGGTCAGAAGTTGCACCTCATTGGAAAGATGGCTGACATTTTGAAACAACTCCATCTTCTGACGTACCTCATTCCAGAGCAAGTCCATCTCTTTGGCTTTGGCTTCCAGCTGTCTCCCAAGTTCTAGTACCTCTTTGTCCCTGAGCTGTATCTGTACTCGAAGCTCCCCAAGGTCCTCCTTGAGCTTGGTCGATTCGGCCTCCATTTCCACTATCTGGGTTGAGAGCTGGTCTGACAGACGACAGTAAGTAGTATTTTCCTGCAAAAGTTGGCTCTTCTCCTCTTGTTCCAAGTTTAACAGGGTTTGGAGTTGAGTGACCTTGCCTTGCTCCTGGTTTAGGGCACCCTGCAAGTTTTGTGCTGTTCCATTCAGTTGGTCCCAGTCTTCAGAAAGCCTCTGAACGTCTGCTTGAAGCTTCTTTAGAACAATCCCTTGACTCCTTAGTTCCTCTATAAGCCTATCTCTATGCCTCTTCACAGACTCTAGCTTACAAGCCTGTCTTGATAGATCTTCATCTCTATTTGTCAGTGCATCGTGTGTTTTTCCTAAGTTCTCTCTAAGCTGCTCAAGTTCTTTCTCTTGTTCCTCAAGCCGTGTTTGCTGCTGGACAAATGCGGAAGACAGGCGATTGCAGTTTCCCTGCATTCTTTCCCGCTCCTTTTGCAACGTCTCAGATTCTGTTCTCATGCTCTCCAGCTCCTGTCCAAACTGACTCAGTTTATCAAGAAGTTCTTGTTCCCTCATCTTACCCTTTGCACACTTCTCTTCAAGCAGTGACAGCTTGAGGAGAAGCTCTTCTTTGTTTTTCTCCACCTTTGGTCGAGAAAACTTCCTTTCTTGTTCTGAACTGAGTTTGTGCTCCAGTTGAGACACTTTACTGAGAAGCTTTTGCTCTCTCTCCTTGTTAATGTCCATCTCCCTGTCTTTGGCACGCAGCTCTGAGGTCAAACTTTGAATGAGGGCATCCTGGGCTTTCATTGAGATGGTGTTGTCTTCCAGTTGAACACACATCTCCTCCAGCTTCTCCTCCAACTGTCTCTGTAGACTGAGCAACTGCTCCTCTGCTCTGGACTCCATTTCAGCCTCAGCCTGCATCCTACAGATACACTCCTTCAGCTCCCGGACCTCCTCCTGGTACTTCTCTTCCAGGTTCTTCCTCTCTCGAGCAGCACTGCTGCAAATCTGAGCCTGCTCTTCTCCCAAGCGTTCCACACTGAGAAGGCGCTCCTTGCGCAGCTCTTGCTCCAGATCCTGCACTCTAGCCTCCCATGCCCCCATCTCCCTGCAGTGCTGCTCAGTTTGCTTGTGCAGCTGCTGCTGCAGGCTGTACTGAGCCTCACTAGACTCCGACTTCATTCGTGATAACTGTTGCTCCATCTCCTCCCTGGTACACAGCAACATGCTACATTTTATATATGCATATCTATATCCATGGTAGAGCTGCCATGGATACCCAAATACTTGATATATAATGGCTTGAGGTGGTGGACGCATGCATAACACATGGGGCTGCATACAAAAAGGATGCTATGTTCGTATAAAATCTTAAATTATGGTATGTTATACATTATCATGTATTCCCCACACCAAAATACATTATTCACATCATAAATGGCTGGACAATTATCTAATCAGGTGCGCTGGGACGCAGAACTACAGAGAATATGCAGAGAAGAGGTGAAATGGGTGTAAGAATGGAGTAAATGGGACCATTGAATATTACTAAAAAGTAGTAAACAGTTAGGCCTGTGGTTGCTAAATTTGTTTGAAATCACTCAAAAAAAAAATCCCCTAAACTGACATCACAAGTCAACTAGCTTCTGGAACGATAGCTACATTTTCTCGAAAACACAGAAGAGGTATAAAACTAGAAGGTAAATGAGGAAACATGTAGTTTAGTATGCTGTAAAACTTTTTTTGCACCACAGATGATAATATGAAATTTTTTAACATGTGAGCTGATGGATACAGTGACAATATTTTAAAGTATGCAATAACAAAATGATTTAAAACGACTCTGCACCAGAGGGTGTCTGATGGGTACATTAAATTTATGCCTGTTTCAGTGGTTACTTGAAGTAAAATGAAAAATTACTATGTAGAAGATTCAGAGACCACGGAATGTCACCGTCCACCCACCTAACAAACAGCACTTTCTGGTCCATCTTCAGTTTAAGCTCTGCTTCCAGTTGGTCTTTCTCCGAGGTGAGCCGGTGCACGATGTTGCTGATCTCACGAGCATAGTTCTGCTCCAGTTCGGCCTGCTCCCGCTGAGCTCGTCGCTCCTGCTCCGGACCCCAGGCCACACCCTCGCCCTTAACCCTTAGCTCCCCCTCTAGCCTTTCCACAGTCTGACGCAGCTGCCCCAGCCTTTCCTCTGCCTGGGTCTTCTGCTCCTCCAGCTCACTGATTTCCATCTTGTAGCTGTGTGCGATCTCTTTCCTCTCAACCTCCATGTTCTGCTTCATCAGCTCTATGGAGCGCTCATAGAAATTCACCTGCAAATAATGCACAGTTAAAAAGCTAAGCCTTTCTGTAGGTAGATAAGAACTGCATTTAAAAAATTCAGCCTTCAGAGTGTCACTACTACAGTATATCAGTATAGTGGCAGAAACCAAACTCTGCATGGTTTGGGGCACAACTGCATATAGTTTACACTACAGTAGGTGGTGGCTTTAAGTTTTTGTTACTGGTTAGTTGCTTTACCCTGGAATCTGCATAGTTAAAATGAAGCATATTGTCACTGTCCAAAGAAAACACGCATCTCAAAAACGGTGACTTTAAACGTTTTTTGGTCTCTCCTGTAATGTAAGCCAATGGAATCCTTTTACAACATTTCCTTTGGTCCATTCATCATGAAACTTTCACACAATATAAAGACCAGATGTTGCATTTAAAAAAAAAAAAAATCAACAAAAATGAAGATGCATGTTTTTTTTTTTTTTTTAACAGTGGCAATATTTGACACCAATCACGGAAATTTGTTTACTTTCAATACTCAAGAGGTACAATTAATTGGTTTCTTCCTAGTTTTGAATCAAGAACTAACTGGGCTACCTTCACAAGAAGAAATGCATGGGGCTCTTAGTCATCCTAAACCCTCACCCTCCAAAAATACCCTGATAAACACTGATAAAGGCAAAAGTTTAAATAGTGGTACCTTAGTCTCTAGCTGAATCTTCAGATCCTGGACCTGTTGTTCATACCTCTCCTTCAGTTGCTCCATGGCTAGCTCCGTCTCAATGCTCACAGTGGGGGTCAAACTTTCCAAGGAACCCAAGACTGCCGACAGATGAAAGCCAACATTGTGTGAGACATTTTTTTACAGCCTTGAGTAAGACAAACCTCATTCCTGTAATACTTTACCGTTCTTGCCTTTCTTGATCTGAGGAGATGTGACTCTTTTTGATTCAGGATCATCTACAAGTCAAGCAAACCGAAAGTTCAGGTTGGTGAACTGATGGTCAGTGACTAATTGGGGGAAAAAAAACATTCTAAATATTATGAAACTACTGGGAAACTCTGTAAAACTTACCTGAATCAGATTCAGTGGTCAGTGCTCTGCGACTGGACCAGGTGTGAGAGGAGAAACTGTCCCTGGATCGTCTGCTTCTCCTTCCTGAGCTTTGACTCTTCAGTGCTTCCAGTTCAGAGCTCAACTCGTCATTCCTGTCTTGCAACTCCTTTTGTACACATACAGTACCGGTCATTGGTATGGTAGCAGCAGACTGCTCGTGAAACCAACCAAAACTAGGAACTCAACAGAATTACATTTAGGCAGCTGCAGATCAGACAGTTCACCAAGGACTGAAGCTCACCTTCAAATTCAGCATTCCTAAAACATGGCCACAAATACAGACTTTTTTTTAACTAAACCCACACTATTGTGGCAGTACCAATAACTAAACAAGAGGTTTTAGCTGATGCTACTCTGATATTTCACTGGTTAAGATGGAATTCTGCTGATTTTTCAAAATGCCTACATAAAATATAAACAGACTTTGATGTGAAATTATAAACTAAATGGAAATTGAGTGATTTTGATTTCAGTGGTGGTGAAATCAGGAGAGACAATGTCTACATTGCACATGTAGCCATTTTCTTTACTATCGAAACTGTCCAACAAATCCACGTCTTCGGATTTTTTTTTTTTAATCTGAAGATGTTGATAATGGGGGGGACTTTCCACTATGAATGGATTAATATCTTCTGTGCTGTGGCTTTTAGATGCATTAAATGCTTCAGACATCTATGCATTACCACTAGAAAAATTCAGACTCTTAAAAGAAGCATTTCACCCTAAACCACTTTGTATATTGTTGCTATCCAAAGAAAAACACGACAGCTTCTCTTCATATCCTGCCAAGGTTGATGAGATGAATAATGAATGGCCCAAAAGAAATGCTCTAAAATCACTTGGAAAAACTTGTGCTTCCATTGACTTACACTGAAAGTTAAGAAGTTTTATTCCCTTGACTGTAATGTTACTATTTTGGAGGTACTTGTTTTTTTTTTTGAACAGTGATGATATTTTTGTTCTGCAGTAATGTTGAAAAATCTGTGGAATTCCTCTTTACCTTCATAGAACAGGTAAACATGATCATGTTAACTTATAGCAGCCAATGTGGTTCACCTCTGAAATCTGCACATCCCAGACGAAGGCTTACCCTGCACTGACGTTCATACTCCTTTATGATCCCTGAGAGCTGCTCCTCCTGGCTTAGCAGTCCCGCACTGTTTGGGTCCAAGCCATACTGCCAATCATAGTAATGACAACTGAATCACTAATCATTATCACTTAAGATTTTACTTCTTAAAGAATCACGGCTAAGCAAACATCCAAGAGGAGCCACACATAAACCAAAATGTACTAACCTTGTCCTGTAGCACATGGTCTAGATCCTTCTTCAGTTTACAGATAGTGCTTTCTGATTCAGACAGCTTCCCCTTAAGAGCACACATCTCCTCCTCCAAACGGCAGTTCTCCTGTAACGGCAGATCAGTGATTACTTAACCCGACACCGCCACTGCTCACAGAAACATACACCACAGCTCTGCCTTCTGGCCTTCTAAATGAGGCACGTTCACACGAGAGCCAGAACATTATACAAAAAGGCCCACTGACCCAATGGTAAGTCAATATCCAAGGAAAAATTTACATAGTGAACTGGTGGGTTAGTCAATATACCACTCAGCCTAATTTTCATGCAAGCTCCTTCCAAATGTCTTCCAGTACATATTTTTATAAACACTGTTGGTGGCTTTTGCTTTGTCAAGAAAATGTAGCCAGTATCATGATGTGCTGTAATCACCTTGATGGCAGTGGCAGCCTCTTCCTGCAGAGCAACCTCTTGGGCCTTGAGAACTTCCACTTCGTCCATTAGTTTGGCCCTCTCCCTCTCCACCTGCTGTAGCAGCACATCATTCTCCTGCTCCGTCTCACTCCTGATTGCGGTCAGCTTTTCCCTAAAGTCCTGCTCCAAATCCCTAAATCATGCAGATCGAAAAGAATACTGTTTACTCTTATACACAGAGTCACATTATTACAACAACTTCCTACTGCCATCAACATTACGGTCTGGGGAATGCTCTCGTAGCATTCTCTGGACACATTCATCCATATGGAAGGCACTCTCGTTTTGTGCTTGAATCCATCCTTGCTGAATGTCTTCCCTGGGGCAGAAAGAATTTTCCAGCAAGACAACTGCTAGAAAACTCTGATATTGGTTGAAAGAGCATGACCAAGTCTCCCATGTACTACACTGGCCCCTTAATTCCCCAACTGTGGGACCACCCTGATTGTTGTATTCGCCCTGTGGATTCTCTCCGATGCAGCTTCCAGCAGCTGTGGGAGACACTGCAGTCAGCATGGCTCCAGATACCTGTGACAACCTACGAAGACCTTACTGTGTCTCCCAGCCTGTCCAACTGCAGTCTGTACTTCACATGGCAGTTACTCTGCATATTAGCTGGCGGTCATAATAATGTGACTCGACTGTGTATTAATAATCTAGGGTTGAAGTATACTGGAATGTGGCACTGCAGCCTAATTAGTAGCATTCACTATCTGATCTGTTTTATTTTTTTCCTCTGTTGTCAGTAGTGCAGCAATGCACTCCTCAGCCTCAGAATTCTTAATTTTGTATTGTTTTTACCCATCAATGTTCTCTCACTAGACAAAAGCAGCATGCATTAAAGAAATGCATCACACAGCCATTAGGGGTCCCTACAGCCAGCATTATTAGTGACATAACACCATTCAGTTGGTCACCTGACTATTTTCTTTGTCACAGAATTCAGCCAGCTGACCATCTAACAGCTCAGTCCAAAGTATCCACCCCCAATGTACTTAGTCTTTCAAAACATCTCAATCTTTAAGATACAAGCAGGAATCTTACTTGATTTTAGATTCATTAAGTGACTCTATGGTGGCATGACGGTCATCAATCTCTCTGACCAGCTGGAGGTTTCGACGGTCAGCCAGTTCCAAGTCAGCCTTAGCCTTGTCTCGCTCCTGACAGGCCTGGTTTGCCAATACTCTACAGAAGACAACACCAACATCAGTGAGTCACTCAGTCTTGATGAAGATTTAATGATCTAGATATGGTAGCTTGTACATGCAAGGCAGGTGTGCTGTTGTTACACGAGACTGACATAACAGTCATTATTGTTCCTACAATAGTTTAGACATTCACACTAGACACCACTAGATGGAGACAAAATCTCATCTAAACTATATTACTCAAAAATACAGTACACAATATTTTGCTGACACATGCTAGAGGCTAGATCTGAGCATCAAAAACCCACTGTAAGAACTGGATCTCATCCTTGTAGGAGATGAGGGCAGCCTGGTGGATGCCATTGCCGCTGACCAGCAGTTCATTGTCCAAGGCCAGAGTAAGCTCGGCAAGGCTCAGTCTCTCTTCCAAAGGGAAGTCCAGAGTCTACATAACACAGAAAATAAACATGTCAGATTCAGACAATATGTATCACATGACCATACTGTGAGCTAAAAATAGCAAAATCCATTGCACAGAAATATCACATAAATATATAAACATACGCTAGAGTATGTTTTCCCAATTATCTTCAAAAGACATGTTTAATTCACACTATGAGTAAAGTTTCAGTTGATGCTTAAGGATCTTACTTAAAAAAACTAGCTTCTACAAAAGGTCTCCAGAAGTCCTCTCAAAGATCTATTTTAATAAACATTTTTGTCAGAATTAAGAGAATAGATAAAACTTATAGAACATCACTTGCAGGATGTTTACTCTATTATAAATATGAGCTACAAACTAGTATAAACGTAAACTGTACATTGCAGTTGTTAATAACATCTACTTCTAAAGAAAAGTTGGGAGATGAGATGTTTAATGATGCTCTGGTTGCTCGTACTCACTACAAGATTGATGGAACAGTACCTTGCACAGACAGCCACCTACATTCAGCTCGTAAAACTTCTGATCGTTATACCGCTGAATGTTAGTTGACAAAGGCAGACGGTCATGACTATGCAAAAATATTTAAAAGCCCAAAGTAATCCCAAGACAAGGTCAGCAGAACCATGAAAGTAAAAAGCATGTTCAGCAAATTAAATGCTTAATCTTCATACAGACACAAAGAATGTGCTTGATTTGTAAAAAATGATCCAGTTCTGACCTGCAGGATATCCCTGCTGTTGCGAATCCCTTCCTCAGTCCATAAAGCAATGACTCTGTCCGGGCTGGTGCAGCCTGAGCCGTCGTCCAGTCGGGTCAGCAGCCTTTGTCCCACTGTAGCTGAGAGCAGCGAGGGTGAGGTGGAGCGCACCACTCGCTCCTCAAGTGCCTGAGAGAGGACAGGAAACGACATGACCAACAGGTCCTAAAAGCTAAAGCAGAACTCTTTCACTGAATGGTAAAAGCACTTTGACTATTCACTCCCACGCCTCCATCCGTCCATCTAACACTGGACAATGTGAGCTCGGATAAAGTCACGGAGTCTCAAACATGAGTAATGTTATTTCACAGTCAAAGCACTAATAATCCAAAGCTCTCTGGTGTTGTAACCTTTAAGCTGGCTTAGCCTAATTTCAGTACCAAGCAATACATTTATATTACATCAACACTGAGCCTGCGTTCTGTCCTTTTACCTAATCCACTCTACTGACACATATACATTCTTCTAACTTTGTAAACGAGTGCACATTTTGAATGGATGGCTTGGAAATAAAACAGAATTTGATCAAGAAAGCTTTTGATACTGTCAATAGGATCACCTCAGAACAGTCCAGAGTGTTTTCTCCAAAAGACTCAATGTTGTCCTCAAATTCCCATGTTATCAAGCTGAGGCTAGGTAAGAGTCCTGACGCACAGTACATCTTGCCAATATTCCACATTACTTTAGTAGTAGAAATCCATTCCTTGTTACGTTTAGCCGGTTGGAAAACACAGGAAGCTCCACCTTCCCAGTTAGCCTAATTGCTTCCAGCATATGCTGTCCCCAAGAATTCAGCCTGAAATCAGAACTGTTTAAACAGTCCGTTTGGTAGACAGGTGAAGAGTTAGCTGCCTGTGTTTTTGGCCTGTCTAAAAAAGAGAGCTGAAGCTGATGAAACTTTTTCTCTAATTATTAATGTAAAAATATCATTTCACAGTAACTGAATAAGTCTGTAGAAGCCAGCGTTACTACCCTGTCCCCTATCAGCATGTATGCAGCCTAATATGTGAAAGCTATATAGACTTCTTCCACTAATCCCCCACTAGTGCCCCTGACAGTATCTATTCCACTTTTGAATGTGAAACTGCATTATTTTGTGGTTTTTGAACATTCTCGCTGGGTTTGCTGACCTGTGGGAAAGCACGCTGACTGTTGGCCCGGATAGGGGTGGATGCAGCCGTGGGTGCAGGTAAGCTTCCATGTCTGAACAGACCTCTCTGGAACTCACTGAGGCTCACTTTCCCATCTTGGTCTTTGTCCAGTTTTTTGAAGAGAGCATCTAACTCCTGTGTGCAGAGACAGTAGTTCAGCTTGAGGTATTCAGTAAGAACATACACTGCACTAACAGACTGTAGGAAAATCATCTGTATTTAAGGGTTTATTTTGTAAGTTTGGGGAATTTAGGGAGACCTCTCTGGTGGAAATGTGTAATTGCATGCAAGATCCAGAAGAACATTTTGTAACATCAGTTTCTCCAATAAAGCAGAAGAATCTGAAAATTGTGAGCATGTTGAAAAAGAATTCAAAGAGAACTCTGTCTAAACTTGCTGAATGACAAATTCAATTAATGGCCTAGAATGTGAGTTATCTATTACTGTCATCAGAATGTCATCAAAATGTGTGACATTAATATGTAAAATGTACACAAACTTATCTAAAATCTTACGTGGGCCAGACGGGTTCAAAAATTATTAGTTAAAAAAAGTACAGCTTAAAATGCTTAAAGAAAGTAAGCAAACTAAGTCAGAAAAAAATAAATTATATATGCATTTACAAACTATATTGAACATACTGGAGTGTATACCTGAGCTAACTTCACCTAAGAGAACGAAAGCAAGTGTAGGAGCACAGTTTCACTTCCCCCAAAAAATAAATGGAAGTCCCCTCCAAATTTAGATGTGGGGAAATTCCCCTGATGAATACTTTGGTGAAAAATGAGGAAAAAAGGAAAACACTGTGTGTTGTGATGAAACAAGATCCATTTATGAAACAGTCATATTGCCACATTATGCATTCCTACAATTAGGTATGGCTGTACCTCAGACTGTAGATCCTTGAGGCCAATGTGGTCACAAACCAGTGATAACTCCTGTCTGTTCAGTGATCCACCACTGCCGACCCCCAGCTCCTCCCACACTGCCTTTACCTGCCCATCAGTCACCTCCTGACATGGAACATAGGAGTTCTTGGGATTTCCTGAGCTGTCTGGCTTCCAGCGCTTTAACTGACCTGCAGCAAACAGATCTAGTTTATGAGAACAGAGATTTAAGCATGAAAACACAGTGCTCCAGCAGCAGAGCAGGAGGGTTACAACACCACACAGTTTTTACTCAAGCCATGCAGACCTGACTGAAGTACTGCAGAGGCTAAACAATGCAGTGCTGTGCACTTCCAGACATTTGTACCAAAAAACTTTTAACATTTTATATTGAGAAAACCAGCAACACATTAAACAGTAGAGATACACAGTCACTCCCAAATTTCACACACATTGTATATGCGATAAAGAACCTAAGCGTGTGTTACAAATAATGTAAGACACAATAAAGAATAAGGTTCACTAGTGCTGCCATTTTTATATTATATTAGTAATTGAGTACCAAAAGCGAAGTCCAAACTTTAACAAAGTCAAAATTAACATAAGAAAAAAATGGCCAACTAATTCCAGATATTCGGAAACCCTCCATTTACCTTGTGCCTCAAATGAATGTTGAATAGATTCTTTATTGCTTCCTGTGTCTTCGTCAGACTTCAGACTCTGAAAGAGATAAATGTAAAAGTTGAGCACTCACTTTAAACTGTGATTAACAATTCAGTCAGTTAATATGTTCCTTTTTATCTGATTACAAAACAATAAATTACTCTGTGGTTCCTCTGACTGATCAGTTATCTTATGTGAGTCTTTATGTTTATAGACAAGAACTACCACAGTGGTGATGTCCGAGTGAACAATGACCATAAGGAATTCCAAGCCGCCGATATTACTTGTGCTACAATGAGCAGGAACAAATGGCAGACTGTGGCTTCAAGCTCGGGAGCGAGGTGGTACTTCTCTTCAGCAAACGGCCCCTGCAGCCTCGCACTAAGGGGCTTATGGCCCCATTCCTGAGTGTGGCTTCAGCTCTAATGACGCATCACGGCTTATATAAGAAACTGTCCTCAGCAATGGCCAACAATTACTTAACAGCTCTGTCAATGAGCTCAGTTTAGAACCGGGATTTCTATACCCTATAAAGGCCACATTTCCTCTTTTTTTATATTTTTATACAGTTGATAGGGTTAAACAGGGAACACAGTAAAGTATTGTGTGATAGTAAAATTTGGTGTGCTGACCAAGTGTCCAAGTGCTGATTAAATACTGCAGAACATGTCTATCCGAGAACAATCTGGATGTGGCCCTCATATTATAATGAGGGTTCGTGACTAAGATCTACAGATAGCTCTGTTGCTAGCTTAGCTATACTTAATATTTTACCTTTCCCTCGGTCTTTGACTTTCATTAAGGTTTCTCTGATTCAACAGAGAGACTATAAGGAAATGCAGTTGTTTTGTTACAACTGTATGTGCAGGACAACCCACATCAGTCTTAGTGACTGATAGATATCCACGTTGTTTTACATAAACAGTAGGATCCCGATTAGCATCCAGTTTTACCTGAAGGGCAAGAATTTTGCAGAAATACGTCAACCGTTTATTGGACACTAGAATATTATTCATAGAGCATACTTTGTACATGTGTGTTGTGTGCCCTTAAGAACAAGATCAACCTTAAATAAACCTACATGTTGTGATTATCTGGGGATTTTAACAATAGATACATATTTTCAATAATGTTTTTAATGGTGAAAACTTAAAACATCAAGTTTTTTTTGTTATTTCCTTTATTTAAAGGAATATTCTGCACATTTTCAGTTGTTCTGTATAATTATAAGTATATATAAAATAGTGCTTGAGATGCAAACCAAGTCATTCAGAGTGGTTTGCCGTAAAATAGTTAATTGTAGGGATCAAGTGCAAATACAGCCATTTCATTTACTATTCAAAACCACCTACACAAGAGTTCAGACGTCTGGTTCCTATTACCACCTCAGTAAACAACTGTGACTCTGTGTCTAGAATGAAGCATTTAACATTAAACCACTCTGAATACATTCCTTTATGTCTTAATCATTTAATTATGCACGTTTTGAACAACGGGTGGAATTTCCCTTTAAACGTTCCCATGAAATGACTTTATGCAGAAGACCTAAAAGATGCTTCAGTGAACTTCACTTGAATGTTTTAGGCAAGCAACCACTGGGAAGTATGTTCTCAAGAGAATATTACTAAATTAGCTTCCAAACCTGAAGGCAATATAACAAATTCTGAGTAAGCAACTGTGTTTATGTCATAGCAGCAGATGAAGGAGATATCCTGAATAGAACACATTGATGAAATCAGCTTTAATAAACATGGGTCACAGCTCAGCCTCTAGCAACAAGTGATCAAACCCAGGCTGGGGCAAGCCACAATCAATTTTCATCAGCTTTAGGTATTGAACAGTGTTGCATAACTGCTCACAAACAGCTTTTCAGCTAGGAGCACAGAGCGCTCTGTCTCTTCAGTCTATTGTTTGTACATGCTCTCTTTTTAACTCTCTCTCATTTCTCTCCTCCCTCCCTCTCTCTCATTCCTCTCTGCCATCTCTCTCACCCTTCTGTATCTGTCTTTGTGGTCCTGAGTATTCATTTGTTAATATACATGCCATTTAGCCAGTTAGGGCTAGTAATGATGTAAAATTTTATAATTATGTGACTTGAAACAGATGGTACCAACAGGTGATTGCAATCATAATTTGATACAAAACCACATCCAGGAAAGACCTAGTCCTTTATAAGCAAATACAGGCTTAGGATCATCAGTTTGCCAGAAATATGTGGGGAAATTATTAAACAAAATGTTCCTTAAAAAAAGATAAGAAGGCATTTGTATATTTCACCCTCTGCAGTGCAAAACAATCAAAGGATTCAAGGAATCTGAAGGAATGTCAGTGCATAAAAGCCAACAGCCTAACCTCAGTAATCATGCTCTCCATTCCCTCGGACAGCACTGCATCAAGAACCATCACGCATCTATAAGCCATTTGACCACATGTGATCAGGAATGCTTGACAAACCTTTGTCAAGCATTACAGTACTTCCACAGTTACAGTTACATCCACAAATGCCAGTTTAAACTTTATTGTGCCAAAAAAAGCCTTATGTTAAGAAGCTCTGTTAACATCTCCAAGCTCAGAGGCATCGAGGACAGACCATCACACATTGTAATTGTGTATTGAGGGCGGACCACTCAGTGTTCCAGGTCTTATTTTTTAAATGAAATTGATGCTGTATGTTCTGGGTGTTGAGGTAAAAACAGTCAACCAGTATGTTACCAGCAGTAAGTCCAAAAGCCAGGGCATGTGATGGTATTGGGCCTGTGTGCTAATGCTAAAAGGTACATTTCAGAGCTGCCTTCTAGATGGCATCTTTTACAGGGACTCTGTTTCAGCAAAACAGTGCAAAAACACACTATGCACACAAAGACATGGCTGCAGAAGAAAGGGTGTGGGTGGTGGACTGGCTTGCCTGCCTGCAGTCTCAACCTGCCCCCCCAATAGAGAATGTCTGCCACTTTTTTGAAACACAAAACCCTACACTGCTATACAACAGGAACAATGGGGAAAAGTTACACTTGAAAGTCACTTAGCACCTTGACTTCTAAATATCTTTTAAGTGTTGTGAAAAGGCATGCACAACATTACAAAGTGGCAAATGCTTTTATGTCCCAGGTTTTTTTAATATGCTGCAAGAATCAAAATTCAAATAAGCTGTTCTTAAAAAAATACCATCAAATATAAATAAATAAAACATCAAAAAATATACTGTTGTATTGTTGTCAAAGTACTACAATATGACTGACAGTTGCATAATACAAGATAAATATATAATATTTGACAATGAAAAAAACTTGAAATCCACTAGTTACATAGAGAATATTTAGGTCAAAGTTATAGTTCATGTCTTTAAGTTTGCTATCTGGGTTGACAAAAGCAGAGCAGGTAATAACATAGCAAGCCATACTTGTAATAAAGTATGTTATGCAATGCAACATTACATGCTGCAGAGGTCAGAGTGAAAATGTAACAGTGCCAGTTCAATTATTTATATAACAAGAGCTGCTGCTTCCCTGAACATTCCAGTAGGATACGAAATCTGTGATCAGGGCTTCAGCAGCAATAACCCCCCTTCCCCCGCAGCAATTTAGTCTACTATCTTTGCCCATTTAGCATGTTTCTCTGAATCCTTTTCACCATTAAATAGCGCAGCACAACTTACACTCAATTTCAAATCCTCTGGGAATCATACAGAAGAAACTGTGTAGGCTTAAAGCTCTTTACATAATTGTTAAACTGCTGGACATTTAAACTATTTAAAAGAGATTACGGTTTGAGCTGGGTGGGGGTTGCTCTGATTTCTGTGCAGTAATATATAGAATGACTGAGGCTTTGCAGTCACATATAAGAGAAAAAAAGGCTTAAAAACCATGTAATCTCTCCAGCCGCTGCTACAGTCCATGTCGACATGTTACATAAAAGTCCTAAATATTTTAAAATGAAGAGCGAGCGAGAGAGAAAATCTGGTATGCAACTACGTGTTTCTAAAACGAGAGGAGAAACAGTAGACCCAGTTACAGCCAAACCCTGCTCCTGCTTGTCTGTGCGCTGCCCAGTGTAATGCAGGCCACTTCAGCTTTGTTTAAGACCTTCACAAGCTTTCATTCTCGTCTCCACCCAAACCAACTAAACAAGACCTCTAATCCCAGCTAAACACATACAGCCAAATCACTGCATCTGACATGTAGCCATACACGCACTAAAATGCACACTGGAGCCTGACAAACTGTTTTATAAACACCGCACAAAAATGGTGTCTCAGCAGAGGCTGTAATGTGATTGACTTTTTTCTGCCTAAACTCATAGCAGGGGGTCTGAGACTGATCCCTCTATCCATGACCTTTTCCACGAAAGAAGTAACCTAACGACCACTGTTAGGCTGAGAATGTCTCTTATCACCGAGAACAATGCATTTAGTGATGGTGTGCCTTTCCCTTCCCCCTCGAACATTGACATGAATGGATTTAAAACAATGGCAAAGCTACAGTAAAGGATTAGCACCTACAAACTACAAACACTGACCTTTTTCTTTAGTGGCAGAGCAGTTTGATGCCTCATTTGAAAGTGAGAGGAGGAAAAAAAGCTATCCAGATAATAGGAGCATTGCAAGTTTTCACCAGAACTCCACATGATGATGGGTAACTGTAACTAATAACTAAATAATAATTAAATGGGCAATAATTAAATGGCATAATTAATAGAATGGTCATGTTCCTAATGCATTGTCGCATCTCTACGATGCACAATGTCATGCTTTCGAAATGCGATTGCACAATTTCATGATGCATTGTTACACCTCTAGTAAAAAGGTTATAAAAAAATGCAGAATAAAAAACGGTAACACTTAGAGATGCAGGGATCGATCGGCTACGTATCAGTATCGGCCTATTTTTAATCAAAATATGCGATTGGTGATCGGTCGATATTTCTCCAATTTAGCCGATCCCGAGAGCCGAACGATGGCGTTAAACAAATGAGCCTAATTTCTGTATTTCCAGGTAGTGTTTCTTCAGGAAGAGGAGAACCCCCTCACTGCAACTCAAATTTGAACCGCTAGGTGGAAATACATACCCTTACATTTCCCACAGACTGACTAAAGCAGCGGCGTCGCGAGAAAAGCATGCGTTGATAGAAAGCATGTCGTCTGTCTGGCAGTGTTTTACCGTATGTGACGAAGACTCATCCAGGACGTTTTTAAAATGTGTAAAATCAGCGTGTCTCGTGGGGGAACCAAGGCAAAGACATTTAACACTACTAACCTGATACGACACTGCACGCAGCTGAATACAGTGAGTATCAGCAAACAGCAGAGCCAGCACGCACAGCTAGCACAGAACAAACAACCCAGAACACCATGCAGATCTGACCGGTACGAACAGAACAGCAGCAACAATTCAAGATCTACATTTAATAATTGCAGATTGGTGTTTAAAATAACCAGAGTCTGCGTTTAATGACCAGTTTTTACTGCATTTATTTAATTTGCTTTTTTGTTTTAAATTAAGGGTCTTATTTGAATGATTGCAGTATTGGGGATATTTGTTTGATTTACTTTGTTTATTTACTGTTAATTTTGTTTAAAATATTATGTTGTTTCACATGAGCTTGTTAAAAATGGTAATTAACCAGTTTCGACCATGTTTCTTGACTTGCTTGTGCTAATAATACGTAGCCCTGCCGTGGAAAATAGCCCCGCCCTCTATCGGTATCAGCTATCGGACAATCACACTGAAAGGTGATCAGCGATCTGAATCGGCCTCAAAAACACTGATCTGTCCATCTTTAGTAACAAATTAAAGTGGGGTTCTCACTGCTAGATGACACTTACAAAAGCCTCTGAATACCAGTGACTCTGGTTTGTTTCATGATGATTTTGGAGTGACTTTGTAGCTCACATTGTCACAGAGACATAATACTTACCAAGTCAAAAGCGACGACCTATTTGTGGACCTTAATGAAAGTTTCATTTTCAGAAACTCCAGCAGCCCTGCTGTGTCTGATCCACTTGTACCAGCACAACACATACTAACACACCGCTGCAACATCAATGTCACCCACATAATACCTACTCTGTTATGGTCATGCAATGGCCTTGAAGAACAGGGTATTGACTTGGAAAAAAAAAAAAACACTAGACGGGACGCAGCCCCTCGGAGTGCACAACTGGTTCACCCTAACAACTTTTCTCTGTACCATGGTGGGCACCGGAGAACAAAATAAATCAAGAAAAAAACCAGACACAGGGCCTTTTTAATAACACTCATGAACTATAGTAAGAGAGTGAAAAAGCAAATTGGATCGGGCTTTGATCCTAAGCCAAAAGTAACAGTGTGGGCTGGTGAGGGAGGGGGTGCAGAAAAAGGCAGCCACTTGCACATTCCACGTTGCCGCACTTCCTGAGTGGAGAGCAGCTGGACTCGCGCTCCATTAGAGCTGGAGTTAGTCAGTGGTGCAGGTAGTGCAATAACTGTGCTATGTAACTATAAACAGTGCTAGGAGCCACACTGAGCACTGGCCAACAAAGGCTCTGGCATTTAGTCACCTCTAAAAGCTGTCTGAGTTTCATGTAGGAAGGTCAACTCAGACATGCACAGAGCTGTAAGTATGTGTGAAGTCCTGGCATCATTCAAACCAACCTGGCAAAGCCCAAATGCCTTAATGGTGTTTTGGCGTAGCAGTCAGGAATCAGGAATCTGTTCAATTTAGTGCAATTCATGCTGCTCACTGTACATGGTATTATTTTAAACAGGCTGGTTTTGATTTTGTCCTGCTGAGACCACCATGAAGTCCTTGCACAGCTTATTCAGGTTTCTGATTCTGATTCTTACCTCAACACTCTCTAATGAGGTGGAGCGTCTGAGCTTCGCCCTCCTCACACCTGTAGCAAGGTTCTCTTCCTGCTCCGCCCCAAACGCAAGTGAGTCTTCCAAGTCTGCCGTCAACGCCGAGGACGTCTTATCAGGCTGTGACCTGCGCCCATAGCGTTTGGTCCCCTTCACAAACTTTGGCTTCACCTCCTCTGGGACTGCTGTGGGCAGAGGAAAACACCAGTGACAATTAGGAGCGAGCAAAGACGAAGTAAACACGCAAGAGAAAGTAAAAGAGAGCTGGCTTTTGCCAAAGAAACAGACGCAATCACACCTAAATAGAAGTTTTAGAAGTTTTTCAAGAGCTGTCATGGCTGTAAAACAGTATTTAAAAACAAAATGAAACTCTAGGGACAGCATCTCAAAATCCCATGATCACTGGTTTACCATCTGTTTTCTATTACAGGCCTCTACATCAAATGTTCAGACAACTTCAAGTACTGAAATAAAAAGCTTGAGATATGGGACACATAACATTTATGTAATACTCAGTTTACTTCTAAATGGGTGCATTGCAAAAACAATATCTTGCCAAGTAAAGTTATATTATTACTATATGAGTATTTATATTATATATATTCTAAGCCAAATGATCTCATTCTCCTGGCAGATAATTTTCTTTTTTTAAAACAAGTAAACAAGTAAAACTATTAGCCAATGTAGTGCTATAATCTGCATCATGAAAAATTATTAAAACAAGTAAAATGTCTAGAAATGAGAAAACAAATGTGAATTACAAGATAATTTTACTTGCTAAGATATCAATTTTGCAGACCACCTAGCCCCATGGCTGCAGCACTACTCCCAGCATTTACTTTTCCCCTCTGAATATAAAGCACACCTCTCCTAAGAGAAGTCTTTACTGCACACACTGCCTCTGACTGCTCCTTCCAAATAAGCAATTACAGTAAATGATTCCATAAAATACAGAAGTGACAGAAACATGTCTGTTTCCAATAATGCATGACTAACCAGCCGGACTGCACAATGTATACTTTATTATCAGGGTATCTGCTTTTGCAATACTGGCATCGCAAAATTATGCAATATGCAAATATTTAGTATAAACAATCACTGAATGTTTCATTACATGTTGTTAGCATCGTGAACTATCACAGATGTTTCTGCTGAAATTTAAATTAGTTGAAGCATTCGCACAATCTGCTAAACATAAATCTTTCTCAGTGTTTATCCACTTCCCACTGACTATATGGTTTTAGCATGCTGCAAGTCAGACTGCAATTGCAGTGTGTAGCAGTATAATCGCAGTGGTCAGCAGTGTCAAATGACCTACATTAGTCAGTGAGAGATGAATTTGCAAGAAATCATAATTATACGCAGATTCTCCACAGGACAAAGACACACTGACTAGAGGCAGACCAAATGTTTATCAGTCACATAACAAGCTGACAAAAGCATGCAGTGCAGCTATTCAGCGAGCCAGGCCAGTGTAGTATTGGCTCTCAGTTATAAGGTGACTGACCTGGGTCTTGCTAAGAAGACCTTCTCAAGCCTGCCGATTAACTTTTAGCACAAAGCATTCTGTTGCAACTACAGCTCTCAGATAAACAATGAACAAGCGGTGAACACGTGACTTTTGTTTATTGCAAACTACAGATAAGCATGTGTTTACGTCAGGAAAGGAGTTTCAAAATTGCTATAACAGTTGCTAGAGGACATGAGCGCTAGGCTGTACTGCACACAACTTGCTGCTGTAATATTCTTTTGTGTACCTGGTTCAAGGTAGCTGCTGTCTTCCTCAGAGGTAGAAAAGTCCAACGATCTGGACAACACAGCCACGAATCCCTCCTTAAACTCCTCAAAATTGACCTACAAGGATGGTGATAACAATCATAAAGCAGAACACATGCTGCATTTCCATAAACCATAACTAATGGATGCTGGCCTTTACGCGTTTATCACAATCTTACCCTTGCATAATGCTGTGGTCCTAGAAGAGTGTCCAACAGGAGTGGAAGGTGGGCATCCAAACTCAGTTTATGGCACAGAGCAGTCAGCTCCTCTTTGTCCAGATAACCGGTTCCTGTGGTGTCACAGCTATCAAATTCCTCTTTTAGCTGAGCTACATAGCGGTTCTGCTCCTCTTCATCCATCCCACCACATACTGCAGCAGCAGCTGAATCTGTGGAGTATAAAGGGTCTACTTAATTCATCTTACTGTAGGACTGTAGGCCCGTTTCCTACATTTACATTTGTGTGGTTTTCATAACAATAGAGTCAACTCTTTTCTTTTGTAACTATTTTAACCTAGAGGCACACAGACACATTGTTTTATTACCCTTTAAAGCTGTTACATGTAAATAACCTCTCTTCAGAAGGGTTGCCCTGTATCGTGCTCTCTCTCTCTCTCTCTCTCTCTCTCTCTCTCTCTCTCTATATATATATATATATATATATATATATATATATATAGAGAGAGAGAGAGAGAGAGAGAGAGAGAGAGAGAGAGATACTACAAAAAGTATTTCTATTACAGGTGTAGAAAAAAAACACTGAACATTTAACATATTTCATACCAAAAGCGAATGAGAATACGAACTTCTTAAACAGTAAGACCGAGAGAGAGAGAGAAAGAGAGAGAGAGAGAGAGAGAGAGAGAGAGAGAGAGAGAAAGAGAGAGAGAGAGAAAGAGAGAGAGGGAGAGAGACAGAGAGAAAGCGAGCGACCATACGTGGTTTGTACCTGAGTATATGGTGGTTTAGTAGTTTAGTAAAGTGAAGTTCAGAGCTGGTTTGTTAGTTAATCTAGATTTGTATTATGTCCAGCTTCCACGGCGGAGTGACCGTTAGGTTAACTAGGTGAGGTATCACCGCTGCAGGCTAAACGCTTCACCATGGGAACGGAGAAAGACTACGGCGAAACAAAAGGCTCAACAGCACGAAGGAGAAACTTTCGTCCTTTAACTGTAATCGCCCGTAATCACACTCTCCAAAGAGCAGCAGCAGCAGCAGAAAATATCTGCTGCACAAAATATGCACACGTAATGACAATGGTGAAATCTGAGTCCAGCTTACCGTTTAACTGCACACCGCCGCCACTCACTCCGGATAAAAGTCCCTTCGATCTTAGCCTAGTCGTCCAGGACTCGCTGTGTACGAGCAACAACTGGAGTGGTAAAGTTTCCACGAACCACCCGAACCCATTACTCCCACCGAACTAAGCAGAAGAGGTGGACAGTAACGGGACGGACACTCAGCAGAAGCTGGTACGGGGAGGTACTTAACTGTTACCGCTCATTCAGTGATGCTCAGCCTGGGACAACGCGGGCAGCAGACTTGCTATTTTGCAGCCCCTGCTGGTCAGGCGGTTAGTGACTTGTAGGGATGGGCGATACCACCATTTCTCTTCTCGATCCGGTATGTGGTATGTAGACTTTGGGTGAGCATTTGAAATATTTGATTGCACAGTAATAGCAATGTTGTTTTTCTTAAATTGGGAATGTTACAATAGAATTCTCAAAATGACCTATAAATGGCAGAGATGGGCTATTTCAAGTCAGGAGCGAACACGGCAGGATTGCGGCGTGTCTGGATTTTGTGGAAGACCCCGAAGCTGAGGCTGAAACTCTTTTCTTGGTGTTGGGCTCATTTGTGGAGATAGTGTGCAGTGGTGTTAAGGATGGCTGAAGATTTACCCAGATAGCTATAAAAAGCTAATCAAGTTAGTATTCTATACAATTATTGTTTACCTAGTCAACAAACCGACTCTAGTGAAAAAAACTTAACTGTGAAACTTTACAAAACTACTAATATAGCTTGTGAGAACCAGAGAAAAGAGTGAGCAATAATCAGATAACAGTGTAAACAATTTTACTTGGATTGCTGGGAGTAGCTACAAACAGGTCTAGCAGTTCACAATGTCTGTACCATATGTATGAAAGAATTTTATAGTTTGGCAATTTGTAAATGAGGAATACTTACTAAGCACATGCACATCTTTAAAATAGCCAGTAGAAAAGCAGTGCAGTTATTGCTGACCACTGCCAAAATTACAGACACTTATGAATAAATAAAAATGTATAATAAATAATAAGCAATGAATAATAATGTAATAAAATAATTATTATTACCCTAGCTCCCCTGTAGACACCACCCTCTTCTTGGTCATGTTAAAAACATGATTTTTTTTAGATTTCTACAGCATGTAGTAGACTTACCGCCATGGTCAGTAACATTGGCATCTGGCAGTTTTTTTAGAAATTATAATTATTTTATTGATTTAATTAGAGGAAGGTTGTATCCATCTTTGCATCTGTTGTACCAAGTAGCAAGCTTGTGATTGGTTGTTTTGAGTGTCAGTCATATTTTCTATTTCTGCAGTAGTAGGCGGTTCTTGGCCATGTTAAGTAGCAAAAGGTAACAGACTCTGCCTAGAGACACTGGCAATGCAAGACTAATCTTTGCATTATGTGGCTGATTGTACCAAACTAAGCATGGAGATACAAAAGAAGAGGAATAAATTGTCTGAGGATCTTAGTAGCAAAATTGTGGAAAGCATGGATACTACCAAGGCTACAAGACAATATCCAGACTGCAAAACCTACCTTAGCTACCCAAAATCCTTTAAAATTATTTATTTTTTTAAATAAATCATATTATTTTAGAGCAATACATGAGCTATTTAGAAAAATATAAGAAAATATAAAATGTAATTTTAGGAATACTGTCATAGTATGAAAAATAGACCATCACAGGCATAGGTTTGCTAATGCTATCGTTAGCGGTTCCCCCTTACACTACTTGTTTACGTTGGAGTCTATTGGCTAAAAACAGATTACAACACTGCTATCTCTTGGTTGGGGTTTTAAACACAACACAAACTAAACCCCTGTCTGCCATCAATCTTTACACAAGATACAGATTCTGTGAGAATCAACACAGTTTCACACAATATAATACTGCGATTCTGAAATGTATTAATATTTTACTAATATGCCCTCTACTGTCTCTGGTTCTGGACACGCTTTATGCAAATGAGCTTAGCAGTGACTAATGAAATAGCTGACGTGGTGAGTGTTACACCCCTGGTCAAGCTATACACTGAGATTCTATACTCAATACACACACCAAGTGTGAGATATAATGGGTTGAAGTCTATACAAGCATTCCACAAGTGTGATATGACTGTGATAGTTGATTTTTGTAAGTTATGAACAAGTACAAAATTATATTAGACTGATTTGGAGTGCAGTTTTTTTAAAACTTGGGCTTCTACACTTGCATTTCTTTTAGCAAGAGAAGGAAAACAGTTCAGCCCCCCTTAATAAAAATGCAGCATTGACTGGAACACTTCATAGTGTATGTATAAAAACAATAATATAAATAATAATAAGTAAAACATAGAATAAAAAGTATTAGTCCATTCTTTTCTAAACATTTTTATCAGTTCAGTGTCACCTAAAATCTGGGGCTGCTGTTTAGTGTAGTGAAATCCATATGAACTCCATAAAACTTCAAGACAATAATCAGATTACAGGCCCAGGGTGATTAAAGTTACCATCAGGATTACATTCGGAAGTAAACTGATCATCTTTCACTGATAAGCGTTATTTTAATGACAAATATATCTCACAAACCATTCTGATTTATAAAACATTGACACTTGTGGCGTGAGTTATTTTTTTTCTTTGTACTTTATTTTATTATTATTATTATTATTATTATTATTATTATTATTATTATTATTATTCCTTTGTCAATAATTAAAGACAGAAATCCAAAAGTAGAGAAAAGGTTCACAGCGTATGTTATCATCTCCCACCGAGCTGCTTCACTGAGGGTGGTGGTGCTGTGGGTGAGTATGTCACCATGACTTAGCTGAATATGTGACTCTTAACCTCCAGTGTTGCTTCACTTGCGTGTCTGTTTACACCATATGCGAGAACCATTAACGCCATTGAGCTCAATTTTAACATGCTAGATTTATAATTCATACTACTTTCTGTTGTCGTGAGTATGCGTGCAGCGATGTAGCGCTTTATTTAAGCCCACCCTGTGTAATGAGGTATTTCCGGGGTGGGAGATACTCCAGGATACACATTCCCGTCATCAGTCTTCCTCCTGGAGTCTTACAGTACGTTTGGTGGACGTTTACACAGCAATGACAACAAAACTGAGAAGCCTTTTATAGTTTATATTTGGACTAGGAACCGATATGTGAGTGAGAGGTACAGCTCCAGTCCAAAGTCTGTACTGACACAGTCAGCTCTGCGTGGTAAACGTAACATGGCTGAACACAAGCAGGTAGCTATAATGTAGGCTATAAGAAGGATCGCAGAGAACTGAAGGGCAGTATCCCCAAAAGCGCTATACTCCCTATGTAGTGCACTACTTAACGTATAGCGTCTATAAACAAATAGTGCACCTA
The DNA here is from genome assembly GCA_021613375.1 of Megaleporinus macrocephalus. Lineage (NCBI taxonomy): Eukaryota > Metazoa > Chordata > Actinopteri > Characiformes > Anostomidae > Megaleporinus > Megaleporinus macrocephalus. The sequence continues at coordinate 19,608,879 of CM038706.1, forward strand.
ACATTAAACTGAGAATTCAGTAGACTATGGCTGTAGACTATGGACGTTATGAAACGTAACATGGCTGAAATAGCCAGTTAGTTCAAATGTAGGCTATAAGAAGGATCGAAGAGAATTGAAGGGCAGAATACCAAAAAGCGCTACACCCCCTAAGTAGTGCACTACTTAACGTAGAGCGTATACACTCAAATAATGCACCTAACGTTAAACTAGGAGTCTAGCACACTATGGCTGGATTTTAAATGTATTTTTATTTGGGTGCAGAAGTCGTTTTTCTGTGGCAGGTTGGTGCGGTATAGCGAGTGGAATACCACGAAAACTCAATCCAGGGCTCTCTTCCGTATCATAAAGCCACGCCTATAGGGTTCATATAGCGCACGCCTGCGTTATGCAAAGCTGAGAAACTGCAAGTCAGAGTTAAGTAGCACATTTATAGGTCTGCTTTGAGGCTTTTCCAAGCGCTCGGTGGATTTTTCTTTGGTCCAGACTACATATCGAGGTCGCATAGGTAAGCATTTTCACTCCAGTCTACCAGCACTCACTGAGAAATACTCTCTGTTTGTTGTTTTGGCACTGCATTTTAACGTCAGAATGTAACTGCTGCACCATTTGAGGTGGAACGGGGAATTCGAATAAAAAGCGAATTTCAGAAAGGAAGGAGTTGAGCTTTTCCAGCAAACTGATGTGCAGTATGAGTTTTACGGCCACCCAGCGACGTGTGCACAGCGACGTGACTTGATTTCCTAAACAAAGCTCTCACTGTGGCATTCAAATAGAAGAGGGCTTTAGCCTTTAGCTTCGTTTAACTGTCTGCAGTCTCTAAAATCACACTATATAAAGACAGAGGTGGACGTCTTTCACCTGTCGAACCTTCAGTAGGCTGGTGTGTAAGCAAACTGCTGGTGTCTTACCACCAGTACTGTGTGTACAGTTACAGGAGCTCACTGCATTGAGATAACTCACATCTACCTGTTATTGGAAACCTTTAGTAGATTGCCTTGTAGAGGTGGACAATATGGCAAATATATGATTTTGTGATGCTTTCACAGTATTAATTTTCTGATCAGTTGGAACAGAGAAAAAATGCTGTAATATCTGTACATACTGTGATGCACTAAATGTTTAATAGGACTAGTTTTGCTCTCTTTGCAGTGAAACCTGCAGTTAGTCAGTACTGATGATGTCCACAGTATGTTCAGAAAAGCACACTGTACTGAGACATAATTTGTCATAATAATGATGTGTATAGTCACATTGCCCAGCCCCACCTCCTTGTATGAAAACTGCTTGTGTATCTTGCTGTCAGTGGGGTTACTTTGCTCTTATTTATGAGTAGAACCCATACACAAAAATCTTGATTATGGTCTTTTATGAAAGAGGGAAGATTAAAAATAATAAATACCCTTTATTGCCATGTAGGTACACACTATGGGAGGCAAGTTGTCCATTGATGACAGTGTACATGTGGTGATTGTCGGCGGTGGGTTTGGTGGAATTGCAGCTGCCCAGCATCTTAAACATCATGGGGTGCCCTTTATGCTGATTGACCTCTTAGATGCCTTTCATCACAATGTTGCTGCGCTGCGTGCTTCAGTTCAAAGTGGTATGCCAACCCTAGCAATTTTTCTTTATATACTAAAGGCAAAAATAACTGGACATATCAACCATTTCTGATGTTGGTGCTTAACAGTCTATTATGTATATAGATATATATGTTTATTTTTACAGGTTTTGCTCGACAGACTTTTATCCCATACAAAGAAACCTTTGGACTGAGTTTCCTGCAGGGACGTGTCATACGTATAGACACCACAGAGCAGTTTGTTGTGCTTGACAACGGAAAGGTAATGAGTGACCTTTTATGAAGGGGTTACTGCACCGTGCACATCAATGAAACATTTGTCTGTGGATATCAGAACAAAAGAGGTTCTTATTTTTTATAGGAAGTTCGTTATTCCCACCTCATCCTGTGTACTGGGACAGATGGACCCTTTCCTGGAAAGTACAATGCTGTGGATTCATACCAGAAGGCCATAGAGAAGTATGATGACATTGTGAAAGAGGTGGGTCTGCCTGTTCTCATACTCATTAGGACCCTGCAGTTTCTAGCATGTGTTTTATAATCTTTTCAGCTGGCTTTGTATAAACAGGAGGGTGGCCGCTGGATTATTTACATTACTGTATACGGTTCTTTCTCAGATCCAGGCAGCAGACTCCATTCTTGTAATTGGTGGTGGAGCCACTGGAACGGAAATGGCTGCTGAGATTAGGACAGAATATCCGACTAAGAAGGTAGTGGTCCTTAATGTCACAGCAAAACCTAAACCTAATACATCTGTAGATTTGAATGTAATGTATGGTTTCTATTACAAACCAAGTTATCATTGATAGTTAATAAAACTCAAACTTAAAATTTGACAACGTATTTGCCCTGTCCCAATTTCTTCTATTTTTGCATATTTCAGTTTCAGATCAACCAGCTAATTTAATATAAGACAAAGACAAAATGAGTAAACACAAAATGCAGCTTTCCAAGGATCAGTTTTAGTTTATTGAAACTAAAGATAAATTCAGAACCTTTACCACCTGTATGATAATAACAGGTTGTGCCACCCTCGGCAGTGACAACTGCAATCAAATGTTGGATTGTTAAAATAAAAAAAAAAGTAGTACAAAAAGACTTTGCATTGTAGGTATACACTATGAACAGGTCTGGCAGTAATCGTGCCTGGGCGTGGCTTGTGAAACTGAACTCAATAGTCAATTGAATTCGGTTGACGTGTTAATTTAATAGCAAAGGGGACAATTACTTTATCACATAGGAGCAGGTAGGGCTTACCAGCATTTTCTGCTTAATAAAGGCAACTCCTCAATTCCGTTTACTTAGGTTATTTTTGTCTACTATTAAAAGTAGCTTGATGAGGTCGTCTGAAACATGACAGTGTAACAAATGTGTAAAAGTAGAAGAAATGGGGAAGTGGGCAAATACTTTTTCACAACGTTGCACTTTGACCTGTATTTAAAATAGGAAGACAACACATGAATTGTTTTATCAGCATCATTGTTTTTTGTAAACATGCTCTAATATTGAAATTGATGCTAAATGTTCCAAAAAAGGTAGCACAGGAGCAAGTTAAGACCAGAGGCTTTCAGAAAACATCTTAAACAGTTGATGAAACAGTTCCTCAGTCAGCAATTTCAAGACTTTCAGGTATTTCATTCTCTGCTGTGAAGAATTTTATCAACAGATTCAGAGAACCTGGAGAAATCTCTGTGAGTAAAACTGCTGTTCATAAATGCTGTTCATCGCTGCCTCCATAAAAACAAGTCGAGACTGTGATATGCACAATGGAACTCGTATTTGAACAGTGTCCAAATACATCTAATTTAGACTGATGCACAGTGGAAAATGTATTGTGGTCTGATGAGTCACCCTTTTAAAATATGTGTAAGTAATGGACATTGTGTTCTTCGGGTAAAAGAAGGAAAGAAGCATCAAAAGATATCAACCAGCGAAAAGTTTATTAATGGTAACCTGCTTATCTGTGAAATCACCGTTAACGATAAACTTAGTAGATACTAGATTTTAGAGGCCATGTTTTTCCGGGACATTCATGCTTGCTTCAACAAAACAACACCAAACCACCAAGTGTTACTATGCTAAAATATATATGTATAACAGAACAAAGGTGTGCGTCTTAAAAACTGGAGCCCTGTCTTCAGTCCCTGAAGTGTTAAAAGGTGTTGTTAAGGAAAGGTGACTCAACACAGTGGAAAACTTTGTTTTGCAGACATCAAATTTGAAATGAGTGCATATTTACCAAAAACAATGATGTTCGTATTACCAGTGATATTCGTAAAAAGTATTGTTTTTGTATGGTTTTCAATTTAAAGAGGTCAAATAGACACATACTGTCTCTGAAGTGGGAGATATGACTGTCCAATGTATTTGTTGTTTTTTTGAATCTCGCAAAAACTACAAAAACACAGATTGGGTGATGAAAATAAAGCTGTAAAAAAAAAGGGTAGTGAATAAAAATAAATGAAAACATTTATTCATTCATTCTGTTACAGGTTGTTCTCATTCATTCCCGTGAAGCCCTAGCGGACCCAGAGCTGCTCTCCTGTGTGAGAGAGCAGGCCAAACAGGTGCTACTAGAAAAGGGAGTGGACCTGTTACTGGGTAACTTGTGATTGTTATGATTGGTTTACACAAAGAGTTCAAATGATTTCACTTTAACTTTAAAATGTCCTTTCCTTTTCATTCTTCTCAGTTTTTTTTACAAATGAGTTGAAAATCAGGGTTTAACAATAGAATGAAAATTAACCAGAATCACAGACGTTAAAACAGATTGTATTAAATACGACCTATGAGAAGTAATTCTTTGCCATTTTTACTTTTGTAATTGAAATTTTGTTGGCACGAATTGCTTAATACATCAATAGAGTATTATATATTTACTGTGATGATTAATATTCAAGGCATTCATGTTTATTTTCCCAAAATTTATGCTGCAATGTTTTTAAAATGTATTTTACAATTGTGTTTGTTGCGTTTTTAAAACGTTTGCCTTTTTACCTGTTTGTCTATTAATAGGACAGAAGGTGTCAAATATGAACGAGCTGGAGTTCAATGTTACTCGGAAGGACACGGTGGTCAAGACTGATAAGGGCGAGCAGTTGACTGTTGATCTTGTCATTTGCTGTGCAGGGAACAAAATCAACTCTGAGGCATATAATTCCAGTCTAGGTCAGTTGTGTTTTCTCAGTTGGATGTTTCAAAATATGTTTTCTTTATTGCAAATATAATATATTATATAATATATTGCAATTACGTCAGCTGTTAAGTTTTGGTTTGCAGAGGTGAGGTGGCTTCTTTCACTGACAGATAAACTATGTTTTGCTGTAGGAATGACTGGCATGTGTGGGTCAGAAGGTTTTAAGACTGATAGCATCAAAGTAATGCAGACAAATCTGCAACTCATTTTCCCCTGCAGTTACAAAAATAGTTGCATATACTAATAGAACTGCCTGTAATTCAAGACTTTAGGTCAGGGGTCACTAATAGGCGGGCCGCGGTCCAGATCCGGACCCAGACGTTGTCCAATGCAGTCTTTTTTTCAAGCAGCGGAGCTTTTCTTGTCTCTACGGAATGCGAGCTTTACGGCACAGTGAACGCAGAGACCAATCACATGCGCTGTAAGATCACCGAAGGGGATTCCTTAGCCAATCAGATCTGTGCAGATTGGGGAGTGCGGTGCGCACACAGGCGAGATACGAAGCGAGAAGCAGCAGCTAGAGACTAAAGCGAGTCAGAAAGAATAACGTACACTAAAAACAAAAAAGTCAACAGTGAAAACTGACTTTATCCAGGAACGGTTATGTAATGGACTCGCTTGTCTAGTTTTGGAGAATACTGTAAAACCAACATGTCCATTTGTGGAGCTGAGTTAACAAGAAGATGCACGTTTTATTTACTTTCTCTGTAAATAAACACTTTAAGATGCACTTTTTTCAAAAGCATTCTGTTTTTTTTAATGTAGTCCTTGTTTTTACTTGAAGTAAGGACAAAAAATGTATTTGAGTTCAGCATTTAAACAGTAAATATACTGAAATATACTGAACGGTATTTTGTCTTTCAGTAGCCGTTGTCTTTCAGTAGCTGATGGTATAAGATGCTGATACTAGGTAACTTGAATATACAGGATATGGCAACATAACACAAGTTAAAAATGATGACGGTCCGGACCCTAGCCTGAACCTTACTGAATTCCAATTAAATACCCCTGCTTTAGGTGAAGAGTATTATTATCAAGTTTTTTACTACAGGCTATTTGTGTTGTCTCTTAAGAACAAAATATGACTGTCTAAGCCCTGCAACTGAATCCTGTTGAGGCATTTATAACATTAAAGTTTAATAAAAGTTCTTTGGGTAGACAGAATTGTAATGCTTTCATATAGAAGGTTTGTAGAAGCAGGTAACATCTGTGTAGGAAATGATACTGTGTCAGATTTTTAATGACCAGATTTCAGAAAATGTGTACTTACACACTACCAATCAAAAGTTTGGTTTTCTTTACCTGTATTGTATGTGCTATGTTCTGTATTTTAGAATAAGACGGAGAAATACAACTATGAAATAACACATAAGGAATGACACATTGACCAATAATGTCCACCAAGTGATTTATTTTTTTCAATAGTACTCAGGAAAACATGTAAAGAGACCTTGTCACATTGTCAAAATACATATAGAGTAATCTTTTACTGGCAGTGTTTGTGGCAAATACTGTATCATTTAATACAAAAAAATATAAAGCAGTTTATGTTATGTTATTGTATCATCATCTAAATCCAAGTTTATAGGCTTATGTTCATTACCCTCTGTTTGTTTGCTACTCTGTGTCTGCTTATGCTCTAGATGGGTGCCTGGCGGAGAACGGGGCCCTCAAAGTGAATAAGCACTTGCAAGTCGAGGGCTTTACCAATATATACGCCGTTGGAGACTGTGCTAATATCAACGAACCCAAAATGGCCTATCATGCTGGTCTTCACGCAGGAGTAGCTGCCACCAATATTATTAACAGCCTGTCTGGAAAATCACTGACGTCATACAAGACAGGTAACAATAACACTATTGTAGTACATGTTCTTTTCCCAGGGTGCCTTTTTAGATGTGGGTCCCCAGTTCTGGAGATCTACCTTCCTGCATAAATTGGCTCCAAGTTGTAATCTTAACATCCCTGATCCAGGAAATCAGGGTCTTCGGTGGGAATTGGATCTGAACTCTAAGAAGGTGATAGATCTCCTGGACCGTGTTTGAAAAGCCCTATTGTAGATGTTTGAGGATGTCCCATTATCAATTTTAAATTGCATTTGTTCACTTTCATCCTGTGAACATTGTTTCAGTTATTATTTTATAGTAAATGTGTAATGTTTTAAAATATTTTTTTTCTTCTGTTCTCTTAAAGGAAATGTGACAATGCTGTTGGCCATGGGCAGAGATGATGGGGTGGGCCAGTTTAATGGCATTAAACTACCTCGCTTTCTAGTCACTAAAGGAAAAAGTCAGGGTTTGCTGTTGTGGAAGAGCTGGAGGGAAATGGAACAGAAGGCCCCCAACTAGAAGATAGCCACAGGTACTACTTAAAACTACAATTGGCAACTTTGTGGAAACCAGAAAGTATAAGCTAGGGTTTGAAGTAATCCAACTAAAAAAAAGGCCCACCACCCTACCTTCAGTCTTCAAAAAGCACATTAACGCACACGGCTTGACTAGACAGAGAGAGAGAGTTGGAGAGACCGTTTACAACACTATCTACGTACATCATGTCTCATCGCCTTCCACGCTTTCTGTGCCTTCAGTGTCCTCCATGGCTGGAAAGCGACAACGATGATTATTCTGGTTTTCCCACAGACTTTGTCCAACCTGTTTTTGTCAGACACATTTCCTGTTTCAGTTTTATAGCGGTGTTTCTGTTTGTGTGCGTGTGCGTAGTCACCTTGTATGCCAAATTAGTATGTATGCAACACACATGCAAGGTATTTAGGTGGACAGTCAGCGAAGCCATCTAGTAATTTTGTTTGGCCAGAGTGAAATGATTAGAGTTTTTACAGTCCGGTGGTCGATACAGAAAATAATTCTTTTTCTTTGTCATCAGAGAATTTGTGTTGTGTTGTGTTTGCTGGTTGTTATTTCAATAAATATAACAAAAAATATAACATATATATATATATATATATATATATATATATATATATATATATATATATATATATATATATATATATATTTGCAAGACAAATCACATACTTGTATGTGATAGATACATACTTGTATGTGATAGATACTTGATGGGTAGTGTGTATACACAGTACTGTATCAGTCAAACAGATGTATAAGTGCCAAGCAAAAGTCACACTTGCAGTGGTTTTCAGTAACTGAAAATAAGAAGAAACACAAAAAATAAAGAGAGCATGAAAGAAATCTGAATAGTGCTTTTTTTCTTAGGCTATTGACTCTTATATTACAACACACGGGTTAAAATATAATTTATTTCTCAAAGTAATGTAATTGAACATTGTTGTAGTTTATTAAATAAATATGTTTTACTAAAAATATCATGCCTGTCTCTCTTTGAGCCTGTCGGGGGACATTTTTTGAAGTTTTTGTAATTACCTATAGCATGCCGTTAAAGTGAATACATAATATTTGAATCACTTTGAATACATAATCTAATTATCCAGAGCACCTGAGATGAACCATCAAGAGAACAATCACTCAAATATAACCTCTAGGTGGAGACAAATGTACACAGACTAATGTTTATTCACCGTAACCTTACTAGAGTGAGCATAGATTTATGAACAGATGATTTTGCATTTGTAAATGTTGCATTCTGGTGATCTTTTTAAGCAGAGATTACTGGATGAATGTGAGATCATACATACTTGAACTATTACAGTATATATTTTCATGTCAATTTACCAAATCATGGTGCAGCTGCTATGTAAGCTGAACATTGTATCTGTATCAATATTAACCCACAGATGTTACTTTAAACTATATGTCAGTCTCATTTAACAACAGAACTACATGCTGTATGCCCTTGTTTTGTTATCATGTTAATAAGTGCTTGTTTTAAGATGTAGCCAAACATGGCATATCAACATGTGCAAAGTTTGCAAGTACTTGGTAAACAGAGTTGAAGACGCCCATATGATTTCTGTTGCTTTTTTGTTTGTTTTGTTTTTAATTGTTTTGCTTTTTTGCCAGAAAGGAAGAGCTGACTGTTTTTATCTAATATTGTAAAAAAAATTTCAGACATCTGATTAATTGTAACAGAGAAAAAAAGTACCAGAAGTGCAACGTTTAAAATTCTGCATGCGGTTGATCACTGTTGTACAGGTACTGATGGTTTCCCCAGCCCTAACTAAATTCTGTTAGGCAGTATTTATGCATATATGTGCTGTTAGGCAGTGTATATCAATGTGCTGCTACTTTATTATTATGTCACACATCACCTCATAAAGTTGATCACTTGTAAAAGTACACTCAAGTGTTTCTCTTTTCATTTGTCCACTACTATGTAGGTGTCTCTCACTGCACAATGTATCTTGTCAATCACTGGTCAGGGGGGGGGGTTCAGAGGGGAATGTAAGGAACTGTTGGTGTACGTTAGCAAAAAGTGGAAAGAAAATGTCTTAAAAAAGAATTAAGATTTAATTCTTGAGATTCTCAGGATTTACTGAAATAAATATAAAATCAATTATTACCTTTAGTAAAGCAGTGTTACCTTGCACTGGTCTTGGAGGTACACTGCCATGCACATTTTACTGTTTACTCTGCTTTAACACTACCACTGACCTCAGTGAGACGTTGTCAATGAGCTGATTGTTTGGATAAGGTGTATTGGGAGCATGCAAAATTAAAATATGCAGTGCAGTGTGCCTCCAGGAGTTCTGTTGTGAAGTACAGATTTAATATTTGAATAAGGTAACAAAGTGCAGTGCTGTGGAAAATGTTTTAGATGCCTAAGCACATTATTTAATTTTTTTGATATTGGCAATCAATACTTTTTTATTGTTAGGGTCACAATATAATGTATATATGAATAAATGCAAACAAACATAAATACAATAAAAAGAGGTTCTTATTGTCAAAACAGTAGTTAACCTCTTATGAGCTTGTCTGAAGAACACATTAATGCTGCCAGCAACCACAAAGCTTTGTGGAGTTCCATCAACAGCACATTTGCTCTACCAAAGTGTAGCCAAAAGAGTTTATTGGTAAGTGAAATTATTACATGGCTGTTGAAAGTTGAGCACATTTTAAAAACTGAATATTACCTGTTTTATCAATTAATGCCTTTTAATTTACTTAAAAATCTTAAATCTTTTGCCCAGTAGTGAATAATTGCTCACATATTTTCCACCCCTTCTTATGACCAGAGGACCACTGTTCACCAGATATTTGGGTGGAGAACATTCTGGCAACACATGATACTCAAGATTTGAGAGGAGTTGTCAAACTGGAAAATCCAAATGTACAAAAATGCTTCAGTATTTGTCAGTACATGTGCCATTAATTTTTATATGTATTTGGTATAATTTAAAATTTATTTAGTATTTGGTTTTTACACTGAAACGTGTTACTGCACGACTGCCCCAAACACTACAAAAAGATATCCAAGTGATCACTTTTCTTCATTCTTAGCTGACAAATAGCTGATAGCAAAATCTAACCACAGATGGTCCACTTCTGCTGAAAGATTAACCCTGGTTGGTCCAGCTCCAGACTTTATTTACTTTGACACAGAGTTTGAATCAATAAGGTGGAAACAGTGGCCTCTTGTGGCAGAACCAAGCCAGGCCTCTCACAGACAATTCTCTGCTTTAATGCTGACAAAATACTTTACTGCCAGTCTTGAGAGTTAAACACAAACAATCTTTAAAAAATAAGAAATAATAGTAATAATAAGTAATAATAATAATGCATGTAACATAAGATGATGGTCCACGTAAAGCCAGCTGCTGGGTCATGCATCTCTGTATTGTGGAAGAGGAAGTATACTTCAAATGTGTCAGGACAAATATTTGTAGAAATAAAAAAATCTCCACCCACCATTCTGTTCTGAACAGTTTATCAGTTGTGTGACTGTACCTGGCACTAACTAGTTTGAATAGCATGTATTATGCTGCCAGGTGGTTAAAATATGTTTTGTATTTTTTATTACAAAAAATACAAAAAAAGACTGTTGTAGAACTGTTTTGGGGTGTGCATGTGTGTTAAAGCAATACAGTTCTATAATGGTAGTAGATCAAAACAGAGTTATTGTTTTAAAACTGGTTAGTTAGTGCCAGGTAAAGATAAAATACTAAGCAGTTTAAAATGTATGTCATTTGAAATGGAAAAAAAAACATTAAAATAAGATCTTTTCATGAGTTTCTTTGTCTCAATGTTATCCTCAGACCACCTCTGTTAGGTTCTGTTTGTGAACTTCACCTCAGCATTGTATACTACAATGCCAGAGCTAGGAAAACACACATCAGATCCCTGCACCCTCAGTGCTGAAGTACTACAATCTCCACACCAGTCTCTACACCAATGACGGTCCCCAATGAACCATCTGTAAATATCCTGAAGTTTGCAGATGACACCCCATAGCCAGTAATGATGAATCTGCCTACAGAAAGAAAACTTAGCGGCTGGTCATGAACAGTAACCTAACCATCACCACACCAAAACATCCAAAGACCTGAAGTAAGAGAGGAACACAGTCTCATTAGTCAACGGAGCACAGCAGAGAGTGTTTCATCCCAACACAGCTAAAAATCCATAATCTACTTCTGCACAGTGATCATTGCGTCCATCCTCATGTCATCCAAATCCGTCTGGTTTGATTCCTCCACCTCTCAAGAACGAGCCAAACTCCAGCGCATAATCAGGACAGCAGAGCAGATCATTGAATGTAATCTGCCAACACTTCAGGATCTGCCAACAACTCCAGAGTGATGGAGCGTGCCAGCAAAATTACACCTCACCTCTCTCATCCGGGACAACACTTTCTTCTGGTAGAAGATTTAGGGACCAGCACAACCAGACATGGAAACAGCTTTTCTCCACAGCTGTAGCTTAATCACCTCACAACTTAAAGTTTAAACTTAATCTAAGCAAACCTCCTTTCTGTATTATAGTAGTTTCTCTAAAACACAGCTGTACAGATGTTACATTTTTGCAAATGTTTAATATCATTCTGCAATATTGTCTTTATTATATGTATATATGTCTACAGAGACCTGCATATATATATAGACATCCATATACTTTCATATATTCATAAGTACTGACATTCACATCTCCTTAGCTCTCGTAATAGCTCTTTATTATTCTTATTCTCTAGTCAGTTCATTTGTTTACTGTATTTTAGTTTCCTTTATTTTTTACTAGTCTGTGTGCTTCTCAGTTCTGTTTAGTGTGCTGCATGTGTTTGTGTTACATTAAAAATGTTTATTTTTAGTAAACATGTAATGGCTTAAACTTAATTACAGCTAACATTTTCAAATGTAACTGGAATAAATTGTGGAAAAAAAGGAAAATTATTATGTTTTTGAACTAATATGAACCCAAATACTCAGAATACTTTAATGTTTATAATGTATTTTATGACTTAACATTTTCCACAAATTAATTATAAGTCAAGTGCATTACAGTGAAAAACTAAAATATACTCACCACTATTGTGAAATCAGTTGTATACAGATGGTACAGTGACAGAAAATGACCGGTGTTGTGGAGTGAGATGATGAAGCTGAATCACGTGACGAATGCCACAAAAAAAGAGATTCAGCATTGCCTCAGGGCCCTGCCTCGTAACTGAGGATTTATTGACTGTGTCCAAAACTAGAGGCAGCTGTCTCGGTGCCTTGCTGCCTGCACTGTCTCACAAATCAGTGCCCTGGAAGGCACCCTTCTCTATTGTTTCAGTGATCATGTTTTCTGCTGTTTTTTCCTTCCACACTGGCACTGACATAGAATATTATGGCATATGTAAGCTAAGGGTACATTTACACTGCCTTCTTAAAACAGCTGAACAGAGGAACCTTATCAGCAGCATTTTATACAAATTAGATTCTGACATGGCTGGATTCAGGGTCATGAAAGTAGACGGTATTATAGGCACCAGGATACTTGTTCCTGGATACTTGAGAGCAAAATCTGTTTGTCTGCGCTGGGATGCTAAAATTGGTATGTCATTGGATCTTGCAGCGTGATAAAGATCCAAACCATTCTTTTATTGCTGTACCAAATATGGCTCACTGAGTACATAATCAGCCATTTGCAAGCATGATGATCCCAGTGCCCTGGCTTTAACTCTACTCGAAAGCCAAAGATTACAGTCAAAAAACTGTAATCAAGGGCACTGAGGAGCTGAAAAAAGGAGAAATGTTTTATATGCTTCACATTCACAAGTCCTCATCTAATGTAGTAGAAGATACATTCCTGTATTTTGACGAAGGAAATGTAGCAGTATAAAAAATATCATCTTTTTCAGAGATTGTCTCTCAGTTGGGTAAGCACATGGTTGATGTGGTGTTGATTATATAAAAAGTGGCATTTTAAAGTTATTAACTGGACTGTCTTAAACATGTCAGGAAATAAGACTTCAAATAATAAGTTAACAGTTAAAAATAAGTGAATCAGTGTCTGAAATTCTATTAAATATTATGATTACTTTTTTGAGGTTAATGAACTAACCGTCACCCTCTACTGTACTGGAATGTAAAATTACAAGCACCAAATACTGGTACTGTAATATTTTTTACATTCCACTTTAAATTTCTTCTGTTCGAATTTAGTGGTGGGACAGACACCTCCCTATAGAAAGTACCCTAATGATAATTTTGCAGTTATTTAGCTTAATACTATCTCAGCTAATGCCTTGGGTTTATAAAGATCTTAATATAATCCTTATAAATATCTAAGGCCTGAGTTCTTGTTGTTTTACAATCATATTTCCAAAGAATTTGGGACGCAGTGCAAGATGTAAGTAAGAACACAATTTAATGATGTGTAAATAATTTAAACTTTATATTCAATTGAAAATAGTACCGAAACAACATATCAAAAGATGAAACTGAGGAGTTGTATTCCTTTTTGAATAATATATGCTCATTTTGCATTTGATGCCAGCAACACACTCCAAAAAAGTTGGGGCCAGTTCATGTGTACCATGTGTTGCATCACCTCTTCTTTAAACAACACTCTGTAAGCATTTAGAAGCTGACTAATTGCTGTAGTTTCGAAAGTGAAATGTGTGCCAGTCTTGCTTGATATAGGATTTCAGTTCAAAATCTTTTTGATTCCATTATGGTTTTATAAAAAGAATTCCACTTCACCTCAGACCCAGAGAAGATAGATAGATAGATAGATAGATAGATAGATAGATAGATAGATAGATAGATAGATAGATAGATAGATAGATAGATAGATAGATAGATAGATAGATAGATAGATAGATAGATAGCTTTATTACTCTTAGAGGGAAAGTCAAGTATTACAGCAGCACAGAAGTACAGTGAAAAGCAAGCTATAGTAAAATAACTATTAACAAAATATAAAAACTAATAATTAAGATAATATTAATAACTATTAAAATAACAAAATAAGATGCTCGCGTTACTGTTCGGTTTCTTCTTTGTGTGGCAGAGCATTTGTGGATGCAGTGACTAACTGTGTTCATAGACAATAGTTTTGGGAAGTGTTCCTGAGCCTATGCAGTAATGTCCACTACAGAACTATATCTGGTCTTGATGCAGTCCCACCTGAGTCCCAAAGACTATGGCCACCTAGTATTGGTTTTGAGCTTTGGTTTTGACTCTGCATACAGCGATTTCTCTGGATTCTCTGAATCATTTGATTGTATTATATACTGTAGATCAGGGGTATTTAATTAGAATTCAGTAAGGTCAGGTTCCGGACAGTCATAATTCCTAACGTGTGTTATGATATAGTGCCATATCCTATATATCTGAAGCCTAGTATCAACATTGTATACCATCATCAACTGAAAGACCAACACATCACACATACCATTTCAGTATATTTACTTAACTAAATTAATTATTTATATAATTTAAACTTCAAATAAAAGTTTTTTCTTCACTTTAAGTAAAAACAAGGGTTACATTTAAAAAACAATGTTTTTGCAAAAAAGTGCATCTTAAAGTGTTTATTTATAGAGAAAGTACATAAAACGTGTGTCTTCTTGTTAACTCAGCTTCACAAATTGACATGTTGGTTTTAGGATATTCTCCAAAACTAGACGAGCAAGTTTTTGCCTTTGACTTTTCAAAGCACGTAATTCTTTCTGACTCGCTTTAGTCTCCAGCTGCTGCTTCTTGCTTCGTACCTTGCCTGTGTGCGCACGCCGCACTCCCCAATCTGCACAGAGAAGTGCCTTCTGTGATCTTACAGCGCACATGATTGGTATACCGTAAAGACAACAAAAGCTGTGCCACTTAAAATAAACACTGTCTAAATTAAATTGTTCTCAATAGTTTATCGGTTTGGGTCAGCACTGGACAACGTCTGGGTCTGCACCTGGACCGCAGTCCGCCTATTAGTGACCTTTCCTGTAGATGACTGATTGTATTATATACTGTAGAAAACAGTTATTTTACAGAGTGGTGAACTCTCCATCTGAAAGACTCAGCCTCAGCCATTTTTATTTACATTTTGAAAGGTGTCCCAGGGTTGCATTTTTAATATGTTTTTTTTTTCTTTTTTCTCTGGCACCACGGTTAAAACTAAGTATGTGGAATGGTCTATAGACATATAGACACAGGCTAATAAAGGGAAAAACACCATAGTTTTTTAGTAAGGTGTTAGGTCATCACAAGTCATCAGAACAGCTTCAGTGCTCCCTGGCTTAGATTCTACAACTCTCTGGAACTGTTCTGGTGGTATGGAACACTGTTCTTCCCTCAGTTGGTGTTTTGATAAGTTGTGTTGGGATCTGGTAAGTTTAAGGAATATAGCATATGATTTTATCATTTTCATCCTCATCAAACCATTCAGTGACCCATTGAGGTTTCTGGCTGGGGGACACTGTCTTCCTGAAAGAGCGCATTTGCACCAGGAAAGAAACGTCCCTCACAGGTTAAAGTAAACAGTCTGTATCATTTGTGAATCCGAACCATGCCAGCCAAACTTCTACCACAGGATAAGAGATTGTGATGGTTATTAACATTATTAACCTAAAAGTGTTCACTGCAGGGGACCAACTGAACAAAAGGATTATTTGTAGACTGCAACTAATATTTTAGCTGTCTAGAACATTTGAACTACAAATGTCTTTCTTTCATTTCTTTCTAGTTTACATCATATTTAAATGTTATATTGTTATTCTTCTAAGAGGTTAATGTTGTCACTTTCTTCTTACCCAAACTAGTGGACAAGTCACACTGTCCCTCAGTATGGGGAATCTACATCCATTGCAATTCAATTTGCCATAATATGAATTATGTACAGTGTAATTAATGACCGAGTAGGAGTCATTAAGCAGTCTCTGTGCTGTTCTCATACACTCAATAGAAAGCCCAGTTCCTTTTACATCAGCATCAACTAGGCCAATATTTCCAACTATGAGAATAAATACCCTTTTGTGCTGGTTTAAAATTATTCTGTGGACTTTCAGAGTCCAGTTCATACTGAAAAACAGGCTTTGAGCAATTTACCAGCGGTTTTAGAGTCTCTCTCTCTCTTTCTCTCTCTCTCTGTTTTCCTCCCTCTCCCTCTCTTAGGATATGTCATACAAATAGACATTTCTAACTGTACATTGTGAGAGAAACTCTTTTTTACTTATAAAATACTAATATATTCAATTTTGTAACCAAGATGTAATATGTAAAATATATAGTATAAGAATAACACACTATTTGTAATCACACTATTTAGAATCACAAAACAACACATATTCGGTATCACTTATCATATCATATTAGAAGCATCATTTATTTTATAAGAACTTACATTCTGTGCATTTGGAAAAACAACCCCCAAAGGCACTGTTTTAGTATTTACAAAACAACAAAAAGTTATTAAACAACAAATGATTTACTTTAACTATATTAGATTGTTTTTTTCTTTTAGTAATTTCTCATCAGTGTTCATTTTGAGGTTTGTTCACTTCTTTCCAACATAATCCTTAATGCTTTACAGCTTCTATACTTCCATAGTAACTTCAACTTTGTTCATCATTCTGATGCATCTAACTTTCTGTTTCTCAGTGTTGAAATTTGGTAATGTTAGATCCACTACATAACAAATATGTAAGTATGTATACCAACTAAAAATAAATAAATAAAGAAAGAAAGATATAATAAAGCAGCAAAATTCAGTGGTGGACATAAACCTTTACATTGTACATAAACCTTTACATTGTGATGTCCTACTTTTAAACCCAGACTCCAGCACTGTCACTGGTATTTCAGTACCATGTCGAATGACTGCACCAGGCCCAAAAACTATATTTTATTGTTTATGATATACCTCAATAAATGCTTGTGTACTTTTGAAATTACCAAAGGAAAATTCCCACTTGATGGAATTATGTTGTTTGCGATTTCCAGTCTTGACAAACAACTTATTACTTTCCGCCTCTAATTCCCAAGACAAACCAAGTATTTCAGGCATGTTAACCTTGTCCTGAGAGTTCATGGAAACAGAGGCACATAACAGTGAACTGATTCATTCTTCTTTGTGCTTCTTTGGTTTGACTCCTTCAAAGCAGTCACGGGACACAGAGGTTACATTGTGTCATGGATGGGGGCAGCATGCATCACCCCATTCCTATCTGAGATGGAAATTAAATGTGGAAATTAAGTTTAAGAGGGTGATGCAACACAGCCCTAATTAAGGTCTTTTTCAGTAGTATCTGGACAATCTGGACATTGACCTGTGAGAGAGTTCAGGTAATTCAGACTAGCCAGCTTGCCAACTGCACTTCCTGCCAGTCTATGAAGCAACTCAATGTTGAAAACTACAGATATTGAATAAAAGGGGAATTCAAAACCTCTGCTAATGAAATAGTTATAGATGAAAACAAAGTCATTCAGAGTGGGTTAATGTGCAATACTCCATTACAACCGTTTGAAGCAGAAATGATGGGAACCAGACTGAATGTGAAGACTTTAATGCCTTTAAGCCCTCTATCACAGACAACTTTTACTTGAAATGAGTGTTTGTTTTACAATAGTTTTGAGATAGAAAATTGAAAATATTTGTTCAAACTCACAATTTTCTTAATTTGTTATGACTTCCTACAGATGGTTTATTTGTTTGTTTGTTTTTTCGTTGTTATTATGTTTCATTACAGCCTTTTACAGCCTTCATTAAATGCTCTCGCCGCTGTACTCCGAATACAGGTTGCATAGCTGAGGTTGTATAGGACAGTTTTACGAAAACTACTCGAAAACTACTACGATTTTTCTTATGGTAGACTCTTGAACACAGATGCTATTTACTGTCTGCACCATCAAGTCCTCAGAAATTATTTCCAGTCTCATTATTGTTATTTCATTATCTTTTCTGCTGAGATCCTCAGAAATTACTGTAGACCAATACTTGCCAACCCTGATCTCAGAGTACCCCCATCCCAGCACATTCCAGTGTTTTCCCTGCTCCATACACACCTTATCCATGCAGTTTATAAAAACCTTTCCTGAGTGTAAGTTGGAATTTTAGAGCAGGAAAACACAAAAATGTAGAATACAGGAGGTACTCCAGGATCAGGATTTAGAACTTGTGGATTAGACCATCTTGCATTTTCATTGTAAGGATGTTGTCATATTATGCCTAATAACTCAAGAATTTAAGAGGTTAAACTGTTTGTCCAGCAAATGTTGTGTTAACTAATGTTATATACATTTTATGTGTCAGACCTGCTAATTTATGTCTTCAGGCGTGTTTGATGACTTGATCAGGTGCATTGGCATTGGATGAAGCAAATAGGGTCCAGCAGGTTAGATGTGGATTGGGACTAAACTCCAGAGAAAAGCAGATCTCATGGGGGAGGGTTGTGGCCCAGACTGATCTAGACTAGACTGATCTTAGAAGTATACTCTAAAGATACACTTATAAACAAAAACAATCCAATCACAGTCTTAGACTGCATGCATTAAAAACAAGGATAGAAAAGGTGACAAGGCCCAATCTCTTGTTTTTCTCAATTCCCTAAACAGCTTTTAGCATGGAGTTGGTTCTTGGGCGAAGGCCAGGGGCTAATGCAGTATCATCTCGCCACTCCCTGTCTGTAATGCGGAGAGATGGAAAGGGACAGACTGACTCAGTTAAATCAAAAGAACAAATATTATAGGGCCTACAGATAACAATGCCTTCAAGCTGAGCTGTAATAAATGATCTATCCGTCTATCTATCAGAAATACTAACATCTGCGACAGTCTGCTGGAAAAATTGTATTCACTTAAACTATGCAGGGCTTTTGCCCAGATATGGTTCCCTTTATATGTAATACTTTATAAGTGAGTTAACTTGTTTGATGTTTGTTGTTACTCTGTCCTTCGCTAGAGTTAAAAAAGGTTGCTTGTTGTCGAGCAGTCTTCGTACCTGATAACATTAAGTGATTGCATCATAATTTTATTGCCCCATAACTAAACTTATCACTAAGGCCAACGGCTGTGACTGTAGCGAGGACAGTCTGTGCACGTTTTGATTAGGATCCTTCTTTTCCCAAAATAACAATTGTTAACAATTTATTATCATTGATAATTGATAAAGATCTAACAGTAACAAACAGTGCCACTCCAAAAAATCTAGCCAAAATCTTTTATTTTTAAAGTTTAAATGTGTAGCGTCCGTTCCCCAGACAGAAATCACACCTAGTTAGGACTATATTTGCCTTTCATTGAGAATTCTCTGTTCAAGATCCAGTGTAGCTCAAGCCTAGGCTTAATTCTTGCCTAGAAAGCCGTTAATGTTTTTGTATGTAATATCTTTATGTAATAATAATTTGTGTAATATCTTTAACGTATGCACTATGATCTGTGCGTTCTTTTGCTCAGAAGCGAACCAAAATGGTGGCTCTGGCGTCTGTGTGTTTGTGTGTCCTCAGCAGTGATCTGGACTGAGGCTGACGTCACAGTCTGCTTGTCTATGAGATCACTTTTATTCTTGGGCCAGAGTCCTAAATCATTTAGCTCTTTGCAGTCATCTCAGGCCATTCTCAAATGAAGTGAGCGAGAGACAGAGTGGCTGAGAGAGAGAGACGACTGTGGAAAACCATATGACGCTCCTTTTGCGATGCATTTAAGACAAACTGACGGTCACAAGATGCCACAATATGTTTGCAGTGCTGTGTAGCTCACCTATTCAGCCTGTTCTACAGGTCATCACGTCCTAAAAACTTGTTAACTTTCCCCACACTCCTCTCGTTCCATCCTTGTCACCTGATAGACTGCATCCTGCATTTTCTTAAGTCTAAAGCCTGTCCAGGAGATATGAAACTGTGTACTGTGTAGTATCAAATTCAATTATGCCCCCATCTGCATGCTTTTGCGGGGGGAAGCGAATGTTTTTCTCAAGTCCTAGACGAATCGGCTGGTGGGTTGTCCTGCGTGTCCTTGCACTGGTTGGTCTGATCAATGAGGAGGGTGGAGTTGGGGTGGACAGAGGGTGGGGTTGAACTGGAACCGGACAGACCCCCCCCCCCCCCCATCACACTCCACCCCGTCCAAAACAGACAGACCCCCCCTCTAATCAGGTTTTCAGACTGCATAGGAGCCTGTGTTTACTTTGCAGGAGAGTAGAGCATCATTCTAGAGGGTGCTGCTAGCTGGTGCGGATGCAGCGCAGCGCTGTTCTCTTTCTCCTTTATTCACTCCTTCACTCTGCTCTGCCAGAGCCTGACTCTGCACCTTCTCTCAGACGTGCTCTCTCGCCCTCTCTCCGTCTCCCTTTCTCTGCATCTCCGCTGAGTGACTGAGAGGGAAAAGGAGGCTGCGAGTGCTGCAGCGCTCCGGTGGGAGTGGACGGCGCAGCCTCAGCTGGAGCAGCAGATTTTTGAGCAGGACCCTGCCGTACGCCCACCACAGGATCTCTAAAGGACAGCCACCATGTGTGACTGTTTTCATCTGGCGTTCCCCAACTGGCATGGGCCAGCCACGGGTGGGCATCCTCTGTCTCTCTCTCTCTGACTCTCTGACTCTCTCCCTCTCTCTCTCTCTCTCTCACTTTCTCTCTCGCTCGCACTGTTTCATGCTCTAACTTCACAGGCTGTGAGCTATTTTTATCCCTGGTTCAAGACTCAGCACTCCTCGCAGTGCAGGCTGTTTTGGGTGCTGCAGTGACTCTGTGTTTGTGTATGTGGAAAGAAAGTCTGGTGCTGAGCTTGTTAACAACATCCCTGCACAGTTCTGTTGAAACACTGACTCTGCAGTGTGAGTGGGTGTGTCTGCAGTAAAGTGGGTGTGGCTGTGTTGTTGTGGGTGTGTCTGTTGTTATGCAGTATGCGATGGGAGCTAGCTGCAGTCTAGGGCCTGCAGCACTTTAGGTGGGCTGTTGGACTTCTGAGATGAACTTCAATTTATGGAATTTCTTTGAACCTTCAGCAACAGCTGTGAAAGATTGTTGTAAAACATTTTTAGCAGTTCAGTCACTTAAAAAACAATACCAATCATATAGCCATCATATGTTGTACATATATGACATAGAGTTAGGATATTGGCTATATTAAATATTAATATGTAGTTTATTGTGATAAATATATGACGAGAATAAGCATGTGATGTGCCAATGGGACAGATTTCACTTCATTAAACCAAGTAAACAATACCTAGCATGCTTCTCTATGAGTAAGCAGGGTGTGTGTGTGTGAACAGTAAGCTTAGATCTGCGACTGACTTAAGATACGCCCTTCACTGTGAGAGGAGCCAGACAAAAGTGCTACAGAAGTGTTACAAAATCAGAGGCTAGTAAATGCATGGCTTTGATGATTTCTAAAAAAAAAAAATAATGATAATAATTTTAGGATTACAGGATTACCTGGTGTTACTGCAGATGAGGGATGCGCAATTAATAACTTAATTTTCATAGTTCTTGTCTTGCAAGTATGAATTCAGTTTTTCTTGACAATATCTCAAAAATTATACAGCTCTGAAATTGTTTGTTGTTGTTTATAGCAGGCAAAACTAATATGCTGTAACAATAATACTGTATAAACATTAGATCAAAAAATACATTGTAATCAATGGGGCTCTTGTTTTTACAGCCATCATGTTATTGGTAATGGCTGTAAAGTAAAATAGTCTTCTTTTAGATTTTATGTTGTGGGAATTTTTTCTTTGCTACTTTGGAAACAATGTTATTGTAAAACATCTTTACCTCCCTCACATTTCATGGACCGTTTTGACATATATTTCTTGTTAATTGAATGGACTCACATAGACTTGTCCGTGAATAATGTCCTTATATTAAATGAAATTGGAATTATTTGCACACTGCACGTTGAGGCATGTTTCCAAGTGGAGCATGGAAGCCGTGATTTGATTCTCTGTGGTTCTGTTTACTGATATCACAGTAATCATACAGTGCATAAAACAGCCTTTCAGATGCAAAATCATAATCGCTCAATGTAATATTCAGCCATGTTAATGATTTTAACTAGGAAATCTGCATGTATTTAAAGATATTTACTCTTTACATGTTTGTGAAATGTATGATGAGGCCTCAGTTGATACAGAGATGTTACACAGGACACTTCCAAGGTCACTGTGTGTGATTCTCAGCTTGTGAGGCTTGGATAACTGCCAACATAGATGATGCACTTCTTTTTTCAATTGCACCCTGAGCAAGGGGATGGGTATTGAAATGCTATATTAATTAGTTACTATTTTATTATTATTATTATTATTATTATTATTATTATTGTTGTTGTTGTTGTTGTTGTTGTTGTTGTTGATGATGATGTTGATGATGATGGTGTTAAATGATCTGAATTAGTCAAATTGACATTTATTGATGTATGTTCCTTAAGCAAAGGCAACACAAAGACAACTCATGTACCTTGTACACAACCCAGGTTTACAACACTAAGAAGGGTAAAGAAGATGGCGCAGGAAGGGGTTGGTTGGGGGGGCGGTGCAGAAACATTTGAGAGACAGCTCATATATTAGCCACTGTTTATGTCTACTTAGTACCCATTCAAAAAAGGGACTAAAAGTGTCTCAGTCTTTTGGCCTTCCTGGCTATGAATAATGAATAATGCTGAGTGCGCAATGAGCAAATGCACCAAAGTGCACTAAGACACTGAACAGAACAGGACATAATCACCTGCTGGTGAATTTTATAAATACAACACAAAATACAAGAAAGACACTTGCTACAACTGTGTTAATTGTGATAAAATATGTTTACCACCTCCCTTACCATCTAAATTCAGACCCTGTTTGTATATATATAGAGTGGAAGCTGATGGGAAC
The DNA here is from genome assembly GCA_021613375.1 of Megaleporinus macrocephalus. Lineage (NCBI taxonomy): Eukaryota > Metazoa > Chordata > Actinopteri > Characiformes > Anostomidae > Megaleporinus > Megaleporinus macrocephalus. The sequence continues at coordinate 19,631,877 of CM038706.1, forward strand.
TTGGCCAAAGTTCTTAAAATCTAAAAACAAAATCCCCCTTTCCACTGAAATCTGATTATATTTTGGATGCAAACAAGTCCAGTCCATCACACTGTGAAACAGACTGTGTGTTCTTATCAATGCAGGTCAGAATTGATGTCTTAGTTCTGCCAGTTCTAATTGTGTTACTGCAACTAATAAGCACTGGGTCCTCCCAGGTGGCCCTAGCAGCACGAAAACAAGCTCTAATGCCTGTAATATTGGTCAGGCATGATCCACTCACACACAGGATTGTATGTGACAGACAGACTGTTTGTTGCAATGAGAGATTCCAGGAACAGCTGCAAATTCATTGCACAGTATGTTTCTAATTCCATTTACTGTAACCCTTTAGGAACATTTTATATCAGCTAATCTCTTTCTAACAGAAAATTGGGTTGAGAACCCATAACCCAAGCATAACTCTGACAGCCATTGGTGATGGTTCTAGAAACGTTTACCAGGACTGGCCAGGGGGTGGCAGGGAGTTTTGGCATGGTGGCATGGTGTCGTGTTTAGGGCAGAGAGAGGGTGGACAAACGTTCCACACAGGAGACATACTTGCAATTTGTGGACTTTGTGGGCAAGAGCCTTCTCTTAAAGATGCAAACACCCAACCCATAGCATGGTAGAAGCCAATGACGTGTCAGAAATTTTAGTGGGCCACCCCAGGTACCCCTTTAAAACTATGCGTAATGCAACCATAGTGGCAATTAATGTGCACCCATAACGTCAGTTGAAGTAGCTGAAGAGTGATGGAGTAGTTGGGCAGTGAAATGGGAGAATCAGTATAAAAAAAATCCTTTATACACATATTGGCACAACATAAGGCAACTAGTACCAATGATCAGTATGACCACTTGTGATGCTTGATGGACATTGTGATATGACCACAACAGTAATAAAATGTGCAGTCATAGCATTTTGTGATAAAACATATTTGCACAGACAGAAATATCACAGTAACATCAGCTGAGATATTTAGTATTAGTGCAAATGACAGTGAAGCTACCATTTAAACAACATTGAAACATTACCATTAAACATCTACTGCTCTACTGCTGCCTGACTAGATTGTTTTTTTGATGTCAACTAAAGTATTTTACTATTCCATAAATGCAAATGTTCCTATAAAATCTTTTAAGCGTTATCTTTGTGGTAACTAGTAGAAATGGCAACACAGATAAGGCAGCACAAACTTTCTAGCCTGAAGCAAGTGTATTAAAAAATACAAAAATACTTTGAATAAAAAAAACCTTGCATTAATCCAGACACTTAATAATTACAATTGCAGTACTGTTCGTGTGCAGCATTAGTAAGATTTTATTTTTGGCTGCATTGTATCTACCAGTACAAGTATAATCCTTGAATGCAAAATATGTTAAAGTTATTTATTTAATTCCTATTTCTTCCAAGACTTATATAACCCATATATAAGACTCCCTAACTAGTAATTGAGTAATTAAGGAAGTAATTAATACACACTCTAGATTTCATGCCAAATCTTTCAAGGGAAACCTCTTACCCTTAAGAATAAAATCTTGTAGTTACATTATTAACAGATTTACTACTGACCTTACTTTGAACACATGTACAGTACATAGGCAAAATAAACGTAATCACTTTGGTAAATAGGACATGATCTTATCACCTTTAAAACAACACCCTAAAAACAAATATTTAATTAAGGTGGAACTAAATACCTTGTAAATTCAACATTCCATATTCAGACCACACAGAAAACAAAGAAAATCAACTGCAGATCTAGTTTGCAAATGAAAGCAAGTGTGTTGAGTGAGATTAGTTGTCTTTACTAAGTTGTTATTTCTTTCCCCTCTGATAAACTAGTCAGAAAGTAATGGGCGTTCAGAGAGTGAATACCCTGGTTAGGAAAGCCTGTCCAGGTATATATTGGTAATGAAACCAATATACTTTTATATTCTCATAATTACTAAGCTTACTGGACAGTAATAATGAAACACTTCCGTGTACTCAAAACAAATGGATACAAATATAGGTGTTAAAATGTATTGAACCATTACCTCCGGTCAATGATTATGTTAACAATTATATCACTTTCCATTAAAGTAAACAAAATGCCAACATTCCTTTGAGAGTGGAGGAACATTAACCTGCGCTAAGTTAATCTTCGACAAGTTTCTTTAATCTCTGAATATTCGTACATTTTGTTTGTGATCATACAATAATGTGGACAAGCGCATACACAACAGCTTGGCCATGTATTTTTGGTGTGTTCCTTTCCAAGTATCTGTGTTGCAAGTGTGTAAAAGGGGCAGGGCACTGCAGCTCCTCCTGTACTTAAAAAAATACAGGCTTTAGAACAAGACTGTGTAGTGGATTGGGTGAAGCACACAGAAACAGTACCTGCCAACGGTGTCTCAGGTGAGTGAAAGCTTTATAACATCCCATATATATATGCTGTTCTTAAGAGCAGAAACTAAGAGATTGCAGAAACTAATTGCATCAGCCTGAGTTTAGTACAATACCAATGCAGTGGGCATCAGTTTTGAAGATAGTGTGTTGTTGTCAATTCACAGCAAGATATAGTGAAGATAGATGGAGTGAGTTGCAAGTGGTATTGTCTTTACTGTGTCTAGAACATCTGGAGTCTTGAACAGCACAGGCATGTCCTTTTGAAAAGAAGCAGCTATTAATATGGATGTACATTATTGTGCAAAAGTCATATCTATCTGGGAAATGTGTGTTTAGAGCTATTTTTAGAGCTATTTACCTGGGTTCTACCCACATTTGCTTAGAAAAACACTAACATTGGAAGAATAAATAAGCATTAACATAATACCGTGTGGTTTACCTTTTCTAAACCTCCCCTTAAGAAATTGCAGAATATGTCATTTCCATGCAACACCTGGTTGAGCTGCTTGAGCTAAAAGTGGTATTGGGTGGTAACAATAATGAGGGCCAAAGACTTTTTTATTATCTTGCTAACTACTTCGGCAAGCAATCACAGCTCCAGTGCTAATTTACGGAAGACTTTAGACACAGCATGCCTTGATTGACTGCTTTTAGGGAAAAGGATAAATTGTATGATTTTGCTAAACCATTTATTGTTGCTGATGGTGAAATGGAAGAAATCCATGCAGTGGTCAAAATACACTGAGGAGAAATCTTGTATTCTTCTAACCATCTCACAAGACATTAAAATGTTGTAATAATGTTAAATTGCAAATTCGTTTAGAATATATTGAACAAAACAGACTTACTGTCCATTTTCACACATGACCCAAGACTTGCACAGTACTGTAAGTGCGTATAGACACTTGCAGGCACTTGCAGACACATGCACAGAGCTTCCCCAAGCTATGTGCTCAAATTTTATCTATAAATCTTCACTACAAACTCTCAGATTCCTGTCTTAGGTGACTGACTTACCCGGATGTTTGCCTTGGAATGCAGAGCCAAGGCAGTGCTCGCAGAGTTGGGCAAATACTAAGCAAATAGCACTTTGCAGAAGAGATTAGTCATGTTCATTTGACTGAACAAGAAGTGCATTTATGATTGTTAAACAAATTAAGTTCCAAGACATTATTTTGCATCAGCTGACTGAAAGTCTATTTTACACTGTGGTTCAATTTACTACTTATGGGGATGAATATCAGATTATACAGTTTGGTATTGGTAGTATGGGTAGTATTGGTAGTTTGGTATATTGCATTAATGGAATTGTTTCTTTGGTACATTGTTGCTTTGGACCAAAATATAAAATGGCAAGAATGTTTACTTAAAGATGTAACATCGGCTACTGTTTGCAAACTAGAGTAATGCGTTATAGATCTGGTCACCAACCCTCTGTCTGGAGATCTGCTTTCCAGCAGAGTCAGTTCCAACCGACATCTTACACAGTGGCACCCTCCCTCGCTAACACACCTGATCCTGCTAATCAAGATCTTCTGAAAAAGTTAATAAACTGGAGCAGGTGTGGCAGATTGCAGTTAAAATTAAACTCCTAAGGAAGGTAGATCTCCAGGACCAGGCCTGATGAAACTGGGTTTCCAAATTGCAGCCATGGTGACCTCACACTATGCACATTTTTGTACTTTGTCTTGCTTCATTCAAAATATTGAGAAATTGACAAGCTCCTAGTGATGTGGGTCGAGTGTATCTAGAAGTAAAAAGAGTAAAAATGTGCGAAGCATAGAAGTGCCAGGACTGGAAATGGGAATCCCTTGTGTTCAGAAACATCTACAGGCATCTCAGTCATTACAACGTGATGCACTTCAAGTGTGAGATGATGGTCTTTAGCAAGGAGAACCTCGTGATCATGTCTAAACCATCACGTAATGCAGAGAGATTTACAGTAAGAGTCATAGTGGAAGCACTTTAATGTATGGTCACTATACGTTACATACTAGCCATTAAGGGATCCGGACACTCAGGATATCATATTTCAAATACATTACTGAATGTACACATTGCTGAAGGCTAAGTAAGTACTGCAACTGCTAGGATAGTATGTGCTTGATGTATTTTATACGTGTAATATTTGTCAATAATCAGGCTTATGTTTACTTAGTAGAGATGGAATCATTACAGTAACGGTTGGATTACAAATCATTGAAATTATTGTTACTTGCTGTTATCACCTTGTTTCTTTATTATTTTGATATGACATTATATCTACATGCATTTCTTTTACATTAGGAAGCCACTGGGGTAGACCAATCGCCAGCCTTTAGTGAACGAGTTGAAACATGGTTCAGTAATAAGCCTAAATCAATCATGCATGTTATGACTTGCCACAGGTTCATATGGCTACTGTGTTTTGTGGGCGTGTGTAAATATTGTGTATGCATGTCTATGTGTTATTCTCAGTAATTAAGAGTCCATGACAGGCACATTTGTTTAGCATTTTAAATTGTCCTTTGATATCTAAGTAAAAAACATGTGACATTCGTCAGGGCAAAGAATGCCTGATTGCAGCATTCAAGGTGGGACAGACATCCTTTTCTTAGCCTGAAACGTCAGATTTCTTTCATTTTTGTTACTCTGTTGTTGTTGTTGTTTCACTGGGCTAGAAGCCTTTCTAGCTGCTAATGGTTTAAGACTGTTACATTAGAGTAGGATTTTGAAATGAGCCTGTTTTTACTCGCCCTTTTTGCTAATGCAGAATTTGTTTTTGAAGGAGGAGCAGAAGTATTCTGTTCATGGTAGGTTCAGGGTATGTCAGTTCTATGTACTGAACACACCTTATGCACCTATGACAATATAAATACGGCTTTTGATTATATGGCATCTTTAAGTGTTTCTGTGCAAACATGTTGGAAGAAAATGTACTTAAATGTAAGGTTCTTTATTTAGTATGTTGTGATTACAGTTATTTTTGGACCGAAAAAAAAAAAAAACATCTAGAAGATACCAATAATAACAACCTTTAACTGATACTAGACAACCAAGTCTCACTTTTCTCGTTTAATCTGCAAGTGGGACTCTGCAAGTTGTGTAAGCCTATCCTTCAGATCAATAATGCGCTTCACTTTACAGACAGAAATGGAAGGCGGTAGACTGCCTGAACCCTCTGGGAATATTTGCCAGGAAAGAGTTTCCAAGCTCCATTAGTCTTGGTCTACACTGGCGATCAAGTACTTTTGTTAGAACCCCAACTTGCAAATAAAAAGATGCAATATATTGTTGTCAGGTAAATGATAAGTGTCATTTACAAAGCTTTAATTTTTATTTTTTAGGGGTTTGTTAGTGACTATTAATAGCTGTTGGAATTCCGGTTATATGCTAGTTAATTTATGTCACAAGCAGAGAATGATATATTCATAAAAAATTATATAGTGAAGTACTCTTTTGTTTATGCTGCATTTTCAATCTAAAACAGGAGCTGGACGTAGGCTGAGAGGACCGGAGCAAGACACAGAAGATGATTCAGTGAGTTTCATTCAAACATAAAACTTTCAGCAAAACTCAAAGGGGTTGGGCAAATGCTAAAAACTGCAATATACTAGTACACAGAGGAGCTTCAGGACATGTCAGCATAATAACATACATGTGGCACCATGCAATGCATTTTGTTCAATCTTTTTGTTAATGTGTTAAATATTATTATGGATTATAATTGTTAGGTATGTGAGGAACCTGAGGTGTTAGAAGGCGAACGACCTCGCCCTCAAGGCTCCTCCCCTGTAGAGGAATTCCCATCTGAAAAACAGGTAACAAACACATTCTATAGCCTGAAGATCTGTTCAAAGGCTATTCAAATTCTGGTTAATTTAATGTTTAATGTTTTCCTAGTTTGTTTATTACCATATGTATATATTAATTTATGGTCCTGTTAGGCAGAAGAGGACATCAGCACCTCACCACAGAAGAGTGGCAGCAACAAGAAAACCAGAAAGCTCGGTTTTGGGTCTTTGTTTGACAAACGCTCCTCTGCCAAAATGAATGAGGTCAGGTTTACTATTCATCCCCATTTGTCTTGACGCTATCATTAAATGTAAATTTCATATATTTAGAGCTGAAGGTCAGAAAACATTTATAATATTGTATACTACTTGCATACATCAGTTTAAACATCACAGCTACATACTTGTTAGTAATTATTTCACAAGCAGAAATAATATTGAAATTTTTATTGCAGTTTTTGTGTGAATTCACAGATTTTTCTTGTGTTAATTACAATATTTAAAACACAGTGAGCCCTGCATGTAGGTTCACTTGCAGAAATGAGAAGGACCTGACATCAAAAAACAAACTTCTCTTGTTTCAGGACGTACAAAGCGGTGAAAGTGAAGTGATTGTGAAAACAGTGAAAGAAACATGTGCTGAGGGGATAATAGTGACTGGTGGAGGGAAAGAGGGCATCTTCATTAAACAAGTGAAACCAGATTCACCTGCTTCAAAGCACCTGACAGTGAAAGAGGGTATGCAACATAATTGAATAGCTAGTGATTTAGAAAATGGTATAAAATTAACAAATACTATTTATTAAAAGCATATCCAGGTTTCAGTTCCTCTTTTCTTTGGCTTTGGAATTCCTGGCTTTGTATTGTTTTCTATGTAGTTACTGAGTAGAGTGTCTTAGGAAGTGATAAGCCAGGGAATTAGAGAGGTTAAGATGTAATTCTTTGACCTAAGCATGCAGAAAGGATTAAACTAACTGCTGTAATCTCAGCTATGAATAATAGTTCATTCGTTTTTTATCTTCATTTGTATTCTACTAGGTGATCAGATACTAAGTGCTACAGTATTCTTTGATAACGTGTCATACGAAGATGCACTTCAAATTCTCGAGCATGCTCAGCCATATAAGATGGAGTTTTGTCTGAGACGCAAAGTTGACTCAGCCATGCCAGAAGATGATGAAATTCTCCACCCAGAGGTTACCACTGTTCTTAATTCTCATACATTTTTTACCTTTTTATGTGTAAATATCTTAATATCTTCATATACCTTTGATGATCCCTAGGACAATGAGAGAGGCTCACCAGAGATGAGAAGTCCAAGGAAGAAAAAGCAGCAAGACCGCATCTCGTGGCCAAAGTTCCCCTCTTTTGGGAAAGGACATAGAGCGCAATTCAAAAGATCCCACAGCACCTCAGAAGCAGAGGAGCACAAGAAATTGGAAATGAGCCCACCAACAAGTGACACAGAATCCCCTCTCAAATCACCACTGAAATCTCCTGGTGGAAAAGACAAGAAAAAGAAGCAAAAAATTAAACTGAAAATGAAGATGAAAGGCGACAGGAGCAGGTCTGTTGAGGAACCCCAAACAAATGAAAAGGAGCTGGCATCAGAGAACTTGATCGTTTTGGAAGATCAACAAGTTACATTGGATACATTAGAAGACAAGTTCTCTGAGAAGCCTGTGACGAAATTAGTAGAGATCCCACAAGGTGATGATGAAGCTGCATGTGAAGAGTCATCCAGGATGACTCATGAACTTGAACATGAAGCTCCAAGTTTGTCAGGAAAGGAACTACAGCACAAAGCTCATCTCATTAGTCTGGGCAATACATTGAAGACTGCAGATATATCAGATGCTTTTGCAGAGGCTTCTACAGGTAATATGGCAATCTCAGAGGAAGGAAAGATAGAGAGATCAGAAATGAAATTTAGCATTCCTCAGAAGGATACACCAAAAATAGAGGTAGACAGCCAACCAAAAACCATTGTAGGAATGAGCAAAACCTCAGATCCATCTGCATATGACACTATTGTGGTGAGTCATAGGGCAACATCACAGGCAGAGGGTGAAATATCTCTACTTGACACTGACATCAACATAGAGGCAGTCAGCAAGGACAGTTTAGAGAAAAACTTGGGATCTGGGAAAATGGAAGTGAACATGCCCAAACTAGATGTTTCTGTAGATTCGTCAGGTGTAGGAGTACCGAAATCACCAAGGGATGTCAGCGAAAAGCAATGGAAGGAAAGAACAATATTTGAAAAAGAGATATATGGAATTCGAACAAGAGGTCCATTAGCAGACATGGCCATATCAAAGTCCCACTTTGCTAGCACAGTAAATGAGCTTGAGTTTATGCCCCCAGATTCTTCTGAGATGATAAGAGAGAGCAATATGCCTGATACCATCACTGTTATTTCTCCACCACAGCCACATGACCTCAGTGCAGTTTCTGCTATAGATGAAAAGGAGCCACATTTGGAAATAAAAACTTGTAAAATACAGACAGATACAAATATTCATGACGTTCTGGATATAAGATCAGAATCAAAGTTTAAGTTACCAAATGTTGATAGTTCAAGATTTGTAACCCAAGAACCGGTCAAAATGACAAAAGTAGAACGAATTAAGACACATCTCCCAAAACGAGAAGACATTGAGATTCCAGGGATGGAAGATAAAGAATCAAAACCTAGTCATCAGACTCCTGGAATGAAGATACCAAAAATTGAGAAGATTATAAATATTACAAAGGAGAGAAAAATCCAGTCTCATCGAACAGATGAAGAGTTCAATGTTGAGGATGTTAAAGAAGCTGTTTCTAAATTCCCATCTTTCAAACTGCCTGAGGGGGACATTACAGGAGTGCTTGTGCAAAGAGAAATTACACTTATGGAAATGAAGTCAGATAAGACTACCCCGAGGGGATCTCCTCGTAAAATATCAGGCGCAAGTGCTGATAGCACTATAATAACTAAAAGCAAAATAGGTGAAGAAAAGTCATCAACTTCTCATATTGTAAATATGGACACAGTAATCAAGATACCAAATGTTGAACCACCTTATGCTGATGAGCAAACAATAACCATGACCAAGATAGACTACACAAAGCCAAAAGGTGAAACCCAGCAAACAAAAGTGGACAAGATACTTGTTACAGATGATGGCAAAATAGGAGATATAAAATTCAAACTCCCAAAGAGAGAGGATATTGAAATCCCAGGAATGGAATCCATAGAGGAATCACTTGTTCAAAACACAGATGTGAAAGTAATCAAAGAACCACATCGTGCCACAGAATTACAAGGCAGTTCACTCTTAGTTGAACAATCAAGTGTACACAAAACAAAGAAATACAGTGACAAAAAGGGGCAAGAAAAGAAATCAAAGAAACCCAAAATAAGCATGCCAAGCTTGGGGATTACCAAACCTGACATTCAATTCCCAGACTTTGGAATTGAATTACCAAAGAAGAATGTGCCCTCTAAAAAGGATACTGGAGAAATAAAGGAGACTAAAGTGGAAGTAGATGTTCCAGATATTAATAGATCAATGCCAGAGTCCAAAGTTGAACAAAAAGGCGTGGAAATATCCATACTTGACCAGTCGGGAAAAGTGAAGAGTGGAGCACCCACAAGCTTGAAAAAATATTCTGACACAGGAGATCAGAAAACAACGGATTACATTATAACAGCTGTTGATAGTAAAACTAAACTTATGAATGTAACAGAATTTGATGATTTGACTATTACAGCTCCGAAAGCCACAGTAGACATTTCAGTGTTGGATGTACAGGAAACAAAATTAAAACTATTGGCCGAGTCACCCTCAGCTGACATAAAACGTGCTGCTGAGGACAAAGAAGGGCTTTCTGTTAATGTGAATACAAAGACTCAGGATAATAAATTTGAAGGTCAAGGGAGAAAGTTTAAATTGCCCAAATTTGAAATCAGTTTGCCGGAGGTAAAAGCACCAAAAATTACTGCATCCAAGAAAGAGGTGGATATTTCAAGAGACAGAAAGACAGACATTCCAGCAGCGCATGGTGAAATGCCACATGTACAAACTGAAAAAGAGGCAGAACACGATTCTAAAAGTCTTGAAATGAAAATACAGAGACCAACCTTTCATTTCCCCAAGTTTGGATTTTCCAAATCAGAGAGTAAGGAAAAGGAAGCTAATGTGAGTCTTCCAGGAACTGACGTTTCTATACCAGAGGGCAGTATTGATGGAGCAGACATTACAGCTTCAGTGTGTGATGCTAGACAAAAGGAGGAATCAAAGTTTATCTCTCCTACAAAATTTAAACTCCCTTCATTCAGTGTCTCTAAATCAGGAGCTACAACTCAAATGGACATTTCTGCTGTGGAGGTCCATGTTAAAGGATCTGAGCAAGAATTAAAACTGAAATCCAAACCATCACTTGATGCAGAATTAAAACTACCAGCTGAGCCTCCATCAGTACCTGAAAAGGGTGTCTCTGAGGAAGTGCTCAGTGTTGATATAAAGGCTCAGGACATTCAAACTGAAGGTCAAGGAAGTAAGTTCAAATTGCCAAAATTTGCAGAAACTGGCGAAAAGGATGAAACAAAGTTTACAAAGTTTAAACTTCCTTCAATCACACTCCCAAAATTTGGAACAAAAGATCCAAATGAGGTAAAGGATATCTCTGCAATGGATGTGCAAGCTAAAGGAACAAAGATAAGTCTGACAGATAGAGAGTTAACATTGTCAGTTGAACCACCATCAGCTGATATGAAGAAGCCTGATATAGAACTGCAGGATAAATCTCTCCATGTGGACATTAATGCTCAAGACATTCAAACTGAGGGGCCAAAATTTAAATTTCCTTCAATATCAATTCCAAAATTCGAAGCCAAAGCTGCAGAAATCTCAGCTGTGGACATACAAGTCAAAGGACCTGAGAAAAGTCTGCCAAAAGCAGAGTTAGAAATATTACATGAACAAATAAAATCTGATATTAAAGGGGCTGAAATTGACAAACAGGAAAAATCTCTCAGTGTGGATGCTCGGGATATCCAAATACAAATACAAGAGAGTAAGTCTGAACTGCCAAAATTTGCAGTCAGCCTTCCTGAGGTAAAAGGGCCAAAAACAGCTTTAAGTGCAGAGAAGACAGAGATTGATATTACTTTCCCAGAAGGAAAGATAGAAGTGCTTCCACCCGAAGTGCTACAAGCAAACACAAAAGTGAAAGCAGACCTACGTGAAATAGATTCTAAAGGTGTTGATTTGAATACAGCTCAAACAAGCTTTTCATTTCCCAAATTTGGATTTTCCAAATCTGAAATAAAGGCCCCAGAAGCTGAAGTAAGTCTTACAAATGTTGAAGTGTCTTTACCAGAAAGAAGTGTAGACTTGGATGAAGCAACTACAGAATTTACAGTATCAGTGGGTGATATTGACCCAAAAGAAACAAAGTTTGGCTATCCAGCAAAGTTTAAACTTCCCTCAATTACACTCCCAAAATTTGGTGCTAAACCTCCAAAGGGGGCTGTGGACATCTCTGCTGGAGACACACAAATTAAAGCACCTGAAGTAAGTGTAGAAACAGAGGTAAAATTGTCAGGTGAACCACTGACAGTGGATATAAAGGGGCCTGGGGTGGAACAAGAGAAGTCTGTAAATGTGGATATGAAGGCTCAAGACATTCAAACTGAAGAGCAAGGGAGTAAGTTCAAATTACCAAAATTTGGAATCAACCTTCCTGAAGTAAAAGGACCAAAGATAGATTCAAGAGTACCCAAAACAGAGATTGACATTTCTCTGCCAGAGGGAAAGATGGAGGTTCATCCACCTGATGTTGAAGTTACAGAAGGAGCATCTAAAATGAAATTTGACAAACCAGATATAGATTCTAAAGATCTTGATGTGAAAACAAAGGGACCAAGTTTTTCATTCCCCAAATTTGGATTTTCTAAATCTGAAATGAAGGCTCCAGAAGTTGATGCAAGTCTTCCAGTTGTTGATGTTTCATTACCAGAAGGAAATGTAGACCTGGACGGAGCAAACACAGATGTTACATTATCAGCAGGTGACACTGGACAAAAGGATGAAACGAAGTTTGGTTCTCCAACAAAGTTTAAACTTCCTTCAATCACACTCCCAAAACTTGGAGCTAAAGCTCTAAAGGGGGCTGTAGAGATCTCTGCTGTGGATGTGCAGGCTAAAGGACCGGAAATAAATCTACCAGATACAGAGGTGAAATTGTCAGCCGAGCCATTATCAATTGAAATGAAGGGAGAAATGAAAACTGAGATAAAGGCTCTCGATGCTGATTTAAGCGTTCCAATTGCTGATGTGTCAGTTGCAAAAGGAAATGTAGACCTGGACGGACCAAAAACAGACATTAAATTATCAATGACTGAGAGTGAACGAAAAGATGAAACAAAGTTTGGCTCTCCAACAAAGTTTAAACTTCCATCAATTTCACTCCCAAAAATTGGAGTTAAACTTCCAAAAACTGCTGTAGAAATCTCTGCCACGGATGTGCAGTCTAAAGGACCTGAAATAAGTTTACCAGAAGCAGGGTTAGAATTGCCAGCCGTGCCACCATCAGTTGATGTGAAGGGACCTGAGGTAGAAAGAGAGATATCTCTCAATGTTGATGTGGAGGCTCAAGATTTTGAAGGGCAAGAAAGTAAGTTCAAATTGCCAAAATTTGGGATCAGCCTTCCGGAGGTAAAAGGACCAAAAATAGGTTCAGTAGGTTCTAGTCCAGCAAAGACAGCAACTGTACCAGAGGGCCAGATAGAAGTGCATTTACCTGACACCGAAATACCAGAAGCACCAGATGTGGATTCTAAAGGTCTTGATGTAAAAACAAAGCGACATAGCTTTTCTTTTCCAAAATTTGGATTTTCTAAATCAGAAGTAAAGGCCCCAGAAGCTGATGCAAGTCTTCCACATGTTGATGTGTCATTAGCAGAAGGAAGTGTAGACCTAGAAGGACCAAATACAGAAATTACAGCAACAGTTGGAGAGACTGGACAAAAGGAAAAAACTAAATTTGGCTCCCCAACAAAGTTTAAACTTCCCTCAATCTCACTCCCCAAACTTGGAGCTAAAGCTCCTAAGGTATCAGGAGAAATCACCACTGTAAATATACAGGCTGAAGAGCCAGAAATAAGTCTACCAGAAGCAGAATTAAAATTCTCTACCAAGCCTCTGTCAGTTGATATAAAGCAGCCTGAACTAGAAAAAGACGAAAAATCTCTTAGCGTGGACATGAAGTCTCAGGACATTCAAATTGAAGACCAAGGAAAAAAGTTTAAATTGCCAACATTTGGGATCAGTATTCCTGAAGTAAAGGGACCAAAAATAGATCCAAGTGCAGCCAAAACAGAGATTGACATTTCCCTAGCAGAGGGAAAAAAGGAGGTACATTTAACTGATGTCGAAATGCCAATAGGTGCAATCGAAGCTAAAGCAAATGTGCCAGAAATCGATTCTAAGGGTCTTAATGTGAAAACAAAGCGACCAAGCTTTTCATTTCCAAAATTTGGATTTTCTAAATCTGAAATAAAGACAGCAGAAGCTGATGTAGATCTTCCAAATGTTGATGTTTCTTTACCAGAAGTAAATGTAGACCTGAAAGGACCAAACACAGAAATTCCAGTATCAGTAGGTGATGACGAAAAAAATGTTGAAACAAAATTTGGTTCTCCAACAAAGTTTAAACTTCCAACAATCTCACTCCCAAAATTTGGTGCTAAAACTCCAAAAGGGACTGGAGAAATCTCTACTGTGGATGTCCAAGCTAAAGGACATGACATAAGTTTACCAGAAGCAGAGTTCAAATTGTCTGCTGAGCCACTGTTGGTTGATATAAAGGGACCCCATGTAGAACTAGAGGGGAAGGCTAAAAACATTCAAACTGAAGAGCAAGGCAGCAAATTCAAATTGCCAAAATTTGGGATCAGCCTTCCTGAAGTAAAAGGACCAAAAATAAGTGCTGCCAAAACAGAGATTGATGTTCCTCTACCAGAGGGAAAGATGGAGTTGCATCCACCTGACACTAAACTGCCAGAAGGAACATTTGAAGTGAAAGCGGATATACCAGATATAGATTCTAAAGGTCTTGATGTGAAAACTAAGGGACCAAGCTTTACATTTCCCAAATTTGGATTTTCTAAATCTGAATTGAAGGCACCAGAAGCTGATGCAAGTCTACCTGTTGTTGATGTTTCATTACCAGAAGGAAATGTACATTTGAAAGGTCCAAAAACAGACATTACAGTATCAGTGGGTGATACTGAACAAAAGGATGAAACGAAGTTTGGTTCTCCAACAAAGTTTAAACTTCCATCAATCTCATTCCCGAAATTTGGTGCTAAAGCCCCAAAGGGAAAAGTAGACATTCCTGCTGTTGATGTACAAGCTAAAGGCCCAGAAATAATTCGACCAGGTGCAGAGATAACGTTGTCGGCTGAGGTACCATCAGTGAATAAACAGGGGCCTGATGTAGAGAAAAAGGCGGAATCTCTTAGGGTGGATGTAAACACCCAAGACATTCAAATTCAAGAGCAAGGAAGTAAGTTCAAATTACCAAAATTTGGGATCAACCTTCCTGAAGTAAAAGGACCAAAAGTAGATTTAAATGCAGGCAAGACAGAGATTGACATTTCTCTACCACAGGGAGAGATTAACGTGCATCCACCTGACCCTAAACTGCCGGAACAAGCATTTGAAGTGAAAGCTGATATACCAGAAATAGATTCTAAAGGTCTTGATGTGAAAATTAAGGGACCAAGCTTTACATTTCCCAAAATTGAATTTTCTAAATCTGAAATGAAGGCTCCAGAAGTTGATGCAAGTCTTCCAGTTGTTGATGTTTCAATACCAGAAGGAAACATAGACTTGAAAGGACCAAATGCAGACATTACAGTATCAATGGGTGATACTGGACAAAAGGATGAAACAAAGTTTGGTTCTCCAACAAAGTTTAAACTTCCGTCAATCTCACTCCCAAAGTTTGGAATCAAAGGTCCAAAGGGTGCTGTAGAAATGTCTACCGTGGATATTCAAGCTAAAGGACATGACATAGCTTTACCAGAAGCAGAGTTTAAATTGTCAGCTGAGCCTCTGTCAGTGGATATAAAGGGACCTGATGTCGAACTAGAAAAGTCTCTCAGTGTTGATATGAAGGCTAAAGATATACACATTGAAGAGCAAGGGAGTAAGTTCAAATTACCGAAATTTGGGATCAGCCTTCCTGAAGTAAAAGGACCAAAAATAGATACAAGTGCAACCAAGACAGAGATTGATGTTTCTCTACCAGAGGGAAAGATGGAGATGGTGTCACCTGACATTAAACTGCCAGAAGGAGCCATGAGAGTGGAAACTGATATACCAGAAATAGATTCTAAAGGTCTTGATGTGAAAACAAAGGGACCAAGCTTTTCATTTCCCAAATTTGGATTTTCTAAATCTGAAATGACGGCTCCAGAAGTTGATGCAAGCCTTCCAGTTGTTGATGTTTCATTACCAGAAGGAAAGGTAGACCTGGAAGGACCAAGCACAGATGTTACATTATCAGCAGGTGACACTGGACAAAAGGATGAATCGAAGTTTGGCTCACCAACAAAGTTTAAGCTTCCAACAATCACACTCCCAAAATTTGGTGCTAAAGCTCCCAAAGGAAAAATTGACATGCCTTCTGTGGATGTGCATGCTAAAGGACCGGAAATGAGTCTACCAGAAGCAGAGTTAAAACTGTCTGCAGAGTTACCATCCGTTGATGAAAAAGGGTCTGATGTAGAAAAAGTGGAAAAAGCTCTCAAGGTGGATATGAAGGCCCAAAACATTGAAAGTGAAAAGCAAGGGAGTAAGTTTAAATTACCAAAATTTGGGATCAGCCTTCCTGAAGTAAAAGGGCCAAAAATAGATTCAAGTGCTGCCAAAACAGAGATTGACATTTCTCTACCAAAGGGAAAGATTGAGGTGCATCCTCCTGACACTAAACTGCCAGAAAACATCATCAAAGTGAAACCTGACGTACCAGAAACAGATTCTCAAAGTCTTGATGTGAAAATTAAGGGACCAAGCTTTTCATTTCCCAAATTTGGATTTTCTAAATCTGAAATGAAGGCTCCAGAAATTGATGCAAGTCTTCCAGTTGTTGATGTTACACTACCAGAAGGAAAGGTAGACCTGGACGGAGCAAACACAGACATTACATTATCAGCGGGTGATACTGGACAAAAGGATAAAACAAAGTTTGGCTCACCAACCAAGTTTAAACTTCCAACAATCTCACTTCCAAAATTTGGAGTTAAACCTCCAAAGGGGGCTGTAGAAATCTCTACTGCAGATGTTTCAGGGAAAGGCCATGACATAAGTCTACCAGAAGCAGAGTTAAAATTGTCTGCTGAGCCACTGTCAGTTGAGGTAAAGGGGCCTGAACTAGAAAAGTCTCTCAGTGTTGATATGAAGGCTAAAGATATACACATTGAAGAGCAAGGGAGTAAGTTCAAATTACCGAAATTTGGGATCAGCCTTCCTGAAGTAAAAGGACCAAAAATAGATACAAGTGCAACCAAGACAGAGATTGATGTTTCTCTACCAGAGGGAAAGATGGAGATGGTGTCATCGGACATTAAACTGCCAGAAGGAGCCATGAGAGTGGAAACTGATATACCAGAAATAGATTCTAAAGATCTTAATGTGAAAACAAAGGGACCAAGCTTTACATTTCCCAAATTTGGATTTTCTAAATCTGAAATGAAGGCACCAGAAGCTGATGCAAGTCTTCCAGTTGTTGATGTTTCACTACCAGAAGGAAATGTAAATTTGGAAGGTCCAAAAACAGACATTACAGTATCAATGGGTGATACTGAACAAAAGGATGAAACAAAGTTTGGTTCTCCAACAAAGTTTAAACTTCCTTCAATCTCATTCCCAAAATTTGGTGCTAAAGCTCCAAAAGGGGCTGTAGAAATCTCTACTGCGGATATCCAAGGTGAAGGACATGACGTAAGTCTACCAGAAGCAAAGTTAAAACTGTCAGCTGAGCCTCTGTCAGTTGATATAAAGGGACCTGATGTTGAACTAGAAAAGTCTCTCAGTGTTGATATGAAGGCTAAAGACATTCAAACTGAAGAGCAAGGAAGTAAGTTCAAATTACCAAAATTTGGGATCAGCCTTCCTGAAGTAAAAGGACCAAAAATAGATTTAAGTGCAGGCAAGACAGAGGTTGATGTTTCTCTACCACAGGGAAAGATGGTGGTGTCTCAACCTGGTACTAAACTGGCAGAGGGAATGATTGAAGTGAAAGCTGATATACCAGAAATGGATTCTGAAGGTCTTGATGTGAAAATTAAGGGACCAAGCTTTACATTTCCCAAAATTGAATTTTCTAAATCTGAAATGAAGGCTCCAGAAGTTGATGCAAGTCTTCCAGTTGTTGATGTTTCATTACCAGAGGGAAATTTAGACTTGAAAGGACCAAATGCAGACATTACAGTATCAATGGGTGATACTGAACAAAAGGATGAAACAAAGTTTGGTTCTCCAACAAAGTTTAAACTTCCGTCAATCTCACTCCCAAAGTTTGGAATCAAAGGTCCAAAGGGTGCTGTAGAAATGTCTACCGTGGATATTCAAGCTAAAGGACATGACATAGCTTTACCAGAAGCAGAGTTTAAATTGTCAGCTGAGCCTCTGTCAGTGGATATAAAGGGACCTGATGTCGAACTAGAAAAGTCTCTCAGTGTTGATATGAAGGCTAAAGATATACACATTGAAGAGCAAGGGAGTAAGTTCAAATTACCGAAATTTGGGATCAGCCTTCCTGAAATAAAAGGACCAAAAATAGATACAAGTGCAACCAAGACAGAGATTGATGTTTCTCTACCAGAGGGAAAGATGGAGATGGTGTCACCTGACATTAAACTGCCAGAAGGAGCCATGAGAGTGGAAACTGATATACCAGAAATAGATTCTAAAGGTCTTGATGTGAAAACAAAGGGACCAAGCTTTTCATTTCCCAAATTTGGATTTTCTAAATCTGAAATGAAGGCTCCAGAAGTTGATTCAAGTGTTCCAGTTGTTGATGTTTCATTACCAGAAGGAAATGTACACCTGGAAGGACCAAGCACAGATGTTACATTATCAGCAGATGACACTGGACAAAAGGATAAAACAAAGTTTGGCTCCCCAACAAAGTTTAAACTTCCAACAATCACACTCCCAAAATTTGGTGCTAAAGCTCCAAAGGGGAAAATAGATATTCCTGTTGTGGACGTACAAGTCAAAGGACATGATATGCCAGATACAGAGTTGGAATTATCAACTGAGCCTGTACCAGCTGGTTTAAAAGTGTATGATATCAACAAAGAGGAGACATCTCTTAATGTTCAAATGAAAGCTCAGAACATCCCAACTGAAGAACAAGGGATTACATTCAAATTGCCAAAATTTGGGATCAGCCTTCCTGAAGTAAAAGGACCAAAAACAGCATCAATTGAGACCAAGAAAGAGACTGACATTGCTCTACCGGAGGGAAAGATGGAAGTGCATCCATCTGATGTTGAACTGCCAGAAGGAGTAATCAAAGTGAAAGCTGACATACCAGAAATAGATTCTAAAGGTCTTGAAGTGAAAACTAAGCGAACAGGCTTTTCATTTCCCAAATTTGGATTTTCTAAATCACAAACTAAGGTTTCTGAAACTGATGTACATCTCCAAAATGTTGTAGTATCGGTACCAGAAGGAAGTGTACACTTGGAAGGACCAAATGCAGACACTGCAGCATCAGTAAGTGATAGAGAACAAAAAGATGAAGCAAAGTTTGGCTCTCCAACAAAGTTTAAACTTCCTTCAATCTCACTCCCAAAATTTGGTGCTAAAGGTCCAAAGGGGGCTGTAGAAATCTCTACTGCAGATGTCCAAGATAAAGGACATGACGTAAGTCTACCAGAAGCAGAGTTAAAACTCCCAGGTGGGGCTCTGTCAGTTGAGTTGAAAGAGTCGGATACAGACAAAAAGCAAAAAAATCCCAGTGTGGATCTGAAGGCTCAGGACGTACAACCTGAAGGGCAAGGGACAACGTTCAAGTTGCCAAAATTTGGGATCAGCCTTCCTGAGGTAAAAGGAACAAAAGATGCAAATGCATCCAAGATGAAGTTTGACATTTCTTTACCATCAGGAAAGATGGAGGTGCATCCACCTGACACTAAACTGCCAGAAAAAGACATCAAATTGAAAGCTGATATACCAGAAATAGAGTCCAAAGGTCTTGATGTGATGTCCTTTTCCCTTAAGATCAAAACACCATCAGTTGAAGCAAGTGAAAGTAAAGCTGTAGCTGCTGGAAGTAAATTACAAATCAAACCCCCTGAGGCTGATGTTAGTCTCCAGAAGACAGATTCTTCTGTACAAGAAGGAACTACACAACCCATGGACATACAATCTCAAGAGACAAAATACAAAGATGGTGCTGCTGTCACAGGCTCTCCAATTAAGTTCAAGCTGCCTACTTTCAAAATGCCCTCATTTGGAAAGACCTCAGAAACCAGTGCAGAAATATCAACACCTGAAAAAGATATTGCATTAGTTGCTAGCGACAAACATGTAAAATTACAAGACTCCCAGTCTGAAATTGAAACTAAAGACACAATTCAAAAACCTCCAGAAACAGTTGTTAAGAAAGAAGAAGAAAAAGGCTCACCAAGTAGATTCAAACTTCCTACAATCAAAATGTCAAAGATCAGTCTTTCAAAAACAAAATCTCAAGACGGAGACAATGATACAAACAAGAGCGTTAATGTTCCAGAGGCCATTTTAGAACCCAAACATAAGAAAGACACAAAGGGTCAGGAGAAATCATCCAAGTTTACAATACCAACACTTGATGACGTTCTCAGGGGCTTTGATGTTGAATTTAATGTGCCCGCATTAGACGAGACCGAAGGAGCAAAACCAGAAACAGCTCCTGTGAAGCTGGGACCTAATGTGCCTTCAAAAGAAGGTGATAAGATGGCAGATTCAGAAGCAGGCCTTGAAAACATTGAAAAGCAGACTGTGGTCCAGACTGATCAGAAACTAGAGGATGAGGAAACAAAACCTGAAAAGGGTAGCTGGTTCAGATTTCCCAAGTTTTCATCTCCAACCAAAACAGCAAAAGTAGTTGAAAAATCTTCTCAACCACCAATGGAAACTGAAGAGAGATCTGTGCCTGAGAACAAGGAAAAGGAGCCTGAGCTGAATTCCACAAAAGAGATTGAAGTGGACAGTGCCAGCCCAACACTCTCACTGAGATCATCTGATGCATTTGCTGATGTAAGTTCTGCACAAACAACCGAACAATTTGGCCTGTCACTAGAATCTCCTACTAAAGTCAAAGTGAAATATTCTGAATCTACTGCAACTGTCGAGATCAGTGACTTACATGGCGATGTTATTACTTCAACAGCCAGGAGTGAACTAATATCCATGGAGCCCCACCAGCCGGAGAAAGTGAATATTCCAAGCTCTTCTGAAATGTCTTCTGCTTCAGTAGATACTCTGAGACAGATGTCAGGAGAAATTCACGTAATTGTGTCAAATGTACAAACTGTACCAGGCACACAACGCACCACGATTCTCACTAATGTAGATACACGAGATATCCCATCCTTGGCGTTAGAAGGAGTAGCAATGCAGTCTGACTCTGTGGTGTCAGTTAAAAGCACCAGACTGCAAAAAGAGGAACACACTGTGGTGGAGAGGCATATCGTAAAAGAAATGTTTGGGGATGATAAGGAGAAAGTATTTGTGACTACTAGAATGCAGGTTTTTGAGGGAGACTCTGTGGAGCCTATCTCTGATGAAACTGCCTCCTCAATTCAAAAGCTAAGACACACGGTACACACTGAGAAAATGAAATTCTTTGAGAGTGCAGAATCGAACGAACAAAATTTGACGAGCAATGAGAAATCTTTAAGGCATATAGATTCTTCCACAGAAGAGAACGGGGGCAAATGAACTTATGTCACTTAGCTGACACTTTAGTAAAATGTGATTCATGGCTGTGCTTTAAAATCAGAACTACTGATATTCTTTTGACTGCATTATATTCTGTGTACAACTAGATATGTGGGCCCATAATATAAAGAAGGGCCGGCTATGACACTCATTTAACAAAATAACAAAACAAAATATGACTAGATAATAATAAATGAATCGCTAAAGGAAAATTAGTTTAACCTAGTTGAGTATTCAACAGCAAAATATGTAGTCTTCTTTGTGGAAACAGTTTACAGTGCTGTCATATACATGAAACACATTTAAAGATGTTCGTAAAGCTATTAACAAGTATTAACTGTAACACTTTACTATAGAGCAGTGTTCATAAGGCTACATCATGACGACTAAAGTAAAGCTACTTAAAAATATATAGGTTTATGCCAATAGTCATCGATCATCAAATCTTTTATGTCAGGTTGACATAACACCAGGTCAGGTGACTTAAAGTGTTTCTGACATCAGGTTGTGTCATGACACTATATTTGGGGGAATGACATTGCATGTTATAGCATCTGACCTTGTAGCTTAGAGAATATCACAGTGACAAATTGCTGATCACATAGCTTCTCATAAATCGTATACATTGTTAAATGAAACTTACTGGAACTGAGAGCCAAAGACGCCCACTCTCACTTTTGTTCAGCCAACATGACTCGTCACTGGCACATGCACTAAGATACAGTGTTACTACAGAAAGTGTCAAGACACAACCTGATGTCAGAAATAACAGAAGTGTCACCTGACACAGATTTTATGTCAGTCTGACATGAAAGCTGACAAATGAAATATAAAAAAGTATTTATGTGGTTCTTTGTCAGGGGTAAGTAAGTGTCATGCAACCTTACAAACACTGCCTTACAGTCAAGTGTTACTGATTTCAATGCAGATATTTTGTTTGTCTGGAACTATGCTGTTGTCAAAGAAATATCTAATTTAATATGGGCTTCTATAATGTTGCATTCATGTAAAGAGATTGAACAGTTTTAAAACTATGTAAATATATTTGGTTCCTTTAGGTTTCTTTCCCTGTCCTATATTACCTTCTTGCAAAACATGGCACATTTGCTCCTCTAAACAAATCGCTGTATTTACACAAGTATATGCTAAAATAAATATTTTAAAAATGAAAATGTTTCTTCAGTTCTTGCATATTGCTTTCTTTATGAATTATCCTTCTTGAGATTTTACCATGCTCACATTTTTAATTATAATTGTGATTTCTTTGTGCTTTCCTGATCATTACCCACAAATATATAATTATGTATAACTGCCAAACATCAACAAGCATTCAATCTGACACACTATTGATGTTTGATTTTATTCCTTTAATGAAATAAAAGAAACATTCCCTAATAGTAACACAGGAAGCATCCAACTGTAAATGAAAACTATCAGTGCAATTAAAGCTAAAACAATAGTCTCAATGTTCATTAATGTAATAACAACAACACTGTGTGAATAAAGGTAGACAAACTTTTTGAACAGTCGGTGGTTTTACTTCAATAGTTAATTAAGCTAAATGCGTTTACTTAGAAGAACTGCTAATAGAAATGCAGAAATGTTTATGGACACTGCTTAGTGTTCACTCATGGTAGTATTTAGTCCACAATAAACAATTAACTGAAGCCCAAGTGCAATATGCTGTATGTCAGATCAGTAATTTAGTAGCAGTCAAATCTCAGCCTTCATGTAGTTCCTACTTAACTACTTAAGCCATCCAAAAACAGTCATAGTCTTTTTAAGATATCCATCAGACGAAATATTTCATTTTGGCAATCCTCCATTTCATAGTCATAATCTTTGTCATCTGCATTACGACTGAGGACTTCACTGTTATTTGTTGCACTGCACTCTTGCAGTGTCAGGTTGTTGTCAAGGGTAGCTGTTTGGGTAAACTGGCTCAGCTGTGTAAATGAAGTAGACAGGTCTTCTTTCAAAATGTTGTGGCCTTTCTCAAGGCAACCATGGCGGCAGTGGTCTTGGCCAAAGATATCCTGCTTTACTGTCCCAGTGGAGTCTACTGAGCCACCCTCTGAGATGTCATTAAGAGAGTTGTCTGTGTCCTTTATACCAGTGGTATCATTGTAATGGTGCTCATTATCTGGGCACTGAGTGCTGTTCTGGATACTCTGAGTTGGTGAGTTTTCTTCTGAGAACTTTGGAGAAGAAGCAGTTGAAGAAAGAGAAGCTGATTTTTCAGTGGTCGAAGAATAGGTGCGCTCATCAGTAATGGGTGAAATATTAAAGTCTGATGTGACACCATCATCAAATGTGAGATGTCTTTCTTGTGGATGTCCAATAACTTCATTGTTATCAACATTCCACATGGATTTCAGTACTTTCTTTTTATGTTTTTGATAAGTCACAGCAAAAGAATGACGATTACGTTTAAGTGATAAGCCACACTTCTTTTTTCTGAGTTGTCTTTTTGGCATGAACCTGCTCCTAAGAACCTTTCTGACCAATGCATCTTTAGAGGAGAGGTTGTTTGCCAACAAATTAAACAATATTGTATTCACTTTACTCTCATCTACTCTTGTACCAATAGCTCTAATTGTTGGACATTTTTGTATTGATGCAACATCTGTATTGTCACACATGATGAGCTGTCTCTCACCAAGGCACGTTTGTGTTATGGTTGTTTGTGGATTGGGAGACCAAGAAATTGCGCTTGGGTTAATTGAGTAACTGCAGATCTCTGGCAGAAGACTGTTATGATTTTCTTTTCCATATTTGCATGCATCTGTTGTTGATGTAACTTTGCACTGAAAGTGTTTAGTTCTGGTAAATCTGTTTGTATCACTAACTGAAGAGAAAGTGTATTCCTCAATTCTATGAGCCACGGTACCGTCATTTCTATGCACCGCAGTATGTGCTTTTTTATCCAAATCCGATATTTTGCTTCTGCCAATCGTTGTCAATAATGGGGAAAAACATTCAGTTCTCTTCTCACTTTTTAATTCGCTAGGCTCACCGGGTTTTCCTGCAGAAGCACTACTGTTGCCTTTGTTTGCTGAGTGCAAATGAGAAAATGATAATCTTCTTTTCAAAAGATCATGGGCTTCTTGGTGAACAGCCTGAGTTAAAAGCATGGGTGTACTTTGGAAATGCTCACTGAGCCCATGCTTTCCTTTTTCTACAGATGGTGGGTCAAGCAATGAGACACAACCTGGAGTGAATGAGTAATCACATAATACAGAAGGAATTTGGTGGGACTTTAACCCACTTTTGAAGCTATCTTCAGAACTCATTTCTGCCAGTTTATGATCCTTGAGATCCCAAAGTGTCTCTAGTACAGATGAGGGGAGAGATAATTCAGCTGAGGGTTGAGCAAGGTTTAAGTTTTGCTTGCTTAAATCCAGAAACTCGTTTGAATACCTCATTTGTTCATGGTCACATTTCTTCAGATGTTTCTGTCCACCTGTGTCACTACATTTGACATTCTGTAGGTCTGGCTCTTCTTTTAGACCATTCAAATCACTGCATTCATTCAACTGCTTTATGTTTGGGTCATGACTTCCTTTGCCAATAGACGGAGGTACAGACAAAGAAAAGCAACTAGGAGTGAGTGAGTAATCACACAGTACAGGAACTATTTGGTTGGGCGTTAAACTAGTTTTGAAGCTATCCTCTCCCAGCTCCAGCTCCTGATCTTGATTTAGGGTTGTCTTTTCCTGTGATTTAGATGAGGGCACAGGGATGAGAAAGTTCAAAGCATCATTAAAAGGATGCCTGTTTAAAATCTGACGCCTCTCGGCATGCACAGTTTTTTCATTCTCACCATTTACTAGACAGTTCTGTTCCCTTGGTTCAATGAGTTTCACCTCAAGGGAGCTTGCCTCTTGATCTGTTAATTTACTAGACTCACTGGGCTGCACGGGGCTTACATCAGATATACATGATATGGCACTGTTGGTTAAAATATTGCTGGCTTCTTGTAAGTGACTACTTTCATTTGTATCCATGTAGCTGTCTTTAGGAAATGTACAATCAGATGTCACATCCTTGGCGCTAGAAGTTGATGTACTTTGATTATGTGAGTCACTACTACAATATTCAGAGTCAGAGGTTGTGCTGTTGTGCTTGTGAAAGGCTGATGCCCTCGAAGATTCATGAACTACATCAGCAGGTGACATTTCCTGCTCCAAATCAGTAACAAATGACACGTCCTTGTTCACATCAGTAACAAGTGACGCATTCATGTCTAAATCAACATTTGTATGACTTTTGGTAACGTGATCAGAGAACTCAAGAGTGTCCACAGATCTCTTTATCTCGTCTTGCATGACTTGAGTTTGCTGTTGTGCTACCTCAGCTGATTCAATACTCTTTAGGAGGACCTCTTCATGAAAAGCAGTTGGCTCTTCCAACTCACTTTCTTGCATCTTCTTTTCAGATTTGAATCCATAACCATTTGATAGCACACTTGCGTTACATAAAGGTGTGACATCTTGGTCATTGTGGTTGGCCGTGCCCCTTTCCTTCACATGTATGATGTCTTCAGAATATGACTCGTCTGCTGAGATACTGGAACTGTCACTGACATCAGACACATAAGATCTTGAAGTGTCTGAAATCTGTTTTGTTTCATCAGAGGAAGATGAATCGTAGCTTATGTTATTTTCTGATAGGTCACTCACTTCACTTGAAAGATTGAAAGATGAAATTTGGGGTACAGCATTTTCACTGAGATTTTTGTC
This sequence comes from Megaleporinus macrocephalus, assembly GCA_021613375.1. Classification (NCBI taxonomy): domain Eukaryota; kingdom Metazoa; phylum Chordata; class Actinopteri; order Characiformes; family Anostomidae; genus Megaleporinus; species Megaleporinus macrocephalus. Next base: position 19,657,791 of record CM038706.1, read on the forward strand.
GTCATCTGCTGAGAGGTCGGTGCTGTCACTTGTATCAACTATCCAAGGTTTTGAATAGTGCCGAGTCCTTTTCCTTGTGCCAGAGAAAAGTGAAGTGTAGCATTTGTACTTTCTTGGTAGGCCAGGTGTTCTTATTTTATGGCCCTTTCTTCCGATTTTGGCTTTTTTAAGACGTTTCCTGACAGACAAATCTGTCTGAATTTGTTTCCTCGTGAAACAAGACTCTGCTTCTATTTCCTGCTGGCTCATCTGAACAGTCTCTGTGATGCGCAGCCTTGCCATGTCCACATTAACATCTTCATTTTGACAGGCGCTGAGCAGCTGCCCATGATCTGAGATCCCACTCACACTTGCAGCAACTACACTACTGACACCTGCCCCAAAGACCTCAGTGATGTTGAGGTTTTTGGCACCTCGTTTCTCAAGCAGGTGTTGAGTAGACGAGAACTGAGTCTCCTGCAGTGTCTTCATTGTTTTGAAGCTATCCTCTCCCAACTCCAGCTCCTGATCTTGATTTAGGGTTGTCTTTTCCTGTGATTTAGATGAGGGCACAGGGATGAGAAAGTTCAAAGCATCATTAAAAGGATGCCTGTTTAAAATCTGACGCCTCTCGGGATGCACAGTTTTTTCATTCTCACCATTTACTAGACAGTTCTGTTCCCTTGGTTCAATGAGTTTCACCTCAAGGGAGCTTGCCTCTTGATCTGTTAATTTACTAGACTCACTGGGCTGCACAGGGCTTACCTCAGATATACTTGATATGGCACTGTTGGTTAAAACATTGCTGGCTTCTTGTAAGTGACTACTTTCATTTGTATCCATGTAGCTGTCTTTAGGAAATGTACAATCAGATGTCACATCCTTGGCGCTAGAAGTTGATGTACTTTGATTATGTGAGTCACTACTACAATATTCAGAGTCAGAGGTTGTGTCTGAGGTGCTGTTGTGCTTGTGAAAGGCTGATGCCCTCGAAGATTCATGAACTACATCAGCAGGTGACATTTCCTGCTCCAAATCAGTAACAAATGACACGTCCTTGTTCACATCAGTAACAAGTGACGCATTCATGTCTAAATCAACATTTGTATGACTTTTGGTAACGTGATCAGAGAACTCAAGAGTGTCCACAGATCTCTTTATCTCGTCTTGCATGACTTGAGTTTGCTGTTGTGCTACCTCAGCTGATTCAATACTCTTTAGGAGGACCTCTTCATGAAAAGCAGTTGGCTCTTCCAACTCACTTTCTTGCATCTTCTTTTCAGATTTGAATCCATAACCATTTGATAGCACACTTGCGTTACATAAAGGTGTGACATCTTGGTCATTGTGGTTGGCCGTGCCCCTTTCCTTCACATGTATGATGTCTTCAGAATATGACTCGTCTGCTGAGATACTGGAACTGTCACTGACATCAGACACGTAAGATCTTGAAGTGTCTGAAATCTGTTTTGTTTCATCAGAGGAAGATGAATCGTAGCTTATGTTATTTTCTGATAGGTCACTCACTTCACTTGAAAGATTGAAAGATGAAATTTGGGGTACAGCATTTTCACTGAGATTTTCATCATCATCTGCTGAGAGGTCGGTGCTGTCACTTGTATCAACTATCCAAGGTTTTGAATAGTGCCGAGTCCTTTTCCTTGTGCCAGAGAAAAGTGAAGTGTAGCATTTGTACTTTCTTGGTAGGCCAGGTGTTCTTATTTTATGGCCCTTTCTTCCGATTTTGGCTTTTTTAAGACGTTTCCTGACAGACAAATCTGTCTGAATTTGTTTCCTCGTGAAACAAGACTCTGCTTCTATTTCCTGCTGGCTCATCTGAACAGTCTCTGTGATGCGCAGCCTTGCCATGTCCACATTAACATCTTCATTTTGACAGGCGCTGAGCAGCTGCCCATGATCTGAGATCCCACACACACTTGCAGCAACTACACTACTGACACCTGCCCCAAAGACCTCAGTGCTGTTGAGGTTTTTGGCACCTCGTTTCTCAAGCAGGTGTTGAGTAGACGAGAACTGAGTCTCCTGCAGTGTCTTCATTGTTTTGAAGCTATCCTCTCCCAGCTCCAGCTCCTGATCTTGATTTAGGGTTGTCTTTTCCTGTGATTTAGATGAGGGCACAGGGATGAGAAAGTTCAAAGCATCATTAAAAGGATGCCTGTTTAAAATCTGACGCCTCTCGGGATGCACAGTTTTTTCATTCTCACCATTTACTAGACAGTTCTGTTCCCTTGGTTCAATGAGTTTCACCTCAAGGGAGCTTGCCTCTTGATCTGTTAATTTACTAGACTCACTGGGCTGCACAGGGCTTACCTCAGATATACTTGATATGGCACTGTTGGTTAAAACATTGCTGGCTTCTTGTAGGTGACTACTTTCATTTGTATCCATGTAGCTGTCTTTAGGAAATGTACAATCAGATGTCACATCCTTGGCGCTAGAAGTTGATGTACTTTGATTATGTGAGTCACTACTACAATATTCAGAGTCAGAGGTTGTGTCTGAGGTGCTGTTGTGCTTGTGAAAGGCTAATGCCCTCGAAGATTCATGAACTACATCAGCAGGTGACATTTCCTGCTCCAAATCAGTAACAAATGACACGTCCTTGTTCACATCAGTAACAAGTGACGCATTCATGCCCAAATCAACATTTGTATGACTTTTGGTAACGTGATCAGAGAACTCAAGAGTGTCCACAGATCTCTTTATCTCGTCTTGCATGACTTGAGTTTGCTGTTGTGCTACCTCAGCTGATTCAATACTCTTTAGGAGGACCTCTTCATGAAAAGCAGTTGGCTCTTCCAACTCACTTTCTTGCATCTTGTTTTCAGATCTGAATCCATAACCATTTGATAGCACACTTGCGTTACATAAAGGTGTGACATCTTGGTCATTGTGGTTGGCCGTGCCCCTTTCCTTCACATGTATGATGTCTTCAGAATATGACTCGTCTGCTGAGATACTGGAACTGTCACTGATATCAGACACATAAGATCTTGAAGTGTCTGAAATCTGTTTTGTTTCATCAGAGGAAGATGAATCGTAGCTTATGTTATTTTCTGATAGGTCACTCACTTCACTTGAAAGATTAAAAGATGAAATCTGGGGTACAGCATTTTCACTGAGATTTTTGTCGTCATCTGCTGAGAGGTCAGTGCTGTCACTTGTATCAACTATCCAAGGTTTTGAATAGTGCCGAGTCCTTTTCCTTGTGCCAGAGAAAAGTGAAGTGTAGCATTTGTACTTTCTTGGTAGGCCAGGTGTTCTTATTTTATGGCTCTTTCTTCCGATTTTGGCTTTTTTAAGACGTTTTCTGACAGACAAATCTGTCTGAATTTGTTTCCTCGTGAAACAAGACTCTGCTTCTATTTCCTGCTGGCTCATCTGAACAGTCTCTGTGATGCGCAGCCTTGCCATGTCCACATTAACATCTTCATTTTGACAGGCGCTAAGCAGCTGCCCATGATCTGAGATCCCACACACACTTGCAGCAACTACACTACTGACACCTGCCCCAAAGACCTCAGTGATGTTGAGGTTTTTGGCACCTCGTTTCTCAAGCAGGTGTTGAGTAGACG